>NW_026847438.1:16444661-16477984 GCF_025583915.1 Anolis sagrei ordinatus
AGCGTACGCGGCTTGCTCATCTCGGAGGCCATGAACTAATACTGTTCGCTCTTCGTGGTGTTGTGCATTTTTGCAGAAGGCGTTTTATCTCCCAGCGCTGCTCTCTAGAGTTTTTAGAAGACATAGTGGAATGTGCCAGTGTCCGAAGGTACTTGTTCAGCTGCGGCATATTAACCTTCTCTCGTTGCATGCTTGGCGAGTCCTTTTTCTCCCCTGCACCCTCTTTCAAGCCAAATACCTAAGGCCCTGCATGCCTGCTCATTCCAGTTTTAACATCTGCATCCTTTTTTATTCTTCCTTTATTTCCTACCCACCTGCCCAGAAGGCTCACCTCCATCTTTCTCCCTCTGTAGAACCAAGCACTTGTCCGGATCTCCAAGACACAAAGGCCTGAAGAAGATGCACTTCATTAAGAACATGAGGCAGTATGACACCAGGAACAGCAGGTAAGCTTCCCGTTTGTTGTTAGCCGCCCTGAGTCCCTGTATTGGAAGAAAAGTGGGATAAAAATCAAATAAATAAATAGATATATACAGAAAAGGACCATTTTCAGAAGCTTTCTGCCACAATGGAATCCTTTGGTGCCTTGAAGACTAAGACATTTATTATAGCATGAGCTTTTCACAATCTGTGCTACATTATAAACATTGGCTGCTGATCAAATTGCTGCAGAGAACACAAACATGCTAATATCCTTCATTATCATATCATCATCTGTTCATGGACAATGTCAGTGACATTATCAGTACTTTCTGTACCTCGTAACCATCATTGCAACCTATGTCCTTCCCTGTTCTGCCCCAACCATGTATACATACATCATACATACTTGAAATATTGATGACGGTTCATGCACCCCGTGAATTGGCTTTAACCCATGAGAAGTCATGGGATAATAAATTTCTTAGTCTTTAAGTGGCCATAGGACTCTATTGCTTTAATTTAAAAAACTCCCATTTGCCTCTCCAGTTCGTTATGGAAATTGGCTTTAGAGTAGCAAGGATTTGAATGTTCAGAAATGGGCATTTATTGGGTAAATTTTTCTGATTATATATTTCATGTATGTATTTTATGTGCCTTTTACTAATTGATCTTTCCCATTACTTGTGTACCATTTTCTTTCAAACTGTTCTAATTACTTTATTGATTCTGTGATCAAACTATTGTATTTACTCTAATGCTCACATTTTCTTCTTGTGAGGAGAGCACCAGGATTGTGGTGTAGCTGGCTGAGTATCACCTGCATTAAGATCACTTCTGACCAAAAGGTCATGTGTTCGAAGCCAGCCCAGGTCGGAGTGAGCGTCTGACCAATTGTGTAGCTTGTTGTCAACCTTTGCAACCCGAAAGACAGTTGCACCTGTCAAGTAGGAAAGTTAGGTACCACCTATGTGTGGGAAGGCTAATTTAACTAATTTATGAGGCCATAAAAAAGACTTTAGCAAAAAGCACTCCAGCCAAGCATGCGGGGAATGCCGAAGTACTTCATCAGTGTCGCAGATGGACGATGAAAGCAACAGCTCCRCTGGTGGCCAGAAAAAGTTAAATAGCCTCTGTGTATGTCTATATACYTTGTATGTGTAATTGGCATTGAATGTTTGCCATACATGTGTACATTGTAATCCGCCCTGAGTCCCCTGCGGGGTGAGAAGGGCGGAATATAAATACTGTAAATAAATAAATAAATAATGACCAATCTCAATAAAATAGTGAAGAYTAGAGACCTCACACTGGCAACAAGATCCGCATAGTTAAAGCAATGGCATTCCCCATTGATGTGAGAGCTGGACCATGAYGAGGGCTGAGCAAAGCAAAATACACACTTTTGAACTGTGGTGCTGGGGGYAAATTCTGAGACTGCCTTTGACTGCAAGAAGATCCAACCAGTCCATACTTTGGGAACTAATGCCCGACTGCTCACCAYGGGAGGGGAGGATATCAGAGGCAAAGATGAAGACTCTGACCGCATAATAAGAGAAAAGGAAAGCTTAGAGAAGACAATGATGCTGGGGAAAATTGAAYGAAAAAGGAAGAGGGGCTGATCAAGGGCAAGATAGATTCATGGTATCCTTGAAGTGTCTGGCTTGACCTAGAAGGTGCTGGTGGAAATAGCCAACAGGGAGCTCTGGTGGGCTTGTCCATAAGGTCACGAAGTGTCAGAAATGACTGAATGAATAAGCAACAATGCTCACCTTTTTTGGCTAAATTACCTTCTCAAAATTAGGGTGTGCATTAGATTCACGTAATATGACAATCTTAGTGCTGAGCCAAAGCAAAAGGTGAAGCTACTTCTGGAGCACTTTGGGCTCCTATTTGAGGGACATCATCTTTAATTCAATTGCCGTGGTTCATTGCTATGCAATGCTGGGATTTGTAGTTTGGAGAGGCAACAGCATTCTTTAGTAGCCCCCATGATCCCAAACTCTAGCCCCCATGACCCCATAGCATTGAACCAGAGCAGTTTATATATCCATTCAATGTTTATTTATTATTTATTTCTGGTATTTATATCCCGTCTCTTCTCTACCCCGAAAGGGGGACTCAGGACGGCTTACATAGGCAGAAGTTCAATACTGTTACATGAACAATTAATACAATAACCATTAAACAAACCATCAAACCATTAAAATACATAAAATACACAAGCCATTAATTAAACAATATAAAAACATTTGTTACCAAATAGAATTGTATCCTCATGTAAATTGCCTTTCCAATCCATTTCCACTAAAGTGCTAATTTATGTCTGCTTCTGTTATTAGTACACATGGATGTAAAACCTAGCAATATGTTCATTTTACAGCATACGTTCACCCCAAGGTTTCCTTTTCCATTTCTGAAAGCTTTGGTGTTCTGACAGTTTTGTTTTTAAAGAAGGAATTATAAGCATGCAGCCACTGTAATGGGCACCTTTTTGGCCAAATTACAGAGTGTGATTTTTGCCACTTCTCATTACATTTCAGCAGCAAATACGTTTTTTTGGTTTCAAGGTTTTGATACTTGAGATACACATTAGATTCAATGGTGCATTAGAGTTGAGTAAATACAGGTAATTTGGGATCCTAAAGGTAACTATTTTGATATCCTATATCCTAGTGCTATCAGTATCCGCAAAGAAGTGAAGTACTCTTCGGAGTAATGTGTTGTTGAAGGCTTTCATGACCAAAATCACTGGATTGCTGTGAGTTTCCGGGTTGTATGGCCATATTCCAGAAGCATTCTCTCCTGATGTTTTGCCCACATCTATGGCAGGCATCCTCTGAGGTTGTGAGGTCTGTTGGAAACACCCTCCCCAAAGATCTTGGACATTGGCAGTCTTTAGAAAGAACTTGAAGACCTGGCTGTTCCGATGTGCCTTCCCAGAATAGGAATCTCCAATAACAAGTCCCAGAAGCACTTTATTAGAATTAAGACTGCTGCACACTGCACACTGCACTTACCCTACAATCCTTACATATCACCTGTCACATCAGCACTTTTAATTCTGTACCCATTACTCTGGCCCGGCCCAGTTTTATTGTGTCTTGGTGTATTGTTTATTGCTGTTGTTTAATATTGCTATAATTGTTTTTAATTCGCTTTAGGTTTTGTATTGTTATGTTGTGTTTGAGGCCTTGGCCTTTGCAAGCTGCATCGAGTCCTTCGGGAGATGCTAGCGGGGTACAAATAAAGTTAATAATAATAATAATTGGAAACTAGGCAAGTGAGGTTTATATATCTGCGGCATGTCCAGGGCATTCCACAATATATGAACATTCTCCCTCTCTGGACATTCCACAGATATATAAACCTCATTTGCCTCAACAGACCCCTCAACCTCTGAGGATGCCTGCTATGGATATAGGGAAAACATCAGGAAAGAATGCTTCTGGAACATGGCCATACAGCCCAGAAAACTCACAGCTATTCTTCGGAGCTTTGGGGAAAATAATTGATGACAGTTCCCAAACCCTGCTTCCCAGCTAGCATGACCATTTTTCAGAAGTAACTTTGCCAGGCTCTGTTCCAATGGAGTAGTTATGAAGGAACACAAAAGGGAATATTTCCCTCTTTTTCCTTTTTCGATAGAATGCACAGCAACAAAATACAAAGGGAATTGATGGGGAAGTGGTGAAACATTATATAGTGCAGGCATGAGCAAACTTTGGCCCTCCGGGTGTTTTGGACTTCAACTCCCAGAATTCCTAATAGTGGGTAGGCTGTTAAGAATGGTGGGACTTGAAGTCCAAAACACCCGGAGGGGCGGAGTTTGCACATGCCTGATATAGTGCAACTAGTTCGTTTATCCGACGTTCTGCTGGCCCATTTATGTCGAATAAGCGAGACTACTGTAACACTAAAGATTGGCAGATGCATATCTTCCAGGCGCATACTGGAATGGATGGGATCGATCTATTTCCAGAGTAAGCACAAATTAGTGCAATCCCATAAGAGGAAGGCTAGGTCCCCATCGCTCCCTGAAATCCCAAGCAACTGACGTTTTTATGGGGGAGGCTGAAGGTGGGTACAAAATACTATTGATGACTCATAATGCTCTTTTTCTGTCTCCTTTCAGGATAGTATTAATTTGTGCTAAACGAACATTATGTGTGGCTTTTTCAATTCTGCCTTATGGGGAGAGTTTGCGGATCAGGTGAGTGTTCCCTAATTTTGACTAGACTAATAACTTTGAATCGTATGTTTTCCTTATGAAAAAGCATTTAAATTGTTGCGTCACTCACGCCTTCCCACAAATAGAACATTGAAGAAGGAAATGGATGTTTTCGTGACAGAAACCCACATACAGATGTGCCTCTATAAATAGACTATGGGAAACTTCTCTCTGGCTCGATGGGAAAACTCTAAGGGTCACCCAAAAAAGCTTGGCTTGGCTGAAAACTGAATGGATAATTGGAGTTCAAGAGGCGGAGGGGTGGGCTTTGGAGCATGGAGAGGTACGCCATGCTGTGGCTGCATACAAGAGCCTCTTCTCAGTTGTCCCAGAAGACTGTCAATCTGAACTCAAATCAATATCATTCAGCTATTTATCAAATCTGGGTTGTGACTACACTTGAAATAGTCTGTGCAGTTGTGGTCACTGCACTTCTTTATCTTATCTATATAAAAGTCAATGTATGAATGGATGTTTGTTTGTCCATGTGTACCACAGAGGCTATTGCTGTGTGAAGTGGGCCTCTGTAACGTCACTGGATTGATGTATTGTCGAAGGCTTTCATGGCCGGAATCCATGGGTTGTTGTAGGTTTTTCCGGGCTATATGGCCATGTTCTGGAGGCAATTTTTCTCCTGACGTTTCGCCTGCATCTATGGCAAGCATCCTCAGAGTCACTGGATTGGCTGTTGTTAAGTGAAGGATTGACTGTTGTAAGGTGAAGTGGCCCTCTGTGGTGTCCCTGGGGGGAAAAGGTGACGTGTGTATGTGTGAGGAGAAGGGAAGAAGGAAGAGAGGAAGAAGGGAGAGTGGAAGAAATTGAAAACAGGGAAAGAATAGAAAGAAAAGGGGAAAAGGTGTGAATGGAAAGAAGAAAAGAAAGAGAAAGAAGGGAAAAGCAAGGAGGAGGAGAAAGAAAGGAGGGAGGAAAGAAAGAAAGAAAGAAAGAAAGAAAGAAAGAAAGAAAGAAAGAAAGAAAAGAGAAAGGGAAGGAGGAAAGAAAGAGCCTCAACTAGAGCCTGCCTAAAGAGAGATGTAATGAAGACATTATGAGGTAGGCTTTCTCAGAACTGAAAAAAAGGAAAAAGTAGGGTGGGCAAGTGCTGCGAACGACACCAAGGCAACAGCAGATATATATGCTAGCTATATAATATGTTGCTGGGTATATAAGGTAGTTATTCAATATGCTGCCATTCTCCTGGCATGGAACTGAAGGTGACTTTTGACAAGTTAAAATAAAGCACAGCCAAAATGTAATTGCAAAAAGTAAAAAAACAATTGAGGCAACAATTCTGTTAAAAGCATCCAGTTAAAACACATGTTTAAAAACTCATTAAAAACCTCATTGGCCACGGGTGTCCAACTCCCCTCTTACACCAGCTCCACTGGCTACCAGTCTGCTTCCAAACACAATTCAAAGTGCTGGCTTTATCCTATAAAGCCTTAAACGGTTCTGATCCAGCTTCCTGTCCGAACGTATCTCCCTCTATGACCCACCTCGGAGGTTAAGATCGTCAGGGGAGGCATTGCTCTTGGTTCCACCCCCCTCGCAAGCGACACTGGTGGGGATGAGAGACGGGGCCTTCTCAGTGGTTGCCCCTCGCCTATGGAACTCCCTCCCCAGTGAAATTAGATCTCCCACTCCCTCCTGACCTTCAGGAAAAAGACTGAAAACATGGCTCTGAGATCAGGCTTTCGGCCAGTAACGGGAGTAGTGCAATATCAGATACAATTTAATATAATGATGACTCGGACAGTCCCTGGAATACAATTTAGATCATGTGATTTTAATTGATGTTTTAATGCTATGTTTTTTGATGGGTTTTGGTTTAAACATTTTTGTTTATTTACCGATGCATTCATATATGGCATTGAATTGTTGCCTTTGTAAGACCGTTCTGAGTCCCCTTCGGGGTTGAAAAGGGCGGGATATAAATGTGGTAAATAAATTAATAAAAAGACAAAAGCATAGTACCTCCCATTAAGAGGTCCTTCTGGTGCATGGGTTTGAGCTCTTAAGATCTTCCAGGGAGGCCCTCCTCTTGGTCCCACTACCATCTCAAGCGCGGTTGGTGGGGACGAGAGAGAGGGCCTTTTCAGTGATGGCCCCTTGTCTCTGGAACACCCTTCCAAGGGAAATAAGACAGGCTCCATCACTTCCTTCCTTTCATAAGAGGTTGATGACCTGGTGGTTTCAACAAGCCTTTGAAAATGACCAGTTCTAACTCAGCCCCACACATTGTCGAATACGGCCTTATTTTTCCTACCAATTACCCAGATTCTTTTTTCTAATCGGCCCCGGAATGAACAGCCACAGACCTGTACCTAATATTATTGTTGCCTGCCATAGCATTGCACTTAATTCCCGAGGCCCCTAGAATTTTTGGGCTTGCACAAATCTTGGCCCGGCCTTTTAAACTTTTTCATTGCCTTGAACAGGCAGGATTATTTTTAATATATGTGTGTTATGGCAACAATTTTTATGCTTATATTTTGTTTTGTTAATCTTATGGTTATGTTGTTTTTACTTTGTATGTTTTGTGATGTTACCTGGGAACCACTCCATCTCCTTGGAGAGATGGAGTGGTATATAAATAAAGTTTTATAAATAAATTATTATTATTATTATTATTATTATTACAAAGAGCCAGTGGAGAGAGAGTAAAGCAGGGCTCAAGTGGGAGGGAGTTCCATTGTCTGGGAGCTTTCTCCTCACTAGGCAGTCTTATGAGGAAGAGGGATGTTGTAGAGCTGGGAAATGTGTAGAAATAGGCAAAAACCAAAACATTCCTTGGAAGGAACATTTATATCTGGAGCTTCACTTAGGAGAAAAAAGTTAGTAAGTGGAGACACAATAGAAGAACCTTCTGTTATGCATGGAATGGAGAAAGTAAATAGGGAGTTGTTTATCTGTGTCTCTTAACATTAGAATAGGGGAACATCCATTGAATTCTGGGAGGTGAGGGATTCAGGAGGAAATGATTCTTCACTCAGAGCAGTGTTAAAGCTGTAAAATCATGGAAGGTGGAACTGTGAGGTTCCCATTGCTCAGCCCATCTGTGTGTCTTTTGCAGCCTGGATGTTTATTGTCTTCTCCTTGGCCATTCCACACTCACATCTTGCAATCCAAAGGCCAACCTGTACCCCAGAAACGTTCTCAAATGTTGTACCTTATCATGGGAATTGTTCTGTTTGTGCAGATTTATGTATTACCCTGGAGTTATTTATAAAAGCAGGAAGAACTTTGGGTGTTGCTGACGTCTTCTTTGCTAGTTCACAGACCTTTTTTGAAAAAAAGTAAATACAGTCTTTTGAAAAGCACAAATGTTTATGGGGGAAGAAAAGGCATGAGAATTGCCCTTCTAATTTCACAATGTGTATGGGTTTGTTTGGATTTCTTAAAAAAAAAAAAAAACACTACTGAGCGGGTTTTGACCTGCATGAGAAAAAACAGCTTTAATTCCAGTCTTGCCAATTCTGCCCTTAACAGTGAATTGAGGATAGAAGGACAGAAACAAAGGCACCCGTCTGGTGGAGTTTCAGTCTCTTCTGAAATGGTGCTAGGAATGGAAGGCGTGGAACTGGGAGCTGATGGCAAGGTAAGGAACTCCTTCATGAATCACAGGTCTTTGCTAAGAAATTTTGAGGCTGGGCAGTTTCAGTAGAAAAAGATTGGATTTAAAGGGAGACCTACAATTCATAGTCTATTCATCTATCCCTGGTGACCAATAGAACATACTGGAGGGGTTTAGGGAACTCATCCACCCACGTGGGAATTGTAGTTCACCCTGCATTCAGAGAGCATTCTGAACCCCACCAATGACAGATCTGAACCAAATTTGGCACAGAGAACTCCAATGACCAATTGAACATACTGCAGGGTTTTAGTGGGATTGGCTTTGATTTTTGGGAATTGCAGTTCATCTGCATCCAGAAATTCTGTGACCTCTACCAACAATGGGCCAGGCCCAAACTTGGCACCGAGAACTCCCATTACCAATTGAACATACTGCAGGAGTTAGGGGGGAATTGACCTTGATTTTGCAGAGTTGTAGTTCATTTGCATCCAGAGATCACTGAACACAGTCAACGACAGATCTGGACTAAATTTGCACACAGACCTAACATGTCCAACTATGAATATTTATTTATTTTATTTATTATTTATTTACAGTATTTGTATACCGCTTTTCTCACCCGAGGGGGACTCAAAGTGGTTTACATATAAGTAATGGCAAAATTCAATGCCAGTACAAACAATTACAATTATACACTACAATTAGACATAAATCAAGTTAAAAACAGTACATCCACAAGCAATAAAACAATAATTAAAACAATAAAATAGTCTTGTCCGTCGAATCGCCATCCCAGTCATTGTGCAGAGAATACAGGTGGGGCTTGAGGGTGATTGCCCTCAGAATCCAGGATTTTTAGTTCTCCCTTTTCCAGAGATCACTGAACCCAGCCAACATTGGATCTGGGCCAAACTTAAGTGATATTATCTAAGATCCCAAAACGAACAATGCCTTTTTCAAATAACCTGGGCACTGCCAGATCACCAAACTAGTGTGTGTGTATATATATACATATATCACACACACAAATGCATACATACATATCCACATACACACACACACACATATACATACACACACCTTCACTTTACCTCCGCTGTTTGTCTTGCTTGAGAATTATAATAATGTTCCTTATATAGCAATATTTCTGCTGGTGTTGTAAATAATTGTCCTGTTTGAAATTATCTTGAGTCTTCACCTCCTGACATAGATGTTTGTCTTCCTTGTGTTCTGGGTTTGACCTGAAAGAGCATTGCCTATGACTAATGTAAACAGTCTTTAGAGTTAATCTGGTTTCTGGTCAGCAAATGTTGACAGATGGAAACAGATGAAAATATTTCCTTTATCACTGTCACAGTTCTTATCACAGTTTAGTAGGCAGGTCAACCATTTCAGTTCTCATTAGCAGGTTTTAATTACAGTCCAGCAAGCAGGTAGTGAATGATTTTGGCATTGCAGGCCTCAATCTTTTTGAATTGTATGTTTAGCCAAATTAGTTTTCATTCATTCATTCCTTTCATTCTATTTCATTCAAACCATATATAATATCATATTGTCGAAGGCTTTCATGGCTGGAATCACTGGGTTGTTGTAGGTTTTTTCTGGCTATATTGCCATGGTCTAGAGGCATTCTCTCCTGACGTTTCGCCTGCATCTATGGCGAAGAGGATGCTTGCCATAGATGCAGGTGAAACGTCAGGAGAGAATGCCTCTAGACCATGGCCATATAGCCCGAAAAAACCTACAACAACCCAGTTATGCATCTGATTCTGGCAAATGAGTATTGCTTTTGTAATATCTCTCATTGTGACACCTCTGCTTAAAACCCTTCAGAGAAGGAGACTTCACTGGACTCCCAGGCAGCATATTCTACTGCCAAACCCTTTCCAAGCAAGCACATTGTTTTCAATATTGTGTATATATCCCCTGCAAAATAAGAGCTGAGCAACCTGAGTTTAATGTTGCAGTGCCATGAAAAAATATCTCAACTGTAATTGCTGCATCAGAAAAGGCAAACCTAGTTCATCACACAAATATTTTTGTTTTCATGCACAGTTGGACTCCTAGAAACCTCCACAAAGCATTATTGCACTTCAAAGCAAAGTTCACCTTCCTAGATACCTTGTTATTAAAGGATTGCAGGCATTTTGCAATCCTTTACTGTACAGTACTAGTAGTAAATTTGACATCCAGGGGATGAAATTTGGTTTCTGGCTTTCAGATGCATCTCCTCCCCTTGGCTGAGTTACATCCTTATTTAACCAAACACAACAGGGAAGCTAATGGCTATTAACTTCAACAAAAGTCATGAGCCTAGTTGCTATGACATTCTCCCTTATAATAAGAATTCCTTGGATTTGGTTCTGAAAATCCTGTTGAAAGAATAGTTTGAAATGCAAACCATTTCTGTTTCTGTCAACCCTCTACCTTCATCCATTGTAAAAACTCTGCATGAGCATCAGAAGATCCTATGCAATAAATGCGTGGGTTTTGACACTCCGTATAGTTTGTAAACACCTTTTGATGTGGTTGCCTGTGGAAATGGCAGCAATACAATAGTTTCTTTCTTTGAAATGGCTCTTTGTTTCTCCCCAAACTGCTGGCTTGGTTTAAAGACATGGGAATTGGGATAAGTGTTTGTGTTCTTCAGAGTTGTTGCTGTTCCATGAATTACATAATTTTAAACACAAGAGGCTAGATCCTAGTGCTTTCGGAAACGAAATACAAGACACTTTTTAGTAATACTGTTGGAACTGACTGTTTTACAGGTTGTGTCTTATGCAAGGTTCTTGTATCCTACCAACGCCCTCGTTGGCCGCAAAAACGAGGCCCACGGTGCCATTCCTGTGTGTCGAGCTCCTCTCCCGCGAGGTCCAGGCAGTTCGAGATACAAAACACCAACAGCCAAAACGATACCTCCCACAGTTGACATTGGTAAGCACCACATTCTGCTCTAACAGTGTCGTTCTGCATTATATTATTTACAAAACTCCTACCTCCCACAGTTGACATTGGTAAACACCACATTCTGCTTTAACAGTGTCTTTCTGCATTATATTATTTTACAGCAAAGCAAACGTTGTTTGGATGATATTTCAGTGGGGGGCAGTGTCAAATGGCATATATTTGGCTAAAAATGGATGGATTATAAATAACAATTGAAATCCCATTTCTAATTTAGGAGTTTTTGGCATATCTTTCGAAGATTCATGCTGCCGCTCTCTTCCAGTGGCAAATATACTATTAAATAAGAATCAGTGAAGACTGTTGGCTCATACATCAGTGTGAATCTGCTCTAGGATTTTGTCCAGATTTGAGATATGGAATGTGGAATGTATTGGACAATTCCTTTAAAGTTCTGGCTGAAGCCCAGACAAGATTTATTGTGCCATCAATTTATTATTTATTTATTTACTCTATTTTGACCCCACTCTTCTCACCGTGAAGGGGACTCAATGTTGGAACCAGGCATGTAGCCGGGGGGGGGGGGGCTTGGGGGGCTTCAGCCCCCCCCGAAATTCTCATGGTGGTTCGCGAAAGGCCTTACTGGTGCATTATTTAAACTGTTATGTTTATTCATATCATGATCTGATCACCATACTCAATATATCCCATATGCATGGGGGTATTGGGGTAATGATACAAAAGGTTTGCTAGGGTAGACCCTCTTTCACTCAGACTCAGCTCCCCCCCCCCCCCCCCCCCCCCCCCCCCCGGAATCAAAATCCTGGCTACGGCCTGGTTGGAACTGTGAGCCTCCAACACTATAAATGCTTTGTTTTAATCATCAGAAGAGTTCAGAAAGTTCCCAGTAAACATAATAAATAAACAAATGCAATAGAATCTAAAAATCAGGTACTAAAATTTCAGAAAGGACCAGGCTAGACTAAGCCACACAGTCATGACCCATCATAAATACTTCTGTGTACTGTCTTCTCAATCTTACAATTTTACCAGGAACTACCAGTAAACACATCTTTTTTTTCATTTAATGAAATTGTTCCCCACATTTTCACTGCCAAAAAAACTCCCAGGGCAACATCCATTTTTATCCAACTGAAAGGACAAGAAACTTAGTTCATATACCGTATGTACTCAAGTATAAGCTGAGTTTTTCAGCCTCTCAGTGTATACTCGAGTCAACGTTATTTATTATTTACTGGGTTATTATTGTTCTTTTTATTACATTTATTATTTTACTTTATTTATTATTATTATTTACATTTACATTACTTTATCATTATTATTTTATTACATTTATTATTTTATTCTATTTAGTTATTATTATTACATTTACATTACTTTATTACATTTATTATTTTACTCTATTCATTATTATTATTACATTTACATTTCCTTATCATTATTCTTTTATTACATTTATTATTTTACTCTATTCATCATCATCATCATTATTATTCCATTTACATTACTTTGTTATTATTTTATTACATTTATTATTTTACTCTATTATTTTTACATTTATTATTTTACTCTATTATTGTTATCATTACATTTCCATTATAGTGCTCTATTATTATTATTATTACATTTATTATTTTACTATCTTCCTTATTACTGGAAGGATACGTAAGCACATTTACATTGAAAAAGGTTAGAATAATGATTTAATCAGAGTTGGACAGTCTTATCGTAAATTAGAGTTTTATATAAAAATTCAAAAACCTATCACCTAGGGATGCCTCAATTAATGTAATTTCATTGATACCTATTTTTATTTTGAAATTTACCAGTAGCTGCTGCATTTCCAACCCTCGGCTTATACTCAAGTCAATACATTTTCCCAGTTTTTTTCCTCAGCTTATATTCGGGTTGACTTATACTTGAGTGTATATGGATATATATCCGTATTTGTGTGTTGTTGTGTGGTGACAGTTTCAAGCATTTGCCAACCCTAAGGTGTCCTTGTCACAGGCTTTTCTTGGCAAGATTTATTCACATAGGGTTTGCCTTTTTGCCTTCCTCTGAGGCTGAGAACATGTGACTTCTCCAAGGTCACCTTTCTTGGCTGACCAGTAATTCAAACCCTAATTTCCAGAAAGTGCAGTCTAATGCTCACACCACTACCCTCACTAGCTCATAATATAGTTTCATTCAAAGTTGAAGCCCAGAAGGCCAATCTCTGCCCAGTTTCCAGCTTCCTTACATATTCAATATATTTGTATAGGCTTATGCCTTTGAAATGCTTCTATTTTTGAGCAGATTTCCTTGTGGTTATGTGGGACATTGTGTCCTATACAATGCTTACATTGAGTGGTTGCACACTGAAATGTCAGGAATGTCTAAATATAGAAAAGATTTCTCTCTTTCAGCCTCATAACCATGACCAGTTGAAGGATACAAATGAGGCATTTTCTGGAAATCAAGGCAGCGTCTTGAAAAGCAAAAACCTAAAGAACTTCTTGTAGAAATCTGGACAACGTAATAATACTTAATGTATTGTTGAAGGCTTTCATGGCCAGAATCACTGGGTTGTTGTAGGTTTTTTTGGGCTATATGGCCATGGTCTAGAGGCATTCTCTCCTGATGTTTCACCTGCATCTATGGCAAGCATCTTCTGAGGTAGTGAGGTGATACCTATTTCACTACTTCTGAGGATGCTTGCCAAAGATGCAGGCGAAACGTCAGGAAAGAATGCCTTTAGACCATGGCCATATAGCCCGAAAAAACCTAAAACAACCTAATAATACTTAGTTGCTCATTGCTCACATGTAGAGAATATCTTATCCGCCCAAAGTTGTTTTTTTTTTTTGCAAAGATATCCTTAGATCCTAATTCCTGAACATGTCCCCAGCCTTTGAGAATTGAACCAGAAATATGGATTCTCTTAAGATAGGAAGAGTATGTAAAACAAGTGGGATTGACAACAGATTGATGCATTTTGGAGTGATCCTGTTTAAGGATCCAGCCAACCAGACCTTCTTTTGTGATGCTCCAATGCATCCCTACCTTGGTTTTCCTCTTCCTTAATCTCACCACACAGTAATCCATGTCTCTTAACATGCCCAAATCCTCACTAACCTGAATGGAAGAAAATCTTTCCCACTTTGTTTTTTTCCTAAATATTTTTCCATACCTGTAAACACGTTAGTGTTTGCCAGAGCCTTGTGATACTTCCATCTTCCACATGGATCATGCTGCTCTACATAGTAGTTCTGTAACTACATGTTGTTTCCAGCTTCAGGAAACAACACAAAGACAAACCTATCCTGGGGTTTTCTGGGCAAGATTTCTTCAGAGGAGGGTTGCCTTTGTCTTCTTTTGAAGCTGAGATGTTCTTAAGGTCACTCAGTGGGTTTCTGTGGCCAAGGAGGGATTCAAACCCTTGTCTCCAGTATTGTAATCAAATGAACTACTCTGGCTCTTGGCTGTACAAAGATCTATCGTAAAAGATCTTGCTGTTCATATGTTGCATAATGCTTGGTGTGTTTCGTAGACTTGCTAGCCTGAGGCATGCATCTCAATAATAATAGCTACTCTCTTTGTTCCATAAAATCAGCTATAATGTTGGCATGCAAGGGCACATTTTGTCTTGTTATTCTTTTGGGCAGCAGAACATCTAAATATAGAGGATTTAGCATTCCTCACAGAGGTGAAGCCAAAAAAGAAACCTGCTTCATTTCCAAATTAAGTTGTACAGCTGGTAATGTGTTTGTTTGGTCTATAATTTCCACCAGTGTTAGCCTGAGTAGGCAGTTGTGAGAAATGGTAAATTAAAAAAAACAACATACGGAGTGGGATGTGTTTAGCTTGGAGAAAACAGAGAGGCAACATGACAGCTGCCTTTATATATCTGAAGGGATATCATGTAGACTATGGAGTCCCCTTGGTGGTGGCCAGGAGAGCATTCGCACAATTAAAACTTGTGTACCAGCTGCACCCTTACCTTGGGAAGTCAGACTTGGCCACGGTGGTCCACGTTCTTGCTACATCTCAAATAGACAATTGCAACGTTCTCTACTTGGGGTTGCCTTTGAAGACTGTTCAGAAACTTCAAGTAGTCCAATGGTGGCAGCCAGGTTTCTAACTGGAGCAACTCACAGGGAGCATACAACCCCTCTGTTGAGCCAGCTCCACTGGCTGCCAGTTTGCTACCGAGCACAATTCAAAGTGCTGGCTTTAGCCCAGGTATGGGCAGGCCCGGGGCCAGATGTGGCCCCTTGGGCTCTTTTCTCATGCCCTGACTTTTTGCTGCTCTAAAGACCAGGGCACAAGGGAGCATTGGTTTCAAATGGCAGGGAAAGAGATTAGACTCAAAAGATTAGGAAGAACTTCCTGGAGAGTGTCATAGGCTGCCTCAGAGTGTGGTGGAGTCTTGTTCTCTGGAGGCTTTTCTGCAGAGGCTGTCTATCAAGAGTGGTTTGATTGTGCCTTCCTGTTAGACTGGATGGCCCTTGGGGGTCTCTTCCAGCTCTAGGATTCTATATCAGGAGTAGGCAATATGGGGTCTAATGGATACACTTTTTCTCTGTCATCCACCATCTCATCCTGACCAAGGCCAACCCTTTTGGGAGCCAAATGTTTCCTGCCTTTCCTTCACTTTCAACTTCCAAAAGAAAAGAGGAAGGGGAGGAAAGGACAGGGAAGGGACTTGGGGAGAACCCCCTCCTTCCCAGCCTACCCACCGTGCTCCAGCCAGCCATGCGGCCCCCAGGTTAGAAAGTTTGCCCATACCTTCTTTAGCCTATAAATCCCTAAACCTTTCAGGTCCAGCTTACCTATCTGAACGCATCTCCCTTTATGAGCCACTTAGAACATTAAGATCAGCTGAGGAGATCCTGCTCTTGGTCCCACCATCCTCGCAGGCGCAACTGATGGGGACAAGCGACATGGCCTTCTCAGTGGTGGACCCTTGGCTGTGGATCTCCCCAGCGAGATCAGATCAGCTCTCTTCCTCCTGACATTTAGAACACTATGCTTTTCAAGATGTAGCAGTCAAAATAACTTCGGGATTGGTGCGATGTCGAATGTTTGTTGATGTCCGATGTTTATGGTTTACTGGTTTTAATCTATTGTGATATGCTATTTAAGTTATGTGTTGCATTTTATATTTTGTGAGGCATTGGTTTTGCTATTTACTTTATTGTGAACTCCTGGTAGCCTCCTGGTGGCACAGTGGGTTAAACCGCTGAGCTGCTGAACTTGCTGATCAAAACGCTGTGGGATGAGCAAGCTGAGCTCTTGTTGTTAGCCCCAGCTTCTGCCAAGCTAGCAGTTCAAAAACATGCAAATGTGAATAGATCAATATGTACTGCTTCTGAGGGAAGGTAATGGTACTCCATGCAGTCATGCTGGTCACTTGACCTTGGAGGGGTCTACGGACAACACCAGCTCTTTGGCTTAGAAATGAAGATGAGCACTACCCCCTAGAATCAGACACGATTAATGTCAGGGAAAACCTTTACCTTGTTATGAACCACTTTGAGTCCCCCCAGGGGTTGAGAAAAGTGGTATATAAATGAAATAAATAAATAAAAGGGCGGCCTATCAATAAAGTATTATTATATTATTATTGTTACTTGTTTTCTTCCACTTCAGAGGCTATAGTGCAAACCAATGAATTCAAGGTAGAATCTCTTTTCTTGTAGTTTGAATCCATTGCTCCATGTCCTGGTCTCCTGAGCAGCAGAGATGTCATATTGAAGACACAACATGCTTATTTTCTGGTGCTCTAGGGACTGAGACAAAGAGAAAAGGATTCAAACTGCAGGAAAAAAAAGATTCCACTGAATATTAGCAGTGTTCTACCATTGCTGAGTTACCCATTCAAAACTTAAGACAGGATTTCTATGGTGGTCCTTAGTTCTTATTTATTTTGTTTCCAGGAAATGACATTGGAGAATTGATAGAATATAATCCCAATCTCCTTGATGACCCGCAGTGGCCCTGCGGGAAGCACAAGCGCGTCCTCATCTTTGCATCATACATGGTAAGATTCTGATGTATTGCAAATCCATAGCAGTTGTGGCACACGAGCGTTGGTTAATGCTCCTCCGTTAATGACTTCGTGTATCATCATGTGTTTCGTACCAATATGTGCCTTGCAGACATTTGCTCTGTTTACTCCTGTTTCTAAATTCCAAGGGCTGGTAAAATACAAAAGTTATTATACCATCTATTAAGCATTGTTTGAAGGTGCACACATTGTTATTCTTCCACAGGAACTATTGTGTGTATGTTGATACTTTGTTGTTGTTGTTCATTCGTTCAGTCGTCTCCGACTCTTCGTGACCTCATGGACCAGCCCACGCCAGAGCTCCTTGTCGGCCGTCACCACCCCCAGCTCCTTCAAGGTCAGTCCAGTCACTTCAAGGATGCCATCCATCCATCTTGCCCTTGGTCGGCCCCTCTTCCTTTTGCCTTCCACTTTCCCCAGCATCATTGTCTTCTCTATGCTTTCCTGTCTCCTCATGATGTGGCCAAAGTACTTCAACTTTGTCTCTAGCATCCTTCCCTCCAGTGAGCAGTCGGGCTTTATTTCCTGGAGGATGGACTGGTTGGATCTTCTCGCAGTCCAAGGCACTCTCAGAACTTTCCTCCAACACCACAGTCCAAAAAGCATCGATCTTCCTTCGCTCAGCCTTCCTTATGGTCCAGCTCTCACATCCGTAGGTGACTACGGGGAATACCATTGCTTTAACTATGCGGATCTTTGTTGCCAGTGTGATGTCTCTACTCTTCACTATTTTATCGAGATTGGTCATTGCTCTCCTCCCAAGAAGTAAGCGTCTCCTGATTTCCTGGCTACAGTCTGCGTCTGCAGTAATCTTTGCACCTAGAAATACAAAGTCTGTCACGGCCTCCACATTTTCTCCCTCTATTTTCCAGTTGTCAATCATTCTTGTTGCCATAATCTTGGTTTTTTTGACGTTTAGCTGCAACCCAGCTTTTGCGCTTTCTTCTTTCACCTTGATTAGAAGGCTCCTCAGCTCCTCCTCGCTTTCGGCCATCAGAGTGGTGTCATCTGCATATCTGAGGTTGTTAATGTTTCTTCCAGCAATTTTCACCCAGCTTTGCATTCATCAAGCCCCGCACATCGCATGATGTGTTCTGCATACAAGTTAAAAAGGTTGGGTGAGAGTATGCAGCCTTGCCGTACGCCTTTCCCAATCTTGAACCAGTCTGTTGTTCCGTGGTCAGTTCTGACTGTTGCTACTTGGTCCTTGTACAGCTTCCTCAGGAGAGAGACAAGGTGGCTTGGTATGCCCATCCCACCAAGAACTTGCCACAATTTATATTGCTCACTATAAATTTGATTGCTACTATAAATAACAGGGAAAACAATGGTTTGTAGTGGTGGCAGAGGGAATGGGGGACTAAGGCAAAACACCAGGGACCCATTCACACTACAAAATTATTGCACTATTATTTCAAATAGGGTCTGTCAGTGATGGTTTTTCACATTCGTAGGAGGACTTGGGAGTTGAAAGAGAGTGAATTCTGCGTAATTGTGGAAACCATGTGTCAGAATCACTACCTTACATTGATGTGTTAATATCAGAGATTTACAATAGGCTTTTTCTAAGTAACAGTGAGGATCAGAACCATTTCTGTTACAGCTGCCACAAGCTAATTGGGTGTGTTATTGTTATGAATAGCTTTCCCACACTGGAAAAGAATATCCCGCTTCTGACACCAATTTGTCATGAATAAGTTTTCAATAACTTTAAAGCATAGGTTCTTTTTATTGCAATTTCCAGTGTGAGAGGTATATCAGATTACAGAAAAACATACAGACATAAAGATTCTATGCAACGATGTTGGATTTACAATTACATTGGCTAACAAACAAACAAAGGAGACTTGCATTTTCAGTCACCATTCACACACATGTACATGCACTCATCCTCATATATTATATCCTTTTCTCCCTCCTTGGAAAAGCACCGGTTAGGCCAGACCCTGCTTTCCTGCAGCCTGCCAACACACAGTTCCAAAACTTCCATAACGGCAAAACTTCTAAACCCCGAAATGCCAAAACTTCTTTCCCTAAGAATAATGCCAAGGACCAGATCTCTGTTTTCCATACAGCAGAACCTGACTCCCTGCACAAAATCTAAGGCTTCAAAAGTGAGCTTCTTCCTCTTCCCTTGAGAAAGAAGCCCCAAAGTGTCCAGAGTCGTGCTTTTCCATAGCATATCTGACATTCTTCGAATACACCATCTCTGTCCTTCCCATGGAGCAGAGAAGCGGGTGAACCAGACTCCTCAGGTCTGTCACAATTTGAGCATTATTAGACTGAGTTTTTTACAGGAATATTCTGCTGATGTGGTCTCAAAGTTGTAAATAAATGATAGACTTCTTCCATCCTGGCTCCATCTCAGTTTCCTGGCCAGATGTTGATTCTTCTTGATGGATGTTGACAAGCACAAGGCTTGTGTTGACTTCCTTCTTAACATAAGGAATGTTGCAAACATTTCCTTAACTTGCCAGAACCATTGTCACAGTTCTTATCAGAGTTTACCTTTTCAGCTGTCATTAGCAACTTTTAATTACAGTCCAGCAAGTGGGTAATTAGTCATTGCAGGCCTTAATATTTTACTGGTGCCTCCAAAATTATTAACTGCATCCATACATCCTTCCATTCAACTAATTCATACCCACACATCATTAAATTCACATTTATGTATTTATGTATTTATATATTTTTATATATATATATATATATATATATATATATATATATATATATTTCATACACTTCTACCTAGCCCTTCTCCCCATGAGGATGGACTCAGGGCGACCTCACGCAAGCACCGTACGATGCTGTCATCATATAAATGGTCAACAAATACATTAAAACAATTCATTAAAACAATAGATTAAACACACTAGTTAAAACCAAATCCAAGTCTGGGTTAAATCAATGTCACAGGTATCTTATTACATTATCAACGTCTGCATGTAACAAGGCACTAGGTTTGGGAGCTTTGAGCTTTGCATTTGACTTAGCTTGATGGCTCGTTAGAGCTGAAGGAGCAGTTGGCTGTTATTTTCGTTGCTGGGAGCAGTTACGCAGTGTCCTGAAGCTGAAGACTGATGCCGTTTGGAGTGCCAAGGAAGGCTGCTTATCTATGGCAAGATAAGGACATTCTACTGATAACAAAGTAGAGAGACTGAAATATTTGATATGTTTTGCATGTTGTCATTTAAAGAATAAGACTCACTGGAGATATTGTTTGTTATACATTGGTGATAACAACTCTTCTGTTTTGTTTTGTATTATTGAACTACAGTGAATTAAACTATATTTTCTTTTCTACTTAACGCAATCATGCTAAAAGTAAAAATGGCTGAGATATTCTGTGGTCTACTAACACTATCCTAACATATCCTGACATGATGATCATGAAGATTTTGAGTGCTTTGAACACCATAGAGCACATTGACCTGCTATATATCTATATTTGCTAGGTCACATCCTGGAGATGGGATTGTAATACTTCATCTGAGTTTTCTAGGGTTGTCTGTTCAATCCCTGCTGGAGATCGCATACCGGACTAAACACGTTTGACCTTAATCATCAAGAAAGTCCTAGTGAACTCAGGGTCACATCCCACATTTCAATTAATCTGTTAGATCTGTCACAAGCGAACTATTTATTCAGTATTCTTCAGGGTGCAAGGAGTGTTGTTACCTTCCTTTACTTGCTTCTAACATTACCCCTCGTAGCTATGCAACAACCAAGAGTATTTGTTTATGTTGCCCAGGATATAGTTGAGGGGGGAGCAGAGGACCTGCAGAAGCTTGCAGTCATGTAGAGTACCAAAGTGCCAAGTATCACAGCATTAAGAGATTACCAAAGAGCTTTGAAAACCTTCTGGTCCTCAAAGAGATTAAAGTTTTCTCATCTAGGATTCTCCTGTGATGGCCTAGATACAGGAGCAACTTGGCTGTAATCCTATACAAGGGCAAATGATGGTTAATAGTAGGAACTTAGCATAACATGATACCAGCTAAGTTCACTCTGCTCTCAAGTTGCTTCTTAAGCATGGGACAACAGATATCCAGCTTTAAACTCAGCTGAGGTCATTTCAGCATAGTAATGCGTCCACCACTAAAGTACTATTGTTTACAAAAGCAATACTCATTTGCCAGAATCAGATGCATAACTTCTTGCTCAGAAAGTGATGTATTGAGATTCTTAGAAGCCTTGGAAATAGTTAGAAAGGAGACGTAAGCGACGTTCTTGCTGTCCATGCTTACATTTGATTCTTAATATGGATTAGTTTATCATAAAGGTGTGCAAACCAAAAATGGAATAATGGTTAGAATGTGGGACTGTTCAACTTCCCACCAATACAAAAAAAGCTCACTAAGTTGCATCTAGAATTAATGCAGTTTGATACCACTTTAACTGCTATACCTCAATGCTATAGAATCATGGGAGTTGTAGGTTAGGGAAGCACCAGCACTATTTGGCATGGAAAGCTGAAGATTATTATTGTTGTTGTTGTTGTTATTATTAACTTTATTAACTTTATTTGTACCCCGCTAGCATCTCCCGAAGGACTCGATGTGGCTTACAAAGGCCAAGGCCACAATAAAACAACAATATAACAATTACATATAAGCCAAAAGCAAATCAAAAACATTAAAGCAATAACAGTAAACAGTAAAAACAGCACACCGTGACACAATAAAACTAGGTCGGGCAAATGTACTGGGTACAGATTAAAAAGTACTGAGTATGCTGAGTGATATAAGGATTTTGGATAAGTGCAATGTGTGGACAATCTTAATCTCTAATAAAGTGCTTTTGGGACGTGTTGCTGGGGTTTCCTATTCTGGAAAGGCACACCGGAATAGCCAGGTCTTCAAGCTCTTCCTAAAGATTGCCAACGTAGGGGCTTGTCTGATGTCCTTGGGGAGGGAATTCCAGAGTCGGGGGCTACCACAGAAAAGGCCCTGTCCCTCGTCCCCACCAGCCGCGCTTGCAACACAGGTGGGATCATGAGCAGGGTCTCTCCGGATGAACGACGAGAGCGTGCGGGTTCATAGATGGAGATGCGGTCACGCAGGTAGGCAGGTCCCAAACCATTTGGGGCTTTGTAGGTGAGCACCTGCACCTTGAATTGGGACTGGAAAATGAACGGCAGCCAGTGGAGCTCCTTGAACAGGAGGGTTGACCTCTCTCTGTAAGGAGCACCAGTTAACATCCTGGCCACCGCCCGCTGGACTAGCTGAAATTTCCGAGCCGTTTTCAAGGGCAGCCCCACGTAGAGCGCATTACAGTAGTCCAATCTAGAGGTGACCAAGGCATGGACTACCCCGGCCAGATCAGCCTTTACGAGGTACGGTCACAGTTGGTGCACGAGTCTCAGTTGTGCAAAGACCGTGTCAAATTACAGTTTCCATCATTCCATGGAACTGAGCTGTAGCAATTAAGTGGTGTCATACTGAATTAATTGTAAAGTGTAGGTGCATTCCAGTTGATCTTGGACAAATCCTTTATCTCTACCTGGCCTATCTTACAGGGGTTCTTGTGGAAAATAGGAGAACCATGCATACTATCTTCACGGGAGAAAAGGCGAGATAGAAATTAAACACCCCTCTTTCTCCTCATCTTTTTCTTCCATATCACTTGTATTATTAACAATGATATATTGGGCACTCAATTGAGTTCTTTCTCCCAGCAAAGATAGTTTAAAGAGCCATAAATAATCACTATTCCTTTTTATTTCAGACCACTGTAATAGAATATGTGAAACCCTCAGACCTTAAAAAGGACATGAATGAAACATTTAAAGAGAAGTTTCCTCACATCAAGCTCACACTGAGTAAAATCAGAAGGTAAGAAAATATTGAGCCGCTAAAGACAAAAAGGGAGGATAGGGTTCTAAGCCAAGTCAAAAGAAGATTCTTTCTTCCTAAACTTGTTCAGAATCCTTCTTATATGCTTATTTACAGCATTTATATTCCACTCTTTTCACCTTGAAGGGGATTCAGGGTGGACCATAAAACACATATACAACATTCAATACCGTTTATACACTGACAAGGCAGACAATTGTACATAGAGGTGTATGTATGTATGTATGTATGGGCTTTTCCCATCTTCAGCATCTTGGAGGCTTGTCCTCAGTTCCGGCCACGGGGGTGGGGTAGGGTGGGGGGTGCTGTTGCTCCAAACTTCCTCCTTGATCGAATCACCGGCATTTTCTGCCATTTCTTTCTGGGTGCCTTAAATACCTCCCCTCTTTAAACAGTACCTATTTATCTACTCACATTTTGCTTTCAAACTGCTAGGTAGGCAGAAGTTGGGCTAAAGGCCAGGATCTCACCCCAACCCAGGCTTTGAACTGTCAACCTTTCATTTGGCAAGATTTACTGCTGCTAGTGGTTAACCTGCTGTGCTAAAGCCCGGCCCAATATCTATAACCCGATTCCATGTTTGTATATTTAGCCATGGCCTAATGAATTCTATTGAAATCATTTGCCTCTGTAACTTTGACTTCTATAAATGTGAAACATGCTTCCAACACACAAATCATTGCACCTCCTATACCCCACTCATATAAATGGCTTCATTCTTCTTTCTCAGTGCACAAATAAGGAAGTCCAGAGAAGTCACATAAACAAAGCCAATCTATCAATTGAGCCACCCCTTGTCTGCAGACTACTAAGAACCCATATGTATTCATTTAATTCCATGTTAATGTTCACTTTTTGGATGGTTTTAGATGTATTGTTCTTTTGTAAAATTGTAAGTTGCCTTGAGTCTCAATTTTGTGAGAAAGGCAATATATAAATAGCACTACTACAACTTTATCTGGAATTCTGGGATCCGAAATGCTCCACAATGGTCTATTCAGTGCACACAAACTTTGTTTCAAGCTCAACATTGTTTGGAATGTTGTATATAAAACTACCTTCATGCTATGAGTATAAGTTGTATATGAGACATAAATTAATGTCATGTTTATACTTAAGTCCCATCTCTGAGATATTTTATTATGTTTATACAAATATCCCAAAATCCCCAAAAATATGAAATATGAAATCCAAAACACTTTTGTTGCATATGAATGGTTTATTTTACCAGCCATAGGCCATAACATCAAATAATATACCACCTTTAAAAGCACAATAAGCACTTTCCAATGTAAACATTCAAACTTATTCTTTTATTGTCTTTAAAATTACAGTAGCAGTGACATGATAACAATAACAAATGTCTGATTTGTTTCATCCCAAACTGTCTCCATTTCTATTTCTAGCTTCCACTGTGGACTTTACTAATTTAGCTCAGATTTTTTGGGCTGCGACTGCAAAAATGTTATATTTTTTGAAATAATCCGATAATAGGTCACAGATAACTTCTAACTGTTGCCATGTTGCCCTTTCTTCCAAAAGGACTCCCAGAAAAATGTTTGTACAGTCATTGTACAACAGGCAATGTAACAGATGGTGTATTAAATCCTCTTTTAGCCCCGACCCACAAATACAAAGTCATTGGGCAAGAGGGATCCCTCTGTATCTTTCCGCTAGACAGCCTGATGGCATTGTTTGGAAGCACAGAGCTGTAAATGCTTTTATAAGGGATACAGATATTAAGTCTTGAAGATATTGACAATATTAGTCACTCTTTAGTAGAGGATACCAAGTGGTGAGACCCTGCTGTTTACTAGCCCGCAAGTTGTTGGATGCATCCATCTCAAAGATTTTGTATCTAATCACCTTTTTGTTCAACTGCATTAAGGTTGTTGTTGACCCATCAAAATACTGATGGAGCAGGGCTAACCAGTATTGTGCCCTACCTCCCTGCTTATATTGCTCTATCAGGCATTGCTTTGTTATAGTCTTATCCTCCATTTCAAGAAGTCTCTTCCCATATGAAATGTTAAGCTTATGCATTCTGGCCTTAAATGAGGGAAGAGCCAATTCAAGCCTTAACAAGGCAGGAGGTGTCCTTTGTGTCAGTATGAAATCCAAAACACTTCTGGTCCCAAGCATTTTTGCATATGGATTCTCATCTTGTATTATTATTATTATGGGAGTCCCCGGTGGCACAGTGGGTTAAACTCCTGAGCCGGCAGGACTGAAGACCGACAGGTCGCAGGTTCAAATCCGGGGAGAGGCAGATGAGCTTCCTCTATCAGCTCCAGCTCCTCATGCGGGGACATGAGAGAAGCCTCCTACAAGGACGATAAAACATCAAATCATCCGGGTGTCCCCTGGGCAACGTCCTTGCAGACGGCCAATTCTCTCACACCAGAAGCGACTTGCAGTTTCTCGGGTCTCTCCTGACATGACAAAAAAAATATTACTATTAGTAGTAGTAGTGGTAGTAGTAGTGTTATTATCATCACAAACAGTTAGTTCCCCATCATAAAACAGGAATGTTGTTGTTCATTCGTTCAGTCATATCCGACTCTTTGTGACCTCATGGACCAGCCCACGCCAGAGCTCCCTGTTGGCTGTCACCACCCCCAGCTCCTTCAAGGTCAAGCCAGTCACTTCAAGGATCCCATCCATCCATCCATCTGGCCCTTGGTCGGCCTCCCTTCCTTTTTCCTTCCATTTCCCCTAGCATCATTGTCTTTTCTAAGCTTTCCTTTCTTCTCATGATGTGGCCAAAGTACTTCATCTTTGCCTCTACTATCCTTCCCTCCAATGAGCAGTCCGGCTTTATTTCCTGAAGTATGGACTGGTTGAAAAGAGGAATAGGAAGACTATCTGACAAGGCACAATAATGAGAATATTTAGGTGCATGTTTTCTGAGCAACAGCTTCTGCCAACCAACCAGTTTGAAAACATGCAAATGTGAGTAGATCAATAGGTACTGCTCCGGCAGGAAGGTAATGGCGCTCCATGCAGTCATGCTGGCCACATGACCTTGGAGGTGTCTATGGACAACTGGAGATGAGCACCAACCCCCAGACTCAGACACGACTTGACTTAATGTCAGGGGAAAACCTTCACCTTTACCTTTCTGGGCAAAAGCAGTCTTTCTTTAAAATAAATAAAATATCCCTTCTGATCTTTCCTTCCTATTGCAGTTTAAAGAGAGAGATGCGGAACCTGAGTATGGAGTGCAACCTTGAGCCGGTAACTGTGTCCATGGCGTATGTTTACTTTGAGAAGCTCGTCCTCCAAGGCAAGCTCAACAAACAGAACCGAAAACTGTGTGCTGGTGCTTGTGTGCTGCTTGCAGCCAAGATTAGCAGTGATCTCAGGAAACATGAAGTCAAGCATCTTATTGATGTAAGTCAAGCCAAGGCAACTTCCAAGAGTGTCCAGTGCTGAAGTACTCTGAAAGTTTCCTCCAATGCCTGTATATAAACATTTCTGTAGGCCTGCACAAAGTGTTGAATGGGAAAAAATACATATATTTCAAGACTTAGATTGCTGAACCCAACAGTCGAGCCAGGACAACTTCCAGGAGTGTCCGCATAGACCTCTGTAAATGTTGAAGTACTCTGAAAATTTCTCCAATATTTGTATATTAACATTTCTGTAGGTCTGCTTACAGTGTTGAATGGAAAATAATATATACGTTTCAGCATTTGCTGAACCTAACAGTATTTTGGCTTGAGAGCTCTTTAGGACTTCCTGCACTAAAAAAACAACTTTAAAATGCCCTTGACAAATGTCTTGTCTCTCAATAGTTTTCATAGAATCATAGAGTTGAAAGAGACCTCATGGGCCATCCAGTCCAACCCCCTGCCAAGAAGCAGGAAAATTGCATTCAAAGCACCCCCAATAGATGGCCATCCAGCTTCTGTTTAAAAGCTTCCAAAGAAGGAGCTTCTACCACATTCCGGGGCAGAGAGTTCCACTGCTGAACAGCTCTCACAGTTAGGAAGTTCTTCCTCATGTTCAGATGGAATTTCCTTTCCTGTAGTTTGAAGCCATTGTTCTGTGTCCTAGTCATCAGGGCATCTGGAAACAAGCTTGCTCCCTCCTCCCTATGACTTCCCCTCACATATTTATACCTGGCCCTCATCATGTCCCCTCTCAGCCTTCTCATCTTCAGGCTAAACATGCCCAGCTCCTTAAGCCGCTCCTCATAGGGCTTGTTCTCCAGACCCTTGATCATTTTAGTCACCCTCCTCTGGCCACATACCAGCTTATCAACATCTCCCTTCAATTTTGGTGCCCAGAATTGGACACAGAATGATTCCAGATGTGGTCTGACCAAGGGAGAATAAAGAGGTAGCATGACTTCCCTGGATCTAGACATTAGACTCATATTTATGCAGGCCAAAATTTATTGGCTTTTTTTGGCCGCCACATGAAAAATTTAGATTCAGGAAGGCCTTTTTAATGCCAAATGCCAACTTTACATCCTTGTTTTAGAAAGGGTTTGTACGTTCAAGTATTCTCCAACTTATGACAATCCTATGCCATCATTTTCTTCTGAGGGTGGGAGTGTGTAACGTGCCCAAGGTCACACAGCAGGTTTCCATGGCTAAGGGCAAATTTGTATCCTGGTTTTAGTCCAATTCCCAAGTGATTTACACCATATTGGGAGGTGGGAGTATGTAAAAAAATGCACTTTATACATTCTAAAAGCCATATAAAGCATTTTTAATACTAAAATCTACAAAAGTTGGGTGGAATCTGGGGCAACCTACTCAGTTCCTCTGAGGGCACTGCAAAGTCTGGATCCCAGTCCTGTCATAAATCTTGGAGAACATTAGGAAGAGAGAGAGAGCCCTGAATCATTCTCATGACTTAAATGCTGTTTTTTGAATGTCACGGATAGCATGAAGAGAAGGGAGTGCTGCTGTCCTTGTTTCTCTACGTGCCTGGTCCTGTTTACTTGCAGTTGCTAGTCAACCAAACAAGCATTTGTTGATGTCTGACTTATGGCGACCCCATCATTCACAGGGTTTTCTTATCAAGATTTGTTCAGAGGAGGTTTATCTTTGCCTTCCTTGCTAATGGGAGTATGACTTGCCCAAGGTGTGTTAGTGGGTTTTCATGGCCAAGCAACCATTCAAACCCTGGTCGCCTTGAGCTCTAGCTTAACACTAAAGCCGCTCACAAGACTTCACTGGCTTTGACCAAATAGCAATATACAACCACAAATAACATTCATTCAGTACTGGAATTGGATGTTGGTCAAAGAACTGAAGGAACTCTTTCCTACAGCAGATCTTTTTGTTCAGACACATTCACTATTATGTTGGCTAACCCCTCTCCCATTCCCATAATGGCAAGCCGTTCCTTTTCTACTTCTTTATCTGGGAGAGGTGGCTTTGGAGTGGTCTCATGCAGCCACATTTTATCCATATTTAGAAATGAATACTACTCCTCGTAATACAGCATATTTCCAAATAAATGTGTGCATAGAGTTGAAGCCATAGCTGTTTAATCTCTGCATTGCTGTGAGTATTCCTGCTGTGTGGCCATATTCCATAAGCATTCTCTCCTGACGTTTCGCCCGTATCTATGGCAGGCATCCTCAAAGGTTGTAAGATTTGTTGGAGACTAGGCAAGTAGGGTTTATATATCTGTGGAATAATGTCCAGGGTGGGAGAAAGAACTCTTGTCTGTTTGAGGCAAGTGTGAATGTTGCAATTGGCCATCTTGATTAGCATTGAATAGCCTTGCAGCTTCAAAGCCTTGCTGTTTCCTGCCTGGAGGCATCCTTTGTTGGGAGGTATTAGCTGGTCCTGATTGTTTTCTGGCTGGAATTTTCCCGATTTCTGTGTGTTGTTCTTTATTTACTGTTATGATTTTAGAGTTTTGTTTTCATACTGGTAGCCAGATTTTGTTCATTTTCATGGTTTCTTACTTTCTGTTGAAATTGTCAACATGCTTGTGGATTTCAATGGCTTCTTTGTGTATTCTGACATGGTAGTTGTTAAAGTGGTTCTTTCTCCCACCATGGACATTCCACGGATATATAAACCCCAGTTGCCTAGTCTTCAACGAACCTTACAACCTCTGAGGATGCCTGCCATAGATGTGAGTGAAATGTCAGGAGAAGATGCTTCTGGAACATGTCCATACAGCCTGGAAAACTCACAGCAACCCAGTGATTCTGGCCATGAAAGCATTCAACTACACTGTTTCATTTCCTTCAACTGAGTTCTTAATTTCAAGACCTTCGAATGTGTTATCTGCTGGCCAAACATGTTTTGCATTCTTTATCTTAACTGTACAGGACTCTTGTTGCTTAAGTATGTTAGGATGGCACATGAGTGCTGCTTGGTCCAGGTCACGAAGGCGAGGAGTGTTTGTGCCCAAAATACCATTATTAAGCTATCAAAAATCTGCAAACTATTCTAAGCATAGAGATTATCTCTGATAACCTATTCTTATTCTCCTGATTCTTTGTTTATGTCTGTTTCTCTCTCTTGTAGAAGTTGGAGGAGAGATTCCGATTCAACCGAAGAGATCTCATTGCTTTTGAATTTACTGTCCTTGTGGCTTTGGAACTCGCCCTTTACCTTCCTGACAACCAAATGTTACCTCACTTCCGACGTCTCACGCAGCAATCCTAGCCAAAACTGTATCCTAACAAAGTGCCAGTACTTAGATCGTGAACTTCGTGGTGGGCCATCAGCGTTTCCTGTGTCACAGTGTTGAACTGCATTATGAATATACCTGAAATGAAGACTGCTATGGAATCCTTTGTGATGGCACGAACAAAACAGATTCCAGGTGTCAAGTGAATGGCATGAAATGCTGAGCTTTGGATTGGGACATTAAAGCACAACCAGTCTGCAACCAGTTGCCACTAGAAGCCGCTGGGTCGTACGTTACGTCTTTGGTGTGTTAAACACAGAAATGGTCCGATCTTCTCTCCAGGCCTTGCTGCTTGGTCACTTCCATGAACTTGCCATCGTTCTCTTTTTCTTCTTCCTGAAATCTGAAACAGCATCGCCTCCATTCCAAAATGTTGTATGCTTCAAAAATATTACTGATAATAACCCTTTTTACACTTCAAACCATGAAGATAGATATTATGTACTATTTGAGGGGGGAAGATGTGCCTAAGGTTGGGCTGGGCTGGTTCCAGTTTCTCTCTCTGATTAAGTTATATTGTTGTAGTAACAATTTTGAACTTAAACTGCAGTGTATTTTTTGCCTTCTTTTGCTTTGTACTATAACAATAACAATTCCATTCTGTCTGCACTGTCACTTCCATAAGGGATGTATGTTGAAGAACAATATTCTGCACAGTTTCTGAGTGGGAAAAGTTTTGCTTTCCTTTTTTAAAACTTAACATGTTTATCCAATGCTGCACTTGTTGAGCCGAGGCAGCCATAACAAAAAAAATCCCATTTTAACTATCAGAGGTCATTTGATTTACATTGATAATTGAGTTTTCCAGCTGCCAGAGCTGACACCTTTCGGTCCCTGCTTACTGTAGCCTGAAACTAATAACTGTTTATATTTATAACAATGTTTTCATGTATTGTCTTTCATGTTTGCTCTTGGCATATAAATTTCTCTGCCGGTACAGCTGTCGTTATCTAAATTAAGCCAATGAAACTTGGCATGTCTGGCTTCTAAAATACTCTTTTTTCCCCCCCACCTTATATTTTGGTTCTTCCAAACTTTTTGCCACTGTGATGGTCCTTGTGAACCTGACTTCATTGCACATTAAATCCCAAACTCAAAAGTTATTATTGTTCAGCAGACTGGCGGAATACAGTTGATACAATTCCAACAGTAGTTAGCCAAATATTTTGAATTAAGCATCCAGATATTAAAATATAAACTCTATAACTTTTTTAGACTTGTGGCAGAAGAGTCAGTGACTGTCAGATTCCTTTTCTAAGCAATATCGTGATGCAAGTCAAAGTATTTATGTGTGCGAGTTTGTGTAATATTTATTAGTGAGCAACATTAATACTTGGGTGTTGTGATTGAGAAATTCATACTCTTAATATTTTTGTACTGTGGCATTGGCCTGTTCTAAACATCATGTAGAATGAAGCTGTAGAGCAAAGTGCAGAATTGTGGGTTGCATCACTGCAGATAAAGAAAGAGTAGTTTTAAATGGGAGCATTCCTTCACTCCATTGCATTGTAATCCGAGCACACTGGGAGGGCTTGGATGTACCATTTTCCTTGATGTATGTATGCATGGTTCTTTATGTGAAATATTATTCCAAAACGTGGCCATCGCCCCTGTGCAAGTCTGAAGTGGTTCAGCTGTCTCTGTCAACCCATCTATTACATTAAAAATCAAGTATCTTCCTAATATGATGAGGGCTATATATCCTTCCAGAACCTAGAAAGCTGACATTTTTATTGAGATTGATGTATTTAAATAGCCACGGAATAAAGGTGAGAAGGGAAAGTCACAAAGTGGTACTAGAAACATTTGAAAAAGCAAGTGCTGTGTCAGTGTTTTGATCTATATGGGATTATTCAACATGGAGATGGACTTTATTGTCCCATAGCATTTGGCATCAATGCAGGAATGACTTGGATCAATCACTTTTGCTCAAGGCAGTTTGACATAACCAAGATTGCTGAGAACAAGGCCTCTCTAATTAGGGTTTGAATATTAGATAACAAGTAATAGGATCAGCCAAGTCATAAGTCTAGCACCTTTTTATATAATGTTAGAATAGATGTGATATCATATGGTACAAGGTTCAATATATACGTGTAGGAGGTGTAACTTGTGCTGTTCAAAATATGAAATGCAATGTGTCTTCTATGTGAGCAGCCTTTTCATGATACAGGCTAGCACTCTTTTTCAGAGAGGCATTTAACAACATTTCCATGGGGTATTAAAGCATGCGGTCCTCCACTTGAACAGAAAGAGGCCATAAAACAGTGTCCAGGTGTTTTGGACTTCAACTCCCAGAATTCTCAGCTAGCTTACCAGCTGTTAGGAACTGTGGGAGCTGAAGTCCAAAACACCTGGAATCCCAAAGGTTGGGAAACACTGCTGTAAAACAAATCTAATTTGTCAGACAGGGTTGACTCGTATGCACTGTGCCTAGAGTAGCTGTCAATGTAACTTTTTCTAATTGATGCAGTTGTTATCTTTATCCAGGCAAAATCCTGGGTTCGGTGAGAGTGGATTGACTTGTGTTTAGGACCGTTTGTGCAGAAAGCTTGGTCAGGCTCCTTATATTGGTAACTTTTGAAAGTAATAATGTTTCCAAGTTCTGCATTTTGAGCTGTGCAAGGCTGTAAGAATTGAATTATGTGTATGAAAGAAATGTATAGTTTAAAATTAAATTATTGAGTGAATATTTAGGCAGTGGGGACATGGAAAAGCTCCTGTTTTCAGGCATATGCTTAAAAAATCTTTGTTTTGTCTGCATAAGGTCAATCAATGGTATGGTTGGATTGTCTTCCGTTCTTTACAACAGGTCAAAGAATCTGAAACCAGTCCAAAATTTCAATCTTTTTTCCATGCGTTCCTTATTACTGCACAAATATATCTGCAGATTTTGATTGGTCTATATCTGGACAAAAGAAAACTTATATTAATTTATTTAATTTTTTTTGTATTGCTATCAAAGATTTGAGATACATGTTGATTCAGGAGACATGAAGATGGGGGATTGGGGAATCAGTCATTTGTAACTGCAATTTGACTTGTATGCTGAGTATTTTATTCCTGTTACTTAATCTGTACAGAAATGGTCAGATGCTGATTACTGCAGTCAATGCAGAAGGCATTTACTCCGTTTGCATTTTTTAATCTTATTTTTTTTGCTTATTATTCTCAGTCAGCGAAACCTCATTGCATTCCTCCTTCATGCAAAAGCTGCCACTGTGTGGTAGAAGTTATTATGACAAGCAAACCTAGCTCCAGTGTAAAATGCCAGATTGCTTTCTTTAAGAGATACTAGTCTCTTAACAGTTGAGATTTAAATTATGTAACCTTGTGTAAATATTGGTGCTTGTCTATTTTAAGTCCAAGAAAACACTCTGAATGGGAGTTTGTATATTTAATGTTAATAGTATGTTTGTGCCGTCCTAAATTTAAGTTCTTGCTCTGTTGACTGTCAAATTCTGTTCTTCCAACTAAATGGATGGATTTGTTCATAAGGTGCTGTGTAATTGAATGTTTTGATACCTATTTTATAACCAAACACATCTGAAGGAAACTTCAGGCTTGTGTCATAAATATTCCTTTGAAAAA
>NW_026847438.1:16479192-16527458 GCF_025583915.1 Anolis sagrei ordinatus
AATCCAGGAACATGAAAGGCACTGCAGACTAATCCAACCAGAGAAGTCAGCCATAGCAGAGCACATGATGACCCAACCTGGAAACAGTATATTTCCAGAAATGCTGGACCACTCTAACAACCACCATGTCAGACTAGACAGAGAAGCCATTGAAATCCACAAGCATGTGGACAAAATCTGGCTACCAGTATTTTTAAAAAAACTCTAAAATCAGGACAGTAAACAAAGAACAACACTCAGAAAACGGGAATTCCAGACAGGAAACAATCCGGTCCAGCTAACACCTCCCAACAAAAGACTCCCCCAGGCAGGAAGGAACCAGGCTTTGAAGTTGCAAGACCATTCAGTGCTAATCAAGATGGCCAATTGCAATATTCACACTTGCCTCAAACAGACAGGAGTTTTTTCTCCCATCCTGGACATTCCACAGACATACCCTCCTTGCCTAGTTTCCAACAGACCTCACAAACTTTGAGGATGCCTGCCATAAATGTCTGCAAATTGTCAGGAGAGAATGCTTTTCGAACATGGCCAAATAGCCCGGAAAACTCACAGCAACCCAGTGATTCCTGCCATGAAAGCCTTTGACAACACATCAACATAATTAACTTTTTAAAATAATTTTCATACCAGAATTTGGGATATTGATAGGAATTAGAATTCAAAATGTCCAGGTATGATTTTACCTATTGGGTCTCCCCCCCCCCCCCCAAAAGCAACGGTTTTTGCAGATTTATTATAGTTTTGCTATCAGATGGGGTAAGAACAAGAGCAGTGTAAGGCTGTAGCAGAGGTTCATATTTCCTTTCTTCTTTGATGTTGTTTTCTGTCCTGTAAAACTTTGGACCATGTTAAGATCTGGATTATGTTTAATCAGTTGTGGAATATTCCCCCTAATTTCCATAACGTTTTGAAACTAGCCTTAAATCTCCAATTAGCTGAAACATTTTAAAGAATGCCTTTTAGTGCCAACAGTGTTAAACATTGGCATAGTATAATCCAGGCATGGGCAAACTTCACAGTCCAGGTGTTTTGGACTCTTAACTACCACAATCCATAACAGCCTACTGTTAAGAATTGTGGGAATTGAAGTCCAAAACACCTGGAGGGATGAAGTTTGCCATGCCTGCTTTATTCTGACATGTATCACAAAGTTGACCTTGATGCTGTGCTACAGATTTGCAAGGCAAGGTACTTTGTGAAAATTGTTAGTCATACCTAACTTGGAGTGTGTCTGTATACATACATACATATGCACATGCAGATTAGTATCTGTGATTATATACATCACACTGGTATACATACATACATGCACTAGTGGAATAGGTATGTTCATCAATTATTTCACAGTGGTTGTGTCCATAATGTCTACTTTGACATGTTAGAAGAAAACAAACCAAAATAGGTAGAGAAGAAGTCCAGGAATATCTGGTTACTCTAAATGAATTCAAGTCTCCAAAGCCAGATGAGCTACATCCAAGAGTATTGAAGAAAGTAGCAGAAGTCATTTCAGAACCACTGGCAATAATCTTTGAGAACTGTTGGAGAACAGGAGAAGTCCCAGCAGACTGGAGGATAAATGTTGTCCCTATCTTTAAGATGGGGGAAAAAGAGGACCCAAACAATTGCCATCCAGTCAGCCTGACATCAATACCAGGAAAGATTCTGGAGCAGATCATTAAGGAGGCAGTCTGCAATCACTTAGAAAGGAATCTTATTATTACTAAAAGTCAGCATGGATTTCTCAAACACAAGTCATGCCAGACTAATCTCTTTTTTCAATAGAGTTACAACATTGGTAGATACAGGGAATACTGTGGATGTAGCATATCTTGATTTCAACAAGGCCTTTGACAAAGTCCCCCGTGACCTTCTTGCAAGCAAACTAGTAATTAGGCAATGCTACTATTAGGTGGATCTGTAATTGGTTAAGAAACCAAAACCAAAGGTTCCTCTTCATCCTGGAAAGAAGTGACTAGTGAATTAATGCAGGGTTCAGTCCTGGGCCCAATTCTGTTCAACATATTTATTAATGACTTGGATGAAGGTTTTGAGGGTGTGCTTATCAAGTTTGAAAATGATACCAAGTTAGGAGGCATAGCTAATACTCCAGAGGACAGGATCAGAATTTAAAATAACCTTAACAGATTGGAGAGCTGGACAAAACTAACAAATGAACTTCAACAAGATGTATAGGCAGAAAAAATGAAATGCAAAGATACAGGATGGGCGACAACAGTTCATGGGGAAAAGATCATGGAGTCTTCATGGAGAACAAGTTGAACATGAGCCAACAGTGTGATGCAGCAGTTTAAGAAGCCAATGGGATTTCAGGCTGCATCAAAAGTGACATAGTGTCTAAATCAATGGAAGTTGTGATGCCTTCGTATTCTGCTTTGGTTAGACCTCACCTGGACTTTGTTGTTCATTCGTTCAGTCGTCTCCGACTCTTCGTGACCTCATGGACCAGCCCACGCCAGAGCTCCCTGTCGGCCGTCACCACCCCCAGTTCCTTCAAAGTCAGTCCAGTCACTTCAAGGATGCCATCCATCCATCTTGCCCTTGGTCGGCCCCTCTTCCTTTTGCCTTCCACTTTCCCCAGCATAATTGTCTTCTCTAGGCTTTCCTGTCTCCTCATGATGTGGCCAAAGGACTTCAACTTTGTCTCTAGTATCCTTCCCTCCAGTGAGCAGGCTTTATTTCCTGGAGGATGGACTGGTTGGATCTTCTCGCAGTCCAAGGCACTCTCAGAACTTTCCTCCAACACCACAGCTCAAAAGCATCTATCTTCCTTCGCTCAGCCTTCCCTAAGGTCCAGCTCTCACATCCGTAGGTTACTACAGGGAATACCATGGCTTTGACTAGGCGTATCTTTGTTGCCAGTCTGATGTCTCTACTCTTTACTATTTTATCGAGATTGGACATTGCTCTCCTCCGTTTCGCTCATGACATCATTGAGGTGCTCAAGCTCCAGCGCCCCGACAAGGCAGTGATCCTTTGCTGGAGTCACCTGGACTACTATGTCCAATTCTGGGCACCACAGTTCAAAAGAGATATTGACAAACTAGAAGGTGTTCAGAGGAGAGCAACTATAATGATCAAAGATCTGGAGACCATGCCCTGTAAGCAGTGTCTTAAAGAGCTGGGCATGTTTAGCCAGCAGAAGAAAAGATTGAGAAGAGACATGCGAGCCATGTATACATATGCAAAAGGATGTCACAAGGTTTCCCTTGTTTCCCTTGAAACCAGGACTAGGAGCAATTCGTTGAAATTACAGGAAAAGAGATTACACCTTAACATTAGGAAGAACTTAATGACTGTAAGAGCTGTTCATCAGTGGAACTCTCTGCCTTGGAGTGTGATGGAATTTCCTTTCTTGGAGGCTTTTAAACAGAGACTGGATGGCCATCTGTCAAGGACTATTCAATTGTGCTTTTCCTGCAAGATGGGGTTGGGCTAGATGGCCCACGTTGTCTCTTCCAACTCTATTCTCATGTGAGACTGACTCATACCTTCCTGTCCTCCTAATCTGAGCTGACCCTTCTTGTCAGTTGCATAAATAGAAAGGAAAAAAAATCCCTGCAAATAGCTGCTTACCACGGTTCCAATTATAAGTACAAATAGACCATCTGTTTGAGGGCTTGCCTTTTTTAAAGTCCATGGATCCGGTGATATATTTAGATATCAAAGTGCCCAGAGTTGAGTAAGCTGCACAATGGAAACAATGATACAGAAACCAACTAGCCTCTGCCTAACCTTGAATAGGCCGTATCCTTGTTGCTCCTCTCCAACACACCATAAATCAAATGCTCCAACCACCCTTAGGACAGGTATGGGCAAACTTGGGCAGTTAGGAATTGTGGGAGTTGGAGTCCAAAACACCTGGAGGGCCGAAATTGGCCCATGCCGCCTCTGGAGGTTACATATCCACTGAAATAGAGCCTATGGCACCAAGCCCCCATTTTGTTGTTGTTTACTTGTTATATATTCAGTTATATATGTGAGTGATATATATATCACATATGTGTGTATGGTATAAATATATATATCACACAAATATATATGTGTGTATGTGATATATAAAAATATCACATGGTTATGTGTTATATATCACAGTTATATGCTATATATATATATAACATATAGTTGTGTGTGATATTATATATTATATATTATGAGAACGGATCTGATTTCAACTGAGGCGTTATATATGTTGTTTGTTGATTTGTCCTGTCTGATTGTTAATTGTTGTGGATCGACGTTGTCGATCCTGTTGTTGCATTGTTGTGTTTTAATTGCACTGTAAACCGCATTGAGTCGCCTGTTAAGGGCTGAAAAATGCGGTATAAAAATGAAGCAAATAATAATAAATAATAATAAATACATACATTATTTCTGTCCCGCCAATTTCAGCCCAAAGGCGTCTCAGGGCAGTATGTTATATATATATGTGTGTGTATATATATGTGTATGTGATATATATATAGATAGATAGATAGATATATATATAGTTATGTGTGTGATATATGTTATATATGTGTTATATATGTGTATATGATATATATAGAATATGTATAGTTGTTATACATATATCACACATAGCTATATATGTGATATATATATCATACATATAGTTATGTTTGTGATATATATAATAGTTATGTGTGTATGTGATATATATATATATAACATGTATAGTTGTTATACATATATCACACATAGCTATATATGTGATATATATATATCATACATAGTTATGTTTGTGATAAATACAGGGTTAGTCAAAATGAATAGGCCAATAAGAAAATTAATTTTAGACGAATGTATGTTTATTGTAACCAAACTACAGCTACGTAGCGACAGATAAACTATCAAAGTTTTGTCTCACCTTCAGAGATGTTCGATATGGGCGCCCCATGTGACACGGCAGATGTCCAAGCGATAGTCCAGTTCATTCCACATCCGTTGCAGCACATCCGACGTAATGGCATCGAATGCAGCAACGTCTGGGAAGGTGTTCGTTGAGGTCCTAACCCTAACCCTAACCCTAACCCTAACCCTAACCCTAACCCTATCCCTAACCCTAACCCTAACCCTAACCCTATCCCTAACCCTAACCCTAACCCTAACCCTAACCCTAACCCTATCCCTAACCCTAACCCTATCCCTAACCCTAACCCTAACCCTAACCCTAACCCTAACCCTTGAAATTCTCGCTGGACCGTAATTACTGACATTGTTTTAGCAAATGTCATCACACAAAACGCCTTCTCTTTGCTTGATTCCGCCATTTTGAAAACAGCGACCCCTAGCGACGCCTAGCGGCATTAACGTACATGTGTGTTGGCTCAAAAAAAACTTTGATAGTTTATCTGTCGCTACGTAGCTGTGGTTTGGTTACAGTAAACATACATTCGTCTAAAATTAATTTTCTTATTGGCCTATTCATTTTGACTAACCCTGTATAATAGTTATATGTGTATGTGATATATATATATATAACATGTGTAGTTGTTATACATATATCACACAGCTATATATGTGATATATATATATATATATATCATATAGTTATGTTTGTGATATACATATTAGTTATATATGCATTATATATATTTCAGTTATATATGTGTATGTGATATATATACATGTATGTTATACATATATCACATAGCTATATATGTGATATATATTAGTTATATATGCATTATATATATTTCAGTTATATATGTGTATGTGATATATATACATGTATGTTATACATATGTCACATAGCTATATATGTGATATATATTAGTTATATATGCATTATATATATTTGTTATATATGTGTATGATATATATAACACATGTAGTTATGTTATACATATATCACACATATAGTTATGTGTGTGATATTTATATAATAGTTATATATGCGTTATGTATATATGTGTATGTGATATATATATATCACATGTTGTACCTGTATCACACATAGCTATATATGATATATATAGTTTTGTGTGTGATATATACATCATATATAGTTATATATACGTTATATATACATATATATCACATATATAGTTATATGTGCGTGTGATTATCATACTTATCACAGAGCACCTATTGTCTGAGCTACATAAATTCCCGCTTTTTGTACAGGAAGCTCCCAGGCAAAGCCAAGAAGGGGGCGTGGCTATCGCTCTGCAAGCCCCGCCTCTCTCTTGTCTTGAGATGACATCACAGCGCCAGCCTCTTCTGTTCTCTCAGAGGCGGGGCGTGGCTACCTCTTTGAGACCCCGCCCTCAGGGTGACGTCACGTCGCCGTCCCGCTTTCCGCGCACCGTCCGCAAAGGGTGCGCGCGCACTCCCTCCTTCCTCTTTCTCGTCGCGTTCCTGTGACATCATCAGCCTTCCTTCCTTCCTTTCCGGCCTGTCTGGCGGCGTGTGAGGAGGTGAGGCGCGGCCTGCTCCGTGTTTGGCGGGTCTCATCCTTTCTCCCGGGAGTCAGGCTAAGGAATGGGGAGCTGGGGTGAAGGAATAAGGGGATATGGCTAGCTTTTTCATGCTTTTTGAAACAGGAGGAAGGCCTAAGAGAGGTTTGGAGGGGATTCCCTTCTGTAAATAGGCCTTCACTGGATTATGGTGCCCCTTGCACCATTGTGATGCCCCTCTTGCACTGTTTTGTGATACCCCCCTTGCACACTATAATAGTGCCCAAATATTATGCCCCTTGCACTATCATAACACCTCTCTCATGAGTGTAAAGTTTCCTCTTATTACAATTACCAGAATTCTTCTCTTCCTCCTCTTCTCCAGGCCTCTTGATAATAATAATAATAATAATATCTTTATTTATATCCCGCTTAGTCTTTATTTATATCCCAAAGCGGCTTCCAACATATTACTATCATACACAAACCTCAATCCAAACCTATATATAAAGCAATATGGTTTATGTTGTATATGTTTTATGTAATGTGTTATTTTTTATTTGGGGTTATGCTTTTTGTGTCAAGAATTTTTTTTCTGTTTCATACATTGTTTGCTACTTTGATTCCCACCCATGGGAGAAAAGTGGGATAAAAATAAATAATAATAACACTTTGTAACAGTTAATGCTGAAGAGGCACCATATATTCATTTGGCACTCCTCCTCCTTTTCTTCTCTGGGCTCTTTGTCACAGCCAAGTATTTTTCAAATTAAGATTTCCTAGACAGCAAATGTAGCTCAGCATTCCTGGAAATTTCACTCTTTCCATAATAGTCACAGCCAGAACTTTTTTGAAAAATAATAATTTTATTTCTTACCCGCCTCTCCCTGTGGCGGGTTACAAAACAATTAAAATACATAGGCACAGCAAAAACATTACAAATACACACATTAAAACATACCTCCATAAAAGTTACTGTACATTCCAAGATGTACCTCTATGAAATACACTTTAAAATAGAGAAAACAGAGATCACACAGGGGACATGCATTAAATTTTATGTTTATGTTTAAAGAATGTCTGGATAGGCCTGCTGGAAGAGATAGGTCTTTACATGGTTTTACAATTCTGACAGGTCTTTAGCTGTCAGAGTTCTTCATTTGGCAGATTGTTCCACAGCTTTGGGGAGGCGAATGAAAAGGTCCTCTGGGTGGTGGTTGCCAATCGGGTTTTGGCTAGTTGGAGTACTGGAGAAGATGATCCTTTAGGTAACCTCGACCAAAACCATGTAGGGCTTTAAAAGTCAAAACCAACACCTTGTACTTTGCCTGGACACTAAGTGGCAGCCACTAGAGTGAATTTAGGGTAGGTGTGATATGCTCACTCCTAGATGTTCCCGTAACCAGTCTGGCTGCCGTATTTTGAACCAGCTGGAGTTTCCGAACTTGGTACAAAGGTAGCATATATAAAAATGAAGCATATTTAAAAGTTAAGGAAGAATTTGAAATCCATTACAGTCAGTTTGCTGGCATCCTGTTTCAGAAGTGTGTTTAGGATGGGTAAGTTTAGTTAATGCAGTGCTTCTCAACCTGTGGTAAAATTAATGCTTGGTCAAAGTACATCACAAGATACAATTTTCAGGGCTAAAAGTGTACTTCATGATGGTGGCAGATGAAAGATTTTTTTTTTCCTTTCAGGTAGTGATATATCTTCTCAGCATTTTCCTATTTCACGTTATCTGTGGCAAGCAATCTTGTATTAAACAATGCAGAACGACGCTGGAGAATTCGTGGACCTATATGTGCCCCGCAAATGGTAAGTATACAGGTCATGTATTAAATGGCCAGCCTGTCTTGAATAAATTGAAAAATAGCTCTTTACAGAGAACAAGCAGTATTAGTCTACAGCAAACAGTCTGTTGGCACCTTTAAGATTTAACCAATATTATTTTGCATAAGCTTTGTGACGCGCAGCCTACTAACATAACTAAGTAAAATAAGAATTTACCCAGTGAGCTTTTTGTTCATCTGTTCCTCCCTCGCTGTCTTCAATAAGTCCAGTTCAGTGAAACCTGCCAACGCCATGAAATACAGCTTGTTTTAGTTTGACCATAAATAAGCTGACCACAGTATGTTCTCATTTGGACTATCCAAAAAGTAGTGAATAATGTACAGTGGGAACAAATTATACCCAGAATCCTCTAGTTGTTCCGAAAGATTTGTGAATTGTGAATATTGTCTTAAAAAGATAATTTTTCAACCTCTATTTAAATAGACTTTTGTGTGTGCCATAGCTTACTGAACATCTTTAGCGACCAATATATATAGCAAATCTACCCAGAGGAGATCCCTAACTCATTGCCTTTCCCAGCATAAATCTTCTTGGTCATTGTGCTTATAGCCTTATTTTATCATTATATCTTCTACAGTAGCTTCATTCTGTTGATGCTCTTTAGGACATTTAGTGACTCTGGTGTGCCCACCTGCATACATTTTGCCCCTTGACAATCCTGTTTCACATATAGGATTCAGTTGCACTTTATTTGTAGTTAAACATTACTTCATCACTGGTGATCTGAGCACTGTTGTATTCACCTCACCTCTTGGGAATAATGTACCACTTCATGTTTGTTGGTGAACACTTGCAATGGGATATGATGTTCCACTGCACTGAGGTGAAAGCCACACGTTGTGGAGAGGGGAAAGAATGATGTTTTAAAATAAAACATTTCAGGAAGAATGGATAGAAGAAGCAAGCAGTTCTAAAGGGTGGAAAGATAGGCCAATTATCCAATTGTTTACATATACTTATTTCAAGTATATGCAAAAAAATGGTTAGTACATCATCAAGTATTCTTCTTTCTTGATATTCACAATGGAATAAAACTTTGAGCAGTGCATCACCTAGGAGAACTTGTTTTTCCATACTACTAGAAAACAACAAATATAATTGATTACAGTCCTCGATTATTGAACTTATATATTAAGAACGTTACCACCAGATGAACATTCAGTGAGGAGGCGAAACCAGTTGTGGATGGTGGATGAGTTCTGTCTCATACAACAAGTAATAAGAGCACTCTTCGTGTGTGAATACAGCAGTTTTACGTGAAGAAGAGTGCATTCATCTGTTAAAAGAGAGAAATAGTGGAAGTTTCCTTAACAAGAAAGAAGAATACGATTTTTATATGAACATTACAGCCTCTTGTCAAGAGTATATTTATCTTTATAGAAAGTCATAAGTATATTCATTATATTATGAATGCAACAGTCTTATGTTTCACTGTATATACTACACTTGATTATGTCCTAACAATTTTTTGCATATACATTTGTCTATTGAAACAAGTATATGTTTACTATCACTCTCACTCTTATACCATTGGAACTATGGATAATTGCCTTTCTGATCCTAGGAAATCCATTTTCTTTGATATCATTTCATGGGAAAAAGTAGTCAGCAGATCAATAAATGCGGAAGGGCTCAAGGTATAAAGTTAAAAACCACAGAATAAATGGGAATCAAGAAAATGAGTTCATGGGGTAGTGACTGTGGTGAGGTCTTGGGATGTCAAAAGAGATTATTCTAAGAACTAGACGAATGCATCTCAGCCAATAAATATTTTTGTGGCTGCCTTATGAGACTGAGATAGTGTATCTGTTTGTGTACCTTCAAGTCGCCTGTCAGTTTATGGCAATGACACATCCATTAGTATTTTTAAATAGGTTGAATTAAATATAAAAACTGCATGTGCATATCTGATCATACAACCATAGTTAGTATCAATTGTCCAACCCACAGCTTAGGGCAGAAATTCCAAGTAGACCCTGTGGAGGCTTTGTTTTGTTTTGTTCTTTAATAGAACTGCAAAACTTGTAAATGGATACTAGTCTTGTGCTTTGATTATGTATTCTTTTGTGTTTTTTATATATTTTCAGTTCTGCAAGTAACAGGATAATTGGGGCAAAAGACCATGCTTCCATCCAAATAAATATTTCTGAGGTAGGTATAACATCAGATCATAGAAGATGAAAACTATAAATATTCCACATTTTAGTTAATTTCATTTAATGAGATTTTCAGTTTGCTGTTCACAAGGACCGAGTAGTAGTAGTGATGACAAAAGTCACCTTTAGAGGTGCTAGGCTTCTAAGGCAAAATAAGAATAGAGTCAATACAGTACTATGTATAACAATAACATCACTGTAATCATTATAGCTTTTCTTGGACTTGGGTCACTCTAAAGGATGCAAAGGATGAGCAATTGCTGTGCTAACCTTTCCTCTGCAAAGGAGAGCCAAATGCAGCAGTGCATATGCAGCAATATAGGACTAAGGACTTTGAGAGTCTAAAGGTCACACATAGAAGGACAGAAGGAGAGATAGTGAATGATGCTGAAGCAAAGAACAACTAATAATCCCACCATAGTACGGCATGTCGTTTAGTTTTATTACATACTTCTACCCCCTCCCCTTTAAAAAAAACCTAGTTTAACTTGTCAGCATTTCCCTTTGCTTTCTAAATTCCTGCTTTGATTTGGGTATGCTTTAGATTAGGAAAAATGAAAAATAAATCCTTTCCCATGTATGGAGCATGCTTCTTTTGTTCCAGACATTTTATTGTGATTTTTAAACCAGTATGTTTATTTTCTCATAACCTTCTGTTTGGATTTATATAAACCAAAAGATCACTGTATCTTCTCTGTTTTCCAACTATAACTTCACAGAATTTAATATATATAATCTTTAATCCCAATTTCAGGTTGATAAAGTAACAGGCAGAGTCAACGGCCAATTCAAAACATATGCAATTTGTGGAGCAATTCGTAGAATGGTAAGTATCTAAAGGGTTTTTTTCTAAGCGTACGTGTTTGGCAGGCATAAGTAGCCTCAGTCCTCAGTTCTGACAAATGGTAAATCCACCAGGAGGTTAATATGGTAAATGGTGCCATCATCTCATGATGAGAACTGATATTCACCACCTTAGGAAGAACAGTAGTGACCAATTCATTTAAGAAAAGGTGAGCATGTCTGCAACTGCAGGCTAAATCATTAAAATTATGATTATTTGGGGTTTGTTTCTCTTTTCCTGTCCTGAAATATGCCTCCTTGAAGTTTGGTACATATTGTGGATATTATGTATAGGACACTCTGAATATATGAAATATTATACAGATATTGGGGCAACCATTTAATAGTTAATATCTATCCTTTAGATGGTTTTGTCTTCTTTTTATTTATATTGCTTATTTGTTACATTTTGTTGTTATCCAACAGACATACAAAATAAGGGAAATGTTAGGAGTGCATTTTTTAAAAATAAATTTATAAAAAGTGTCGTACATCAGAGCAGGAACACCTCAGATCTTAAACACCATATCAGCTTGGTAAAATCTGCAAGCAGTTTAGCGAAGAATATAAGTAAGCAGAGTAGTAAAATTAGCAAAAACAGTAAAGTTCTAAAACAAAGGTTAGCCCATGAGCTTCAAGGCAAAACAAGATCCATAGGTATAAAAATCCATGAAACGGGCACAAGAATCCATGAAACAAAGCAGCATGAAAAATCCAATACACAAATCAGGAGCTTGGCAAAAACTTGGTACATGAAACTAAGAACACTTGAAAGTAAGACTGTCATGTAATTCCAACGTTGACCCAACTGAGGCAACTATTTCCCATGAATTAATATAAAGGTTTTTCAGATCTCAAAACCAAAAGGAACGCATTTCTCTTGACCTTATCACCAGATTAAAGTTTCTTAACTCTCTTTTTCTTTAAACGAACTGATATTCTTTGCGCTTTAGCACTCTGTCTCTGATTACAAAAGCCTTGCTTTCTATCTACACTCTCATTAACTTGACTCTCATTAACTTCTGCACCTGACAAATCATCTTCAGGCAGGTGCTCAGAAAAAGATTGCAAGGACCTCTTGTTTGAGTTTACCTCAGGCCCAGGCAAACCCACATCCCCATTGCCAACAGACCCAGGCCCACTTTCAGGAACATCATCCCCATTCCCATCATGGGAATCAGACACAATCACAGGCTGACATGCAACAATAGACCAGTTTCAGGGGCAAAGTACCACCTGACATCCACCGGGAAGTAGCAGCCAATAGTGAAAGGACCAAGGCAGTGACATCTCCAGCTCATCCCTTGTTTGGGTATCAGCCAGCACGTCAACAACTTAAATCAAGAATTAGTTTTCTAAGATCTAGAAAGACACTCGCTGGAACACCTCAGCAAGCAAGAGTCCAAAAGTGGCAGGCTCAAACCCAGAACCTCAATCAATGGCTGATACCAAATGAGAGACTCCCCCCCTGGGCACACAGAAAACTGGGCGACTTGGAAGGCGCTGAACAGACTGCGCTTTGGCACCACGAGATGCAGAGCCAACCTTAAGAAATGGGGTCACAAAGGAGAATCCATGACATGCAAATGTGGAGAGGAGCAAACCACTGACCACCTGCTGCAATGCAACCTGAGCCCTGCTACATGTACAATGGAGGACCTTCTTACGGCAACATCGGAGGCACTCCAAGTGGCCACATACTGGTCAAAGGACATTTAATCAACTACCAAGCTTGCAAATTTTTGTTTTTGTCTGTCTGTTTGTTTTGTTCTGTTAGAAATGTAATACAATTGTCTGGTTGCCCCTGACACGATAAATAAAATAAGGGGCAAAGTGCAATATAGCTTTCTACACACAGATTTCTTATAGGCTTCTAGGCATTCCAAAGCAAACGTAAGTTTTTTAATGCAGGCAGAACTGTGTGAAATAGTAAAATTTGAGGGTGTGTTCTTAGCTACTTTAATAACAGAACTTATTTCTGTGCTTTAGGGAGAGTCTGATGACTCTATCTTGCGCCTGGCAAAAACCGATGGCATCGTTTCCAAGTAAGTTGTATGTATGAGACTGTGGACATTTGAGCAAGAAAACTTCCTTGCAGAATATCAACTCTTTATCTGGGATACAGTGTGGAAATGTACATCAGGCTTGTGTTGTTTTATCTAGCCCCTTAAACAATTTGAAAAATAAACATTTGTTATTTGTTTTCTTTTGTTTTTGCAGGAATTTCTAGCTGAAAAAGCACAATGATATGGAATTTGTTATAAAATAAAAACTGGGAAACATCTTTATGTGCAGTGTGTTTTTTCAACTTGCAACAGGGACTTTTTAAAAAGGGCATTTATTTATTATTTATTTATTTACTTTGCTTATATACCGCTGTATCTCAAGCCCGAAGGCGACTCACAGCGGTTCACAAACAGTAAAAACAGTAGAAACAGCAGTGGTTCCATACAACATATAACAATTGACTTAACACATTATCCATAAATTACCAATAAGCAATTACAATGCACAATTATTACAAAAAACAACCGTACCCAATCTTCTCATCATCCAAGCGTAGTCCAGGTTCGTCGTCCATTGTTCCATTCCTATGTTCCATTACAAGATTGCACTAATTATTCCAACGCCTGCTCAAACAGCCAGGTCTTCACTTTTTTGCGGAATACCATTAAAGATGGTGCTAGTCTAATGTCCGTGGGAAGGGCGTTCCACAGCCGAGGAGCCACCACCGAGAAGGCCCTATCTCTCGTCCCCGCCAGCCGAGCTTGAGAAGCAGGCGGGATCGAGAGCAGGGTCTCCCCGGAAGATCTCAAAGTCCTGGTGGGTTCATAGGCAGAGATGCGGTCAGATAGGTAGCTTGGGCCGGAACCGTTTAGGGCTTTAAAGGCCAACGCCAGCACTTTGAATTCAGCCCGGTAGCAGATCGGTAGCCAGTGGAGTTGGCGCAACAGGGGGGTTGTATGCTCCCTGCGCTCCGCTCCTGTTAAAATCATGGCTGCCGGGCGTTGGACTAGTTGGAGCTTCCGAGCTGTCTTCAAAGGCAACCCCACGTAGAGAGCGTTGCAGTAGTCTAAACGGGATGTAACCAGAGCGTGGACTACCGTGGCCAAGTCAGACTTCCCAAGGTACGGGCGCAGCTGGCGCACAAGCTTTAGCTGTGCAAATGCTCCCCTGGTCACCGCCGAAACCTGGGGTTCCAGGCTCAGCGATGAGTCCAGGGTCACACCCAAGCTGCGAACCTGCATCTTCAGGGGAGTGCGGCCCCATCCAACACAGGCTGTAACCCTATGCCCTGTTCGGCCTTGCGACTGACCAGGAGTACCTCTGTCTTGTCTGGATTCAATTTCAATTTGTTCGCCCTCATCCAGACCGTCACAGCGGCCAAGCACCGGTTCAGGACCTGGACAGCCTCCTTAGTAGCAGGTGGAAAGGAGTGACAGAGTTGGACATCATCCGCGTACAGATGACACCGTACCCCGAAACTCCGGATGATCTCCCCCAGCGGCTTCATGTAGATGTTAAACAACATGGGAGACAATATTGAGCCCTGAGGAACCCCACAAGACAATGGTTGTGGGGTTGAACAGGTGTCCCCCAACAACACCTTCTGAGATCGACCCTCCAGGAATGACCATTGTTGGAATGGATCAGATAAGGCAGTTTAAATAGTAGAAGTAGACATTTCTACCTAGAAATCAATTTAAATCAATTGAATGGTACTACATGAAATTACCAGATATCTCACTGCGAATTCCATGAAATCACAAGCTCATATTATCTGAGGTGCTGCAAATAAAAAATGCCATGCTTTCGAAGGCTTTCAGTGCTGGAATCACTGGGTTTGCCGTGAGTTTTCTGGGCTATAAGGCTATGTTCCAGAAGCGTTCTCTCCTGATGTTTCACCCACATCTATGGCCGTCACCCTCAGAGGTTGAGGAGTCTGTTGGAAACTAGGCAGGTGAAGTTTGTGTATCTGTAGAATGCCTAGGGTGGGAGAAAGAACTGCTTGAGGCAAGTGTGAATGTTACAATTGGCCACCTTGATTAACATTTAATTACCTTTCAGCTTCAAAGCCTAACTGGTTGCTGCTTGGGGGAATCCTTTGTTGGGAGGTTTCCAACAGCCTCCTCAGCCTCTGAGGATGCCTGCCATAGATGTGGACAAAATGTCAGGAGATAATGCTTTTGGAACATGGCCATACAGCCCAGAAAACTCAGTAACCCAACAAAAATACCTTCCTAATTTATATTAGGCATGTAGAAGCACTTTACAGAAGCACGCAGAGAAAAAATTATTTCTGTGTCAATCGATCCAATTGGTTTGTCTCTAATGCTCTTACTATTTAATATTTTCCCATGGTATAAAAAAGGAATTTGTTTTAGCAGTGCAATCAATTAAAATAATTTCCCTTTGCTTGTTAAGCTCTCAAATTGGAAAGTGCAGGATATTGCTGTCCTGTGATAAATTATCATTCCAAAGCATGTAAACAAGTTTTCCGAAACACTCAAGCACCTTCTGCTTCTCATAGCAAGTCATTGTTGCTGAGGTAAAAAAGCTTTATCTTCAGCTATTTGCTTAACACTGTCCAAAAGGCTATAGCCAAGTAGATTAAGAAGACACATAACTGACATTGCCTTTGTTATCTTGTCCCTCTCCTAATTCTGGCTAACATCCATCACGTTACACTATTGGCCTGATATGTCTGCAATGTTCTGTTGTGTTAAGGGTAGAAACAGTCTTATTTTAAACTTTCAATAATAGCAGGTTGAAATGCTACAGCAAATCCTAAATAATAATGTAAGGAAAATAGCTTCTAGGCTTGGATCCAATAGTAGCTTGAAGGCTATGTTGGAGTAGCAAATCTCCACAGAATCTCTGAAGTCAGAGCTTTAGAAAAATATACTTCACATAACAGACAGTTCTGAAGAACACTATTATGCATTGGAGATGTGTGTGTGTGTGTGTGTGTGTGTGTGTGTGTGTGTGTGTGTGTAGTTCGTTTGTGGGATTAACATAACTCAGAAACCACTGGATGAATTACTGCCAAATTTGGCCACAAGACACCTACGAACCCAAGGAGTGACCATCACTCAAAAAAAATTTTTTTTGTTATTTGGGGAGTTGTAGTTGCTGGGATTTATTGTTCACCTACAATCAAAGAGCATTCTGAACTCCACCAGTGATGGAATTGAACCAAACGTGGCACACAGAACGCCCATGACCAAGAGAAAACACTAGAAGGGTTTGGTGGGCATTGACCTTGAGTTTGGGAGTTGTAGTAAACATACATCCACAGAGCATGGTGGACTCAAACCATGTGGTCCCCCGCCTATGGAACACTCTCCCCAGAGACATCAGAATGGCCACCTCCCTCCTGCCTTTTAGACGAAAAATCAAGATGTGGCTTTGGGACCAAGCGTTCGATTAGTGAGCAGCAAGTAAAAGAATATTTTAACACTTATGGCAATGATTTAACCCAGACTGGATTTTAGACTCTGATTTTAATAGGCGTGTGTTAATCAATTGTTTTAATTATTGTTTTAATATTTTAACGTATTGTTGGTTGTTTTATTATGATGACACCATATGATGTTTGTGAGGCCGCCCCAAGTCCCTCCCTGGGGGTGAGAAGGGCGGGGTATAAATGTAGGAAATAAATAAATTAGTGCTTCATGCTTCAGTCTGAAAAAGGCCAAATGATTAAAAAGTGAATTTTGTTATCTATTTGTTGTTTCTAAGCACTCACAAGATAGTTTGCATGCAGCCCGTTTTAGAGAATGTAAAATCTTATCTGAACAAAACCAAACCAGTGAAGCATGGAGAGGTGTTTTATCGCAGAGGAACCTCTGCTTCCTAAGTCCTAGATAAAGGCTAGGGGTGGATTTTTCCTCCTTTCACCCCTTGTCTTTTGTATGAGCTTATCTTTAGCCTTTCCAGTTGCTATCAGTGTGAAGCACAAACCAACACCTGGATGTCTGGCATGGCTTTATTCTGGCAAGGCAAAGGGGGGCTTGGTGACTGGAAGTCCAAGTTTTCGGGTAGGCTCTAATGCTGCCAGAAACTTCTGCTGCAAGTGATCATTAGATTGCGCTTCCTTATAAAGCTCACTCTTCACAATAGAGAGGGATGTTACAATAAACACTTGATCACCCTTATGGCTGCTTTGCTTAGGATTGCTCCCTAAATCCTAAAAGCATTCACAGTCCAGCTCGAAATGTGCATGAAATCGATTGAAACAAGAAAGCAGCGATGTGCAAGCAGCTGCATAACCCATTCCGTCAGGTGGGTAATGATGACTTCCAGGTGTTTCTGGGGAGCCACAGCTTAAAGCTCACAGTTCTGCCTGCATTAAATTGCCGAAAGCTTGATTCAGTGTCTCCCATGATTACATCTTCTCTTTCCATGAGCTGATTAGCTATTCTTGGAAACAGATCTAACAGCTTCCTGCATTGAGAGGAGACATGATAGCCATGTATAAATACGTGAAAGGATGTCGTAAGGAAGAAGGAGCAGGCTTGTTTTCTGCTGCCCTGGAAACTAGGACTCGGACCAATGGATTCAAATTACAGGAAAGGAGATTACTCCTGAACATTAGGAAGAACTTCCTGACTGTAAGAGTTGTTCAGCAGAGGAACTCTCTGTGTCAGAGTGTGGCAGAAGCTCCTTTGGAAGCTTTTAAACAGATTCTGGATGGCCATCTGTTGCGGGTGTTTTATTTGTGTTCTTCCTGCAGGACGGGATTGGACTAGAATGCCCATGTGGTCTCTTTCATCTGTAATTTTATGATTCTACTAGCCGTCCCCTGCCACGCGTTGCTGTGGCCCACATGGGGGTTCTGTGTGGGAGGTTTGGCCCAATTCTAACGGTGGGATTCAGAATGCTCTGTGATTGTAGGTGAACTATAAATCCCAGCAACTACAACTCCCAAATGTCAAGATTCTATTTTCCCCAAACTCCACCAGTGGGCATATTGAGTATTCGTGTAGAGTTTGGTCCAGATCCATCATTGTTTGAGTCCACAGCAGTCTCTGGATGTAGGTGAACTACAACTCCAAAACCAAAGCACACTGCCTACCAAACCCTTCCAGTATTTTCTGTTGGTTGTGGGAGTTTGGTCTGCCAAGTTTGGTCCAATTCCATCGTTGGTGGGGTTCAGAATGCTCTTTGATTGTAGGTGAACTATAAATCCCAGTATCTACAACTCCCAAATGACAAAACCAATTTTTTTGAGTGGAGAACATACATTGGGTTGTTAGGTGTATTGTGTCCAAATTTGGTGTCAATTCGTCCAGTGCTTTTTAAGTTCTGTTAATCCCACAAACGAACATTACATTTTTATTTATATAGATGCTCATATACATGTACTATGATAGTGACATATTCCAAGGCTGGCTATTATTTTTTCCCCAGATGTATTATTGCTGCGTCCAGTCTTTCTAAAATCCTGTTTTCTTACCAGGCTAAATAGGATTGGCAGCTAATCTAGGGAGCTTTTTCAGAAGTATTTTTAAGACTCCAATGTGCAGTTAAATGGCCTGCACTGTTCTCAGACGAGAATAATTCGGACCTCGAAAGAGCCTTGAAAGGAAATGCACTCTACAAGGGGTGCCCCCCCCCCCCAACCTTGCCCTTACATGGTTACACCAACTTGTGAAATTCTCATCTGTAACTTACAGAGTCTTGGCATTCAAGGACATCTGCACCAATTCAGGAAACTTCATCTAAAACCTCAGGTTGCCTAGCTGAGGTCATGGCAGGCTGGGCTCCATTCCTTGGGAACATAATCCTCCTTAACAAAATTGTGTTACGTCTCCTTCAGTTTCGTCAAAGGAAACAGGCTGGAATAGATAATAGTTTATGAAGATTACATGCCACTTCAGTCCATTGGAACAAAGTGGGAATTTGTTGTTTTGCTTGCAAGTTGGTTCTGGTTTATAGTAAGCATATTTATTTATTTATTCGCGACGTTTATATCCCGCCCTTCTCACCCCAAAGGGGACTCAGAGCAGCTTACAAGTTGTATGTATGTACAGTATATTATATTATTAGCATAGCACAATATTAGTATTATATATTACTATATTGTACTATACCACTATACTGTAATATTATTAGTAATATTACATCTATACAAATAAAAATGTAATGTTCGTTTGTGGGATTAACATAACTCAAAAACCACAGGACGAAATGACACAAAAATTTGGCTAGAAAATACCTAATGGACCAACGAGTGACCATCACTCATGAAACACTGGAAGGTGCTTAAAAACCTATATGATGATACAGTGCATGCATGGAAACAACTCCCCTGATCTCACCCTCCTGCGCAAGGGAAAGAGCTAGCCATACTAGCTTTGAGGCGAAAGAAAGAGGTAGAGAAGTAAAGGAGAGAAAGATGAAAGGAAAGAAAAGGGGAAAGGAAGGAAAAAGGGAGGGAAGAAGGAAGGAAAGAAGAGGAGAAAGGAAAGAAAGAGGGAAGGAATGAAAGCAGGAGAGAAGGAAGGAAAGAGCGAAAGAATGAAGGAGAGGATGGAGAGAAGGAGGGAGAGAAAGAGGAAAGGAAGGAAAGAAAAAGATAGAGAAGGAAGAAGAGAAAGAAGAAAGGACAGAAAATGGGGGGGGGGGGATAAGGAAGGAAAGAGGTAGAGAAGGAAGGAACCAGACTGAGGTCACAGCAAAGTGTGGCTGAGAACAGCTAGTGTAATACCAGGGGTATTTTTTAAGTAAGGTCTCTTTTGTTGTAGACACTAGTAGTTCGCGCGCATACCACAACGAGCGCGTGCGTCGTGTACTGGCATGCCTCGGGAACAACTGTGCTCAGTTTCCGCTCTGTAGCTAACCTGTACGGTTCTGTTCTGTGCTTTAAAAATGTTTAAGACTATCAACTCACCCTCCGCATGTGAGGTTCGCTCAGTGATACGGTTTTTGTCAGCAAGGAACCTGCCTGCTGCAGAAATTCATCGACAGATTTGTGAAGTGTACGGTGATACTGTTATGAGTGAAAGCAAAGTGCGTAAGTGGGTACAACAATTCAAAGATGGCCATGACAACGTCCATGATGAGGAGCGCTCCGGTCGCCCTTCTTTGATTACAGACGATTTGGTTATCGGAGCAGGCGGCAAGTTTTTATGAAGAGGGTATTTTAAAATTGGTTCAGAGGTATGATAAGTGTTTGAACAAACTTGGCAACTATGTCAAAAAATAGAGTGAAGTATGTACTTTCTGAAAATAAATTTACTTTTTTGAAATAAACTTTCGTTGTGTACTTATGTTCAAACGGACCTTACTTAAAAAAATACCCCTCGTATATAATTTTTTTTCTGTGACAGGAACAACTTGAGAAATATTATTATATTGTATTTTCAATATATTGTATTACAATATTATGATCATTTATTTTTATTTTTATTTATTTTTTTGGTCATGTCAGGAGCGATTTGAGAAATTGCAATTCGCTTCTGGTGTGAGAGAATTGGCCATCTTCAAGGACATTGCCCGGGGGACACCCGGATGTTTTGATGTTTTACCATCCTTGTGGGAGGCTTCTTTCATGTCCCCGCATGAGGAGCTGGAGCTGATAGAGGGAGCTCATCTGCACTCTCCCCGGATTCGAACCTGCGACATGTCGGTCTTCAGTCCTGCCGGCACAGGGGTTTAACCCACTGCTCCACCGGGGGCTTCTTATGATCAATATTATATTACATACAATCTATTATAATTATTAGCATGGCACAATATTAGTATTATATATTATATAATAGGGTAGTCTTGACAAGTATTGTGCAGAGTGGATTTGACATTGCCTTCCTCTTTAGTTGAAAGTATGTAACTTGCCTACAGTTATGCAGTGGCACACAATCCCACCACCACAGATGGGTAGCACATTAGTGGGCATTATTTTTAGTGAAGCATATTGATAATTTGTAGTTAGAATATTTTGTCATCCATGACAAAAGAGAAAAAATTATTTTAAGCTGCTGTATACATTATTCATAATTTAGTTTACAGTAATTTGGAACGCGTTATGGGAACAAGTGTGTTTTAACAATTCCCCTTCACTTCCACCTTTATCCATGGGACTAATTAGCCTGAAGTAAACAAAGGAAAGCCAGCGAAACCCTATTTCCAACCAGGAAGTGTGCTATTGTTCAACCGCAGGCAGGAGTTCCTCTGGATTAAGTCCCCAAACTGGAACTCAATCCACAATGTTAGATTTCTATCAGACACATCCAAATGTTTATTTTTAAATCTGCACCCATTGGAAATCAATCTAAAAATTTAAAAGTTGATCTAGGACCTCAGCCTGTATTTTCAGAAAGCCATTATAAACATCAAAACACAATTTCTAAAATAGGAAAGTACAAAAGCTTGATGAAATGGGGAAAAGGTTTCACTGAATCCTCCACAATGCAAGCACTGGAGGCAATTCATTCACCTGGAGGGAGTAGATTCCAGAGGCCATCACAGAAAAGCCCTCCTCACCCAAAAAAGGGCTGATAAATAAGGGAAATAAAGTTACTATCCCTCCTCCAAATTTCTCAGATCTCGTTGCACATAGCTAGCCCACAAAGGGGCATTGGGTCTCATCATCCTCTCAAGTCAGTCTCAAACATCCCTTTGCAAAAGTCTGGAGAGAAGATCCTACAAAGACTCAGAGGTATTTCCCCCCTTCAAGGTGTAGGAATGTCTTCACGAAACTGCCATAGTGTGGCACTCCAGGGATCTGCATTCTGGGTATTTGGGGCCAGGTTGAAGTTGATGTTGTCCCTCTACATCCCTGATTGGTAGAAATTGAATTCTTTGCTAAGTTTATCCCCAAAAATACCCAACAAGTGTGTTGAGTGATTTTCTTCCATTTACAAAGCAGTCTTTGAAAGTGACACAGGCTATTTGCAATTCAGGATTTATTTTGCCCAAAATTGGAAATGCTTGATTTGCATTGGAAACACCACTTTCTGTGCAGATATATAATTTTCTGCTTTCACAAAAAGCAGTTACCACACATTGCTCTGATTGTTTATTCCTTCATGGCAGGAGGTCAGGCTGGATTGCCTTTGGGATCTTTTCCAACTCTATAATTCAACTAGCCATCCCCTGCTACATGTTGCTGTGGCCCACCCTGTGTGGGAGGTTTGGCCCAATTCTATTGTTGGTGGGGTTCCGAATGCTCTGTGATTGTAGGTGAACTATAAATCCCAGCAACTACAACTCCCAAATGTCAATATTCTATTTCCCCCAAACTCCACCAGTGTTCACATTTGGGCATATTGAGTATTCTTGTAGAGTTTGGTCCAGATCCATCATTGTTTGAGTCCACAGTGATCTCTGGATGTAGGTGAACTACAACTCCAAAACCAAAGGACACTGCCCACCATACCTTTCCAATATTTTCTGTTGGTCATGGGAGAACTGTGTGCCAAGTTTGGTTCAATTCCATCGTTGGTGGGGTTCAGAATGCTCTTTGATTGTAGGTGAACTATAAATCCCAGCAACTACAACTCCCAAATGACAAAATCATTTTTTTAGTGAAAGATATACATTGGGTTGTTAGGTGTCTTGTGTCCAAATTTGGTGTCAATTCGTCCAGTGGTTTTTGAGTTCTGCCAATCCCACGAACGAACATTACATTTTTATTTATATAGATGTGCGAAGATTCTCAGCCGGACAGAATTCTTCTCATTAGGCTTTCTTTCAGAAAACACGTTTTCTAACTATTTTATATGAAGTTGGTCCCCACAATTCCACGTGCCTACAATAAAGCTTGCTAAAACTGAGCAGAGGTATGAAATTTCCAAAACACCATCCAGGTGAAAGCCTATTGGCATCAGCTAAAATTCAAATAGTTTTCAAAGACAGCACTGCACAGAACACACAAAAATTCCTGAAGCAGAATGAATGCCATTCAGGAAACAGTAGCCAAACCTTGAAAGGATCACTCAAGGTTAGGTTTGTTGGAAACATATCTCATTTAAGTAAAAAAGAGATGTCATAATTGTAAAGCAAGTAGGTTTATATGCATTTTTGACCTCAGTTACCTAGCTTTGCATTACTCCTCTTGGCCACTGTGTGGTTCCCAAGAGCTGTCTTCATTCTACCTGTAAAACAGGTAAGGTGTGTTTGTGTGTATACATATATACATACCTGTGTGGTTCGTTTTTCCTGAGAACCTACAAAATTCATTTAATAAGGTTGCAATTACATCTGAGATCAAGGAAAAAAATAAGATATGTAGTGCTAAACTATATATTTGCTTTCAAGTCACCTGTTGATATATGGTGACCACATGACATTTCCATAAGTTTCTCATAAGCAAGGAATACTCAAAGAGGTGGTTTTGCTAGTTCTGTCCTCTGAAATATAGCCCTGCGGCACCTGATATTTCTTGGCAATCTTCCATCCAAATCCAAAACAAGACTGATTCTCCAAGATCAGATAGGATCTGGTGTCTTTAGGGTAAAAGATAAAGGTAAAGGTTTCCCTTGACATTAAGTCTAGTCATGTCTGACTCTGGTGCTCATCTCCATTACTAAGCCAAAGAGCTGGCGTTGTCCATAGACATCTCCAAGATCATGTGGCCAGCATGACTGCATGGAACACTGTTACCTCCCCACCGGAGCATTTATTATTTATTATAATTTACACTATTTATATACCATCTTTCTCACTCCTAGGGGGACTCAAAGCGGTTTTTATAATTTTTAGGGGCTATGCTAATCTTCTCTGTATTGTTCCAATTTTAGTATATGTGCTGCCGAAGCGAGCAGTACCTATTGATCTACTCACATTTGCATGTTGGCAGAAGCTGGGGCTAACAACAGGAGCTCACCCCGCACTCTCCTAAAAAAAAATCTGTTCCTTTACATGAAGTCTTGCATTGCATTTCCATGAAGTTGCTAGCATTGCAAAGCATAAGACAGTAAAAATCCATCTCATGTTTTGCAGTGTGTGCTCTTGGTAACTTTGGGTGCTTAAACTGTATTTATAAATGTTTGACTGAAGTTTAACACACTTGTTGTTGTTGTTCATTCGTTCAATCGTTTCTGACTCTTAGTGACTTCATGGACCAGCCCACGCCAGAGCTCCCTGTCGGTGATCACTACCCCCAGCTTCTTTAAGGTCAATTCGGTCACTTCAAGGATGCCATCCATCTTGCCCTTGGTTGCCCCCTCTTCCTTTTTCCTTCCATTTTCCACAGCATCATTGTCTTCTCTAAGCTTTCCTTTCTTCTCATGATGTGGCCAAAGTACTTCATCTTGGCCTCTATTATTTTTCCCTCAAATGAGCAGTCAGGCTTTCTTTCTTGAAGTATGGACTGGTTGGGTGATAAAAAATAAAATAGCTTAATGAAAATGTTATAAGTCAGATTCTCATTTTGGGGAAAGACACTTTTATTTTGCTCCCCCTCCCCAGCTACCCACACACCCAGGCAATTGTAGAAATCCTGGTACCACACAGATGGCCACAAATGTCCAAAAAAAAAAACACCAGGGAAAACAAAGGTAGAAGTGTGTAAAACTCCTTATTTTGAACAGCATCCGTCATAAGGCAAAGTACAAAACAAAAGAGCATCCATATTAAAACTTGCCCTTCATTCTGTCTACTGTAAATTTTCCATTTGATTGACAGAAAGCACAAACTGGCCTAGTTATCAATTGCAGGAAAGGGGTGAAGGTTCACCCTCGGCTATCCTCCCTCCTCAGTTCATTGGAATGTCACATGTAAATGGAAAAGATAACAGGGAACCCTTTCGAAGCTCCTTCCCTAGATCTTTCCAAATAGCTGTAACAAAAGCTTTTCCCTCCAGTGAAGCCACCCAGAAACAAACATCCTGGGAACTGGCAGGAATAAACCAAGGGGAATTCAGAGCCTCCCGAGGAGGGTAGTTACAGATTGGAGATAAAATGTTTGTCAGAGAATCCTCATAAATCTCCACCGGCTTTAAACAAAATGTCACACAGCCGCAGAATCTATCTGCTCTGAGTCTAACTTTGCTGCTGAACCCAAGAGAGAACTGCAGTTGCTTCCAGGAAGACAGCATTTCCTGCACGGTTGAGAAATAATGGCTATATGAGTTTCACATTAGAAATTGTTTTGATAGTGCTTTTAACATCCATGGCATATTCCCAGAAGTGTTGCTGAGTCCTACTGGGAGTATTTACGAGGGTTGAATGAAAAGTAATGCCTCCACCTTCATTACTTGGGTTTGGATGGGAATATTTTAATAAATCAAACACAGAAATAATCCTTAGAATGTGCTCTTTAACTACCACTATTCACTTTTCCACATAATCACCAGACAATTGGATGCATTTCTGCCAACGATGAACAAGTTTTCTGAAGCCGTCATGGAAGAAGTCGACACTTTCCACAACGAGCGTCTCACAGTTCTCTCAACATCTTCATCAAAAGCATAATGATGTCCCTACAGATCTTCTTTCATTATCAGGAACAGATGGAAGACAGGTGGTGCTAAATCTGGACTGTATGGAGCAGTGGTTCTCAACCTGTGGGTCCCCAGGTGTTTTGGCCTACAACTCCCAGAAATCCCAGCCAGTTTACCAGCTGTTAGGATTTCTTGGTATTGAAGGCTAAAACATCTGGGGACCCACAGGTTGAGAACCACTGGTATGGAGGATGTTGTACAGTGATGAGATCCACTCGCTGAAGTTTCAAGTCTGTGCATTTTCATTTCAGGCATCAGCATCCTGGGTACCCATCATGCATAGATCTTCCGATAGCCAAGGAAAGCAATAATGTGACCCACACATTCTTGTGAAATGCCGATTATGCTTGAAATTTCTTTCTGAGTGATACGACGATCGTCCTGAATCAATCTGTCAAATTTTTGCTTGTGAAACTCAGTGGTTGCTGTCACAGGACGTCCAACTCTTTTTTTGTTATGCAAGTCAGATGTTCACACCTCAACATCTTTAAACTTACTCGCCCAGTGACGCACAGTACTCACATCAACACAATCACCATAAACAACTTGTATTCTCTGATGAATCTCCTTTGGGGTGACACTTTCTGCTGTCAAGAATTRACTGACTGCACGTTGCTTAAGTCGCATTGACCGACCGTCTGCGCAGGGTTTCCATACTTTGCACTTTAACAACACAACCATTCAATGCTAAGGRTTCCCGGCAAAATGGAACTGTAGAGGAGAGTCTACTGAACAAGCCAGTACCTGCCACATACCAGTACTGCCATCTGTTGAGGAGTTACAGAGGTGGAGGCATTACTTTTCATTCAACCCTCATACATCAGGAGRGGGCAGGTTTGGRAAGTCTAGGGGGCAGTGTTCAGATCTGGGGGCCTCACTATCAAAAATGATAAAACCTGAAACAAATTGGAGCAGGCTAGATATCAGCTTTTGGTGTCAAAACATAGTACAGGGATAGCCACTTATTGAAAAGTGAATCCCCTTCTAGGAGAGATAATTCACCTTTTAAACTAGAAAACAACTTTCTTGTCTGTCTTTTATCTCTCTCTTTCAAAAACTGCAGGCAACGAAGGTAAGCCAAGGACAAATGGAGAAAGTGGGAGTAGATAGAAAGTGAAATGTTTTAAAAGCAGCTGGAAAAGTGAGCTGTCAAAGGATTAATCAGGAAAGACGGAGGGGGTGATATATAGGAAAAGTTGTTGCTTGAGGATCGCGTTTCTCTTGCACTTTTAGCTCTCGAGAACTCAATCCTATTGCAGTCTGAAAAAAATCACAGTTCTTGAGAGAATCTACACAGTAGAATTAATGCAGTTTGACAAGACTTTAACTGCCATTGCTCAGTAGAATGGAATCATAGGAGTTGTAGGTCAACAAGATTTTTAGCTTTCGCAGCCAAAGGATGCTGGTGCCACACTGAACTACAAATCCCAGGATAGCATAGCATTGAGCCATGGAAGTAGAAGTGCTGTCAAACTGCATTAATTCTACAGTGTAGATCAAGTATGGGCAAACCCAGGCCCGAGGGTCTCTTTGTTCAGGCCCTTCTCTCTTTCACCATCCTATCCTTCCTTCCTTCTCTCTTTCCTTCCTTCCTTATCATCCTCTTTCCCCTTCCCTCCTTTCTTCCTTTACAACCTTTCATCCTTCCCTATTTATTTCCACCTTCCCTCTCTCCCTTTCTTCTTTTCCTTTTGTCTTCCCTTCTCTCTTTCATCCCTCCCTTCCTTCTCTCCTTCCCTCCATTCCCTTCCATCCTTCCATCTTTCTCTTCCTTTCTTTCCTCTTTCCTCCCTCCTTCCCTCTTCTTCTTTCTACTTCCTTCCTTCTTTCCCTTTTGTCTTTCCTTCTCTCTATTATCCCTCCCTTCTCTCCTTCCCTCCATTCCCGCCCACCCTTCCATCTTTCTCTTCCTTCCTCTCTTTCCTCCGTCCTTCGTTCTTTTTCTTTCTCCTTCGTTCCTTCTTTCCCTTTTGTCTTTCTTTCCCTCTCTTCCGTCCCTCCCTCCCTCCATTCCCTTCCACTCTTCTTTCCTTCCATCCATCCTTCTCTTCATCAATTTATTCCTCTCTTCCTACTCTTTTCCTTCCTCCTTTCCTCCTGGGGATGTTCAGCTGGGAGAAGAGAAGATAGAGAGGGAACATGAGGACCATGTTTCAAGATTTAAAAGGGTGTCCCATTAAGTTGGAGGAGGGGGGTGAAACTGACTTTCTGCTGCTCTAAAGTCCAGGGCACAAAGGAGCAATGGCTTCAAATTGCAGAGAAAGATATTAGACTGAAAAGATTAGGAAGAACTTCCTGGAGAATGGCACAGGCTGCCTCAGAGTGTGGTGGAGTCTCCTTCTCTGAAGGCTTTTCCGTAGAGGTTGTCTATTGGGAGTGCTTTGATTGTGCCTTCCTGCATGGCAGAGGATTGGACCGGATGGATCTTGGGGGTCTCTACCACATCTAGGATTCTAGGATTCTATATCAGGACTCGGCAATACAGGGGCCCATGGAATAAACCTTTTCTCTCCCGTCCACCATCAACCCCCAGCCTGCCCATCCCACTCCAGCCTGCTATGCAGCCCCCAGGTTAGAAAATTTGCCCATGCCTGGTGTAGATGCACCTCCTGTCATACCCACTTAGCCAAAAATCCCCTCTCCCCCACCCCAAGCACCCCTCTTCTATTACTATTGACCCCCTGTTCACTTCACAGAGCAAATGTCACATAAATACACTGAGCAGCAAATCTGCAAAAATGTATACTTCCTTCCTAACCTTTTGAACGTAGATAGAGCAAATGTATCCACTTGAAAGAAACCTCTTTAATCAGTAAAAACCCAGGATTAGACAAGAAAGCCAGAGGCTAGAGGGGAAAAGAAAACAGGGCAAGGAAGGAGGAGGAAAAACCACTTTCTGCAGCCTGGCCTTCAGCCAAGATGCCTCTGGCTAAATCTGAATGAACCTGCATTTAACTGTTCAAGAGAAATGCTACCACATTGGTTTCTTCTTGAACAACAAGTTATTCATAAGGAGTTGTTCGAGGCCCAGTGAACCCTACACCATACTGTTTCAGAAGCTGCCTAAGATGACATATTGCTTTAAAACATGAATGAAATGTCAGGGCCTGGAAACCAAAACAAGAGCCCTAGAAATCCAGAGATTTACTTCCTCCGTTCAAAATGATGGACTATGCAAAACACACAACTATTCTCATCTCATCCCTATGGGAAATTCCATAAACTATTGGAAATAACTGCACCATAACCTTGTTGAAAAAGTAAAAATGACATAACATCCGATTGGCAAATGTGAATCTCCATGAACATGTGGAGATCACCTTTTGAAAACCACTAGTTAAGAAAAGCATTACCTTGTTAGAAGCTAACTCTTTGAACAAGTGATATTCACAAGCATTTATGTAATGGCACACAAGTAACTCATCTGTTAAACTGAAAAGCCATGTCTTTAAATTACCACGGATAAAGATACGCCACTACAAAAATATATTGGGTTAGCAGAAGATGGTTGTTTCTTTGAAGTTGAAATTGCATTTGTAATTGCCCAAAAGATATACACTCCCTTAAAACCTCTGAGTTAAAATATACACTCAAGAGACAAAACAAAGAAGTCTTCTTTAAAAATAACATCTCAGGTTTAATAACAAACTTCTTGTATATATTCAGCATACTCTTTAAGCATATAGATATAGTCCAAACTGTATAACTGTACTCACTGAAGCCTGAAAGGAGTCAAACTGCAAACCACCTCCATTGAGGCCTAAAAGCATACGATATATAAAAAATATGGAGTCCTGTATCTAAAGCTGCTCCCACACCAAAGAGGTATAGTCAAACTGCCAAACCAAAATGTACATACAATATAGGTTAACAGTTATACACATTTATGAACTCTGATTTTGTTTTTAAGATCCTGCATCTGATAGTAACACTAAATTATGGTATTGATTTGTAGCTTTCATGTCCTTTTTTTTTTTTTTGGGTCATGTCAGAAGTTGCTTCTGGTGTGAGAGAATTGGCCGTCTGCAAGGACGTTGCCCAGGGGACGCCCAGATGATTTTGATGTTTTTATCATCCTTGTGGGAGGCTTCTCTCATGTCCCCGCATGAGGAGCTGGAGCTGATAGAGGAAGCTCATCCGCCTCTCCCTGGATTCGAACCTGCGATCTGTCGGTCTTCAGTCCTGCCGGTACAGGGGTTTAACCCACTGTGCCACTGGAGGCTCCTTTTCATATGCTATAGGTGAGCAGGATCTGCATTCTCACCATCACACCTACACCTCCATAGAAATCATGTTGTTCTGGCCATCACATGCCCCATAAAGGGCACTGAGGAATGTTTTGGGATTTCATGGGTGCCTAGATGGCATTTTGATGCAAATAATTTTCTATAAAAATATTCATTTGGAACTCTAATTGTGCTGGAAATGTTCTCCAATTCTGGAGGCCTTGAAGGCCACAGAAATGACCTTAAGGACCACAAGTGGTCCATGCACTGGATTTTGCCCACTTGTGTGCTGAAGGCTGAAAAAGAACTCAACGATCTGAACAAAAAGTGATACTGAGAATGCCACTTTTAAACTTTGGGTTATTTCTGCATCTTACATGTAGCCTCATATGTAATGGTTTCTCCTCTGAGGTCACCTACTGCTACTCTTACTTTGCAGCCAAGACTAAGAATGAATTGGGACAGGACCAGATTGTCTGTGTGATCTTAATCAGAAGGGGTTGTTTACTCACGTCACGATAAAGTCATGAATCCACCCACTTCATTCCCATTCAATGGCTTATGTGAATGGGCACACGCTTATAGACCATATCCCCAAGGCTGCCAATAATATCATTTGACCTCAGTCTCCAGCCATCTCTGTTGTTGCTTGCATTTTTGTTTAGTTATCTGGATTCCGTCCTCCTATTTCCTGTGAATTTCCCATGCCTAAGTCCAATTTACACAGAAAAATTATTATAGATTTGAGTGTCATTGATTCAGAATTTGGTTTCAATTTGTTTAAAATGAGGTTTTGGAAATTTACTTTTAAAAGCAACAGCACCCAGAAATCTCCAGCCACGTGGAGGCATTTGCAGATTGTGGGAGGTTTGGCTTTTGAAAAAAAATAGCTTGAATACCTTTGGTGATCAATATGGCTTTTGTCTAGACCTGCCAGTTGTCTGAGAGGACAGCTTCCTGCCTACTCTTCTACCATTCTTAAAAATGTGTATATCCTAATCTTCAAACAGACCCCGAAGGCATCTAGGCAGACTGACTGTTAAATGGATCAAAGCACATCTGCCCAAAGAACAGCCCTGAAACATTTTCCTTTTCCAGCTTGAAAAAAAAGACTTTCATTGTATAAATCTATTTGGTTATTGTGCTCTTGTGGCATTGTTCAATCATTACATCTTTTCTTGCTTTCTGACCCTAAGGAGAACCTATCACAGGATTTTCTGGCAAGGTTGTAAGATTGAGAGTGACTTTCCCAAAGTCAGCCAGGCAGTTTCCATGGCAGATTGGGAATATGAATCCTGGCCCCTTAAATACAATGGATACACATGCGATTGCCACTCCTCCCTCTCCAAGGGCCGCTTGCTCACTGTGCTTCATAATAGGGTTGGCCTGTTATTGGTGATGTCATCAACTGAGCACCAATGATGTCACAAAGAGACTGCTGATGTCACACAGGGAGGGGGAAGAGCAAAAGAAATTCAGGAGCAACACTGCAGTTAAAAGAAAGTAGAGGAAGGGGTTGAGAAACGGTACTCTGAGAGAAAATGTGGGGCAATGGAGGAGACTGATGTCTCATGAAAAAGGGATGCTCAGTGATGGACCATTTCAGGATGAAGGAAGAACCAATCAGTTTTAGGGCAAATGATGTAAATGCAAAAAATGGGGGCTTTTAGGAGGAGAGTAAAGGAGGAAGCTGAGAAACACTGGAAAAACCGTGAAAGCAACAAGATAGGAATTTGAGTACAGTGTAGCCCTGGAAGATCAAGACATCTCTAGGGAGGTTCCAAGAAGATAGAATGGAAGTCACCTTTTTGGGGGTTTTTTCTGTTTTTTTATGTGTGTGATTTTGTAGAATGTGTTTTATCTCTACTTTTTCTCTCTATTCTTCACTTTTCTATATTTTTATTGTTCTCACTCTTTTGTTGTATTCTATATAAAATGTAATAAAACTTCTTTTAAAAAAAGACATCTCTAGGGAGGTGTTCTCTTATGAGGATTGAATAAAATGTAATGCCTCCACCTTCATAACTCCTCAACAGATGACAGTACTGGTATAAGGTAGGTACTGACTTGTTCAGTAGACTCTCTTCTACAGTTTCATTTTGGCAGGAGGCCTTAGCATTGAACGGTTGTGTTGTTAAAGTGACAGCAGAAGGTGTCACCTCAACATCTTTAAACTTACTTGCCCAACAACTTACAGTACATACAGTACTCACATCAACACAATCACCGTAAACAGCTTGCATTCTCTGATGAATCTCCTTTGGAGTGACACCTTCTGCTGTCAAGAATTCAATGACTGCACGTTGCTTAAGTCGCATTGACCGACCATCTGCACAGGGTTCCATACTTTGCACTTTAACAACACAACCAATCAATGCTAAGGCTTCCCACCAAAATGGAACTGTAGAGGAGAGTCTACTGAACAAGCCATTACCTGCCACATACCAGTACCGCCATCTGTTGAGGAGTTACGAAGGTGGAGGCATTACTTTTCATTCAACCCTCATAGTTTAAAAAAATACTACATTTTATTCAAAAGTTGTTCCAAGTTTGAGGCGATTCTGTGTCCCTAACTCAAATTCTGAATCTGCTCACTATCTTCTCTAGAGTAGTCCTAGTCAATTCAGTGAGATGGTCCTTAACTGGTTAGACCCCACAAGCCATTGATTCTCAGCTTCAAGCAAATTTCTAGGAAAGGAAGCAATGACTGCACATTATTGCTTACTAGCATATTGCTCAGTTGTAGTTGGCACCGCTGTCCACCTACTTTCTCCCTTCTCCAGCTCTAAAAAAGCCTACTTCACAATGTCTCCATGCCAATGCTTGGATGAGTAGGCTCTCTTTGTGGGTCTCCCCTTCCTTCCTTCCTTCCTTCCTTCCTTCCTTCCTTCCTTCCTTCCTTCCTTCCTTCCTTCCTTCCTTCCTTCTTTCCCCTCACAAATACATCACCTTTCTTTCAGTGACATCACAGAGGGTCACTTCATCTAGCAATAGCCTTTGATGTCCAAACAAACATGTATACATACTTTGCCTTTTATATATAGAAGAAGACTGAATTATACAGTTTTGTATTTGCACTACTTTGTCCCTCTGTTGTGTGTGAACATGTATATTTTTGATTGTGTGCCTTTAGCAGGGCTGGTGGTTTTGTGTTGTTGTTTTACTAAAGTGCCATGTACATTGATGGCATCATCATCATCATAGCCAGTGGACACGAATATGATACTAGTCCCTTGGAGGGACCGAGTCAGTCCCTCACATTGCAAAGGTTGAAAGGTTATTTTGCATATTGTTACCTAGAGAAAGGAACCTGAACAGAGAGAACGAGAAATGGCAGGCTTGCAGGGGAGTGATTTCAGAGCAGAAATATGTGCCTGAACCTCCCTTTTTGCCCCGAAGGCAAAGAATGTGCCACCCCTGAAAAGGCATGTCATTTATCAGTTCATCCTGCCAAAGGCTCCATAGGCGGCATGTTTTACTTGACATCATTCAGGGCTCTTCTCTGGAGGGTTCAGGGGAGAGAGGAGTGCATTGTCAATCTTCACAATGATTGATTTATCATGTATGTTTGGTATTTATTTCATATTCCGCCTTTCTCCCAGTATAAGACCCAAGGTAGCTGACACAACAGAGATCAAAATGAAATACAGTACAGCATCCATGTCCACAGGGGATACATTATCAGATTTCGCTTGAATACAAAAACCATGGATAATAATGAATTCAATTGAAATCAAGGCCTTCTGGTTCAAGAACATTATAGACCAGTATTTCTCAATTTCGGGGGTTCAGGAGGGAGTATCAGAGGGGTCACCAAAGTCCATCAGAAAACACAGTATTTTCTGTTGGTCATAGGTCTCCTGTGTGGGAAGTCTGGCCCAATTCCATCATTGGTGGGGTTCAGAATGCTTTTTGATTGTAGCTGAACTATAAATCCCAGCAACTACAACTCCCAAATGTCAAGGTCTATTTTCCTCCAAATCCACAAGTGTTCACATTTGGGCATATTGAGTAGGCCTGGGCAATCCATGGTTCTAAAGTACTTACAAAACCAAAGTTGTGGTGGTGAAAATTTCAGAACTCTAACAAAACTTTCAAAATTTAATTATTATTTCATTATTGATGATTTTTATGACAGAACCAATTAGGAAGTGCCATTTGTAATGACATTTTGAGAGTTTTGTTAGAGTTTTGAAATTTTCCCCACCAGAACTTTAGTTTTGTAAGTACTTTAGAATTATTTATTTATTTATTTACTTTATTTGTATACCGCTCTTCTCAGTCCTTAGGCGACTCAGAGCAGTTTACAACAATTTAGGTATACACAATACAAAATCATTAAGCATGAACCATTTAGAACCATGCATTGCCCGGGCCTAATATTGAGTATTTGAGCCAAGTTTGGTCCAGATGCATCTAATTTGAGTCCACAGTGCTCTCTGGATGTAGGTGAACTACAACTCCAAAACTCAAGCTCAATGCCCCCCAAACACTTCCAATATTTTCTATTGGCCAAGGGAGCTCTGTGTGCCAAGTTTGATTCAATTCCATTGTTGGTAGAGTCCAGAATGCTCTTTGATTGTAGGTTAACTATAAATCCCAGCAACTACAACTCCCAAAGGACAAAATGAATTCTCCCCTAACCCACCAGTATTCAAATTTGGGCATATTGGGTATTTGTGCCAAATGTGGTCCAGTGAATAAAAATACATCCTGCATATCAGATATTTACATTACGATTCATAACAGTAGCAAAGTTACAGTTCTGAAGTAGCAATGAAAATAATTTTATGATTGGGGGTCACCACAACATGAAAAACTGTATTAAGGGGTTGCAGCATTAGGAAGGTTGAGAACCCCTGTTCTGGGAGTAATGCAAGACAATATACTTTGTCAGACATAGATAAATGAATCCACGGATATTGGTCTCAAAGATGCATATACTGCATGTATACCTATAAAGTTACAATAGTAAAAAAGTTTAGAAAGATCTAGTTTCTTTTGTTAATTTTTAATAAATATCCTAGTAAAAACAGCTCTAGTTTAAAATAGTTCTAAAGCATTTTTTTAAAGTCCTTCCACAGCATCCGTTTCTTTGCCCAAAGCCTATCTAAATAAAAAGGTCATAAATGCGAGATATTTTTAAGATTGAAGTCAACTTGGAACCAGGGCTGTTTCTGTTGGGACTGCTCAATGAACGAATCAAAGACTTGAACTTTAAATTTATGCATTACATTGTCCTGCCAACAAGCCTGCTTTAGGCTCATAAATGGAAGATTATGGATTTGCCAACAAAAGCAGAATGGATTTTGAAGATGTTCGAGATGGCAGAAAAAGATAAATCATCCAATATGATGAAAGAGAAGTCTTTACATCATTTTTAAAGGTCTGGGAACTCTTCTTAGTTTCCATGAAGAATGCAAATCTGAGGATGCTTGTGGGCTTTGAAGATTAAACTTAATTTCCTTATCTAGTAGGCAGAAGATATGTTTATATACATTAATTAGTACTGAGAAGATGGCTTTTTTCATAATGGTATTTTGGATTTGGAGGCTGGGAAGTACCTTTTAACTTTCTTGTATATGAGTTGTGAACAGGAGGTAAATTATTATATGTGTTCAGTAGCTGTTAGAGTATAGTTTGCTTAGGTTAGGTTCAGTTGTTAGTGGTTCAGTGTTTTGTTTTAATTATTTGTTTTTCAACAAAGATATTAAAAAGAAGTAATTAGGTGGAAATCTAACATAATCCCCTTATCTATGTACTCAATATTGATGGTTTCACTTAGTCATGCTACCAAAGAAATTCCTCCTGGAAGTATTTGTGGCCCCTTTTAGCTCCTCAAATGCTATGTTATGGTATGTTTCATGAGTACACTGAGAATGGGTTCCTGAGTTAGTAAGTACAACAAATTAGCCCAATTATATACATAATAGGAATTAAATAAGTTCAGCAATTAATATGACTGTTGAACCTTATTATACTGTTCAATTTCACAGTAATCACAAACAATATTGTGTGGGTTTTGTACAATTACTCTGAAATGGTATCGAGGCCATGTCTTCTTATGTCATGTTGAAGACCGGTTTCAGCCTTACGCCAGGCCTTCCTCTGGTGGTAAAGTTGCAAACACACTAGTACTCCTTAGAGATACAGATTTTTATATTTAGTGGGATGGGATACTCTGCTGTGTGTTTGTTCTAATTGTTCACATTAGGTCATTAATGACCATAAACATGAACCTGTAACAGTTAATGAGATTTTAAATTAATTTTATGATCTTGTAACTCTGGGCATTATGCCCACTGATGTTATTTTTTGCAGTGTGTTACCTTCAGGGTGAGGAGAAGGGGTGAGGAGAATTATTATTATTATTATTATTATTTATTTATTTATTTATTTATATTCCGCTTTTTCTCCCTCATGGGACCCAAAGTGGCTTACAACATATTAATTGCATACAAACAGCAATCCAGATACATAAATCCAATAAATAAACATAAAAACATTTTAAAATAAGCAATTGAAAATACAATATACATACATTCATGTGGCATCATGTTGAGTTATGATGCTTAGGGAACTGGGTATGTTTAGCCTGGAGAAGGAAAGGTTAAGAAATGACTATAGCTATGCTTAGATATTTGGAAGGACGTCATGTTGAAGATGAAGCAACCTTGGTTTTTTTGCTGCTTCAGAGACCAGGTCATTGAGGAATGGATTGAAACTACAGGAAAAGAGAATGAATCTAAACCTTAGGAAGAACTTCCAGATGGTATGAGCTGTTCAGGAGTGGAAAATGCTGCCTTGCAGTGTGGTCGAATCTCATACTCTGGAGGTTTGATGGCCATCTGTCAGGAGTGCTTCAATGGTGTATCCTTGACAGTAGTCCTGCATGATAGAATGAGGTGGACTGGATGGCCCTTGAGGTCTCTTCCAACTCTGTGATTCTAAGGGTGTAACAAAGTAATATCAGATGTAACATAACAAGTTGGAATGAAATCATTTTCTTGATACTTCGATAGTTTTCAATAACAAAATATCCTTTTTGTATAAAAGTCACCTATTTCAAGTTGACATTTTCACTGTATTTCAGAATGTTTTACATTGTTTGCACATCAATCCTAAAGTAGCCTCCCTACCCAAAATGTAACATGTGAAGTAATCCCCCCCCCCAAAAAAGCAAAAAGTTGTTTTATAAATGTCAAAACAATAAATAGAAAAACTATAATTCTCAATGGGAGCCAATTCCTTTTTTAAAAAAGTAACTTTCCAAACTCAAAAATTGCAATCAGCTTCCCCTGACTGATAGGAACAGCCAGAGATCAGGATTTGCAATCTGAATGCATGCAAAACAGTGATAAGGAAGTTATGTGGATGCAACAGAAGAACCATTCTGTTGGTGAAGATAAGCAGAGCCTTTGCATGAACAATTCCCAGTACCCCTGGTTCTAATCCTTTGCCCTAAAGCCCAGTTATAAATATGATGAATGGAATGTAAGCTCCATAAAGATTAGCAGGAGTCAAAGAGAGTGGAAAAATATGGATCCAGCTCCAAATTGGAGAGCCTTTCTGCATTCCTAGGAGAAATTCCATTGCTACGCCAGTCTTCAATATCCCTAGTGGGTTTCCAGTCCCTACTTGAAAAGACTTGTTTACATCATCAAAGTCCTCAAAGAAGAAGGCCCTTTGGGCCAACTACTTGTATACGAAAATCTTATCAACACTTATTCATAGTGGGAAATTTTGGAAATTTTAAAGACTAGCTTTAGTTATCTTATTAGGGGCATACTCTCTACATAGCAATGTAAAAGTACCTCTAAATATGTGTAAGGATGCTCTTCATTATTGATTTGCTGCTTTTATTGATGTCATCTGTATGCAGATCATGTTCAACTCTGTCACTCCTTTCTACCTGCTACTAAGGAGGCTGTTTAGGTCCTGAACCGGTGCTTGGCAGCTGTGATGGTCTGGATGAGAGTGAACAAATTGAAATTGAATCCAAACAAGACAGAGGTCCTCCTCGTCAGTTGTAAGCCCAAACAGGGCATAGGATAACAGACTGTGTTGGATGGGGTTACACTCCCCCTGAAGGCACAGGTTTGCAGTTTGCGAGTGATCCTGGACTCATTGCTGAGCCTGGAACCTCAGGTTTCATGGCCAGGGGGGCTTTTGCACAATTAAAACTTGGGCATCAGCTTTGCCTGTACCTTGAAAAGTCAGACTTAGCTGCAGTGGTCCACACTCTGGTTACATTTTGTATAGATTACTGCAATGCACTCTATGTAGGATTGCCTTTGAAGACCGTTCAAAAGCTCCAGTTGATCCAGTGAGTGGCAGCGAGGTTGCTCACCAGAGTGGCTCTCAGGGAGCATACAATTCACCTGTTGCATTAGCTCCACTGGCTGCCAGTCTGCTACCGAGCACAATTCAAAGTGCTGGCTTTAGCCTATAAAGCCCTAAATGGTTCCAGCCCAGGCTACCTGTCCAAACGTATCTTTCCCTATGAACCAGCTCAGAGATGAAGATCATCTGGAGAGGCCCTGCTCTCAGTCCTGCCTGCCTCTCAAGTACAGCTAGTGGGGACAAGAGACAGGGCCTTCTCAGTGGTGGCCCCTCAGTTGTGGAACTCTCTCCCTAGCAACATCAGATAAGCCCCCTCCCTACTAGCCTTCAAGAAGAGAGTCAAACCCTGGCTCTGGGGGCAGGCTTTTGAACATTAGGGCAATGCAGTATTCCGAATATAGAATTATGTGTAATTTGACCTTAGAATGGCCTTAAACCTAGAACTCTGGATGGCATGTATTTAACTTTGAATGTATTTTAATCATGTCTGTTGTTGTTGTTCATTCGTTCAGTCGTCTCCGACTCTTTGTGACGTAATGGACCAGCCCACGCCAGAGCTCCCTGTCAGCCGTCACCACCCCCAGCTCCTTCAAGGTCAGTTCAGTCACTTCAAGGATGCCATCCATCGATCTTGCCCTTGGCCGGCCCCTCTTCCTTTTACCTTCCACTTTCCCCAGCATAATTGTCTTCTCTAGGCTTTGCTGCCTCCTCATGATGTAGCCAAAGTACTTCAACTTTGTCTCTAGTATCCTTCCCTCCAATGAGCAGTCGGGCGTTATTTCATGGGGGATGGACTGGTTGGATCTTCTCGCAGTCCAAGGCACTCTCAGAACTTTCCTCCAACACCACAGTTCAAAAGCATCGATCTTCCTTTGCTCAGCCTTCTAGCCTTCATGTCTAGTATGCTGTAATTTAAAAGTATTTTTAGGTGAATTTGTTGTTTTGAGGCACTGTGTATGGGCCATTGTAAGCCGCCTTGAATTCTTCTGCTGGGGTAGATAAAGGCAGGGTACAAATATGGCAAATAAATAAATAAAACAAATAAATTGCTGGTATTATGGTGTTTGATGATGGTGTCAACCTGTTAGGGTAGAAAAGGGTGGGGTATAAATATGACAAATAAATAAATAAATAAATAAATAAATAAATAAATAAATAAATAAAATGCTGGTATTATGGTGTTTGATGATGGTATAGATTTTATTGAATAATTGATTATCTTTTGAAAGTCAATTTCCCCCCTTTTGATAATCCCAATAAGAGGCAGACCAACTGAATCAGATGATAAATGATTACCCAGTATTTAGGTAGATAGCATTGGATCAATATCTCTACTCTACTTAAAGCTAACAGTTAGATTCAGGCCAGATAGTGAAGCTTAATGTAGAGACAGTCTGTGAATTTGAGCTTTACTTAGGAAGAAAATGTTATGTTAAATAGTATTGCAAAACCCTGGCTGATCTGATCCCACAAAGGATTAAATATGAGCGTCACTGCTTCTTCAATGTCCGTCAATGCAGCATTCACTGTAATCTTGTCAGTTGGCCACCCAAGACCCTTCTGTTCCCATCTAAGAACCTCCCAAGAATGTAAACTGTACATCCTAAATCCCATTTAAAACCATGGCTTTACAAAGCAATTTGATGTATGGGAGGACTTCAAACTTTTGCAAAGCCAGAACTTTTTCTTATTTCCCATTTTGTTTCAGGGTGGGAATGGAGGGAAGAAGCGTAGAATTGGCACATTTCATAACATCATGGGAAAATACAGCATTGTCACCTTAAAGCAGTGGTTCCCAACCTTTTTATGACCAGGGATCACTTTGACCAAGGACCACTCTCCAACACTAGTACCAAAAGAGTTACGAATCAGTTCTTGGTCAACTTTAGATTTAGTTTGGTTATATGAGGTGCTGATTCAGAAAATTGCATTGGATAGACCACATGAGCTTTAGTTTCTGATACACAACACATGCCATCCAGTAGCCGCCATCTGCTCACCCACACAAAACCACATTTAATAAGCCTTGGCACTATTAAGAGGGTTTTGTGAGACCAGTCACTCTTGTTGCAACAATGTATTTATGTTGAGGTCGCAGACCATATTTTAGTTTTTGTGGACCACTGCCTTAAAGAATATGGAATCCCGGGATTTCTAGTTTGGTGAGGCATTAGCAGCCCTTGGCAGAGAAGGCCAAAGAAGATCCCATGATTCCATAGCATTCAGTCATGGTGGTCTCAAACTGCATTAATTCTACAGTATAGATCAGGCATCGGCAAACTTTTTTGCCTTGGGGTCACATTGTGTGCCAAGCTGGAAGGGCCAGGCTGGGCCAGGAGGGTGGCTGGGCACACACTGGGTGGGATGGGTATGGGAGGAGGGAGGGCTTGGGAGACAGCCCAGTCCTTGTCAGGTTGTCTTGACAAGGCTGCTTACCCCATCCTTATGCCAGGATGAAAATGAGACATGTAGTGACAGCCTGGATCCTCTTCCCCCAATCTTTGGACTATCCTCTTGGAATTATGCCAGGAGGAAGGCGAGACAGTCAATGTGTAAGAGTGCTCCAGAAGTGCTGTGTGCTTTCATTGGGTTGTCCTCCTGGCATAAGGACAGGGCTGCTTGCACCTTCCTTATGCCAGGAGGAGAACAAGACATGCGGTGTCCGAGAGGGCTCTCAGTTGCTGCATGCTTTCCTCTCCTGCCCTTTCTGCATAAGGATGTGGTGGACAGCCACATTCTTATGACAAGAGGACAGGGAAAACAAAGAGCCAGAGATAAGTGACCATGGGGCCGCATTCAGCTCCTGGGCCTAGGTTTGCCCATGCCTGGTATAGATGCATCTCCAAATATTTGACAACTGCCTGTCTCACCCTTCTTATGGAAATTGTGTGTCTTCCCATCAGTTTACAGAATTTTAACTTAAAGGGTTTTCTAAACTATCATATTAACAGTATATATTATGCTGTGATTACTTTTGTTTTTGCTACTGCAGAGTTTGCATGTTGAAAAGCAACATATATAATTTGTTTAATCGATGCTATAACAGCTGTGGCCTGAGAATGAAAATCTTCATGGAATCAAAGTAACTGTTGGCTGTTGCAAAACTGGTTGATGTAACAATATTTGCTCAGGAAAATCCAGTGAGAACAAAAGCTATCTCTGATTTATTATTTTTGTTTCTATTGGTGACCTGGGAAATCCTGTTGAGAAAATAACCTCCAGATTGTTCCAGCTGGTAACTAATTTTTAAAGTCTTGTCCATTTACAAACATTATAGTATAGATTACATGTACCATAGTTCTGGTGCATTTGTGTGTTAGGTCACGTTCCCAAAAGGGAAAGAGGGTGTCTGCAAGGTTTCATCAACATAAAAATGTCAGTGATCCCAGCCCCCTTTGCCTTCATATTCCCTCCAGGTTTCAGGTCCAAGAGATTTAGTAGCGGCAAGCTGGAACTGATTAAATTCCATTGTGTGCATTTCATGCTTATTTTGAAGCTCAAGGTACAAATGCCAGTTGGCTTGGCCTCCCACTCATGCCTCCTTTACTACCAGCATGTCAAACCTTCATCTCATTAGAGAGAGAATAAATCTCCAATAGAGAGGCAAGCAAGCCTTTTAAATGGGAACTAAATTTTCCAAATGAGTTGTCACCTTTGGAATACCCTCTGACATTTCAAAGATGAAAACTGGAACTTGCAGGTCAACAAAATCAGAATATAGCCAGGATGGCAAATGTCATTACTGAGGAAGAATAGGAAGCTAGGAAGGGCTACAGCGGTTTGCTTTTGCTTAAGATTTAAAGTAGCAAGGTTTGGTTTCAGTGTACTTATACAGTAGTCTCAATATATATTAATCACTTTGCTGACTCCCTTACATAGTAACATTACACTAGCCTTGTACTGGATATGGATGTTACAAAATTAATAGAACAGCCCAGTTCTAATTCCACTTATGAAGATGTACATAAGTCCCCAACAAGATTCCAACCAATCTATATAAATAAAAATGTAATGTTCGTTTGTGGTATTAACAGAACTCAAAAACCACTGGACAAATTGATACCAAATTTGGACACAAGACACCTAACAACCCAATGTATGTCCTTCACTAAAAAATATATGATTTTGTCATTTGAGAGTTGTAGCTGCTGGGATTTATAGTTCACCTACAATCAAAGAGCATTCTAAACCCTACCAATGATGGAATTGAACAAAGCTTGGCACACAGTTCTCCCATGACCAACAAAAAATACTGGAAGGGTTTGGTGGGCAATGTCCTTTAGTTTTGGAGTTGTAATTCACCTACATCCAGCGATCACTGTGGACTCAAACAATGATGGATCTGGACCAAATTTCATGAATACTCAATATGCCCAAATGTGAACACTGATGGAGTTTGGAGCAAATGGAATCTTGACATTTGGGAGTTGTAGTTGCTGGGATTTGTAGTTCACCTACAATCACAAAACATTCTGAACCCCATCAACGATAGAATTGGGCCAAACCTCCTACACAGAACCCCCATGTGGGCGACAGCAACGCGTGGCAGGGAACGGCTAGTGTAAACATAAATAAATAAAATCAATTGCATGCTTCAGGTTTCCAGAACTTGGGACTCATGTCCCTGTTGATGTGAGTCAGAAATAGTTTTATTATGGCCTTTTCAGAACAGTGGATAAAAACCTACTTATTTGGATAGATTTTGGCTCTTGATACGCTCTGTGTGTTGCTTGGTTTATTTGATGGCAACCACCTTTTTATGAGCTTGTAGGTTTTGATATTTTATGTTTGATTGTCATTTTGAAATGCTTTATTATGTTTATGTATACCAGTTGGAGAATGGTGGGAAGTATCTAAACAGTTTAAGTAAATAAGCAGAACATATTCCAGTCATCTGCACTTCCTTCGTTGTATAACATTTGGGAAGAGCTGGGACTTTGCAGTCTCTTTGGCAAGTGCTGTCTTAGTTTGTTGTATAACCAGGGTAAATGGGCAGAGCAATTCCATAGACCAGTGGTTCTCAACCTATGAATCCTCAAACGTTTTGGCCTTAAACTCACAGAAATCCTAACAGCTGGTAAACTGGCTGGGATTTCTGGGGATTGTAAGCCAAAACACCTGGGAACCCACAGGCTGAGAATCACTGCCATAGACTAATGATGTGGGCAGGATTTTGGACATACCACTGCTATGCCCATGGGCTAGCCACTCTATCCATTATTCATCTAGTACAGAACTGGAAATGAGGTGACAAGGCTTGGAAAATCTCAAACTTCCAGGGGAGTGATATGGGTAGGACATACCCACAAGATACCAGGAAGCAGGGTCACCTCATGGTGGTGAATACCAGGAAGCATGGGGAAAATAATGATGCCCATTGGTTACCAGGATGGGGGTGTCTCAGGCCCTATAGAAGTGAGGGCAAAAAAACAAAGTCATTGTCTCTCCAAAAAAGAATCCTGCTAGCCAAGTTTAAATTTCTGCATATTTCTAGCATTGCAGGCAATTGAGCATTTAGAAATATGGCTGAGCCATTTCAAGAAAGAGACACATAAAGTTCTCAAGGGAACTTTCTACTATTCAAGAGACTAGCACAAGTTTCAAATAAAAAAAGGATTTTGCTTGAATGCAGACAGTCCCCGAGTTACAAACATTTGAGTTACAAACAACTCATAGTTAAGAACAGGTTTCTTTTTCATGTCAGGAGCGATTTGAGAAACTGCAAGTCACTTCTGGCATGAGAGAATTGGCCATCTCAAGGATGTTGCCATCATGTGGGAGGCTCCTCTCATGTTCCTACATGAGAAACTGGAGCTGACAGACAAGAGGTCACCCCACTCCCTGGATTCAAACTGCTGCCCTTTTTAACCTATTGCACCACTGGGATGAGACAATAGGAAGTGAGAGAAATCTTTCCCTTGGAAGGGAAATTCAGTCCTGGAAGAGTTATCGGGGGGGGGGGGGGGGGGGGGGGTGAGGTGTCTCAGCTGAGGGTTTATCACCAATCCTTGTTTCCATAACAAGCCAAATTTTTCAAAATCCAATTGTAACAGATATAGATTTTTTTTTCAGGAGCAACTTGAGAAACTGCAAGCCGCTTCTGGTGTAAGAGGATTAGCTGTCTGCAAGGATGTTGCCCAAGGGATGCCCAGATGTTTTGATGTTTTACCATCCTTGTGGGAGGCTTCTCTCAGATCCCCGTATGAGAAGCTGGAGCTGACAGAGGAAGCTTAACCTGCTCTCTCAGATTCAAACTGCTGACCTGTCAGCAATCTGGCCAGCATAAGGGTCTAACCCATTATGCCACTGGAGGCTCCCATAGTGATAGATATAGATATCTGGAATTACACTTTAAAATGTACCTGTTCTGACTTATGAACAAATTCAACTTACAAACAAACTTACAGAATCTATCTTGTAGATGGTAGTCTTTGGGGAATGATTTTGTTGTGTATTCCTTCTTTGTGAGGGGCTGGATTAGATGGCATTTGTGTTTTCTTTCAATTATCATTTCTGATTCTATCCATCTTTAGCAGTTCTTTCTTTTACATAGAAAATAAGCTTGAGAAACACTTGTTTGCAAGATGTTGTTGGACTCCAGAATCTCTCATCAGCTCCAGACAAAAATGCATTATCTAATCCTGTTTAACTCACCTTCTTAGGAAAATCGTCATGCTTCATTTCTGAGAGATGGTAGCTTTAACTTTCTTTCATTATATTCAGATTCTGTTCACAAGAAGGCTTATCAACAGAGACTTGCTACAGTTACAGGAAATAATATATCGCACATATATACACCATTGTTTATTCCCTACCATGGTATGCTGAATTTGCTCCTATCTGGAAGTGTTTACAGATAGCCTTGCAAATGAAGCATCACATTCCTGAGCCAAAGGATGGGAGAAAAGGTAATGGCTAGAAGCTAGGATTGCCTGTGTCTTGTCAGGAAGCACATCAGACATTCCTCAAATGAGAAACGTAACTGGAGATTAGGGCAAAAGATTTCTCCTCATAGATTGACTTCTGGATAGGGAAAGCAAGCCAAAATGAAATGCCTTCTTGGTGCAAGTGTCTCCCTCTCAGTCATCTCAGAAATGTGATAGTTGGACTCTCTTATTCCTACCAGGGTCCTTTGGGGTAATGTGGGTGAGCCACGTGCTCCATGCACATAATTTTAGAACAGCACAGTGACATAAAACACCGTAGACACCAAAAATGCAAATAAATGGGTCTGGAAGCAAATTAGGACAAAAAATACAAAAATGAGGCTATTCTACCTTGAGCATGTTGTGAGATTACGTTGGAAAAGACAATGCTGCAGAAAAAGGAAGGCAGTGGAAAAACAGGAATGTCTACATTGGCTGCTTTATGCTCCGGACCAGTCCAGGTTGGAGAAGAGAAGGCTGAGAGGGGACATTTTATCCATGTTCATATATTTGAAAGGATGTCATATTGAGGAGAGGACAAGCTTGTTTTCTGCTACACTAGAAACTAGGACATAGAGCAATGGATTCAAATTGCAGGAAATGTTGCACTCCAGGCCAGAAACACCTCTGTACTTAACCACCTCATCACACTAAAGAATGAATCCACTTTAAATCCGGTTTCTGCCTCCTGCAGAATTCTGGGGTCTATAGTTTAGTGAAGCTGTTAAAGGCTCATCCCTAAACTACAAATCCTGGAATTCTGCAGGTGGCAGAGACTGGATTTAAAGTAGATTCATTCTCTAGTGTGATCAAGTTAAATCAGCAAAGCAGTTTATTGAAGATTATATAAAAAGCACTATAGCAAAAATAGTAAAAACCTGAAAGTCTATATGTATAAAATACATATAGTTCAAGATATAAGGTAATCCAAAATCCCAAAGCAACAGGACATCCAGCACAGGAATACAAGAAAACCAGAAAGTACAAGGTAGCATATAATCCAATACAAAAATCCAGGAACAATCTTTCAAACTTGGAAGCATGAAACAGGAGCAAAGGCATGAAACTAGAATTCTCTCAGAAAGCTTGACTAGAACTTGGCAAGAGCTCTTGCCTCAATTACCAACAGATCTCTTCTCTAACAAGCATTGTGACCTTCGGAGATTCTGTTGAGCAGCATAAAGTTTATGAAAACTGAGTCTCCTATAAACTGAATTATTGTTACCCTAAAGGAGATTCATCAGAGAATGCAAGCTGTTTATGGTGATTGTGTTGATGTGAGTACTGTGTGTCATTTAAAGATGTTGAGGTGACACCTTCTGCTGTCAAGAATTCAATGACTGCATGTTGCTTAAGTTGCATTGACCAACTGTCTGTGCAGGGTTCCATACTTCGCACTTTAACAACACAACCATTCAATGCTAAGGCTTCCTGCCAAAATGGAACTGTAGAGGAGAGTCTACTGAAAAGATAGTACCTGTCGCACACCAGTACTGCCATCTGTTGAGGAGTTATGAACGTGCAGGTATTACTTTTTATTCAACCCACGTACTTGAGGTCAATTTATGTATGAATATTTACAGCACATTTTTAAATTTGTGTAGACATGGTTGAATTTTATTTTTTATTATTTCGAACATTTTTAACCCGCCCTTCTCAACCCCTAGAGGGACTCAGGGCAACTTACAATTGGCAACAATTCAATGCCGTCATAAAATACAATAGCAAAAATATCAATTAAAACCATGAACAATAAAATAAAAATTAAACAGTATACTTATGATCTATTTAGCTACTGCCAGTCTGGTGGCTATAGCCATATATTAATGATAACTGTGCTTCACTTCACTTCACTTGAAGTTTTTACAGGTGGATAGATTGGATCAAAAGCTATAATGCTGAGTTTGCAAAAGCTAAGCAGGGGTCTTGATGAACAGGACTCATGAGAAGTTAAGTCTGACATGATGACACATTGCAACAACAGAACTATGGAACTGCAATATTGCAGGAAAGACAGTTTCACATTGTGCCAGGCGTATCCGGATTCTAATGGAAAAGACGACGTTGCCTTCTTGCTTTTTTCCAGATCATATGACAGTATAGGTATCTCTTGCCCAGCTATTTGAGATGCTCCTGGAATGTGCAACAGGGTACAGATGAAGCCAAGTAGGTAAACGTGCTTTCATTTTGTATGGTGTCAGTGCATTCCTTTGCCCAAACTCAGAGGTCAGTAGGGTGTTTTGGGAGCCAGTTTGGAAGGACGGAGAATGCAGCTAAGTGATTCCTCCGCACTCCTACTCATTCATTTCTTCCAGTCAGTGCTTAATTGGGAGTGATCAGAATTCAAATGTATCTAATTTAAGAAACCCTGGAAGCACAGTTTTTGACACTAGAGGTTTTTAGGCATTCAGATGTTTGCAAGCTTGATGCAATGGCAGCTGTAGACTTCCATGCCAGTAGACCAGTTCATGGTTCTTAAGGCCCATTCAACCTCACTCCTCAGGATGTCTGGTTCTAATTCATTCACCACACCGTCAAAACTATCCTCAATATTATTATCCTTCCTATACAGATCTTCTGTATAGTCTCGCCACCTTCTCTTGATCTCTTCAGCTTCTGTTAGGTCCCTGCCATCTTTGTTTCTTATCATACCAATTTTTGCCTGAAATTTACCTCCAATGTTTCTAATTTTCTGGAAGAGGTCTCTTGTCCTTCCTATTCTGTTGTCTTCTTCCACTTCCATGCATTGCTTATTTAAAAATAGTTCCTTATCTCTTCTGGCTAACCTCTGGAATTGCGCATTTAACTGGGCATATCTCCCCTTATCCCTGTTTCCTTTTGCTTTCCTCCTTATCTTGGGCTACTTCCAGTGTCTCAGCAGACAACCATTTTGCCTTCTTGGTTTTCTTTTTCTTTGGGACGTACTTTGTTGCCGCCTCCTGAACAATGTCTCGGACTTCTGTCCATAGTTCTTCTTTGTCTGGGACTCTGTTTACTAAATCTAGTTCTTCACTCCACTGTATACGCTAGGAATGTTAGGAGAGGGGGGGCGG
>NW_026847438.1:16527907-16695406 GCF_025583915.1 Anolis sagrei ordinatus
AATAAAATTAATTTTAGACGAATGTATGTTTACTGTAACCAAACCACAGCTACGTAGCGACAGATAAACTATCAAAGTTTTTTTTGAGCAACACACATGTACGTTAATGCCGCTAGGCGTCGCTAGGGGTCGCTGTTTTCAAAATGGCGGAATCAAGCAAAAAGAAGGCGTTTTGTGTGATGACATTTGCTAAAACAATGTCAGTAATTACGGTCCAGCGAGAATTTCAAGGGTTAGGGTTAGGGTTAGGGTTAGGGTTAGGGATAGGGTTAGGGTTAGGGATAGGGTTAGGGATAGGGATAGGGTTAGGGTTAGGGTTAGGGATAGGGTTAGGGTTAGGGATAGGGTTAGGGTTAGGGTTAGGACCTCAACGAACACCTTCCCAGACGTTGCTGCATTCGATGCCATTACGTCGGATGTGCTGCAACGGATGTGGAATGAACTGGACTATCGCTTGGACATCTGCCGTGTCACACGGGGCGCACATATCGAACATCTCTGAAGGTGAGACAAAACTTTGATAGTTTATCTGTCGCTACGTAGCTGTAGTTTGGTTACAATAAACATACATTCGTCTAAAATTAATTTTCTTATTGGCCTATTCATTTTGACTAACCCTGTATTACAAAGTGGGCCCTTGGTATCCACTGTGATTTAGTTCCAGGATCTCCTATGGATACCAACATTTAATGAATATTCAACCCCCATTATATACAATGACATTGCAACATTGTGTCCCTTATTTAAAAAACGGGAAAATCAAGGATTGCTTTTTGTATTATCTTTAATATTTTCAAGCTCTAGATACAGTGAATACAGAGAGATAATGGTATCCTTGTGCCTTTGTACAAGGATTTTTGGATGCTTAAAGTGAGACACATGGTGTTGGTGATAGCAGAAATTACTCAAGCCCCTTCTATGCTGTCATATAATCCAGATTATCAGATCAGATAATCCACATTATCTCATTTGAACTGGATTATCTGAGTCTACACTGCCATATAATCTAGTTCAGAGCAGATAATCTGGATTTTATATGGCAGTGTATGGGGCCTAGGGTGTCACCAACAATATTTTTCCTGTCTTTAGGCTTTCCTTTGAAATAATAAATAATTTCAAAGGCTTGTGATTGCACATTTGCCCTTCTCTTCTAAAAACATTGAAATATTTCCCCCCAATAAAAAGGGCATTTGTGGAAACACCCAGAGATACAGGACAGGAATTTAATTATAAAATTGGTTTGAAAGTTAAGCTACAGCTTTGGTGTCTGTAATAAGACACTATAAAACCCATAATGGGTATAAAGTGAGCATTTTCTTTTCTTCTGTTTGCACTTTCCTAAGGTTCATAATCAGGGATTTACAGAATGCAACAGGCTGCTTAATTTGATCTTATGTTTTCAGGGTATTTCTGAAAATCCTCTTACTCTCAAAGGGTGCACAAGGCTTACTGAATAGGAGTATTTCATAAGCTATAAGAACACTATTTACGCTCATTTTAAACCCCTAGAAACTAGAAAGTGAGGCTAATGGCTGAGAAAGAGCTCCTGGTTTACATATACAGGTATCTCCCCTTCTTTGCGGTTTTGACTTTTGCAAATTTGATTATTTGTAGACTTAATGAAAAATGTTCTCTAGGAATCTTTAGGGCCTCCAGTGTAACCATGGTCACCTTAAGATTTCAAGAAAACCCATCTCTCTAGGATTGTAGGTCCTCCAGTGTGACTCTATGCTCAGCATCCAACAAAAGTAGACCAGAGGAAGACCTAGAAATGTCTAGAGGGGTGTCATCTCAGGTAAAACAAATAACAATTTGGGTTGCTGTGCATTTCCCGGGCTGTATGGCCATGTTCAAGAAACATTCTTTCCTGACGTTTCACCCACATCTATGGCAGGCATCTTCAGAAGAGCTCATCTTCAGATGAGCCCCCGGTGGCGCAGTGGGTTAAACCCCTGTGCCGGCAGGACTGAAGATCGACAGGTCGCAGGTTCGAATCCGGGGAGAGGCGAATGAGCTCCCTCTATCAGCTCCAGCTCTTCATGCGGGGACATGAGCGAAGCCTCCCACAAGGATGATAAAAAACATCAAAATCATCCAGCCGTCCCCTGGGCAACGTCCTTGCAGACAGCCAATTCTCTCACACCAGGAGTCACTCCTGACACAACAAAAAGCAATCTTCAGAAGTTGTGTATCTGTTGAAAACTAGGCAAGTGAGGTTGTCTGTTGAGGCAAGTGTGAGTGTTGCAATTGGCCAGCTTGATTAGCATTGAATGGCCTGCCATAGATACAGGTGAAACGTCAGGAGAGAATGCTTCTAGAACATGGCCATATAGCCTGAAAAACCTACAACGCAGAAGCCATGATAATCATCATCATCATCATCATCTTTATTTATACCCCGCCACCATCTCCCCAAAGGGAACTTGGGGCGGCTAACATGAGGCCATGCCCAAATATAATACAGCAAAATAAGATACAAAACAACAGAAAACTGAACACAACAAAATGCATAGTGTAACAAAATAAAATAAATAGTGCAAAATAGCATAATAAAAATCAAACACAAAGGGCGAGCCAAATGTGCAAGATAAAATGTTAAAACGTTAAAACCCTGGATGAGATAGGAAATAGAGAAAGTGTATTTGTAAAGGGAGGAACCCAAGAAGAAGGAGCAGTGAGGTTTGGTCTTCATTAAGGACAGGGGAAAGTGCATCATGTGGGCAACTGTAGATGGTAACAAACAAAATGGGTTCAATGGTCACTCACTAAATGCACAGATGTCTATAATAAGCAGTAGACAGAAAAGAGGGTGTATGGTATAGAGTACTGAATAACTAAATAAAGAACTCTATATGTAAAGATCCTGCAAGAGCATAATAAGATAAGAAGGCAGAGCCAAGTAACGGAGATTACCTGAAGAAGTACCGAAACTGGCCTGTACCCGGGAAACCAGTTGTACTCACCCGGCACTACAGATTACTTGGCCATCCCTGACATCTAGAAACAACAACAATAATAAAGGACTGAAACTACAACCCTGTGGAAAAGGACTTATCCAAGAGTAAATCCACGTCAACTTCACTCATATGAAGAATTTGAACATGTATATGGACATTAATTTGTTTGTTTGTTGACCCCATGAAGACTTTGGAACAAATTTAAGACAGCAATAAGACTATTTTTGAACTTCATTGGTGTTACAGAACCAAAACTACTACTACTGTACTGTTTAAGGAAGTGTTACCTATATGTACAGCTTGGTGTTTAATATGCATTATTAACCTAATTTGAAGCCTTGGTTACACTTGAGAATCTTAGCAAGTTTACAGTAAAATTATGTGAGTTATACCACTTACTATGTTAAGAGTATACTTATGTGAAATGTGGATAAACTGAATACCTATAGGAGAAGTATTACAGTACTCTATACCCTACACCCTCTTTTCTGTCTATTGAATGGTCACTCTCCAAAGGCACATTGAAAAAGACCAGTTTTTAGGTCTTTCTTAGAGGCCTAAAAAGGTGGGGGGCTTGCCTAATCTCACCAGGTAGCGTGTTCCAAAGCTGGGGGGCCACAGTGGAAAAGTCTCTCTCCCACGTTCCCACAGAATGTCCTACAACTGGGATTTTCTGAATGTGATAAGATGGACAAAAGCTGCAATAGTTTTTTTTCCCTCTCCCCCCTCTTCTGAGTTGACTGAGTGCAAACTTCCCTTATACTTTGAACTCAAGTTTCAGCAATAATAAGCTGAAGACAAAGCTGGAAACAAAAAATATAATTATATTTTTTGCATTACTAGGAGCATCCATAACAGTTAGCCTTCTTTAATATCCCTGAACACCAAGCTGAATCTGCTTCTAATGAAGATTTCATGGCCACCAAGTTCAAGGAGTGCTCTTCTTTGTGTCTTAATTTGCCACTTTTCTCTTTGGACTGCTTAATGATATATTAACCAATTTGAGACGCTTGAAAATACAGCTTGGCTTTGTGAGTTCAGAGGGTGACAAGAAAAGGCCGGGCTGTGAAGAGAGTCACGCTTCCGCTGGCAGAAAGACCCTCGACTTTCTCCACCTGTTACTTACTGTAAGTGGTGTGGTTAATGAAGCAAAGAAACTGTTGCCAGAGCCATTTTTACAGTTCACTGCTGTTTGCATTTCAGCTGTTTTCCCGTTCCTCCCTTCCCTGGGCTTTTCCTGATGTGCCCGGGAAATTCAGAATGGCAAATATTTGCCTGGATCTCTGAGAAACGGTAAGATAAAAGTGGGAGTGGATGTGCAAAATGAGCACAATTGCCTCCCTTTGGTGTGCCTGTGAGAGAATCAGATTAACTGTAACAATAAACAAGGCTTCAGTGTGCTGACTTGGTCAGATACTAAATTACACTGGGAGCAGTTTTACTACAACCCAGAGACAATGTTTGGAAATGATACATTTTGGGATTACAGCTCTTCGCACGGCAGCCAGCCCTGCAGTTTGAAACTTTGATGAACTGTTTTCAAAAACCTATCACGGGGTTTTCTTGGCAAGATTTGTTCTGAAGGGGTTTGTTTTTGTTTTCTTCTGAGGCTGAGAGTGTGTGACTCACCCAAAGTCACTTGGTGGGTTTTCATGGCTGAGCAGGAATTTGAACTCAATGGCTCTCTGCTTTGGTTGAGGTTTAATCTACAATCCTGCAGCAAGAATGGGGTACATCTACACTGCAGAGTTAATACAGATTGATGTCACTTTAACTGCCATGCTATGGAATCATGGTAGTCATCTATATAAATAAAAATGTAATGTCCGTTTGTGGAATTAACAGAACTCAAAAACCACTGGATGAATTGACACCAATTTGGACACAAGACACCTATCAGGTCAATGTATGTCCTTCATTCAAAATTGATTTTATCATTTGGGAGTTGTAGTTGCTGGGATTTATAGTTCACCTACAATCAAAGAGCATTCTGAACCCCACCAACACTGGAATTGAACCACCTCTCACTTCTGCAGGAGTCTACCGTGTACCATGCAGCTGTGGACAAGTCTACATAGGGACCACCAAATGCAGCATTGCCCAGACACGAATCAAGGAACATGAAAGGCACTGCAGACTACTTCAACCAGAGAAGTCAGCCATAGCAGAGCACCTGATGAACCACCTGGACACAGCATATTATTTGAGAACACAGAAATTCTGGACCACTCTCACAACCACCATGTCAGACTACACAGAGAAGCCATTGAAATCCACAAGCATGTGGACAATTTCAACAGAAAGGAGGAAACCATGAAAATGAACAAAATCTGGCTACCAGTATTAAACAAAACTCTAAAATCACAACAGCACAACAACAGAGAGGAAACAAACAAGGACATCTAATCACCTCTCAAGAAAAGTTTGCTCTAAGCACTGTCAAACCATTATGTGCTAATCAAGGTGGTCAGTTGAAACATTCACACCTAGCTCCAGCAGACAAGAGTCCTTTGTCCCACCCTGGTCATTCCATAGATATATAAACCCTTTTTCCTAGTTCCAACAAACCTCACTACCTCTGTGGATGCTTGCCATAGATGCAGGCGAAACGTCAGGAGAGAATGCCTCTAGACCATATAGCCCGAAAAAATCTACAACAACCCACTGTATCAGAAAAGCTGTAATGCCAACAAATGCTACAGGGAGGCCAATTTCAAGCTTGGGAAAACATTGTGAATCCTGTGTTATGATCTCATAATTGGTGCTCTCCTCCTCCCCACTCCCCCGCAACTTCTTACAGTATTAAATGAAATTAAAATTAATTAACGTCTTAAATCTCCAAGTGTTCTGGGCAAGTTACAACATTTTGTAGATTGTTTTGGGGAAAAACACTGGCTGGGGTGGTAATGTGAGAAGGCTCAGCATCATAGCCTTTCTGCTCTGTATTATCCTGTTGATGTTTTCTTTGCATTTTAGGGAATTATCATGGAATTTGTTCTTCCTCATCCTTCCCTTCATTCCTAACTCTGCTGAGCCATATCATCAGCTTTACGAATTTCCCTGTGTGGTCCCTGTAGCTCCCTCACAGTATGATTCTCACCCTCTTATAAAACAATGATTTTGAGCTTGACATATGAAATTGTTGGGATAAATTAAATTCTACAATGTGTGAAAAAAATGTACGTTTGGTCCACAGTGACCATGTTAATGCCACACACTTGGTTATTATATCAAAGCAAAAGCGGTATTGTCAGCCACTTTTCTCCTATGTGAGTTCACTTTGGTGTTAAAGGGCTGCCCTGCCATGTTCTTATGTGCTATTCATCACATTATTTCTGTCCACAGAGCTATTGCCTCTTCGTTCCACTCCCCCTGCATGTGACTATGTGTATGTGCACATTATACACATATATTTTGATATGCCATTGATTATTTATTTATTTATTTGCAGTATTTATATTCTGCCCTTCTCACCCCGAAGGAACACATACGGCAAACCATGCCATTATACACTGACAAGACAGACAACTGTACATAAATAGAGGTATAATATAGGCTTTCCCATCTTTGGCATCTTGGAGGCTGTGCTTGGTTCTAGCCACGGTGTGTATGTGTGCTGTCGCTCCACTTCCCTGCCAAAGAACTTTGTTTGTAAGCCTCCTTGATCGAACCACTAGCATTTTTCTGGCATTTCCTTATGGATGCCTTAAATACCTCCCCACATTAGAGTAACCTATTTATCTACTCACATTGCTGTTTTTGAAACTGCTAGGTAGGTCTCTTTGCCAATATTGGGCCACCTTCTCTGATAGTTGTCATGCAATGTGTTGTGCATCTCACCTATGGCACAGAGTGGATGATCCATTAAATAGTGTGTAGTTATCATAGTTACAGACACAGCTGGAAGCAGTACAGATTCAACAGTGTCGCTATGAAAAGGAATCTGCATAAACTCAAAACATGTCAGTGTGGTATCACAACTGCTTTGCACAGCTGGTCTTGTAAAGCGTTCGATGTGCATTGCCCTTCTCTGAGGCTGAGAGTGTGTGACTTGCCCAGGGCGACCCATTTGCTTCCACGGCTAAGCAGAGATCAAACTCTTGGTTTCCTTGAGTCCTCTGCCAACATCCAGACTGCTATGCCACACTATACAAATAAATGTGAATGACAACCAAGCCTGATGATAAATGCCTCACCAGATACTTTATTATTTAATAGCTGTGAACATAGTAAATATTTTATTTTTCATCATTTGTTACAGTAACTCAAAACAGCTTGCAAGGAAAAATATGCCATTAATCCATATGTTCACACATTGATGCAGGCTCTTTCTGTGGAAGCTTTTAAACAGAGGCTGGATGGCCATCTGTCAGGATGCTTTGAATGCGAGCTTCCTGCTTCTTGGCAGGGGGTTGGACTAGATGGCCCATGAGGTCTCTTCCAACTCTATAATTCTATGAATTTTAACAACACCAGATAAAATGCAACTCTACTCTGCCAGCTAAAAAAGCAGTCTAACTCAGAAATCAATCTCTTCTTAGAAATCAGCTGGAATTCACACCCAGGTAGCTGAGTTGTGCTGTGAATCAACTAGAAATATTTGAAAAGTTGTCTCTTCTTTAAATCAGATGTATAAATAACTACTCCCTGAGGTATGTAAATTGTTCGCTATGGTCCTGTAGCTTCATGTCACTCCATCACTATGTAAACAGCACTGCTGTTAATCTGAATTTGGGTTAGACAAGTGTTCAATGTGGCTGCCCTGGACATTCGAAGGCAAAGCATTGTTGCATTGTAAATGGTATTAATTCATTGCCATTCTTTGTGGGTGCCCATTGTGATGTCATCATGTTTGCTTCTCATTTGATTTACAAAAGACATAAACTCCCAACTCAGTAGGAAGTATGGAGCAAGTGGGAGTGGGTCTCCCCTCTGAACAGTCTCTGCCATATTCTTCCAAACATTTTCTTCCAACAGCTGGTGTGCTTTAGAAATCCAATTGTTCTTATTTCATCTGGGAAAACATATGCAAGCGGAGAAGCACAGGTGGACAGAAAGCAGAGTGTAATCCAGACTTTTCTTTTCCTGCCTTTGCATTTATCGTTAGTACAACATCATGTTTCTTTAATATGTTTTCAGGCTGGGTTTATACAATCAAACTAAGCTTAATGTCAAAGCATATGGGGATGAAATTAGAACTGTGGCATTTGTTTTCACAGGGCTGCTGATTTATCTGTTTATTAAAATGCCACCTCCAACAAAGAGTGCTTGAGGCTGTACAGAAAAAGGCACCATGCTGAATCTAACCTTTGAGAACCAAAGAGCTCTTTCTGTTTACAAAAAGAACTAGAACCCAGTCTGTTCTGGAAGGTAGCCCACACTTTGGAACAACTTAAAAGGTAGTGCTCCAAATGTTGTTGTTGTATATCTTCATGGTATTTCCAAGTTATGACAAACTTAAGGAGAATATAGCATGGGTTTTTAGGGGCTGAGAGTATGCGACTCACCAAAAGTCACCCAATGGGCTTCCGTAGCTAAGCATAGAATTGAACCCTGGTTTCCAAAGTGATAATCCAATGCTCAAACCATGATGCCACACTGATTCTCCACAAGATTGCACACCTCAGGATGCAGGGACAGTGGTCAATCCTATATTTGTGAAATGTGAGAGGCCAGCAGGGTTTTGTGTGACTCACCTAAGATCACCCAGTGGGTTTCTATGGCTAACAGAAAAATCAAACCCTGATCTCCAGAGCCATAATCCAACACTCAAACCACTACACCATCCACACCTTCCAACAATTCACCACTGAAAATGTTTCAAATGTTTAAAAGCAATGCTTTTGGGTTTTGAAAGATTAGCAGTTTACAATAAATGTTGCCCGGGGGACGCCCGACTGTATTTACTCAGTCTTCAAGGAGGCTTGAAGGTTGAACACTGTGAAAGCCACCCACTACATGGCTACCAGCCTCCTCCCAGTAGACTCAAATCAAGGAAAAGCTTCATCATCATAATCATAATCATCATCATCATCTTTAATTACTTATTAATCACCCTCCATCCGAGATGCTCCAGGCGATTTACATTGCAGAAATTATACAGGATAAAACACATACATACAAATATTAAAATTGACATGGGTCAAATGCTCTAGTAAAAAGCCAGGTCTTAAGTGCTAGGATAAAATGCCCTAAGTCACACATGGCTCTCAAATAGGGAGGCAAGGAATTCCATAATGCAGGGGCAGAAATAGAGAAGGCCCTGCGTCTGGTGCTTTCCAAGTGCACTTCCCTAGGACCCGGTATATAGAGCAAATCACGTTGGGATGGTCGTGGCAACCTCCGATGATGGTAGAAGGAGAGACGGTCTCTAAGATACAATGGACCCTGGCCATATAAAGTTTTAAAGGTCAGGACCAGCATCTTATACAAACCACGATACTCAATTGGGAGCCAGTGTAGATGCCGCCGCACTGGTGTTATATGGCATTTCATGGGTGTTTTTGTGAGTAACCTAGCTGCAGCATTCTGGACAATACGGAGCTTTTGGGTCATAGAAATAGGAAGGCCAACATACAAGGTGTTACAATAGTCTAGCCTAGATGTGACCGTGGCATGGATGACTGTTGCTAGAGCCTCATCCGACAGGTAAGGTGCCAGTTGCCTCGCTTGTCGTAGATGGAAAAAGGCCTGTTTGCTGGCAGCAGCGACCTGAGCCTCCATCGTCAGCTGTGAATCCAAAACGACACCTAGGCTCTTAACAGTGGTCGATGGAGATAGAGCAGCACCATCAAAGGTAGGTAAAGGATGGGTCGGACCTATCGGGCGGCCATGCCACAGGATCTCAGTCTTCGCCAGATTCACCTTCAGTCTGCTAGCATGTAGCCAGTTCGACAGAGCCTCCAGGCATAAGGTGAAATTGTCAGGTATTGACGTTACTCCAGGCTCCAAGCGCAACAGGAGTTGGGTGTCGTCCGCATATTGATAGCAGTCCAGGCCGAATCTCCGAACCAAACTGGCAAGGGGTCTAACGTAGATGTTGAAAAGAAGAGGGGAGAGAATTGTTTATGAGAACTACCACTCCTCTTGGCATCCCCCCAGAAACAGCAAGGGTATCCCTCTGGGCAGCTAAACCAGGAAATCCCAACTGGATGGCCCCTGCAAGGGTCTTCCTCCAGGGGCAAACCAAGAATGGGCAACTTGGAAGTCCCTGAACAGACTCAGAAGTGGAGTGGGCAGATCAAAAGACAACCTGGCAAAATGGCACTACCTAAAAGAATCCCATACCTTGTGTGACTGTGGAGCAGAACAGACAACTCCGCATCTGTATGCTTGTCCACTATGCCCTGCCTCATGTACAGAGGAAGAATTGTTGGAGGCTACAGACAATGCCATTGCTGTTGCCCATTTTTGGTCAACAGATATTTAGCTGCCTGCACGCCTTCTATTTTTATTGATTTTATACTAATTTATGCAATGCTTTTGATACTAAATAAATAAACCACTGAAAACATCACTGAAACCCTTCCTGAAAGCAAAACTTCTTTGACCGTGGAATATGCTGCCTCAAAGTGTAGTGAAGTCTCATCTGAAGTTTTTGAAACAGAGGCTGGATGGGCATCTGTTGGGAGGACTTTGGTTGTGTGTTCCTGAGTGGTGGAATAGGGGTTGGACTGGATGGCCCTTGGAGTCTCTTCCAACACTATGTTTCTGTAATTCTATGAAAAAATATCACACATGGTATGCAATATCACAGTCATTAGTAAGTAAAAATTCACAACCCTGGAGGGCCTGCAGCAGTTTGCTTTCACACCTTCTTCTTCTCTCTCTTTGAATCCAAATTCCTTATATATTTTGAGCTCACTAGTTGAAAATAATACGAGGGGGGTAGATGGGATGTGGGGTGAGAAGCTGGGACATTTTGAAAGCATCTGAGAAACTTGAATGACTGAAGATTAAGGGTGCATCTACACCAGGCATGGGCAAACTTGGGCCCTCCAGGTGTTTTGGACTTCAACCCCCACAATTCCGGTAGGCTGTTAGGAATTGTGGGAGTTGAAGTCCAAAATACTTTGGGGGCCCAAGATTGTGCATGCCTGATCTACACTGGATGGCCCCCTGCCATGGCTCAATTCTATGGAATGATGGCATTGTCATTTTACATGTTTTTTAAAACTTTCTTTGTCAAAGAGTGGTGGTGCATCACCAAACGACAACTCTCTTATTCCACAGGTTTCAGCCATGGCAGTTTAAATGGGGTTAAACGGCATTAAATCTACAGTGTGGATGCACCCTCATCAGAGATGTCAAATTGGGACGATTGGAGGGCAAGCTGCAAAGGGCAGGAAGGGCCAGAGAAAATTGATGTCATGTTCATTCAGTATTCATCTTGTTGTTTTTATGTGCCTTCGTGTCCAACTCTGGCTTGTGGTGAACCTGTCCTAGAGCAGTGGTTCTCAACCTGTGGGTCCCCAGGTGTTTTGGCCTACAACTCCCAGAAATCCTATTCAGTTTACCAGCTGTTAGGATTTCTGGGAGTTGAAGGCCAAAACATCTGAGGACCCACAGGTTGAGGACCATTTTTAGAGTATCTTGAGAGAGAATGCTTAATTCCTCACAACTACAAATCCTCGTACTCCATAAGATGACTACATGACTGCATGGAGTGCCATTACCTTCCTGCAGAAGCAGTACCTATTGCGCTACTCCCATTTGCATGTTTTTGAACTGCTAGGTTGGCAGAAGCTGGGCCTAACAGAGGGAGCTCACCCATCTCCCCAGATTTGAACATCCAACTTTTCAGCAGCTCAGCAGTTTAACCCGCTGCACCACCAGGAGACCCTAACTCCCATAATACAGGGATAATAATTACTGCTATTGTAAAACTTTATTTTGAACCTGTGACATGTGTAACCCAAATGTTCAAGTTGTTCTGATTGTTGTCATTTGTCTTCTTATTGGCAAGAGCTGAGTGGTCTAAAAATGCAAGCGATTACTTAATTAAGCGCTAGAAAGCAACTGTTTGTATCTGTGTTCAAGAGAAACAAAACAAAACTACCCAGGGCTTAGTATGGAGCCAGTTTGGGGGCTACCCTGAGACAGGCATGTGCCCATGCGTCATGCACAGCACAGGCTTCAATGAAAGCTATTTGGGCCTTCGCCAGGTAGACAGGCAGCAGAAATGAAAGGAACACCTGTTCTGGCTTTGCAGAGAGAGCCTGAAACGACCTGATTACAGGGGAAGGCATTGTCTGACCTTAAGAGTTAATTGCATTTTCTAGTGACAAATAAAGAGGTCTTTTCCCATTGGGTTCTGTACATGTTCATTCTGAAAAAGATGCACTGCAAAGGACCTGAGAAAATTATAAAAAGGAGAAAACCTTCAATCAATGTGGCAAAGTTTGCCAAAAAAATTCACACTATCTCTTCCTTGGTCTATTCCTTAAACAAACAAACTTCTCATGCAGCACCAGGAGGCTGAAGTCTTAATGGGTAATTAACAAATATATTTTGATTATTAAAAAAACATTTTATGTATATATATTTATTAAATTACAAGAGAAAATATAACAATAATAATACAATATACTTTATTTGGAGCCCCCCGGTAGTGTAGTGGGTTAAACTGCTGAGCTGCTGAACTTGCTGACTGAAAGGTCAGCAGTTTGAATCTGGGGAGTGGGGTGAGCTCCTGCTGTTAGCCCCAGCTTCTGCCAACCTAGCAGTTCAAAAATATGCAAATGTGAGTAGATCAATAGGTACCACTCTGGTGGGAAGGGATTGGCGCTCCATGCAGTCATGCCAGCCAAATGACCTAGGAGGTGTCTATGGACAATGCTGGTTCTTTGGCTTAGAAATGGAGATGAGCACCAACCCCCAGAATTGGACATGACTAGACTTAATGTCATGGGAAATCTTTACTTTTCCCTTATACTTTATTTATATTTTTCTCTATCTCCCCAAAGGGACACAGAGCAAATTACAGAATACATATATGGCAAACATTCAATGCTGTTATACAATTAACAAAGACTGATGATACATAGACAGTGGCTAGGCTTCTCTCATTTTAATTTCTGGCATCTGGAGGCTGTGCTCAACTCAGTCATGGGGAGGTCCTGTTGTCTCATTTTTCCATGCTGAGGAACCTGCTGTCCATGGACGCCTTCATGATCGAATTGCTGGCATGTCTTCAGGGGCGTCTTTTACCTCCCCGCCATAGTGGTACCTATTTATCTACTAACATTTCTGTATTTATTTATTTACTAACCGACCCCTACCACGCATTGCTGTGGCCCACATGGAGGTTCTGTGTGGGAGGTTTGGCCCAATTCTATCGTTGGTGGGGTTCATAATGCTCTGTGATTGTAGGTGAACTATAAATCCCAGCAACTACAACTCCCAAATGTCAAGATTCTATTTTCCCCAAAGTCCACTTTTTAATGCTCTGAATAGTTAATTCAGAGGAATTAAAAAAAGAGAAAGAGAACACACACCTTTATTCAGAGTCATTTGTTCTGTTAACACTTGATGTAGTTTTGCAAGGTTTTCCAAACCTTGATCATCCCTTGTCGGGAATTCCAAAATCTGAAACACTGAAAAATCCAACATTTTCCACATGAAATAGTGACACCTTTGCTTTCTGATGGTTCAGTGTACACAAATTTTGTTTCATGCATAAAATTATTTTATGCATAAAACAGGTTAAATCACATGATAAAATTCATATAAAAACAATTTAAAACTATACAAATCAATGACGTCCATGTCCATTTACATCATTAAGATTTTTGGCATCTCATTCAGTCTTTATGAAAAGAGAACTTTCCAATCCTCAAATATAGAACATTTCTAATAATAAGGGGCACCCAATAGCTCATATAAGGGAAGGTGTTCTGGCCCTTCATTAAGGTAGACAGAGTGTGTGTATGTGCACAGCACCTAGCAATTTTGAGTAAACAAGCTATGGTTGTATTGGACAAATTCCCACGAGGCTAGGAAAGCTTTTTAGGGTACTAAGATGACACAGAAATAAGCTAATTTTACCTTCTTTTTGGTAGAGTGTGGACACATCACGAGAAGACATGGATCACTGGAAAAGAAAACAATGTCTGTTAAGGAAGAAGAAGCAGGAAGAGTGAAAGATGGCATTACAGATGGACAGACACAAGCACGGAAAATAGCCACAGCCCTGAGTCTGTAAGAGGCGAGCAGTGTAATTGAAGATGGGAAGACTTGGAGGTCTCTCTTTCAGGGGGTGGCCATAAATTGAAATTGACTTGAAAGTAGCTAACAACAAAAACAAATACATTCCCTGCTTCTTACATCCTTGCCAGATTTACAAAAGCAGACTTCGGAGAGTGAGTTAATGATTTCTTTTCTGATTTCTCAAACCATCAATAACATATTAACTTGTTTCCTTTAGCAGGAAATAACCCTGGTTACTAACAGTCCACTTGTGGCTATCAGACTGACTTGCAGAGGGACAGAGAGAGAGAGAGAACAACAGAGACAGAGAGAAAGGCTGTGTTTATTTGTGCAAAATAGGCTGAACTGTATTGTTAACAGGTGCTGTCCAAAAGCGCCCATATAGTGCAATCCATTACTAATATACACCAAATAAAATGTGTGTGTTTTGCTTAGATATAACCCCTTAGAAGATTCAATATAACTCAAATCATTGAAAAGTTAGCAAAGGAATATTTGATGGTATAATATGCTTCAGTCTTGTATCACAATTCGATGGGGTGGAAATGGTGGCGTATCTTTGATGTTCAACCATGCTCTACTTCACACTCTCCAACTATCCCAATTTGGCAGGAACTGTCCCAGGCCCCTTTCACACAGCTGACTACAATCCACATTGAACTGGATTATATGGCAGTGTGGACTCAGATAATTCAGTTCAAAGCAAATATTGTAGGTTATCTGCCTTGATATTCTGGGTTATATGGCTGTGTGGAAGGGCCCTCAGTTAGTCCCACTTTTTCAGTTGTTTGTAAAATGTTCCAATTTCTTTCTACTGCTCAAACTTTCCTCTTTTGCCTTCAGCTTACTTCAGTTGCTGCAAACTCATTTCAAAGTCCAGAAATGGTTTATGCTCAGTTAACCCAGCAAAGGAAAAAAGGAAAGGAGGGGACAGAATGTTGTTTTTCCCAGTAGGTTCAGGAAAAAGCCAACTGCTACAGTCTCTCTTATCTTGTCTATTCTTCCTCATGAATAACTTTTGCCATCTTCACCACACTCTCATGCTGCTTGGTCACACATGTCCTAATTGTAAACTGTGAAATGTTGGAGGTATACTTCTCTGTCAATAGAACTATCCAATATGTCAGTGTTTCTCAACCCTGGGGATCTGGACCCCAGGGGGATCATGAGGGGGTGTCAGAGGGGTCACCAAAAACCATCAGAAAACAGTATTTTCTGTTGATCATGGGAGTTCTGTGTGGGAAGTTTGGCCCAATTCCATCATTGGTGGGGTTCAGAATGTTCTTTGATTGTGGGTAAACTATAAATCCCAGCAACTACAACTCCCAAATGACAAAATCAATCCTCCACCCAATGCCACCAGTGTTCAAATTTGGGTGTATCGGGTATTTTTTGCCAAATTTGGTCCAGTGAATGAAAATACCCTGGAGGGGTCGCCAAAGACACAGTATTTTTTGTTGGTTATGGGAGTTCTGTGTGGGAAGTCTGGCCCAATTCTAACCTTGGTGGGGTTCAGAATGCTCTTTGATTGTAGGTGAACTATAAATCCCAGTAACTACAACTCCCAATGTCAAGTTCTATTTTTCCCCAAACTTCACTAGTGTTCACATTTGGACATGTTGAGTATCCATGCCAAGTTTGGTCCAGATCCATCATTGTTGGAGTCCAAATTGCCATCTGGATGTAGGTGAAATACAACTCCAAAACTCAAAATCAATGCCCACCAAGCCCTTCCAGTATTTTCTGTTGGTCATGTGCCAAGTTTGGTTCAATTCCATTGTTGATGGAGTTCAGAATGTTCTTTGATTGTAAGTGAACTATAAATCCCAGCAACTACAACTCCCAAATGACAAAATCAATTCCCCCCCCCCCCAACCCCACCAATATTCAAATTTGGGCGTATCGGGTATTTGTGCCAAATTTGGTACAGTGAATGAAAATGCATCCTGCACATTAGATATTTACATTATGATTCATAACAGTAACAAAATTACAGTTATGAAGTAGCAACGAAAATAATGGTGACCACAACATGAGGGACTGCATTAAGGGGTCATGGCATTAGGAAGGTTGAGAACCACTACAATATGTCAATGTGTGTATCTAACTAAACTTCTGAGTGCATTATTTTCAATATGGAGGTTCTCCTCTTCCTTTTCTATTTTTACATGTTAGCAATATGAGCCTGTAGGAAGAGAAGAGAGAAAGAACTGTCAAATAATATGAAAAGAAAGATACCCGGCTTTAATCAGCTATGGTTGTTCAAATGCGCAGAGACCAACTAAACTAACTATGGGGTATGTTTTTCACTAAACAGACTAATTTTATCTTCTTTGTTTTTACAACAATCAGCGACAATGGGTGGTTCTTCTCATTTTCTCTCGATGCAGGGTGTCCCAAGTTTGTCATGTTTAATTTTAGAATGCATTCTTGCTTTTCCTGAGGAAAATGTTTACCACTCCCTCTGTTATCAGGGTGACAGGATAACTGAACCTACATATTGCAAGATGCGGAGCAGTGTTTGCTCACTGAAACCCACAGTCTGCTCCCTTTTATCAACACTGTTTCATTAAGATTTCCTATAATTAAAGTCAAAGAATCATAGAGCGAGACCACAATGATCATCCAGTCCAACATTTCTCTGTCATAGGAAAAAACGCAATCAAAGCACCCCCAACAGATGGCCATCCACCCTCTGCTTAAAAACTTCCAAAAAAGGAGACTCCACTACACCCCAAGGCAGCCTGTTCCACTGCCTAACAGCTCTTACCATTAGAAAGATTACCCGTAATATTGAGGTGAAATCCTTTTTCCTGTCCTAATCTCCAAAGCAGCAGAAAGCAAACTTGCCCTCTCTTCAGTGTGACATCCTCTCAAATATTTAAACATAGCTATCGAATTTCTTCCGCCTTCTGGGTTTTTCTTTGTTTATACTGTTGTTTCTTTGTGCCTTCAAGACATTTCTGATTTATGGCTAGACTAAAGTTAATCTGTCATAGAGTTTTCTTGTTCAGAGGTGGTTTGCCTTTGCCTTCCTCTGAAACTGAGAGAGTGTGACTTGCTCAAGTTGTCCAGCAGCAATTTGATGGCAATACACACCACAAAACAATATAACACAGATTTGACATTAATTAAAACAATAAGTTATAAATATCAAATGAAAAACATTTCTAACAACAATATAATCACATCCAAGTCCAGTTCAGCATCCATAGTTCCAGTCCATAGCCTATCCCTTATCAGTTCTCATGAGTCATTGTGGTTACTTGTTGGCCTGCTACCCAAATGCCTGGTCCCAGAACCATGATTCGAGCTTCTTCCTAAAGGAAAAGATAGATGGAGCCGATCTAATTTCTATGGGGAGTGTGTTTCACAGATGGGAGGCCACCACTGAGAAGTCCCTGTCTCTCATCCCCACCAATCATGCTTGCGAAGGAGGCAGGATTGAGAGCAGGGCCTCCCCGGACAATCTTAAACTCTGAGGTGGATCATAGAGGGAGATAACATTCGGTCAAGTAAGCAGTTTCTCAAGACGCTCCTGACATGAAAAAAAAATGAACGCATCACCTGAGATTTCCTAGGGTTTTGCTGAAGGTCCTAGAAGATGATATTGTCCTTGTGCATCTGGCTATGGTCATATAATCAGACATTTTTCAGCCATTCCCCAGGAAGAAAGATGGGGAGGCATACCATGATGAATGTTTACGGTACATCTCTTAAAGCAGGGTTTTGGCCAAAAATCAAAGGGTTTTTTTTTTTTGGCAAAAATCGAGAGATCACTTGGTTGGCATGTATCATGAAAACCGCTCATAGGGCAGATAGGCTTTGCATGACTTTGTAGGATGATGAATCTATGCCAGTTTATAGTCTGAATTTGAAGAGAGCTATCCAAGGTTCTGAACCCTAAATGGACTACATGGACAAATAACCTAAACTGGAATAAGGCACCTTCTTACATTCTTAATGGAACAACATACAACACAGTTTTACTTCCATATTTGCATATATTTATTTAGCCTATCTGCACATATAAGCTTTGCGGTGGGAAATGGACTTAACAGTGTTTGATTTCCCTGTTAAGAGCTTATGCTGGATCTAAATAGCATGTTACCAAGCAGGATTTTAGAAAGATCATTAATTATAAGCCAATAGGTTATGACCAGAGGGAATTAAAACCATCTGAGAGGCTCTGATGTTTGCACTAATTCAACTGGGAGTTATAGACTAATCCATTTCCTGTTTTTAATTTTATATGCAGATTTAATTGTGTGTTCTAAATAGCAAGCTATATAATAAAACCTAAGGAAGCCTGTTCTAATTTGTATACTGCAGACATTGCATACACACATTAATATGCCACAGCATGACAAAGACATGGTATACTTATTTATTTGTCATGTCAGGGCAACCAGTCAATTGTATTACATTTCTAACAGAACAAAACAAACGGACAGACAAAATACAAAATTTACGAGTTTGGTAGTTGATTAAATGCCCTTTGACCAGTATCTGGCCACTTGGAGTGCTTCTGGTGTTGCTGCAAGAAGGTCCACCATTGTGCATGTGGCAGGGCTCAGGGTGCATTGCAGCAGGTGGTCTGTAGTTTGCTCTTCTCCACACTCGCATGTCGTGGATTCCACTTTGTGGCCCCATTTCTTGAGGTTGGCTCTGCATCTCGTGGTGCCAGAGCGCAGTCTGTTCAGCGCCTTCCAAGTCGCCCAGTCTTCTGTGTGCCAGGGGGGAGTCTCTCATTTGGTATCAGCCATTGATTGAGGTTCTGGGTTTGAGCCTGCCACTTTTGGACTCTCGCTTGCTGAGGTGTTCCAGCAAGTGTCTCTGTAGATCTTAGAAAACTATTTCTTGATTTAAGTCGTTGACGTGCTGGCTGATACCCAAACAAGGGATGAGCTGGAGATGTCTCTGCCTTGGTCCTTTCACTATTGGCTGCCACTTCCCGGCGGATGTCAGGTGGGGCAATACTGGCTAAGCAGTGTAATTTCTCCAGTGGTGTAGGGCACAGACAGTCCCCTTCCCAATCATGTTTTACACCACCTCTTCCCAATCTAGTCCTTTGCAGATGTATTGGATTTCGGTTCCCAGCAGTTCCAACCAGCATGGTCAATGGACAGGAACACTATGCGTTGTAGTCTGTTGTTGTTGTTCATTCGTTCAGTCATCTCCGACTCTTCGTGACCTCATGGACCAGCCTACGCCAGAGCTCCCTGTCGGCCGTTACCACCCCCAGCTCCCTCAAGGTCAGTCCAGTCACTTCAAGGATGCCATCCATCCATCTTGCCCCTGGTCGGCCCCTCTTCCTTTTGCCTTCCACTTTCCCCAGCATAATTGTCTTCTCTAGGCTTTCCTGTCTCCTCATGATGTGGCCAAAGTACTTCAACTTTGTCTCTAGTATCTTTCCCTCCAGTGAGCAGTCGGGCTTTATTTCCTGGAGGATGGACTGGTTGGATCTTCTCGCAGTCCAAGGCACTCTCAGAACTTTCCTCCAACACCACAGCTCAAAAGCATCGATCTTCCTTCGCTCAGCCTTCCCTAAGGTCCAGCTCTCACATCCGTAGGTTACTACAGGGAATACCATGGCTTTGACTAGGCGTATCTTTGTTGCCAGTCTGATGTCTCTACTCTTTACTATTTTATCGAGACTGGACATTGCTCTCCTCCCAAGAAGTAAGCGTCTTCTGATTTCCTGGCTACAGTCTGCATCTGCAGTAATCTTTGCACCTAGAAATACAAAGTCTGTCACGGCCTCCACGTTTTCTCCTATTTTCCAGTTGTCAATCATTCTTGTTGCCATAATCTTGGTTTTTTTGACGTTTAGCTGCAACCCGGCTTTTGCGCTTTCTTCTTTCACCTTGATTAGAAGGCTCCTCAGCTCCTCCTCGCTTTCGGCCATCAGAGTGATGTCATCTGCATATCTGAGGTTGTTAATGTTTCTTCCAGCAATTTTCACCCCAGCTTTGCATTCATCCAGCCCCGCACATCGCATGATGTGTTCTGCATACAAGTTAAAAAGGTTGGGTGAGAGTATGCAGCCTTGTCGTACGCCTTTCCCAATCTTGAACCAGTCTGTTGTTCCGTGGTCAGTTCTGACTGTTGCTACTTGGTCCTTGTACAGATTCCTCAGGAGAGAGACAAGGTGGCTTGGTATGCCCATCCCACCAAGAGTGCCACAATTTATTATGATCCACACAGTCAAAGGCTTTAGAAGAGTCAATGAAGCAGAATAGATGTTTTTCTGAAACTCCCTGCCTTTCTCCATTATCCAGCGGATATTGGCAATCTGGTCTCTCGTTCCTCTGCCTTTTCTAAACCCAGCTTGAACATCTGGCAACTCTCGCTCCATGTATTGCTGGAGTCTTCCTTGCAGTTGTAGTCTAGAGCAGTGCTATTCCAAGTCATGGTCCTTGAACTTATGCCAGTCCCCAAGCCATTCATTGTTGGCAAATTTTCAGAAAAGAAATAGTTGTTTCTAATGAGCACAAATATGGTGCTAGTCCCTAGCACATTGGAGAAAAATAATTACTGGCCTCCTACATCATATAGCCTGAGAAGCTTTGGTCGACAGTAGTGCTGCTGAAGTTAACTGATGTGGCCATTGGTTACAACTCACCCTTCCTTCCTTCCTTCCTTCCTTCCTTCCTTCCTTCCTTCCTTCCTTCCTTCCTTCTTTCTTTCTTTCTTTCTTTCTTTCTTTTCTTCTTTCCTGGAAGCACTCTCAGGAGTGCAAGCACAAAACTAGGAACCAGCACTCTTCCTCAGACCACCACTGAAGAACCCTATGCAGAAATGGGAAATGTTTTCATTTGGAGCATCAATCCATGTTTTATGAATTATTGAGCCAAAAAAACCCAAACAAAATAAACAAAGCCTCTCTACAGCCCCAAAATTAAGCAAAACTATGACATTACAGATTCATCATCTCTGCCAGTCGTGTAACTAAAAACTTTGTGTTGCAACGCTGAAGGATCGAACATGATCTGACACGAAATTCTCCACCTCCCTCCCTGCCTAGTCCCCTCTGGGCAATATTATTCTAGCTTCATTTTTCCCCTGGCAGGAAAAGCAGTCTTGGAGGTAGCATTCAAGAAGGGGAAAGCAGGAAAGTATATGTTTGAGTGTAGAGCTGTAATTCTGGAGACGTGGATTTGAGTCCACGCTTGGCCATGAAACCCAATGGGTGACCTAGAGTGATTCACGCTCTCTCAGCTTCAGAGGTAGGCAAAGACAAACCCCATTTCAACAAATCTTTCCAAGAAAACTCTTTGATAGGTTTGCCTTAGGCTTGCCATAAGTCAGAAATTATTTGAAGGCCATCAAAAGCAAATATGGGAGTAGAGAAGCGATTTAACCTGTTCCTCATTGGCATTTATTCACACAGATGTGCAACCTCTTCTAAGCAGCTTTCCTTCCTGCTGAAAAATGAAGGAACAAGAAAGTTATGGGGTAGAACAGCTTTGTGAGTCTGATATTAAGCAGTAAAATGGCAGTAGGGAAATAGGCATTCAACCAAATATCAGCCTGTTTTTTTTGGGTTTTTTATAAAAGAGATTTCTGGAGGGGGGCTGGGAGAGAGACATCATTCTATGCAGAGTAATGCAAAGCTCGAAATAATTAATTCTGTCTTGGCAATAGGACAATGGTACTGAGCCCTTATAATAAATGTCCATTTGTGAATGACCTCAAATCTCCCAAAATACTTCACTGATTGCTTTGAGATTTGGACACAATGTAGCATTCGAACAGGTGAGTGTTTTTATGTATTCACATACCTACTATTACATAGATGTCACACCTGTGACAGGTAAAAACATGCTTAGCATCAAAAACAACGCCATCTGCTGGACATCCAAGCAACACATTGCGAAGCGACTCCATCAGGGCTGGAGCTGCCATTAGGGATCTGTGGCCTGAACACCCCACACCGAGCCTGCCTTCCTGCCTCCCTCCGGAGCAGAACTGGGAGAAGAAGAGCAGGAAAAGTGCGGTAGGGCAGGTAGGGAAATCCAGGCCAGGATGAGGGTCGGGGCATGGGCCCAAGGATGGGAGGGAAGGAGACAGGCAATGAGGTAGGCCCAGCCCAAGTCCTGGGCTCCCATAGCTTCATGCCCTGCTCTGCCTTGGCCGGTACCATCTTACGCCCACACCTCCAGGAAGACTGAAGGCTCAGAAGGATAGGATTAAATGGTAGGAAGGGAGAGATACATAGGAGGAAAAGAAAGGGTTTCCCCAAAACACACTGATCATTATTATATAGACCAGTATTATTATTATTATTATTATTATTATTATTATATAGATTATATAAGTCAGTATTATTATTTACAGCATTATTATTTTAAAATATTGTCTACCCACAAGCACTATGAAATTACATATATTAACCAGCTATTTCTCTTTTCTTTCTTTTGCATTTAATCAGACTGGGCCACAGCAACGTGTGGCCGGGTACAGCTAGTGATAAATAAAGAAACACTTTACAATAAATTGCCTTGGATATCAGAACACCATGGCTCAGAATCATTTGATCTCTCTTGCTCTGGGTTGTGATGGTTATCAGCTGATAGATGGAGTATATCTTGTCCATTGCACAATGTGGGTGAATTAAATGGGTGTGTGCCTATCACTACTATAGACATAGCTGGGAGCAATACATCCAGTTCAGTGCTGCGTGAAGAGGGATTTGCATGTGCTCTAAACCTCTCAAGGTGACATCACTTCTGCCTTGCAAAGCCAGTCTTGTAGTGGTAGTCATGCTTAAGACAATGTGCAGTGCAAACAAAGGACAGTACTGTTATGTGCTTTCAGATTGACACAGACTTATGGTGGCGCTATCAGGGCTTGTCTACACTGTAGAGAAAAGAATCCATATTCACCTCATAGGTGCTGCAGTCCTGACACACAACAATTTTACCAATTTATTAGCAGCATGGCTTAGTTGTTTAGTTCAGTGGGTGGGGGTATTAGTGGTGGGTAGAACTGGTGGATGGAATGCGAGCATTCCTACTATGAAGTTACAGTGTTCCCTCACTTATTGTAGGGCTTCCATTCCAGGACCACCTGCAATAAGTGAAAATCCATGAAGTAGGGATACCATATTAATTTTAATATTTATAGGTAAAGGTAAAGGTAGTCCCCTGACATTAAGTCCAGTCATGTCTGACTCTGCAGTGCGGTGCTCATCTCCATTTCTAAGCCAAAGAGCCAGTGTTGTCCGTAGACACCTCCAAGGTCATGTGGCCGGCATGACTGCATGGAGTGCCGTTACCTTCCCGCCGGAGTGGTACCTATTGATCTACTCACATTTGCATGTTTTCGAACTGCTAGGTTGGCAGAAGCTAGGGCTGATAGCGGAAGCTCACGCCGCTCCCCGGAATCAAACCTGCGACCTTTTGATCAACAAGCTCAGCAGCTCAGTGCTTTAACCCACTGCGCCACTGGGGGCTCCTTTAATATTTATACATATGTATTATTTTCTAACTTGTGCTTTCTTACCTGCCTTCTGGCCCATCCCAAGGGTGCCTGCCTGCCTCCCTGGCCTCTGCAGACCCCTGTAAAGCCTCCGGAGCCACACAGGCAGCAGCAAGCCAGGGAGGCAGGCCTCAGGCCACCTCCTCAGGCCACCGCACTTCTGGGGTCCCTGGCCTCCACTGGACGTAATATTTTATATTTTCAATCAATATTTCCAAAAACCCGTGAAACAGCGAGTCCGCTTAAAGTGAACTGTGAAGTAGCGAGGGAACACTGTATTCCTTCCCAAGTTGGGAGTAGTTATAGGACCTCATCATGATGTGTACGGCATTAATGAGGTCACTGTGGGATCACAGTGGACTGAGAAAATGATTGTTTTCATCAATGTAAACAAGCCTTGGGGCTTTCTCGGAATGATTTATATTTATGCATTGTTCAGACCCTACAGATTCAGAGTCGTGAATTTCTTGATTGCATCTATCCATCTGGAATGTGGTCTTCCTCTTTTCACACTGCCTTATAGTGTACCTTGCCAACGACTGTTGCTTTTTCTAGTGAGTCATGCCTTCTTATAATATCTGCAAAATATGTCAGTCCTACTTCAGCCATCTTGTCTTCTAGTAAGAGTTCAGGCATTGTTGTTGTTGTGTACCTCCATCTTGTTCCTCACATGCAACAAATCTAAAGTGAACATAATATGAGAAGACTGAAGTGGACTGGTTCAGAGGGGCTTTGCCATCCTTTGAAGCTGATAGAATGTGACTTGCCCAAGGTCACCAACTGTAGCACAGGGCTGGGCTGTAGCACAGCTAATTAATCACCAAAATCAATAGATCTTACCAATTGAAAGATTGGCAATTCAATCTGGGTTGGTGTGAGTACCCAACCTTCAGCCCAACTCACTGTCCATGTAAGCAGTTTGAAAACAACTGTGAGCTGTGAGTAGAGAAATTAGGCACCACTTAAGTGGGTATTTTACAGCACCATAAAAAGGAAATACCCCAAAATTGCCAGTGATCAACAGAAGGAGAAAGTCTGTAATCAAGGGCTCTTTGTCAGAGGATGAAGTGACAGCACCCCCTGTGGCTGAAATCAAGCACAACCTCCAGGACGTCAAAGCTGGGAAAAAAGCTGACATCTGTTGTCTGTTGCGTCTGTTTAACGGTATTGAATGTTTGCCATGTATGTGTTCTGTGATCTGCCCTGAGTCCCCTTCAGGGTGAGAAGAGCAGAATATAAATGCTGTAAATCAATAAAATGGCAAAACAAGCATTGTTTTCATGGGCCAGGGGTGGGGTAGGAGGGGATATTTTCAAGCCATAGTTGAATCTGTAGAAGCAGAATCCATGGACAAGGAGGATTAACTGTATCTGTCACAATTTGGAAGACTCAATATTTTATCTTAAGGTGTTCTAATATGGCACATTTTCAGAACTCTGTGCTTTGCCTGATGGACTGGATCCAAACTGATCCAGCTCCCTTTGGTAAGATTAAATTGCAGAATTGGCTTTGTTTATGCAGTGATCGCTTTTAAGATTCCCAAGCTCGGAAACCGTTCACCAAAGCGGAAGGAGTTAAAAGGAGTCTTTGAAAGCACTCCAGGAAGTCACTCCTAATTGAATGGGTTTGGCTGTTGTGGTCGACTGCTTCTGTGCCCTGTGAAACTGGGGGCCGAGGTACCTTGAGGAGCACAAAAAACTTCACATGAAAGTCATGACGTCATGATAATACAATCTGAAGCAGCTTGGTGCCAGCAGAGGAACAGCTGGAGGCTGCAACGGTTTGTAAAGAGTGCCTGTTGAGCGCAAGTTAGCATCTTTCAATAGTCCTGAGTTTTTTTCAAGTAGTCTCCCAGCTCATTCAAGCGGCAACTCAAGTCATATCAGGGAAATCACCAGTATCTCTTATATTATGCCACTTAGCTATTTCATATTACCTTTAGTTATTGGATATAATCATCATCTTGCATACTAGAATACCAGATCCTGTCTGATATTGGATGTTTAGCAGGCTCAGTCCTGGTTAGTGTTTGGATGGAAGATTGTCAATTAATACTAGGTGTTCTAGGCTACATGTAGGAGGAAGGAACTTGCAAAACCACCTCTGAGAATTTCTTGACTACGGAATTCCTAAGAACAATGGGGACACCATACATTGACAGAAGACTTGACCGCACATACACACATGGCATGAAAGCAGGAGTGGGAGCGCTACAGCCCTTTATGTGTGGTTGAACTGCTCCCAGCAATCTTCACCATTGGCCATGCCAACTAGGATTGTTGACCATCGCAGTTCAGTTACCTCTGGAGTGGCTTCAAAAGTCCTACCCCATTTGCAATGCAGATCCATATATGATGTGTCTTTTCTGCAAGGTTTTTTGATGTATAAACCACCCTGAGTCCCTTGGGTAGAGAGAGTGGTCTATAAATAAAGTTTTATTATTATTATTCCTCCTGTAACCCAGTTTTCAAGAGTAGAATTTGGTTTCTTCCACATAGGACCAGATAATAACCATTTATTTGTATGTTGACAAAAGCAAGTAAGACATTCAAGTCACTGAAATTTTCAGTATTTGAAGGGAGATCATACAAAAGATGGAGCAAACTTGTTTTCTGTTGCTCCAGAGACGCGGGGTGCATCTATTCTACACTATAGAATTAGCTGAGTTTGACAGCACCAACTGCCATGGTTCAATGTTATGAAATTATTTCCTTACCTGGCAGGGGGTTGGACTAGGTGGCCCATGTGGTCCCTTCCAACTCTATGATCCTATGAGTTGTAGTTTTACAAGGTCTTCAGCATGCTCTGCCAAATAGTGCTGGTGCCTCATCCATAGCATTGAGTCATGTCAATTAATGTGGTATGTAACTGCATTCATTCCACAGTGTATCTGTAGATACATATGAAGACATCAACCAGTGGATTCAAATTACTATCTATGCAACAATGTCGGCTGGGTTCAGCGGGAGTAGGTGAACTACAGCTCCCATATGCAAGTCCCATCGTCCATGGTCCATTCTTCTCCAAACTGGACCAAGATGTAGAATGAGTCATGGGGGCTCTGGGTGCCAAGTTTGGTCTTGATCAGTCATTAGTGGGGGCCCCGGTGGACTCAGGAAGTAAGTGAATGTATTGCAAGTCCCGTAGTCCATGGTCCATCCTCCTCCAAACTGCACCAGGATGTAGAGTTGGTCATGGGGGCTCTGTGTGTTAAGTTTGGTCTTGATCAGTCATTGGTGTGGGTTGCAGTGGTCTCTGGAAGTTAGTGAAGGTACTGCATATGCCATCATCCATGGTCCGTAGTCCCCCGAACCGCACCAGGACATAAAGTGGATCATGGGGGCTCTATGTGACAAGTTTGGTCCTGATTCATCATTGGCGAGGGTCACAGTGATCTCAGAAAGTGAGTGGAGGTACTGCAAATCCCATCATCCATGATCCATCCTCCCTCAAACTGCACCAGGACATAAATATTATTTATTTATTTATTTCATATCTTTCTACCCTGCCCTTCTCCACACAAAGGGGGACACATGGGGGTCTGTGTGCCAAGTTTGGTGCTGATCTTTCATTGATGGGGTCACAGTAGTCTGTGGGAGCCAAAGTGATTGATAGTACTGCAAATATCATCCTCTGTGGTCCATGCTCTCTCAAACCACACCAGGACGTAAAGTGGGTGAAGGGGGTGATGTGTACCAAGCTTTGTCCAGGTCCATCACTTGTGCAGGTTGCAGTGGCCTGCGGAAGTGGGAGTCAATCAGAATGCTGCCACAAATACACACACACATATACACACAAACATATTATATACATAGATAGGTATATAGATTACGCCACAGAATCCACTGCCTATGATTTGGGATGACAGTTCCCAGCATCCACAGTTCCCAAAGGTGAGAGGAGGAGTGGCTGTGTCTCTGCATTCACCCCAAGCTTCTGTAGCTGAAGAGCTTGGGAAAGTTCCTTGTGCAAGTTCCTTTTCTGTAGGCGAGGCCCAGTCCTGGGAATTCATCTTTTGACTGATGTTAAACCTCACAACCTCTGAGGATGCTTGCCACAGATGCAGGGTGAAACGCCAGGAGAGAATGCCTCTGGAACGCCCTTCCAAGAGAAATAAGACAGGCCTCATCCCTCCCTTCTTTTTGTAAGAGTTTGAAGACTTGGTGGTTTCAACAAATCTTTGAAAGTAACCAGTGCTAGCTCAGCCCAGATACTGTCCGGACACGACCTAGCCCAGGCCTGTAGCCAGGATTTCGTTTGGGGGGGGGGGGGCGGGGGGGGTGGGGGGGCTGAGTCTGAGTGAAAGAGGGTCTACCCTAGCAAACCTTTTGTATTGTCACCCCAATACCCCCATGCATATGGGATATATTGAGTATGGTGATCAGATCATGATATGAATAAACATAACAGTTTAAATAATGTACCAGTAAGGCCTTTTCGCGAACCACCATGAGAATTTCGGGGGGGGGGGGTGAAGCCCCTCAAGCCCCCCCCCCCCGGCTACATGCCTGACCTAGCCCCCTATATATTACCCTGGTCATTCTCCTAACAGGCCCCTGGAAATAGCCCGTCCTTGCTTTTGTCATTTACCTGTTACAGTACTGTCCCATGCAGGTCCCATCTTATTTCAATTTGTATCAGTCTTGACCCAGCCTTTTAATTGTTCTCACCCATTCCTTTTTCCATGCCCTAACAAATAGACATGAAGAGCAGGCAGGATTTTTCCTTTTAATATTTATGTGTTGTTGGGTAATTCCATGCTTATGTTGCTGTTACTGTTATTTTTTGTTCATGTTGTGGCTCTGTATGTTTTGATGCTGTTGCTTGGAAACCGCCCTGAGTCCCCCTGGGGAGGTAGAGTGGTATATAAATAAAGTATTATTATTATTATTATTATTATTATTATTATTATTATATGGCTGTGGCAATGTGTAAGTTTTATTTCTTTGGTTATGTGTAGTTTGGACAGTGGTTTAGGGATGGTAAGTATGGGAGATTATGTTTTGTGGGAGATGGTGGCTTGGCGTTAGCTGAGTTGCCATAGCAACAGGGGCGGAGCCAACTGCCTCTTCAGGAGGCAGCTGTTTTAAAAAGTCAGTCAGTAGCCAGGTGAGCTACTGAGAGGACTGAGTCTCTGGGTGGAGATTCAGGGAATGTGTCTGTAGCCGGTGTGCTATAGGAAAGACTGAATCTCAGGGTGGGGATTCAGGGAATCAATTGGTGACCAAAGTAGTTGCAGAGAAGGACCCGGTAGTGAGAGAGCTACAGGGGGTTGTTGATTCTAAATTAAGAATCAAGGTTTGGCTGGGTTTAAGCCTGCTGTGCCTGCTGTGAAACGTTTTGAAGTCTGTGCCTGAGATTACTCATGAAACCTTTCCAATGTAACCATCAAGATTTGTGCCTCTTTTGAAGAAACAGTTAAACATGTTATACTCCTGTTAAAATAAACTTGTTACTGTTCTCCTCAAGCCTTGCCTGATACAGTTTCTCCTAAGTTGAACAGCCTGCAATAGTAAAGTCAAGCCAGGAAAGTAAACGCTACGCTATCAAATAAATAAAGCCTTCTGTAATTAACAGTCCCTTTATAAAATAGCTCCTAGGTTGATATTGATCGTTGCCTGGCTTCCCTCATAGATTAGGTGGCAGTGGGTGTTTTACCACTCGCACCTTCACATTTGGTGGCATTCGGTGGCATTAAAACGGTCTTCTTTACAATGGCCATACAGCCCGAAAAACCTGTAATAGCCCAGTCATTCCGGCCATGAAAGCCTTCGACAATACAAAGTTCCTTTAGTCCTCCACCGAAAACAAAAGTAACTAACTTTCCCAAGTTTTAGCAGCCGGTATGCCATCCTTTCTCTGTCTGTCTGTCTGTCTATCTCTCCTGACCTCTCTGCGGTGGTGGATGAGAGGAGGAGTGAGGAGTTCATCATAAATAAATCCACCGAAAACAAAAGTAACTAACTTTCCCAAGTTTTAGCAGCCGGTATGCCATCCTTTCTCTGTCTGTCTGTCTGTCTATCTCTCCTGACCTCTCTGCGGTGGTGGATGAGAGGAGGAGTGAGGAGTTCATCATAAATAAATAATAGGAGCCTCACCAACTCAACACCAACCAGGCGACGGGAAAGCCGCCAGGGCTGTCCCGAAAAAACAATGGCCCGAATCAGAGCATGAATAATCCCCCTGAGGCCGGGGCCCCTCCTCCGGCCACCCCTTCTCATTCCCTCCCTCCCTCTTTCCCTGCCTTTCTCCCTCTGGAGCCCGAGGAAGAGGAGGAGGAGGCAGCGTGGAGAGAGAGAGAGAGAGAGAGAAAGAGTCGTGCGTCAAAACGCTGCGTAAAACTTGCCAATTGGGTGGGATAGCCGGCAAGGCGCAGGTTGCTGCCTCCTTGGGCGCCGCGGGAACTTTTCCCTTTCCCTTTCGGACCCATGCCTCTCTGGGGGAAGCTTTAGCAGCCCCTTCCTTTCCCTACAGGTCCCCCGGCCCTTTCAGCCTCTCCAAACCGATCCCCCTTTCCTCTCCTCCTTTGGAGTCTTGGCTGCGCGCAAAGCTTGGCGCGAAGATGGCGAGGAGAAAGCCTGCTGGGGGTCTGCTGTTTGGGCTGCTCTCCTTCTTCCTCTTCCTCCTCCTCCTGCTGCTGCCCCAGGGCTCGGGGGGCCAGCCGGTCTCCTTCCACGCGGACGTCAACGGGCACAGCTTGCACCCGCCTTACTTCAACCTGGCCGAGGGCACCAAGATTTCGGCCACCGCCACTTGCGGCGAGGAGGACTCCGGCGCCAAGGGGAGCCCCAGGCCCGTGGAGGACTTGTACTGCAAGCTGGTGGGCGGGCCCCTCGCCGGAGCCGAGCCCAACCAAACCATCCAGGTAGGAGCTCGCTCTCTCTCATTTCCCAGGACTCCAGAACTTCTAGTCTCCAAGCCATCCTCTTTTTCTCTTGCAGCCGCATCACCATCATTGATATTCACGGTGCGCCTCCTTGGAGCCTGAAACCTGCACTTCTGCGCCTGAGTTTAGTGCTCAGCCAAGGGTTGCTTCAGTCTGTGTTTACTTTCCCTAATCTGCACTAGGCATGGGCAAACTTTGGTCTTCCCTCCAGGTGTTTTGGACTTCAACTCCCACCATTCCTAACAGCCTCAGGCCCCTTCCTTTCCCCCCTCAGCCACTTAAGCGGTTGAAGTTTTGGACTTCAAGTCCCACCACTCCTAACAGCCTCAGGCCCCTTCCTTTCCCCCCTCAGCCACTTAAGCGGTTGAAGTTTTGGACTTCAAGTCCCACCATTCCTAACAGCCTCAGGCGCCTTCCATTCCCCCCTCAGCCACTTAAGCGGTTGAAGTTTTGGACTTCAACTCCCACCATTCCTAACTGCTTCAGGCCCCTTCCTTTCCCCCCTCGCCCTCAGCATGTTTTGGACTTCAGCTCCCACAATTCCTGACCTCAGACCCTTCCTTTTTCCCCTTCAGCATGTTTTGGACTTCAACTCCCACCATTCCTAACAGCCTCAGGCCCCTTCCTTTCCCCCCTCAGCCACTTAAGCGGTTGAAGTTTTGGACTTCAAGTCCCACCACTCCTAACAGCCTCAGGCCCCTTCCTTTCCCCCCTCAGCCACTTAAGCAGTTGAAGTTTTGGACTTCAAGTCCCACCATTCCTAACAGCCTCAGGCGCCTTCCATTCCCCCCTCAGCCACTTAAGCGGTTGAAGTTTTGGACTTCAACTCCCACCATTCCTAACAGCCTCAGGCCCCTTCCTTTCCCCCCTCAGCCACTTAAGCGGTTGAAGTTTTGGACTTCAACTCCCACCATTCCTAACTGCTTCAGGCCCCTTCCTTTCCCCCTCAGCCACTTAAGCGGTTGAAGTTTTGGACTTCAATTCCCACCATTCCTAACAGCCTCAGGCCCCTTCCTTTCCCCCCTCAGCCACTTAAGCGGTTGAAGTTTTGGACTTCAACTCCCACCATTCCTAACAGCCTCAGGCCCCTTCCTTTCCCCCCTCAGCCACTTAGGTCCTTCAGGTGTTTTGGACTCCAACTCCCACCATTCCTGGCCTCAGGCCCCTTCCTTTCCCCCCTCAGCCTCTTCACTTTGGTCCTTCAGGTGTTTTGGACTCCAACTCCCACCATTCCTGGCCTCAGGCCCCTTCCTTTCCCTCCTCAGCCTCTTCACTTTGGTCCTTCAGGTGTTTTGGACTCCAACTCCCACCATTCCTGGCCTCAGGCCCCTTCCTTTCCCTCCTCAGACTCATAACTCCAGGTGTTTTGGACTCCAATTCCCACCATTCCTAACAGCCTCAGGCCCCTTCCTTTTCCCCCTCAGCCTTTAGTGCTCAGCCAAGGGTTGCTTCAGTCTGTGTTTACTTTCCCTAATCTGCACTAGGCATGGGCAAACTTTGGTCTTCCCTCCAGGTGTTTTGGACTTCAACTCCCACCATTCCTAACAGCCTCAGGCCCCTTCCTTTCCCCCCTCAGCCACTTAAGCAGTTGAAGTTTTGGACTTCAAGTCCCACCATTCCTAACAGCCTCAGGCGCCTTCCATTCCCCCCTCAGCCACTTAAGCGGTTGAAGTTTTGGACTTCAACTCCCACCATTCCTAACAGCCTCAGGCCCCTTCCTTTCCCCCCTCAGCCACTTAAGCAGTTGAAGTTTTGGACTTCAAGTCCCACCATTCCTAACAGCCTCAGGCGCCTTCCATTCCCCCCTCAGCCACTTAAGCGGTTGAAGTTTTGGACTTCAACTCCCACCATTCCTAACTGCTTCAGGCCCCTTCCTTTCCCCCCTCAGCCACTTAAGCGGTTGAAGTTTTGGACTTCAACTCCCACCATTCCTAACTGCTTCAGGCCCCTTCCTTTCCCCCTCAGCCACTTAAGCGGTTGAAGTTTTGGACTTCAATTCCCACCATTCCTAACAGCCTCAGGCCCCTTCCTTTCCCCCCCTCAGCCACTTAAGCGGTTGAAGTTTTGGACTTCAACTCCCACCATTCCTAACAGCCTCAGCTTAAGCGGCTGAGGGGAAAAAGGAAAAGGCCTGAGGCTGTTAGGAATGGTGGGAGTTGAAGTCCAAAACACCTGAAGGGAGTTCCCAAGTTTGCCCATGCCTGATCCACACTGTTTGCCCATGCCTGATCCTGATCCACAGTGACACCACTTTACAATTCTATGGAATCCCAAACTTTGTTGTTTGTTGAGATATCAGCACTCTTCAGCAACTCTAGAAGGCTGACGACCTTCTAAAACTACAACTCCCATGATTCTATAGTATTTGGACAGTGTAGAACAGTGGTTCCCATCCTGTGGTCCATGGACCACCAGTGGTCCGCAAGAACAAAAATATGGTTGGTGGCCTCACCATTACTACAGCATTGCCTCGAAACCACATGGTAACAACAGCGACTACTCTCACGAATCCCTTATAGTGCCAAGGCAACGGGGATGTTGGGAGGGGAGAGGCTGACTACCCATGAAAGATTATTGCTACCACATCAGCTCTAAATGATTAAATATGATTTTCTGTGGGCAAGCAGATGGTGAATACTGGGTGGCATATGATCTGTATCAGAAACTAGAGCTGATGTGGTATATCCAATGTAGTTTTCTGAATCAGGATCCCAAATAACCAAACTGAAACTGATTCATAACGCTTTTGGTACTAATGTTGGAGAGTGGTCCCTGGTCAAAGTGGGCCCTGGTCAAAGTGGACCCTGGTCAAAGTGGTCGCTGGTGAAAGTTGCCCCTAGTCAAGTGGTTCCTGGTCAAAGTGGTCCCTGGTCAAGTGGTCACTGGTGAAAGTTGTCCCTGGTCAAGTGGTCCCTGATCAAAGTGGTCCCTGGTCAAAGTGGACCCTGGTCAAAAAAAAGGTTAGGAACCACTGGTGATAGAAGATGCACTTTCAGCAACCATGGATCGCAGTGGATCTTAAATCTGAGTGTTTGGGCAGTTAAAGGATTTAAAAATATCATTTCTGAACAGTGAAAAGCAGATTGATGGGTGCATCTACACAGCAGAATTATTGCAGTTTGGCACCACTTCACAATGTTAGGGAGTTCTGAGATTTGTCCTTTGGTGAGGCACTAGTACACTTTGGCAGGCTAAAGACCATGAAAACTACCACTTTCATGACCCCATAGCCGTATTGAGACATGGCTATTAAGGTGGTGTTAAACTGCATTAGTTCTTCAACATACATGCACATTTAGTCTCTGAAACAAAAGAAAACAGAATAAGTTTCGATGCCTTCTGTGTCTTCCCAACTCTTAGGCATCACATCTCCTAACTTGTTCTTATCCTCCATCTCCTTCCCTCCTCCTTATTTCTTATCTCCAAGTTTATTTGGGGCTGGTGAATTATTCTCAGCTCTGGGACAGACACCTCAAAGCAGTGGGAGGAAGTGCCTTAGGAGTGTGCATTTGTGCCTATTTGCACACTTCGGCACATGTTTGCTCAGCACTTCTAAAGCAGATGTTTGAGAAGAGCACAGAGATTTTCCAGAAGTAACTTATACTGGATGGCGGTGTCACCTTTCTGTTTTAAGATAGGATGGAGTTACCTATTCCTTGCACTTCTTAATACATTTCGGATAAATGCAGACAAATCCCTTGCTAAGCTGGCTGTCTCAAGTTGACTGCCAGTTGAGGGAGGAATCATTGATCAGCCTCAGATGTGTGTGTTGCCTTAGAAGTCAAGTCACCTTCCAAGTCAAAATGTATGGCAACCTCCATGAATTTCATAAGGTTTTTCAGGCAAGGAATACTCTGGGATAATTTTGACAGTTCTGTCCTCTGAGATATAGCCTGCAGCACCTGGTATTCACTGGCAGTCTTCCATGCAAATATCTCTTGTTTCCCCCCACCATGCAAATATTAAGCAGAGCTGACCTTCCTTAGCTTCCAAGATCAGATAGGATTATTAGGCCCTACCTGGTAGAAAACATACAACTTGGAATTGGCTAGTTCACTTGTAGAAACAAAAGCCTCAGACTTAGGAAGCAAACTTGAGTTTTGTGCTTTTCTAAATCTGCTTGACAGCTGTGTGCGTTCACTGTCTCCCACAGCTTCATAATGAACTTTTTCCTCCTTATCAACATGAACTTGTGTCCATTTGGGAATAGAGTACAATACCATATCTGTAGGACGAGTATCTGTGATTTCATTTACTCTTGACAAAATATGTCCTCTCTAGCCATTTTCTAGGTCCTCCAACACTATGCTATTTTTTGACTCCTTCATTTTCATGGGGTTCATTATTTATCTGTGTATCCATGTAAAGTCTGGGAATGAATTCACCATGGATAGTGGGTAGTATGGGTTTTTTTAATCATGTGTTACCATGGTGGCAACAATGATAAAAAGGTGGTTTTCTGCTGCCCTGGAGACTAGGACACGGAACAATGGCTTCAAACTACAAGAAAGGAGATTCCATCTGAACATTAGGAAGAACTTCCTAACTGTGAGAGCTGTTCAGCAGTGGAACTCTCTGCCCTGGAGTGTGGTAGAGGCTCCTTCTTTGGAGGCTTTTAAACAGAGGCTGGATGGCCATCTGTCAGGGGTGCTTTGAATGTGTTTTCCTGCTTTTTGACAGGGAGTTGGACGGGATGGCCTATGAGGTCTCTTCCAACTCTGTGATTTTATAACTTCCTAAGATTTGCGCTTCTAGAAATTGATATTTAAAGCAAATAACTTGACATAGCATTAAATAGGAAGGATAGAGATATTAGTACTGGGTTTTTTTTCTTGCGGTTTTGCTCTAATTACAGTAGTTTTCCTGGGATCATTCCTAACAGTAAAGAACTACCAAATCCTTAGAATCTAAGCAGGAACCGCCCTGGAAATTGTTGGAATAGGAGACAGCCAATGAATGGGAGGCGATGTAGTCTATATTTCATAGGAAGGAACTGGCAAATCCACCTCAGAGTATCCCTTGACTAAGAAAATCCTATGAAATTCATGACTTCAGGGCATACATATAGAGACATGCCTTCAAACCATTTCAAACTTGCACAAGTTTGAAGACAGATAATAATTATTTTAAAGAGAATTGAAGGTGCTATGATGCTGGCATTGTAATTTATGTACAGACTGGTGACCTTTGCTCAGGTCAAAGAGATAGAATAGTTTTTGGAAACTCTAAAAAAAAACTGGCACAACAGAGACAATAAGGAAGCTGTGTGCCTAACATGTGCAGCTATGTTTTCTCATACCCTGTTTTTGGAAAAGACACTTTGTTTGGCCCCAAGCATGGTGTGCTGATTTTGAGAAAATAGGTGTCAAGAAGCTTGCAAGTTGTTTGAAGGAATGTGGGTGGGAGAGAAGGGTGTGTTACGGGTAAACAATTATTACAAGCTTATGTCAAAGTAAATGTTATCTGTTTCAACTGGGACCCAACCGAAAGGCTAAGAATTTCCCAGGAATGCCAATGGCAGGAGTGCACTGCTGTTCAAAGGGACCTGTATTTGGCAAAGTGCTTAACCACAGGGGACATCTGGGATGGAGGGGGGACTCCTTGAAAGGGAGGATTTGTTAAGCGAGTGGGTTGGGGGAGGAGAGAGAGAGAGACCCAGTGAGCCTTTCTCTCTCTTTCTGAGTCTGAAGCCAGTTGTAAATCCTGGGAGAGCAATTGACATAGTTGGAAATCAAATGGAATTTGAAACCTCCCGCAGTGTGAGAAGGAAGCCTAAGACAAACCTGAGCAGCAGGGAATGCTGCAAGGTTGGGAAGAACTTCAGATCCCCATGTACCCACAGGTCGTCCTTCATGGAGAGTTAAGAATGAATGTATTCCATTTATACATTTACAGTCAAAGAAACCTGGCACAGGAAAGTAAAGTTAGGGATGCAAAACAACAACATTTGAGGTATTATTAAACAGCAGAATTGGAGATAACTTTTCATCATAGCTCTACGCAGGCTATTTGCTTATTAGCATGTAGCATAGCATTTCTCAACCTGGGGGTCGGGACCCCTGGGGGGGTCATAAGGGGATGTCAGAGGGGTCACCAAAGACTATCAGAAAACACAGTATTTTCTGGGTTGTTGTAGGTTTTTCCGGGCTATATGGCCATGTTCTGGAGGCAATTTTTCTAGAACATGGCCATATAGCCGAAAAACTACACACAAGAACCCAGTGATTCCGGCCATGAAAGCCTTCGACAATACACAGTATTTTCTGTTGGTTATGGGGGTTCTGTGTGGGAAGCTTGGCCAAATTCTATCATTGGTGGGGTTCAAGAGGTTCTTTGATTGTAGGTGAACTATAAATCCCAGCAACTACAACTCCCAAATGTCAAGGTCTATTTTCCCCAAACTCCACCAGTGTTCACATTTGGGCATATTGAGTATATGTGCCAAGTTTGGTCCAGATCCATCATTGTTTCAGTCCACAGTGCTCTCTGGATGTAGGTGAACTACAACTCCAAAGCTCAAGGTCAATGCCCACCAAAACCTTCCAGTATTTTCTGTGTGCCAAGAGTGGTTCAATTCCATCATTGGTGGAGTTCATAATGCTCTTTGATTGCAGGTGAACTATAAATCCCAGCAACTACAACTCCCAAATGACAAAATAAATCCCCCCTCCAACCCCACCAGTATTTAAATTTGGGCGTATTGGGTATTTGTGCCAAATTTGATCCAGTGAACGAAAATACATTCTGCATCTCAGATATTTACATTACAATTCATAAGAATTGCAAAATTTCAGTAATGAAGTAGCAACAAAAATAATGTTATGGTTGGGGGTCACCAGAACATGAGGAACTGTATTAAGGGGTTGCGGCATTAGGAAGGTTGAGAAACACTGATGTAGCACCAAACTTTACAGAGATGTAGGCATATGGCACCTTTCAAACATTCACACAGTGAACCCCAAAACCTGTGCAGAGTTCTACTGCTGTCAAGTGCTGTGATCAGGAATCCTGATAAAACCAGAGCCAAGTATGAATGAGTGCCTGTACCTCTGAATCATCCATCATTTACTTGCCTGGAATTAAGATGATATATTATTTTCCCTCTTTCCCTCAACACTGGAATTCAGTTAATGGTTTATTTAACAAACAACTGGGTTAATCTTCATTTAAGAGTCAAACAATGTATGTGTGGCTTGGACATCTATATTGAACATACCTTGCTAGGAGAATATTTGGCTTCTAAAACTTTGTTCACATGAGCAATTGCTTCAGTATAATACACACTTCAAAATCTGCATCATACATGCTAAGGAGTGATGAGAAAATTGGGTTCTAACCTTCATGCTGAATAATACAGAAAATATGAATGCAATTGATATATGAAAACAGCCATGTTGTATAGATACAATCAGTCCATCACATTCACTTGGGGTTTTATAAGATGGAAAAATAATGTATCTGTCTACGGTTGTTTACAGATGAATGCAAGTAACAAAGCAGATGTGTCCCTATAGAAAATTTGGTGCCAGAGGTAGAAATAACTGGAAAGGAAAAAAGTGAGAAAAAGTTTTGAAAATATGTTAGGTGTAGCTGGCAAGGAAGGCTTAACCTTTATCCCTTTTCCTAAGGGATTTTGGAGACAGCTGCTGTTTACCTTGCCTCTTGTCAGTTACAGAGGGAGCCCTTCCACACAGTCATGTAACCCAGAATATCAAAGCAGAAAATTCCACAATATCTGCTCTGAACTGGGTTATCTGAGTTCACATTGCCATATATTCCAGGTCAAAGCAGATATTGTGGGATTTTATTCAGCTGTGTGGAATTACAACAGGTTCTTTTAAAAGACAATCCCATTCTGTCCCAGCCCAGTCATCACTGCATTGCTTCCTAAAGATACATTGCTGCAGTTTGACAACAAAAATCTGTTTCTCCAGCTCTCTTTCATGATCCTCCTACTTAACAACATCCTGCTGCTTAGAAAAAAAAACTACAAGGAGAGACAAGGAGAGAAAGATGGCTGGGTATTATTAAAAGGTTGTATAAAAGGAGAATCTTTGTCAGAGACTTTTGCAGAAAATATGAATGCAATTGATATATGAAAACAGCCATGTTGTATTCTTGTATTCTTGTGGTGAACTAGCAAAGATCTTGATCAGTAATTGCCAAACTCCAGTCCTCCAGGTGTTTTGGACTTCAACACCCAGAAGTCTCAGCTGCCTTGGACAATGATCAGGCATCTGAGAGCTGAAGTCCCAAACACCTGGACAACTATATTTTAGGAAACACAATAGTTATCTGGATGGAATAATGCCAGATGAGGAAGTCAGAATTTCTCGCAGAAGAGGGATAATTCCTAGTTATCTCAGTTAAGTCTGCCTAGGCTTTACTTCAGTCAGCTTGAACCCAAAGGGAAAGACAGGCTTTTATTTCCTTTTCCCCAGACTTGAAAGATTTTACTCTGGCATTGCTGTAAATGGCTCAGGAGGTGACTTTGTGCCAGTTGGCTTGGTTCTATACCATACTTCTGCCAACACCAAAGTATTTAGATTTTCATGTTCAGCTGTTGACAGTGTGTTTTTTTAAAAAAATATTGATGGAGAGATGGGGATGCATTAACCAATGGACTTAGGACCCTTCCACACAGTCATATAACCCAGAATATCAAGGCAGAAAATCCCACAAGATCTGCTTTGAACTGGGTTGTCTGATTCCACACTGCCATATATTCCAGAAAATGTGAGATTTTATTCGGCTGTGTGGAAAGGGCCTAAGAGAAACATTATATATTGTGCTCTGATATTAGATACTAATCCTGATCTTAGAAAGTGACTGTAGTACAATGACAGTGCCCTCATCCTGCTTTGATTCTGTTCCATTTTTTGCTGAAGAATGTAATTTGTAGTGGACTAGTGCCTGATCTGAATACTGCAGTAGAATATATACAGGGTGCAGCAGCATAACTTCCTTTTTTCAAAACTTAATAAAACCCATTGTATGAATTAGAATTTTTTTATAATATAGGCGCATACCTAAAGCAAGAGTCCAAAAGTGGCAGGCTCAAACCCAGCACCTTAATCAATGGCTGATACCAAATGAGAGACTCCCTCCTGGGCACACAGAAAACTGGGCGACTTGGAAAGCGCTGAACAGACTGTGCTCTGGCACCACGAGATGCAGAGCCAACCTCAAGAAATGGGGCTATAAAGTGGAATCCATGACATGTGAGTGTGGAGAATAGCAAACCACTGACCACCCGCTGCAACGCAACCTGAGCCCAGCCACATGCACAATGGAGGACCTTCTTGCAGCAACACCAGAAGCACTCCAAGGGCCAGATACTGGTCAAAGGACATTTAATCAACTACCAAGCTTGCAAACTTTGTGTTTTATCTGTTTGTTTGTTTTGTTAAAAATGTAATACAACTGTCTGGTTGCTCCTGACACGATAAATAAATAAATACCTAAAGTTTTGTTTTACGTAGTTTTGTAGATCAAATTAGTAGGTGACGTCCCCCATTCTCCATACACTGAGTAAACTGATTTCTGGGGTTTGTCATGACTCTTGCCAGCATAGCAGGCATTATGTTGGCAATTTCTTCCTGGATGTTGGTTTTCAAATCTTGTAGGGTCCTTGGAAATCCCATGTTTATGTGAACCGTCCAAGGATCCTACAAGATTTGAAGACCAACATCCAGGAAGAAATTGCCAACATAATGCCTGCTATGCTGGCAAGAGTCATGACAAACGCCAGAAATCGGTTTACTCAGTGTATGGAGAATGGGGGACGTCACCTACCTAATTTGATCTTCAAAACTATGTAAAACAAAACTTTAGGTATGTGCCTACATTATATAAAAAATTCTGATTCATACGATGGGTTTTGTCAAGTTTTGAAAAAAGGAAGTTATGCTGCTGCACCCTGTATATCTCCCCCAAGCTATTTAGTAAAATACATGGAATGAAGAACACACTTGGCCCTCCAAATGTGAGGGTGTGGTGGATTTGATTAAATGTTCTCTCTAAAAATCCCTTGGTTCTCCAGTGTAACTCTATGGTCAACTTCCAATGGAAGTGTGGTTTTCCCACTTCTGCAGGGTCCTGTGCCCCTCATCCAGCAAATGTGGAGGGCTAACTGTACACAGATAAAAGTAGGGGTATATTTGTTTGTGCTGCTTTGTTGAAGAAGCTTGACAGTGAAAAATGTACCCTGTATGTTGAGGTTTCCTCAAATGCTGATGCTGACACTTCCTTCAAGTGCCCATAAAAAGGTAAAGGTTTTCCACTGACATTAAGTCCAGTCATGTCCAACTCTGGGACTTGGTGCTCATCTCATTTTCTAAGCTGAAGAGCCGGCGTTGTCCATAGACACCTCCAAGGTCATGTGGCCGCATGACTGCATGGATTGCCCTTACCACAGTGGCCAGGTACCTATTGATCTACTCACATTTGCATGTTTTCGAACTGCTAGGTTGGCAGAAGCTGGGGCTAACAGTGGGAGCTCACACTGCTCCCTGGATTCGAACCTGCGACCTTTTGATCAGCAAATTCAGCAGCTCAGCGGTTTAACCCACTGCACCACTGTGGGCCCTTACTGGTAGCATAATTAGATGTGTACCAAAGAGCATCAGGCCCCATATGCAGGAAGTTGTGCAAATTCCCCTCTTCCCCCAAGTGATATACTAACAGGCTTATAGTTTCTAAAGTTTCAGCCAAAGTCTTTGAGGCTGAATGTTCAAAAGAGCTTCTCTCCTGGTAGGTTTAGTGTGCTGAGTGTTTAAAATGGCCCAGCCTTGGGTGAAATGCAGAAACAACTGGAAGTTCAGCATTCCTGAAAACCCGTCTCTTTTTTTTTTCCTGGGGTCTAAAGAGGGACAGATTATCCTCGAAAATGTAGCTTTGGAGTTTGTAATTTAATTTGGGGGAAGGCTGTGTTTTTGCCAGCCTAATGCTTTAAGTAAGGGTAGCTGACCTGTTTCTTTTGTTTCAGTCCAGCTGAACTGATTAAGTAAATGAATCCAATGAATAAATGAAAAAGCCGCCCATTTGAAGGCTTATGACCAGTTTTAATACACTCGTGTCATTTTCTGTGTTGAACTTTACTGTTATCCTGCTTCTGTACCTGTGTAGCTATCCGTATACTGTGTATTACTCAAGGTTTGTGCATTGTACCCCATCAGAACACTGTTTGTATGCTATCCAACAATTGTTTAGCTTTTCACAATATCTAATTTACTGCCATCTGCATCAAATCTGCATTAGACACAGCAGCAAAGCATATACCATAGTTTCTCATGGTAACTTTTAAACTTATGAGGTCTGATTCATGTCCTTGCAAGTGCAGCCTTGTCTCATTCATGTGGTTTTTTTCTCAGAGATCCTACCAACAACTTCCAATCAAATGAACTTTAGTTTATAGACTCTGAATTGTGGTTGTGATCCCCTTTCCTGTTCTTCTGTATAGCTTTGATATCGAACCCCCTTTGATCTCTATCTGACTTAGAAGGTGGGTTTATCTCTGGCCAATCTGAAAAGTTTAGTAAAACTCTTTTGTAGCGGACTCCTTCCCATAATGGCAGGCAATACCTAAAAGGGAAAAAAAGGGAGAGGAAAGGAAAGAAGACTTTCATTGAAAGGTCACCAATCTCAGTTCATTCTCTTTAGGGATTTCAGCACTCCTCGGTAACTAAATTGGTGAGGGAATTGTAGAACAAAGAAGAGAGGAAATACTCACTTCCAACAGTCTGAAACAACAATAATGAACCCTTGAATCTATGTTTCTAGGGGTCTTCATGTTTCACAAATTGAGCTTGCTCTAACCTTTTCACCTGCTCAATCTCATATATCATCCCCCAACAAAATGTAGGCATAGACTGGAGATTTGGGGGAAGGGAGCCTGGCTGAGTGGCTCTCTAAGAGAACATGGACAGCATTTCATGTTGCTTTCATTGCGACAGTTTTCTCTCTTTTCTTGACTGTAGTGAAAAATTGTCAAAGTACCCAGTGCAGAGTTTTTAAGCATCAGTTGATACTGAAGTTCTTTACAGTTATTCGTCTTGCAACAATTGTTATCATGTCAGTCTTTTAAACAAGAATATGGAATTGATTTTTAAAAAGTTCTTATTTGTATGTATACTGCCTTTTAGTAATTCCTTGGGCATTTAGTTTCTTATTTGTGTTCTTGCATGCTATTTTGTGACCTTTAAGTTGACTTTTGTGTGTGTGTGTCAGGAGTGACTTGAGAAATTTCAAATTGCTTCTGGTGTGAGAGAATTGGCTGTCTGCAAGGATGTTGCCCAGAGGACGCCCGGATGTTTTGATGTTTTTACCATCCTTGTGGGAGGCTTCTTTCCTGTTCCTGCATAGAATCATAGAACCAATAGATCAAAGAGTTGGAAGAGACCTCATGGGCCATCCAGTCCAACCCCCTGCCAAGAAGCAGGAATATTGCATTCAAATCACCCCTGACAGATGGCCATCCAGCCTCTGTTTTAAAACTTCCAAAGAAGGAGCCTCCACCACACTCCGGGGCAGAGAGTTCCACTGCTGAACGGCTCTCACAGTCAGGAAGTTCTTCCTCATGTTCAGATGGAATCTCCTTTCTTGTAGTTTGAAGCCATTGTTCTGTGTCCTAGTCTCCAGAGAAGCAGAAAACAAGCTTGCTCCCTCCTCCCTGTGGCTTCCTCTCACATATTTATACATGGCTATCATATCTCCTCTCAGCCTACTCTTCCTCAGGCTAAACATGCCCAGCTCCTTAAGCTGCTCCTCATAGGGCTTGTTCTCCAGACCCTTGATCATTTTAGTTGCCCTCCTCTGGACACATTCCAGCTTGTCAATATCTCTCTTGAATTGTGGTGCCCAGAATTGGACACAATATTCCAGGTGTGGTTTAACCAAAGCGGAATAGAGGGGTAGCATGAGGAGCTGGAGCTGATAGAGGGAGCTCATCCACGCTCTCCCTGGATTTGAACCTGCGACCTATCAGTCTTCAGGCCTGCTGGCACAGGGGTTTAACCCACTGCACCACCGGGGGCTCCAGTTGACTAATAAAAGTTCATTAAGTTGGCTACTAAAAGGAATTACCCTAATACGGGTTTTTAAATGATTAGAGTGTTGATCTCTGGATTAAGCGATCCTTCTGAATTTGGCTTTGTATCAAGTACAAAATGAATGCCCCTTTGGGATTTTGGCCTGCATAAATAGGAATATAGTGTCAAGAGCCAGGGAATTCATGCTACCCCTCTATTCTGCCTTGGTCAGACCACACCTGGAATCACACTGTGTCCAATTCTGGGCACCGCAATTAAAGGGAGATGTTGACAAGCTGGAATGTGTCCAGAACAGGGTGACTAAAATGATCAAGGGTCTGGAGAACAAGCCCTATGAGGAGCAGCTTTAAGAGCTGGGCATGTTTAGCCTGAAGAAGAGAAGGCTGAGAGGAGACATGATAGCAATGCATAAAGATGTGAGGGGAAGTCATAGGGAGGAGGGAGCAAATTTATTTCCTGCTGCCCTGGAGACTAGGACACGGAACAATGGCTTCAAACTACAGGAATGGAGATTCCACCTGAACATTAGGAAGAACTTCCTGACTGTGAGAGCTGTTCAGCAGTGGAACTCTCTGCCGTGGAGTGCTTTGAAGACTTTAAAGCAGAGGCCAGATGGCCATCTGTCAGGGGTGTTTTTAATGTGATTTTCCTGCTTCTTGGCAGGGGTTGGACTGGATGGCCCATGAGGTCTCTTCCAACTCTATGACTCTATGATTTTTATGGAAATGGTGAAAATTTCATGTCAAAAGAAAATATAAGTATAAATCTGATAAAACAGAGGGAACACAAGTGGCTAAATAATTTTAGACTAAAAACGGGCAACAGTGACCGCATTGTCTGTAGCTTTAAGAGTTCATCCTCTGTGCATGAGGCAGGGCACTGGGGGCAAGCATACAGATGCTGAGTTGTTTGTTCTGCTCCACAGTCACACAAGGTGGAGGATTCTTCTAGCTAGTGCCATTTTGCCAGGTTGTCTTTTGATCTGCCTTCTGAGTCTGTTCAGGGACTTCCAAGTTTGCCCTTGGAGGAAGACCCTCATGGAGGGCCATCTAGTTAGGATTTCTTGGTTTACCTACCCACCGGGATATTTTTGCTGTTGCTGGATGGACATTAAGAGTAGTAGTGGTTCTCATAAAACCAGTTAATAATTAAATTCTGAAACAATTCATTGTGCCTTTATGCTCATATATGTCATATAAGTCACTTTTAAACAGAGGCTGGATGGCTATATGTCAGGGATACTTTGATTGTGCTTTTCCTGCATGGCAGAGGGTTGGACTAAATGGCTCATGTGGTCTCTTCCAACACTATTATTCTATCTATCTATATAAAAATGCTCTGTGCATAATGAGTACCTTAAAAACAAAAGAACCTCTGATCGAAATCACACCAAATTTGGCAACAAAATGTCTCACAACACAAGGAGTGACCATCACTCAAAAAATTATGATTTTGTCATTTGGAAGTTGTAGTTGCTGGGATTTATAGTTCACCTACAATCAAAGAGCATTTTGAACTCCATCAACGATGGAATTGAACCAAATTTGGCACACAGAACTCCCATGACCAACAGAAAATATTGGAAGGGTTTGGAGGGCATTGACCTTGAGTTTGGGAGTTGTAGTTCACCTACATCCAGAGAGCACTGTGGACTCAAACAATGATGGATCTGGACCAAACTTGGCACAATCACTCAATACGCCCAAATATGAACATAGATGGAGTTTGGGGGAAATAGACCTTGACATTTGGGAGTTGTAGTCACTGGGACCCCACGAATGACAGAATCGGGGCAAACTTCCCACACAGAACCCCCATGACCAACAGAAAATACTTAAGGCCATCCAATCCAACTCCCTTCATCAGGGCAAGAAAATTTAAGCAAAGTCCTCCTGACAAAGAGCCATCCAGCCATAGAGATTGATAGATAGAGAGATAGATAGATATGATTTACACACAGAGATATAGTATCATAGATTTGAAAGGGCCCCTAAAAGAAGGACAATGATATCTTGCATGTTCCAGGGTGGGCAAACCGGACACTCCACATCAACACTGCCAAAGAAACAGCAAGAAATACTGTTTACCCACAAGCAGAAAGACATTACATATATTAGAAACCAACACTTTCTCATTACTTTATTTTCCAGATCAACAGACTGGGCCACAGCAATGCATGGCAGAGGACAGCTAGTTCTATATGATTCTGTTATTTTCAGCTAATTGTTTGAACTAGGGTTTTTAGTACAGTGTGTTTGGGATGCTGGTTTTTAATTGTAGGGGTAAGATAATACCATAAAAATGCTCTTAAAACCCGAGTTAGGCAACAACTGGAAGCCTGCAATCATAAACACATTTTATTCATTAAAACAGCAGTAGTAATAACACAGTGTAGGGGATTACCAGTGGAATTTTGTTTTTAGTTGGGATTTCCTGACAATCTCTCTTAATGACATAGGAGTTGGTCATTTTTATTCTTTGCTCTTTCCTTGCCACTCTCTTTACTGATCTGCTGAATCTTTTCCTAAAGAATTTGTGTTTTATCGGCCGGTTTTTATTCACTCAGAATGCCATCTGTTGTGAAAAATACATGGTCAATAACATTTAGGTGCATAAAACAGCAATGAAAGGTTGTTGTTTTTATTTTTAAAAGGATTTTACTCAATGGTTTTCCTGGATAGGCCTTGCTTCCTTCCAGGTTTATGTTGCATCATCCCCCTAAATCTTAAACAATCCCTTTGATTTAAATGAGGGAAAGGATTAGATTTGTAATTCCTTGAAAGGAAAGTCTTCCATCCCAGCTTGCTTCCTTATCTCAGTTTGTTCTGATAACAAAGGTATTGAATTCCTTAATCCTTTTTGTAACTTCCTTGTCTTTCTTTACCATTTCAATAGTTTTTTCAGGTTTTCTGCCAGCCCTTCTAGGACTCCCCATCTTTTTTCTTGAGAACATTGTTATAATTAAACTAGTGTTGTAATATTTGCAGATGGTTGATTCATTTTTTCCCCTCAGGGCTTCTACAAACAATATTGAATTATTTATTTGTTAGAGTTCAGTTTTATTTATTGTTTGTTTATTTACAGTACTTATATTCCACCCTTCTCACCCTGAAGGGGACTCAGGGTGGATCACAGAACACATATATGGCAAACATTCAGTGCCGATTATACAATGACAAGACAGACAACAGATAGAGATAAATTTAGGTTTTTTCTCATCTTTGGAGGCTGTGCTCGGTTCTGGACACAGTGGGTGCTGTCGCCCCATCTCCTTGCTGAAGAGCTTTCTTTGTTCGTAAACTTTCCTCCGAAACCCGTGCCTTAAATACTTCCCCATTTAATGCAGCTCCTATTGATCTACTCACATTGCTGTTTTTGATCTGCTAGGTGGGTGGGAAGCTGGGCTAAAGGTGGGTGGGAAGCTGGGCTAAAGCTCATCCTGACCCGGCCTGATCCTGACCCGGCTAAAGGTGGGTGGGAAGCTGGGCTAAAGCTCATCCTGACCCTGGGCTAGGTGGGTGGGAAGCTGGGCTAAAGCTCATCCTGACCCGGCTTCGAGATGCAGTTGGTGATTTCATTTATGGGAAACCAGGTATTATACCTGTAACCTAATATGTCCCAAGCAGGTATTTTCTTTGTTAGCAGGTCATTTGTAGTAGAGTTAACACCTTTTAACATAGTAGAGAGCTATATTTTTCTTCTGCTGAAGAAAAAGCTCTCTGTTACTATCTACACGTGCATGTCAATTTATTTAAATAGATGCAAGGTAAAATTGTTCCCTGCTAATGATTTTGGCTAAAGTAAAACAATTCTTGGTTGATGGAGAAGACACGAAATTAATCCATGCAGTGACCAATGTTGACTTTTGAAGCCATTGATTGACATCGATTTTCAGGTCTGGGTCCTAGAAAGAACAGAAGGTTGTAGATAAATGGGAGTATGGAGTCATTTTCATAATGTAGTACAATATAATACTACTAATAATATGATATTATAATTATATATTTTATATTAAATGTAATATTACTAATAATATTACAGTATAATGTTAAAGTACAATGTAATATATAATACTAATATTGTGCTATGGTAATAATATAATATATTGTATTTACTTTTTACTTGTCAGCCGCTCTCACTCGGAAGCCTAATAAAGATCCTTTTGGATCAGAACTGAAGATTGTTTCTTCCACATGCCTTTAGGAAGACCATAAAAAGGGCATTTAACACAATTGCCCTATCCTTTTACTATGTATATATGTACCTTCACGCTGCAAAAGTGTAATAAACATGGTTCACACACAGCTTCCTTACTGCCTCTATTCACAGGCTTTGCCCATTTTTTGTGAAATTTCCAAAAATTCCAAAAGTCCGCCAACTAATACCAGGTGTGTTAGACTGCATATCAGAGGAGGTAATGGAAGGCCATCTCTGAGGGTGCATCCAGTAGTTCCCAATCTTTGATGCTCCAGGTGTTTTGGATTTCAGTTCCCACAATTCCCAACAGCTGGCAAAATGGCTGGGATTTCTGGGAATCGAAGTCCAAAACACCTGGAGAACCAAAGGTTGGAAACCACTGACTACACTGTAGAATTAATGCAGTTTGACATAACATTTAGCTACCCTGGCTCCATGCTATGAAATTCTGGGATTTGTAGGTTGGCAAGGCTGCAGCATTTCTTGGCAGGAGAGTCTAAAGACCTTGTAAAATTACAGTGCTGATAATTCCATAACATTGAGCCATGGCCATTAAAGTGGTTTCAAACATCAGTGGACCCCAAGATGGATTTCTTTAAAGGATTATTTTGAGTTTTCTTGCTAAGAAAACCTTAGGAAATTCATGAGGACACCATAAGTCTGCAGGCAGCTTGAAGGGACACACACAGAGTAAGAAATGAGTTGTGAGTTGCATTTTTTTTTGCGAACCAATTGCGGTTTTCCCTTCAAACAACATCTCCATTCTGTACTATCATACAGACAGAGAACAGCCGTTGTAACCGGTTCCAGCCTTTTCCTTTGTACTTCTCTGCCTGACATACTTCTGTCTCCAGTCATGTTAATTAAAAGGTGGGCATGTCGAAGGCGTCTAGCATTGCGCAATTGCCTATGCACTTTTCTCTCTTGCATACGGGATGCTGTCATTCCTTTTCTGCTTCAAATCTTGTCTGGTCCCTATAAATGTGTGCAGATGTGGATGGCCAACTCTGCTGCTGCTCTGCCTCATTATCTTTTTTAATGAGGGGTATGTCTACACCAACCACATAAGTCAGTTTCAAACTGGTATTGAAAGAAATGAGTTTGCCGTGCAGGTGAGTTTGCTCATAGGAATCATAGAATGAGAGAGTGAGAAGAGACCTCATGGGCCATCCAGTCCAACCCCCTGCCAGGAAGCAGGAAAATTGCATTCAAAGCACCCCTGACAGATGGCCATCCAGCCTCTGTTTAAAAGCCTCCACCATACTCCAGGGTGGAGAGTTCCACTGCTGAACAGCTCTCACAGTCAGGAAGTTCTTCCTAATGTTCAGGTGGAATCTCCTTTATTGTAGTTTGAAGCCATTGTTCCGTGTCCTGGTCTCCAGGGCAGCAGAAAACAAGCTAGCTCCTCCCTCTCACATACTTATACATGGCTATCATGTCTCTTCTCAGCCTTCTCTTCTTCAGGCTAAACATGCCTAGCTCTTTAAGCCACTCCTCATAGGGTTTGTTCTCCAGACCCTTGATCATTTTAGTCACCTTCCTCTGGACACATTCCAGCTTGTTAATATCTCTCTTCAGTTGTGGTTCCCAGAACTGGACACAACATTCCAGGTGTGGTCTAACCAAGGCAGAATAGAGAGGTAGCATGACTTCCTTGGATCTAGACCCTATACTCTTAGTGATGCAGGCCAAAATCCCATTGGCTTTTTTTGCCACCACATCACATTGTTGGCTCATGTTTAACTTGTCCACGAGGACTCCAAGATCTTTTTCACACGTACTGCTCTTGAGCCATGCGGAACCAGTTTGAGGCCCTGATGGTGGGGACACAAACTAGAGCACTGATGTGTATTAACGGCTGGCTTTTGTACCCTTCCATGAGAGTTTGTTGTCTAGCCACTACAGTTACAAGCTAACTTCCAATTGCAAAACAGTAAAGATAATTTGTATCTTCAAGTCTTGTATGTGTATGTTTGTAGAATATTCTCAGGTGGTCTTATTGGAGCGAAGGGCACTGAGGAATCTGAAAGTGATGTGTGTTTTTCTTCTTTCACTCTCGGTTTCAGTTCATTTACCAAAAAAAAAAAAAAGAGGCCTTGTTTGGCCTAATGAAGCTTGCTGTTACTGTGGCAACCATCAGCCCTGACTGGAGCATTAGCCAACAGGCCTCTTAGCAAAGGATAGTTCTACTGAAGCACTGCTTTTGAACTACGAGCTTTTGAAAACATTTTAAATAACTAAAGAAAATACTACAGGTTGAACAGTCTTTATCCAGAATCCCAAAATCTGAAATACTCCAACATTGCACAGAGAACGATAGTTTTCTTTTTATGCAAACTTTTGTTTTGTGTACAAAGCTATTAAAACTATTGACATATGTTTGGTCCCAACCATTTTAGAGACGGGATACTCAATCTGTATCCCTATAAGATTCTGGCCCAGTTTACTTGTCTGATTGTATCTCCCTCTATGACCCATCTTGGAGTTTACAATTGTTGGGGGAGGCCCTGCTCTCGATCCTGACAAGAGACAGAGCCTTCTCGGTAGTGGCTTCCCATCTGTGGAATGCAGTCCCCAGTGAAATCAGGGCAACTTCTTCTCTCCTCTCCCTCAGGAAGAAACTCAAGTCTTGGCTTTGGGACCAAGCATTCGTGCAGCTGGCTGAGCAACATCTATAATGACTTGTGAGAATGATTAATTAAGAGACCTTGGTCAGGAACTCTGGACTATGATTTAGATTTGTGGACTCAAGACTTGGTTGTGTTAATATTTTAAGGGCCAATATTTTTAAATGTCTTTTTATTGCCTTTTTAGTGTATTTTTATAGTTGTTGATTTGTCCATGTTAATTGTTGTGCTCTGTTTTTTTGTCAGCATCTAATGACTGCCAATTGTAAGCTGTCCTGTGTTGAGAAGGACGGGATACAAATGCTATAAATAAATAAATGTATCTTGTTCTTAGGTGGATGATGCCATTTCCATTTTCAGGCAGAATGTCCTTTTTCTGGAATTGATAGAAACACATATTACAGTTAACCCTCAACTTCATATTCAAGACAGGCTGCCTCATTTACGTTCTATCCAGCTAAATAACATTATTGTTGTACTTTGTTGTTTAGGTGTGGAGGCCCCCTCATCTTCAAGAAACCCAGTCATCAGTGGCCCTGTTTAGATCATGCAAATTCAGGACTGTGACTTCCTTGGTTAAATGAATCCACTTGTAATGCAGTCTTCCTTTCTTCCTTCCATTTTGCTGAGCATTAGGTCTTTTTTTAATAAGTCACACCTTCTCATTTCCATAGTGTGTCCTTGGTTCCATATATCAGTGGTTCCCAACCTGTGGTCCACATACCACCAGTGATCCACAAGAACTAAAATATGGTCCATAGCCTCACCATTACTACACCATTGCAACGAGAGTGACTGGTCTTGTGGAACCCTCTTATAGTGCCGAGGCTTATTAAATATGGTTTTCTGTGGGTGAGAGGATGGTGACTACTGGATGGCACATGTTCTGTATCAGAAACTAGAGCTGATGTGGTCTATCCAGTGCAATTTTCTGAATCAGCACCCCAAATAACCAAACCGAATCTAAAGTTGACCAAAAACTGACTTGTAACTCTTTTGGAACTAAGGTTGGAGAATGGTCATTGGTCAAGTGATCCCTGGTCAAAAAAAAGTTTGGGAACCACTGCAGAAGGGTTCTACTGCCCTAACAAGCAGCAATAAATAGCCTAGTGTATAAAAATAACAATATAATTCTTTTCTGGATTATTGTATGGTAATAAATAAGTTCTAAATAAGGCTTAAAATAAGTTCTGGAAAGTTGGAACACATGCCTTCTGAATCTCTTGAGGAAAAGGGATGGTTTTGATGAAGCTGTCCTTGAAAACACAAAGAGCCTCAGGAGCCTGAGGACATATATGTGGGTGTGGGACAAGCTATTTTGGGACAAGGCCTATAAGAAGAATTGGAAAGTGGACTAGTATTTTATGATCATCAGTTGGTCAATGTCTTCAAATTACACTGTTGTCTCATAGAAGGAATAGTGTCCCTAACTGAACTTTTGGAATAGTTCTCAACGGTATGCAACACTTGTGTCAGCCATAGAATCAGTGCTTAGTTGGTGGGGGAAATGAGATTTTTTTAAACAGCCATACCCCATTTTTCCTCTCTCATCTTCCTCTGTGGTGATGTAGGTTTTCTGGATAGAGAAGAATTAGAAAATTTCCCATTTTGTCTTATGGTGTATCTACACTATAGAATTAATACAGTTTGACACTAATGCTAGGGACTCAATGCTAGGGAATCATGAGAGTTACAGTTTTACAAGGTATTTAGCTTTCTCTGCCAAAGAGTGCTATTGCCTTTCCAAACTATAAATCCCAGGAGATTGGCAGGAACGAGAGACAGGGTCTTCTCAGCGGTGGCCCCTCGGCAATGGAACGCCCTCTCTAGGGATATCAGATTGCCCCCCCCCTCCTAAAATTTCAAAAAAGAGTTGAAACCTGGCGTTTTGAGCAAGCATTTGCAAATGCAGTGTAACAGGCTAATTTAGATCCGCGGAATGATTGGACAATGCAACTGGATAATGATTTTAGTAATGAGACGCTGAGGACTTGTGTTTTTATTGTTTTTATTGTTTCTACTGTTTTTATATGGCTTATATTATATGTTAATGTTCTTAATTATATTTTATGTTGTTTGGGGGCATTGATTGCCAACTGTAAACTGCCTTGAGTCACCTTCGGGCTGAGAAAGGCAGTATATAAATATGATAAATAAATAAAATAAATAAATTGTACAATGGTAGTTAAAGCATTGTCAAGCTGCATTCATTCTACAGTGCAGATCTACCCTAGTGATTGTGGGTGCTACTCATGATAAAGGTGTGTAATGATCTCTATTGTTTCTAATTCAAAACATATTTCTGTTTTGTCCTTTACTATAGGGTCAGTACTGCGACATTTGTTCGTCAGCAAACAGCAACAAAGCCCACCCTATCACCAATGCTATAGACGGCACCGAGCGCTGGTGGCAGAGCCCTCCTCTTTCTCGTAGGCTGGAATTCAACGAAGTCAATGTCACACTGGATCTTGGACAGGTAATAACAGATTTTTTTTATATTGTGTAAATGCTATTTTAGATTGTATGTCGCTCAGAGCACCTTGGTGGAGAGCGACTAATTAAGAAATAAAGTGAAGTGAAGTGAAGTGAAAATGTGGTTGAGGCGTAAACAGCCCGAATCTTGATTTTATTTCTCAGAGATAAGTGAGTTTTTAATGAGATATAAAACACAATAGCTATCCTACTGTAGGTTTGTTTAACTAGGGGCCCATACACACAGTACTTTTATCGCAGGAGATCCTGGTTCAAAATAGAGGGTGGCTAGATGATGTCAGCTGGAAATGCAGGAGGAATTGTTACAAAGCCGAAAAACCATGAGATAAACAAGTGTGTTCTGGCCAGAAGATTCAGGTCTTCAAATATCTGTATGGTTTCTGTACTCAGAAAATACAGGATTTTTAATAATTGGTTTGTTCCCAGGTTATAAATACCGGTTTCTCATTGCTTCTATTGTAAAAATATGCAGAAAATATGCAGAAAGAATTTTAAAAGTCAGAACTAACATCTTATACAGGCCACGGTACTCAGTTGGAAGCCAATGTAAATGTACATGCCAAAAACTTTGCATGTCACAAACTTTGATAAATGGGTGGATGGCAATGTCCCTCTTGCCACAACAAAGTTTTTGCTCTGTAATCAACTTTCGCCAGGCATTTGTTTATTTATTTATTTATTATTTACTTCACTTGTATACCGCTCATCCCTCAGGCGACTCAGAGCGGTTAACAACCAATTCAACAGTACAAAACAGATCATTAGTCAATTAAAACAGCAATATAAATTAATTAACACCAAAACATCAATACAACAATAAACAAAATAACAATCCATCACGTCTCATCAATAGAATCAGCATCCACTCTCATTGTCCATTAATCCATATTCCAATAGTCAATCAATTGCAGTGCTTTGTTGAAAGCCTGTTCGAAGAGCCAGGTCTTCACTCTCTTCCAGAATGCCAGAGAGGAGGGGGCCGTTCTGATGTCTGTAGGAAGGACGTTCCACATCCGAGGAGCCACTACTGAGAAGGCCCTGTCTCTCGTCCCCGCCAGGCGTGCTTGTGAGGCCGGCGGGACCGAGAGCAGGACCTCCCCAGATGATCTTAACGTCCTAACTGGTTCATTTATTTATTTATTACATTTATATTCTGCCCTTCTCATTCTGAAGGGGACTCAGAGCGGAGCACAGCATATACATGGCAAACATTCAAGGTTTTTATGATATAACCAATGAGGAACCAACATTTATAACCCAGGAACAAAACCCATATGAACAATGCGCATATTCACATCAGCGCATTAAAAAAATTTAAGCTGCTGTCTTGCGGTGCCCATCTTATGGGCTTTTGAATCCCAGAACAAAGCAGCAAGTCAGGATGTCGCAAGCACAATTCGTGAGAACAAAAGGTCTGTGTGCGGACTTGATCTCAGGTCCCAGGTTTATTTTTGTCCTACCTATCAAACCCACGATTTGGTGTTGTCTGGAAGCACCCCAAGTCAATGCATGGTTGGCATGCAAAGTTCTGGCAAAAGCTAGGCTGTTACAAGATATTACCATGCACAGCTCTATATCCAAGTGCACAAGCAGCATTTGGAAATGTGTTATGAAATATACTATTTTGGTAGGTTGTGTACATTAAAAAGAATTGTGCTATCACTACGCTGTTGTAAATGGGGAAAATGTATGTGTTTGATTGGAGGGGGAGGCAATGCATGGATTTTGAACACATCTCCTTGCAACACAAAATGCTATAGGTCAAGCAAACTCTTAATATATAACTATCCTCATATATTCCATACATTTAATTGGCATATATCAGCACTAATGGTTCCTGAATTAGTCTTGAGGATGGATGGGTTTGGAGTCTTCCTGTTGATAGGATCTCCAAGAGTGGAAGACACAAAGTCAATATTGGCTCAGCTTTTGTTGGTGCGATTGTGCAGACATTTGAGCTTTCAAGGTCTTTTCTACAGGCAGAATGAATATTCTGAAAGGTGACACTCCGCTTAAATACAAAAGAGAGCAAATAACTGTTCTTTGAGCAGTCACTTCAGGGATTTTTAAAAGAATTGCTGATATTGAATGTTAACTCAAACCTCTGCAGATCAGAGTTCATGGTGGCTTGTGAAGACTAAGTGAAATAATGTCAGTGTGAAATGTATATGGTGTGTATTGCACTTTTCTCCTTTCTAATAGTCTGCATTTTGAATCATGGTACACAATGCGAATAAGCACACCTGTTATGTGGTGCAGGTTAATAAACTAAATCCACTTCCACATCACCACTACACTGCTGATATCTAAGCACAATGAAGCAACTATGAAACATCTCTAAATGTGTTAAATTTGCTTTTGACTTTTTATGCTGCCAAAGCAAATGCGTTGTGATTATACTAGTTGTAGCTGCTGTGCCTGAGACTCCTATTCATTTGGAAAACCGTGCTTCTGGGAAGTCATACAGCTGATTGCTAATGTTTTTCTGGTCGTGGGAAGAATTCCAAGAAAGTCAGTAAAAACTTCTGTAGAACCTTAAAGACTAACAAAGCTGATTTGGCATAAGTTTTTGTGGACTATAGAATGTTTGGGTTGCTGTGAGTTTTGTGGGATGCATGGCCATGCTCAAGAAGCATTCTCTCCTGACATTTCACCCACATCTATGGCAAGCATCCTTAGGGGTTGTGAAGTCTGCTGGAAACTAAGCAAGCTTGGTTTATATATCTGTGGAATGTCCAGGGTGTGAGAAAGAACTTGTCTGTTGGAAGCAAGTGTGAATGTTGCAATTGGCTGCCTTGATTAGCATTTAATGGCCTTGCAGCTTCAAAGCCTGGCTACTTCCTGCTTGAAGGAATTTTTATCAGATGCACAGTGTGTGCAGGTACAGCTGTACCAGAAGCTCCCACTTCATTTGCTTTGCATCAAGTGTTATTTACAGCCCAAGGCTTGGGATTCTGCAGGAGGGTGGCTTCCTGTTAAAGTTTACAGTTATAGGACAGGCCACCTGTCCATCATCATTAGGTTCCTTAGTTCCACCCCCTTTTTGGGTTTCAGAAGAGAAGGGAGCCATTTTTAGTCAGTCACACACAGGGAAGCTAGTCTATAGGACGCAGACAGCTCATCCCGTAGGAAAAGCTTTGTTCTTCAGAACCATCCGGTGATCATCTGGGGATCATTCAGGGAAACAGGAACAGAAGAAAAGGATCCCAAAGGCTCTGGCTGAGAGCTCACAGCCTCTCAGCCTCACAGCACCAGAGGGGAAAACAGTCCTGAAGTTCCCACAGGACAGCATTACAGAACCACTGAATTCCAGCTGAAGTATCATCAAGCCTTGGCTGGTAGGTTTACTCGATGCCCAGAAGCAGTTGGGATCGGTAGTAAGACCCAYATCAGCGAGGCCCAGATGATAGACAGCCTGGGAGAGATTATAAAAGGTTCTTCCTTATGCTAAGAAAGTACAGTTAATCAAAGTCAGTGCCAGTCTCTTAAAGACTAGAACAAGAAAACCTTGAAGTGTTGTCTGAAGATTTGTTATCTGTTCCTTAGACTGTAAAGACTGTAAAGACCATTACTTCAGGAATTCCCTAAGAATCTCTCTTTGAGGCACCTCGGCTTCCCACTGGGTTTAAAGTGTACGTCCTATAGATTAAAGACAATTTGTTCAGACCCAGTGCGCGACAGAACACAGTGAATTACTTATTATGCTACTTCATACAGTTAAATTTGGGGTCTTCTATATTAACAATTTCTATGGGGATAGTTATGTGAAACCTCTGACAAATAAAAATTGTTAGACTTCTATGTGCCAGAAGACTTTTGTGTTTGTTATAACAGATGAAAAAGAAAGGCAGTCTGATCCTATTGTTTGACCCAGCTACAGTAGACCAATTGAATGAATGGGATTTACATAGGTGTTGATTTATCTTTCAATAGTTGGTTCTGTTTTTCCTCTTTCTTTACTTGGGATTAAATAATAGAATTCAGACTAAAACTTTTACCTAACAAGTGAAGCTGCAGTCTGAATAATGAATCTATGCATTTTATGACAACTGCCATTATCTGGGAAAGTGCTTTTTTTCTTTAAGAATCAATCGGAGATAATTTCTGACTGCCTTTTGCAATTATGTGGCTTGTTATTATGGACAACTGTCTTGCGTCAGCCATTCAGAAATACAGACTGTTTAGGGGACCACATTTTCATATCAAAGGAGGCATTTTCGTTTTGAAACGTTCTCGTTAAATATTTAAACAAAGCTCCAAAACATCAGGGGAAGAAGGGCAGCTGTCTTGAATGGGAGCTGGGGATAGGACTATTTGATCATCTGCTCAGAGAGAGCCTTTTTGTAGATGAAAAGTCTGACAGTAACCTATGCAGCGGCCTTTCATTTCAAATACACACTGCATTTGACAGAGGAAGCTGCTGGCAAGAACTGGCTTCCCAGTCACTTGCTGAATAGAATAGGCGGAGGAGGCAGTCTGTGCTGTAAACAGTTTCCCTCCTTAGTATTCAGTGTGTTGTTGGGCATTCAGTTCTGGGGTGTGATTTTGATGATGCAGACGTTAAAGGGCTGCAGTGTCCCAGCAGGCTGGCTGGAGACTTACCAAGCCATTTGGTTTTCTTCCAGGAAGATTTTGGAATAGCTTCCTAGCCATTGTTAAATGCAATTACTTTTTGCATACATGACCTTGGGTTTCCCTTCCTTCTTCCTCTTAAAGTACTGGAAGTTGCACATTAGTGTTCTCCTAGGCTTTGTGCACACAGTTAATGAATGATGCTGTAGAAAGTCCATTTCAAAACCTTGATGGAACATGAGGGCTGATTCTTCTACATTTATTTATTTATTTATTTTGGGTACTTTTGCCCCGCCCTTCTCAACCCCCGAGGGGGGACTCAGGGCAGCTTACAAAAAAGGCACAATTCAATGCCTGGTCCCAAATTACACATAATGTACAAAACCATAGTTAAAACAATTATCACAGTTAAAACAATCAAAACAATCAATATACAACACATCATATAAAACTATTCACATACTCAGAGTTCGTCTTTCAGAGTTCCAAATTCCATTCCATTAGTCATTTCCTGGCCATTGTCAAAGTCCTGTCTTTATCTGCCCGATTGTCCGAATGCCTGGTCCCAAATCCATGTTTTTTCCTGAAGGAGAGGAGTGAGGTCGCAGATCTAATTTCCCCGGGGAGCGAATTCCACAGGCGCGGGGCCACCACTGAGAAGGCCCTGCTCCTCATCCCCACCAACCTCACTTGTGATAGAGGCGGGGTCGAGAGCAGGGCCTCCCCAGAGGATCTTAGACTCCGGGGTGGGACGTAGAGGGGGATCCGTTCAGACAGATACACTGGGCCGGAGCCGTATAGGGTTTTGTAGGTCAAAACCAGCACTTTGAATTGTGCTCAGTACTGGATCGGCAGCCAGTGGAGCTGACACAGCAGGGGGGTGGTATGCTCCCTGTATGACGCTCTGGTGAGCAGTCTGGCTGCCTCCCACTGGACTAGTTGAAGTTTCCAAACAGTCTTCAAAGGCAACCCCACATAGAGTGCGTTGCAGTAATCCAATCCATCTGCATGCTTAATGGTAGTTGTCTGGAGAATTGTGGCTGGTCCCCTTATCCTGTCACCTTTTACTTTAGGAGTAATCCAGTTCGTTCATTACTAGTTCATTTATTCATATCAGCATAAAGTACCATAAGTAGAAGGTTGGTAAGGCCCTGCAGGATTCCTCTTTTTGGGTGAAGCTCTCACAGTGGAAAGGAATTACTTTTGCAACTTTAAGGAATGTCAGCTGAGATTAGAGCACAAGCAGCTATGTGTGAAAGCTATGGCTAAGGGAGGACTGAACACCAAGTCTATTGAGATAAGATGTTGACATTGTGGCAATGCGTTAGTCAGAAGAGTGTCTTTAAACATTGCTGGAATATCTTGAAAGGTGCAGATAATACCTGATAGAAATGGTTTGCTCTTTCTCCTTGTTGGTTAGATTTAAATATAACATTCCAATATTTTAAATTTTATCTCCAAATAGGTCTAGGAAAATAATTTTTTTGTTTGCTATTGGGCAACTTACCTGTCCAAACATATCTCCCTTTATGAGCCAGTTAGAGCCTTGAGATCTGCTGGAGAGGCCCTGCTCTTGGTCCCACCCCCCTCACAAGTGTGACTGGTGGGAATGAGAGACAGGGCTTTCTCAGTGGTGGCCCCTCAGCTATGGAACTTTCTCCCCAGTAAGATCAGACTGGACCCTTCCCTTCTGGACTTCAGGAAAAGGTTAAAGACCTGGCTTTGCACACAGGCATTCAGGGAGTAGGGTAATATGGAATTCAACTTGAATGTAAAAGCTTATTCTTTGGAGGTTTTTAAACAGAAGCTGGATAGCCATCTGTTGGGGGTGCTCCAAATGTGATTTTCCTGCTTCTTGGAAAGGGGTTGGACTGGATGGGCCATGAGGTCTCTTCCAACTATGATTCTATGATTCAATCCCAGCACCATCACAGGCCTAAACTCCCTCACTAGTTCTGTGTCCTTAGAGCAGTGGTTCTCAGCCTTCCTAATGTCGTGACCCCTTAATACAGTTCCTCATGTTGTGGTGACCCCCAACCATAACATTATTTTTGTTGCTACTTCACAACTGTAGTTTTGCTACTGCTATGAAGCATAATGTAAATATCTAATATGCAGGATGTATTTTCATTCACTGGACCAAATTTGGCAAAAAATACCCGATACACCCAAATTTGAACACTAGTGGCATATGGTGGAGGATTGATTTTGTCATTTGGGAGTTGTAGTTGCTGGGATTTATAGTTCACCTACAATCAAAGAGCATTCTGAACTCCACCAAGGATGGAATTGAACCAAACTTGGCACACAGAACTCCCATGACCAACAGAAAATACTGGAAGGGTTTGGTGGGCATTGACCTTGAGTTTGGGAGTTGTAGTTCACCTACATCCAGAGAGCACTGTGGACTCAAACAATAATGGATCTGGACCAAAGTTGGCATGAATACTCAATATGCCCAAATGTGAACACTGGTGGAGTTTGGGGAAAATAGACCTTGACATTTGGGAGTTGTAGTTGCTGGGATTTATAGTTCACCTACAATCAAAGAGCATTCTGAACCCCACCAATTAGAATTGGGCCAAACTTCCCACACAGAACCCCCATAACCAACAGAAAATACTGTGTCTTTGGTGACCCCTCTGACACCCCCTGGTGACCCCTCCAGGGGTCCCGACCCCCAGGTTGAGAAACGCTGCTTTAGAGGCACACAACTGATGCTGGTCTGAAGCAATCCTAAAAGGTTGAGAACCACTATCCTAGAATAAGGTCTTTGAAAAGATATAATTAACAAATCATAAATCAAATTGCCCCTATTAAGGTGTGTTCCCATTTCTTCTGTGAATTTTGTTGAGTGCTCAATAGTTTAAATTTCCTAAAGCAAAGCTGGAACTTAAAATCCCTCCTCCACATCCCCCCCCCCTCAAAAGTTAATCAATGGCATAGCCCCTCCCCATTCTTAACAGGGTTTCTTGACCTCCCCCAGCAGAGAACTGTAAACGTTACCCCATCGCAGGCATTTTCGACACGATGTGAGTCTATTATATAAATTACTCAAGCTGGGTGGCCTTTCCCTTTAGTTTTTATCCCCCCTCTTTTTCAGGTTGTCATTCACTGACTAGAATTTCAATACTTCTCTTTGCTTCTTTATTTGTGGGTTTTAACACTACTCAAGACAGATGGGCAGGCAACAGGAAAGGGCAGGAATAAAAGGACAGCTTGTTAAATAGGAATAATAGCAGCCTCATTCACAGAATGGTTTGGGAAGGTGAATGAGACCGGAGTTGCCAAGCATTCTGCGTGCTGAAAACAGTAAGAGAAAGGAATCATAATAATCTTAAATTTAGTAATAGAAATGATTGGCGCTAAACAAAGGGGTTAAATTGCAAAACTGAAGTGGAATGTTTAAAACATGAATGGACAACTGCATGTGTTTCCCATGACCATATTATCATCCCTCAAAACTTTAGTGGGTGTAGCGATGGATTTATCATTCTTTGATTTGCATCTAGAAAATATAGCCTGTGAATTGATGGTTACAAGTGAGAAGCCTAGAATTATGTTTCTCAGAATTCTGCAAGGTGGAAGAAATGCGGGGCTGCCCACTTTAAAGCCTCGTTGTGATAGCGAAAAGGGAACTCCACCATCCTTCTATGCAATTGGTTCCACTGCTGAACCACTCTTAGGGCCCTTCCAGACAGGGCCAAAAATGCGGGCCTTGTCAGACTTTTACCTGAGGCATCCAAATGATGGTAAAAGAGGAATAATTTGAGACAAAGCAGGTAAACCCTGCTTTGTTCCAAATTATTTTGACAACCCATTAGACCTGGGCCTTTCTGAAAGAGCTCAAAGAACTGAGATGGGCTGTGGGGATAATGAGAAGACAGGAAAGCTTGGAGAAGACAATGATGCTGGGGAAAATGGAAGGAAAAAGGAAGAGAGGCCGACCAAGGGCAAGATGGATAATAATAATAATAATCATCATCATCATCCTTTATTTATGCACCGCTAACATCTCCTGAAGGACTCGGTGCGGCTTACAAGAGGCCGAGGCCCAACACATCAATAAAACAACAGCATAACAAATACAACAATAAATAAACTCATAAAACAAGCAATAAACATTAAAACAATAGCAATAAACATTATTCAATAACACTATGACACATTTAAAACCTAAAGGCCGGGCCAAATGTAATGATTAAAATTTTAAAATGCTGAACATGACAGGTGAGATGGATAGGTTTTTGGAGATAAGTGCGGTGTGCAGACAATCTTAATCTCTAGTAAAGTGCAATTGGGACATGATGCTAGGAGTTTCCTATTCTGGGAAGGCACACTGGAACAACCACGTCTTCAAGCTCTTCCTAAAGACTGCCAATGTTGGGGCTTGTCTGATGTCCTTGGGGAGAGAGTTCCAGAGTCGGGGGCCACCACAGAGAAGGCCCTGTCCCTTGTCCCCACCAATTGCGCTTGCGACGCAGGTGGGATTGTGAGCAGGGCCTCACCAGATGATCGGAGAGATTGTGTGGCTTCATATTCGGAGATGCGGTCACACAGGTAGGCGGGTCCCAAACCGTTTAGGGCTTTGTAGGTAAGCACCTGCACTTTGAATTGGGTCCGGAAAATGAACGGATGGTATCTTTGAAGTGACTGGCTTGACTCTGAAGGAGCTGGGGGTGGTGACGGCCAACAGGGAGCTCTGGCACGGGCTGGTCCAGGAGGTCACGAAGAGTTGGAAATGACTGAATGAATAAACAACAACATTCTTGTCTATATTTGTTATGCTGGTTGAGGAAACTGGTACAGTTGGTCCTCCATAACTACATGTCCTGCATTGGTGGATTCCACTATGAGATGCTATATTGATGTTTAATTGATCGTTTATTATGCTATTGTTTTAATTGTTTTTAACTGTTTTATGATGTTTTGAGCATTGAATTTTGCTATTGTGAATCGCTTTGAGTTGCCCGAGGGCTGAGAAAAGCGGTATAAAAATATAGTAAAATAAATAATAAAAAACCAAGGACATCTAATCACCTCTCAACAAAAGATTGCTCCAGGCACTGCCAGGCAATCAAATTCTAATCAAGGTGGTCAGTTGAAACATTCACACCTAGCTCCAGCAGACAAGAGTCCTTTGTCTCACCTTGGTCATTCCACAGATATAAAAACCCTTTTTCTTAGTTCCAACAGACCTCACTACCTCTGAGGATGCTTGCCATAGATACAGGCGAAACGTCAGGAGAAATGCTTATAGAACATGGTCATATAGCCCGAAAAAACCCACAACAACCCAATAATAAAATAAATAACTACCCATTGCTCAAATATATTCAGGAAAAACCTCCTTACTTTGCATTTGCATATAATGAGACTTTACCGTCCGCTGATTTGATATCTTTGGGAAGTCCTGGAACCAAACCTAGTGGATAGCAAGGGTCCACTGTATACAACAGGTTAGCAGAGGCCTATTGTGGTTAGCAGAGGCCTATTGCATTTTAAGGCATATCAATAGCTGGCTTCTTTCCAATCACTGTCATCATCTCCCATGAAGGTGAATCCAGGCCAAGCCATCACAGATTTGTTTATATGATGTCAGCATTTCAGGGTAAGCTGCATGACAGAAGTGCTTGGGGGTCTTTGAAAGCAACAACAAAGGGACGTTCATGCTAGTGCTTGCTTGCAGCTAAGTGTTGTTGATGTGGGACACATCTACAAGGAGGCATTATTGAGTGTGGAATATACTAGAAATGTAGAGATATTTGACAGCCTTTACCTGTTTTTGTAATGTTTGGGAGTATTTTAAGTCACAGTCTATACTTCTTGTTAGTTATCAACACCCAGTGGAGAAAATAATCTGAATCACTAAATGCGCTCTTTTAGGGCACAAGGGAGAATTAGAGGAAAATTTCCACAAGTCTTCATGGAAGCTGAAAATATGTGCAGTGTGTAGATCTTAGATCCTTTCTCCACTGCCATATAAAATCCAGATTATCTACTTTGAACTGGATTATATGGCAGCGTACAAAGGACCTTAGTTTCTTAAGAATCTAAGGATCTTGGCTTTCAGTTTAAAACAAGTTTCTAGATCTTATATTGTGAGCATACTGTACACATGTAGTGTGATTGTGTGGGTGATGCCTTTTGAAGTGCTACGATTCTCTTTAGCTCTTGTTATGCATGTTCCCTCCATGCATTTTTTAAAAAGGAAAATATTTATTGTTGAAGGCTTTCATAGCCAGAATCACTGGGTTGTTGTGAGTTTTCCAGGCTGTATGGCCATGTTTCAGAAGCATTCTCTCCGACGTTTCACCTGCATCTAAGGCAGGCATCCTCAGAGGTTATGAGGTCTGTTGGAAAATAGGAAAATTGGGTTTATATACCTGTGGAATAATGTCCAGGGTGGGAGAAAGGACTCTTGTCTGTTGGAGGCAGGTGTGAATGTTCCAGCTGGCCACCTTAAGTAGCTCTGAAGATGCCTGTCATAGATGCAGGAGAGAATGCTTCTAGAACATGGCCATACAGCCCCAAAACTCACAACAACCCAGTAAAATATTTGTTTAAGATTTACCCTCAACGTATCAACCGGTCATAACAAAATCCATAATTGTGCCACCAAAACCTGCCCTCAACTTATACACGAGTCTGACTTATATATAGTCTCCCTTCTCACATTGAAGAGGCAACTGTAAAAGTTGCTTCTCCAAAACATGCGGAGCTAGGTTAGTTCAATTTAGATGAAATAAAAGTGGTGTTCTTTGGCAGCTTTCAGAAGAAAAGCGGGAGAAGAAAGACTGGTTTTCTTCCTTCAGGGTCAGCTTAATGTCGTTTCCCTTAGTGACTGTAATAAACCTGTGTGTTCAATAGAAAAAGATCATTTGTCTTGTTCCTCAGAAAACCTTTTTGGTTTTCTAATAACCACCCGCAGTCAAGATCTTTCACTTCTATGTAAGGCATTGTAGCCTAACCTGCTAACTCTGTTTCTGAGCTCTCCTTTGAAGAACGGCTTTGTTTCCTGAACTACATCGTTCCATTACACTTCTGTCAACAGCGAAAATATTACATTCAGGATGAAACAATTTCCAGAAGATTGGACATTACTAATGTTTTCATTACTGTGAGGAATGATGTTGACTGTACTCTAAAAATACATGAGGTTGCAAGACTCAGTATCTCATATGTATATAAGTATAAGATTATTCTGTCTGGGCACAACAGATTTCTACATAGTGCTTGTGAACTGTGCAGAAATGCTATCTGTTAATCAAATAAGACAGTTTTCCTAAATTACCATAAAATCAGCCACATTTAATTTGTCACATTTAAACGGCGCTCCAGGCAGTCATGCCGGCCACATGACCTTGGAGGTGTCTAAGGACAACGCCGGCTCTTCGGCTTAGAAATGGAGATGAGCACCAACCCCCAGAGTTGGACACAATTAGACTTAATGTCAGGGGAAAGCCTTTACCTGTACTTTATTTGAAAACATTTTACCGATAAAGGACGGATCACTTCCATTTTGTTGTTGTTTATTTGTTCCGTTGCTTCTGACTCTTTGTGACCTCATGGACCAGCCCATGCCAGAGCTCCGTGTCGGCTATGGCCACCCCCAGCTCCTTCAAGGTCAAGCCAGTCACTTCAAGGATGCTATCCATCCATCTTGCCTTTGGTTGGCCCCTCTTTTTCCTTCCATTTTCCCCAGAGGCAACACTGCTGGGATTTTTTCAGAGGCAACACTGCTGGAATTGTTCCAGGAGTTTAGAGTGATGTCTGTAGGCAGTCCATGTTTCTCAGACTCATAACAGGGTTGAGAGGACAATAGCTTTATAAACAAGCAACTTGGTCTCCCTACAGATGTCCTGATCCTCAAACACTCTCTGCTTCATTTGGAAAAATACTGCACTTGCAGAGCTCAGGTAATGTTGTATTTCAATGCCAATGTTCACTTTTGTGGAGAGGTGGCTGCCAAGGTAGTGGAAATGGTCAACATTTTCTAACGTTACATCATTTAGCTGTATTTCTGGCATTGCAGAGGGATTGGTTATTTGTATGCACCAGTTACTGGGATAAATGAGCTGTAAGGTACAGTTGCCTTCTTGTTCTGCTTGCAGGCTTCCCATAGGATACAGTGTAGGAAGAATAATGATCTGGTTCATTATGTCTATTACTTTCTTCTTGTCTTCTTAAGATGTGGTTTGGGACATACTAGCTTAACTGACTTTGAAAGCATTTTCATGGAGGTGAAGTCTTATCATTGGCAACTTACCACAATGGCTCCATGTTTAGACACATTCCCAAATACTAGTTGCTGAGGAACAAACACAAGAAAATCCAGCTGGTGGGCTTTCCAGAGGCATCTGATAGATTGTTTTGGACTGAATGAATCTTTAGTGTTTTCTTTCTTTCCTTGTTTTTTATGGGAAATGAACTTCTTATAATTCTTGAAAAAAACATTTCAGGGTACTTTGCTTCTATGAAAAAACACCAAAGCATCCAGTGACAGTTGAATGTACCCAAGACTGCACCTGGGAGTTCTGGTGAAGCATAGTTTCAGCCTCACTCCACATTTCCCCCCAGGCTACTACTTTTGTTAAGTACACTTGGATTCTTCCAAAATTAGAATAAAGACCCTTGGGCTGAGTTCTGTCCACAGCAAGGTCTAACTTGCCAGAAAAGCTGGAAATTTCAGAGAGGTTGATCTAAAATCAATAGTGAGCCACATGTAACTTCTCCTGCTGTGCTCCTGGGGCTTGTCTGGTTGGTGAGGACAACAGATAAGTGGGACCTTGAAGACGGTTGCATATAGTAATAATTGGAGGCTTTTGAACTGTTTGAAAAGGATTCAGCCTAGCAGGCATTTCCCTTGTTGACCATTAATAGGAAGTTTGGACTTTAAAAGCTAAAGGGAGATTGCTGTAGTAAAAGACAGAGTGGGACGAAGAACATCCAGCCTTCTAGTTTCAGTGGGATGCACATTTGCCCCTTGTGAAGCAGCAAAGTGGAAAACACAATGCTAACGATACAATGCTAAAGAGTGTAAGCCAGGTTTTGTTTCTTGGACACTTCCTTATCTTGTGACTGAGATATTCCTCAGAGCGATTTAAAAAACCTCACAAACATTCAGTACAGTATTAGTGAACTGCCACAGTGTAATCATGATTAAAGTGTTGGACTACAACTCAAGAACAGAGTTTGTATCCTCGTTTAGCCATGAAAAGTGTGATCTTAGGTAAGTCACACTCTTTCTGCCTCAGACGGAAAAGTAAAGACAAAACCCTTCTATTCAGAATTTACCCCTTGGGAGTGCTTTGATTCTATATTCCTCTGCTCACATTGACTATAGACTACTGCAACGTGCTCTGTGTGGTTGCCTTTGAAGACTGTTCAGAAGGTTTAAGAAGTCCAATGGACAGCTAGATTTCTCATCGAAGCAGGGTACAGGGAGCACACAACACCTCTGTTATGTCAGCTCCACTGGCTGCCAGTCTACTACAGAGCACAATTCAAAGTGCTGGCTTTAGCCTATAAAGCTCTAAATGGTTCCAGCCCAGTTTATCTGTCTGAATGTATCTCCTTCTATGAGCCAGCTAGGATGTTAAGATCTTCTGGGGAGGCCCTGCTTCTGGGGAGGTGTGACTGGTGGGGACAAGAGACAGGACCTTCTCAGTGGTGGCCCCTCGGTTAAAGAACTCCCTTCCTAACAAAATTAGATCTCCTCCTCTCTCCTGACATTCAGGAAAAAGGCTAAATACGTGAATGTGGGATCAAGTGTTCAGTTAGTAACCCACCAGAGAACTGTGGAATAGTGCAATGATAGTTTGGAATGGCCACAGACTACGATTTTGAATAACATGATCTTACTGCCTGGGGAAATCCTTTGTTGGGAGTTGATTAGCTGGCCCTGATTGTTTCTTGCCTGGAATTCCCTTGTTTTTGAGTGTTTTTCTTTGTTTACTGTTATGATTTTAGAAGAAGCCAGGCCTTAAAACTGCTAGGCTATTAAATGCTAATCAAGGTGGCCAATTGAAACATTCAAGCCTACCTCAAACAGACAAGAGTTCTTTCTCTCACCCTGGACATTCCACAGATATATAAACCCCATTTTCCTAGTTTCCTACAGACCACACAACTTCTGAGGATGCCTGCCATAGATGCAGGCAAAACATGAGGAGAGAATGCTTCTGGAACATGGCCATGCAACTCGGAAAATTCTCAACAACCCAGTGATTCCGGCCATGAAAGCCTTCAACAATACATTGTGTAAAACAATCCAAATACTCTTTTTTTAAGTTATGGGAAGAAATCAAAATGCGACCATGTTTCTTTGCAGTCCTCTTTTGGAGACTTTTTTTTGGTAAACTTTTGGAAATCCACATGAAAATAGAATCATGCTGAGTAGTAAGTCATCACAGGAATCCCATTTGAAAAGGAAGTTTGAACCAGTGATCAGTGTATATGTGTAATTGACTGTGAGGTCATTTATTATTGTGCTTACAGCATCACTCACAAAATCAGAAGAGTTTTTTTTAAAAAAAGACCACATTTTTACTCATTATTATCATCCAACAAGTCATTGCTTATTACTTTTTATTTATTTTACTAAAATATTTATATCCCACTATATATCACAGTATCTCAGGGTGACATAAACATAAAGTCAATGTAAACAATGTAAAACTATTTTAAATTTAAGCAATAGAGAATAATTTAAACAGACTGAAAGCATATTAAACAATTTGACATGCTGAAACCATTTAAAACCATGCACATGTACAGATTTGGGTGAAGCCAGGTCTGCCCAAAGGCTTTAATAAAAGCTTATGGTTTAATTTGATGCTGCAGTTCAGCCAGCGTTTACTATAATTGGACCTCTAAGGAGAAGACTTTCCATAACTGGGGCAACCCATCAAAGAAGACCCTGTCCTACATACAAAACCTTGTGATAGGATGAAACCTTATGGCATTCTACACCTTAAGAACCATGGGGCTCAGTTGGAATCCCCCAATGCCACCCACTAGCACAGGCAAGGGCCAACTTTGGCCCTCAAGGTGTTTTGGACTTCAATTTCTACAATTCATAACAGCCGGTAGACTAGGTTCTTGTGGGTTTTTTCGGGCTATAGAGCCATGTTCTAGAGGCATTTCTCCTGACGTTTCGCCTGCATCTATGGCAAGCATCCTCAGAGGTAGTAGGTAGACTGTTAGGAATTGTGGGAGTTGAATTCCAAAACACCTGGAGAGCCAAATTTTGCCCATTCCTGCTCTAGTACTAGTCTTGTAGAAAGGAGAAATATCAGTATTACACAGTGACTCCTATTTTCATTGTGCAGAGGGAGTCCATGAAGTATCTGATCAAAACTGCTGTGCAGTACTGTATTTTCCTCATCTTTCACAATAATAGATTGTTGATCAGGGCAATCTGGTTGTTTCAATAGCACAATATAGACTGAAAACAGACTTACTGAGTGCAGGTAATGTGCTTCCTTCAAGAACATCTGGAATTGTGCAGCCACTAGATGTTCAAACACCTTGCTTTGAAAGGGCATATCAGTTGGATGGCAGGTCTTGTATATCTCTGTGTTCATAGAGGTCTTCTTCAGTTGAAGGCACACCACAGCCTCCTTCCATATAGCAGGCATCACCTCTGATAGATTGATTGGTCCGCAAGAACAAAAATATGGTCCGTGGCCCCACCATTACTACACCGTTGCCTCGAAACCACATGGCAATGAGAGTGACTGGTCTCACAAAATCCTCATAGTGCCGAGGCAACGAGGATGTCGGGAGGGGAGAGGCTGTCTACCCACGAAAGATTAGTACTATCACATTAGCTATTGATTATTGAATTTGGTTTTCTGTGGGCGAGCAGATGGAGACTACAGGGTGGCATATGTTCTGTATCAGAAACTAGAGTTGATGTGATCTATCCAATGCAATTTTCTGAATCAGCACCCCAAATAACCAAACCCAATCTAAAGTTGACCCAAAACCTATTCGTAACCCTTTTGGTACTAATGTTGGAGAATGGTCCCTGGTCAAAGTGGTCTCTAGTCCAGTAGTCCCTGGTCAAAAAAAGGTTGGGAACCACTGCTTTAAATGAATAAACCAGATTGCTTTCAGTGCTAAGAAAGAAATGTACTTTTTGGAAAGCAAGTTACTCGTCTGCATCTCTTCATTATTGAAATGCCCCATTGTAAACAATACTTGGTACATTTCCCCCTTTCAATACATTTTCATTAGAAGGCACAGTACTGTGTGCTACACTGTAGCCTAGTTGCAGAGGAATCACATGCTTTTCAAGTGGAAATTATCTGGTTTAGTTGCTGGAATTTCCACTTAGAAGGATTAAGTGAGTTCATAATGGGAGAAGTCTCCACTGAAACTTTGGAGTGTTGATACCACGCAGAGTATTGGAGCACACTACATTAGAAAGACTAAAGGTGTGAGTCAGCGTTAGGCATAAGGGCAAATAGGAATCTCAGAAGATGTTTTTGAGATGGTGAGAGAGAAAGCAGCTAACCTGGTGGCAGAGCTTGGTGGTTACAAGCTATGGACTGACTATTGAGAAAGAGAGTTCTGTGGTGGGAAGTTCACTTTATAAATTCATACTCTTGGCTCATGCCCTTTTTGCTTTGAACTACTGATATTAAACTCAGTTTCTCTCTGCATCTTTTAGTTCTCTGCTGCAAAGTGTTTTATATAGATGAAGGATAGGTTGGTGTAACATCTGGCTGAAAGCAGCCCAACAGCTCCAAGTGACCCACCACTCCAGTTGCTTGCTGTTGACTACCTACTTGGGAATTCAGAAATAAGGTTATATAGGTTTCCAGATTTGTTATGGGACAAAGTCAGCTGATAAGGTGTGGGCATTGTATCTGACGAATAAGAGTTAGAATTATGCATCCACATTTTTGTACTTTCTCACAGATTAGACCAGAGCCAGGAAAGGTTAACGAGTGATTACATCTCCTAGAGTCCACCAACAAGCATAATCCATGGCCAAGATGAGAATGGGGAATGATTTTATGGGCTTGAAAAGCAATTTTCCAAATTTTGGTTCAGCTGGTAGTGGCTAGATCCAAGGAAGTCATGCTACCCTTCTATTCTGCCTTCATCAAACCACACCTGGAATTACACTGTATCCAATTCTGGGAAATACAATTGAAGGGTTCTCAAGCTGGAATGTGTCCAGGAGAGGGTGACTAAAATGATCAAGGGTTTGTAGAACAAGCCCTTTGAGGAGCAACTTAAAGAGCTGGGTATGTTTCACCTGCAGATGAGAAGGCTTAGAGGACACATGATGGCCATGTATAAATATGTGAGGAGAAGTCATAGGGAGGAGGGTGCAAGCTTGTTTTCTGTTGCCCTGGAGACTAGGACATGGAACAATGGATTCAAACTATAGGAAAGGAGACTCCACCTGAACACCTGAAGAACTTCCTGACTGTGAGAGCTGTTCAGCACTGGAACTCTCTGCTCTGGAGCGTGATAAAGGCTCCTTCTTTGGAGGCTTTTAAACAGAGGCTGGATGGCCATCTGCCAGGGGTGCTTTGAATGCAATTTTCCTGCTTCTTGGCAGGGGGTTGGACTGGATGGCACATGAGGTCTCTTCCAACTCTATGATTCTATGACTCTATGATTCTAGGTCATTGTCAAGAGGCCTAACTATAAAGACTTTGATAGATTCTGAGAAGTAATCCTGTTTAATTAAATATAATGGGCCTTTAGTATCCATTGGGGTTTGGTTCCAGGATCACTGCGGACATCAAAATCCATGGATGCTCAACTCCCGTTATATGCAGTATTGAATCCCTTATATAAACGACTCAAATGTGTACTGGAGAGAAACTGGGGATCTATGAAATGACTGGAGGCTACAGCAAAGTATGCCTACACATTAGTGTAGTGCTCAACATGCAGCTAAATCAAGAATTGCTGTTAGAAATGTGTTTTTCCCAAATGTTTTCAAGCCTTGGTTGGTTGAGTCTCAGAATGTAGAACCCAAGGATATGGAGGATTGACTGTATATTCAAAAGCATAGCACCATCCTTAATATATTTAGCTTACAGAATTGGAGTTTTCTAGACACACAGTGCGGTTTGTGGCTGGCGCCGAGTTCACCCAGTCCTGCCAAGATAGTTCTTTTGTGCCAGGTAGCACAGCTGAATATGTAGCAATATCGAGGTTCTTTTTTCCTGGTAAGGGGAAAGAGCTTGTTCTTTCAACGTCTTTGTACATTGTCTCCAGTTGTAAGTGCAGACTCAAGACTGCAAACACAGACCAGTGTTCTGGCTTCATCATTGCTTCACTGTTGTTGCTACAAACTGTTTGCTGAAGCTGCAGCTTAATCCTCCTTCAGCCCCTCACAAAGGCTGCACCCACCCAGGCTCAGCAAGAATTTGGGTCCTGGCCAGGTTCCAGCTTGGCCTTTCAAGGCTTTGTGTAACTGGATGCATTGCCAGCCAACCTGGGTTTGAAATTCTCCTGAAAATGCTCTATAAACATTTGTTCGCCTTTGTCTCCACTGCATACTCTGTGCCGTAGTCAGCAAGCAGAAGGCTTAATTATGATTTGTGGTCTCTTTGATTTTGAAATCTTGAGGATAATAGATCAGACTGATACCATACATTGCATCATCTTTAATATTACTTCAGTATGACCGGGTAGTGATTACAGCAAAGATCTTTTCAGCAGTTATTTTCCAGAGCAGGAATAGATAAGAGGTAGATCTCTGGATGGCTTGTAATAGATCTGCAAAGGTTCCTGACTCCAAATAAAGTGCAAAAATATTGTGAAACATGGTAAAGGGCTGAAGGAAGATTAAACTGCAGCTTCAGTTATTGCCCTTTCAGTCTCAATGTTGCTCACTAGGAAAATATGGGTATTGATAGATCTGAAAGTCAGTGTAGTCTAGTGGTTTGAGCATTGGACTATAACTCTAGATGACCTTGGGCAAGCAAAACTCTTTCAGCCTCAGGAAGGCAACAGAAGAGATCTTGCCAATAAGACCACATGCCAAATGATAGATTATGTCTATCATTAAGCCATTGTGTCTATTTCCTGGCCAAGATCCAAGGGTAAATCCCTGAAATGTCATAACGGAGATGCAGGTTATTGTTTATATATATAGTTTATTATCAAATGTTGAGTTTTGAATAGCAGTAGGAAATTGGCTACTCATCAGCACCTGTTTCTGGTTGTTTGATCTTAGGTTTCTACTGTTCCCCCAAGCCCTCTCTCCTGTTCTATAATGCATAATTATCTTTGGAGTTTCTATCCTATCTTTCCTGTTTATGGATTAAAATAAATGAAATCCTAGTAATAGAACTGTATTGAAAGAGAATAGACTGGGAATTGCAAAAGAAGGTGTTTCACAAAAGAAGGTGCTGATAGTGTTGCTGAATGCATGGGAAAACATGATAGGATTGGCCCGTATCACATTTGCCCTGGAATTGCCACAGATCGTGGAGAATCCAATGGGGTCCAACAGAGGGTGGGGAGGACCCGTCGCACCACATCTCTGCATTGCCTGACTTACTCCTAACCCCATCTCATGGGGGGAAGCATCCACCTCCCAACTTTTGCCGTCGTGGCAGCATACGCTGGTTCCTCTTCAGTTTTGCATGGAGCCCTGCTGGAAGTAACTATATGTCATGGAATGGGAGAAAGCGGGCTCTGTGATAAAACTGAAGAAGAGTAAGTAGCGTGTATATATATATAGAGAGAGGGGGCCCCAGTGGCGCAGTGGGTTAAAGCGCTGAACTGCTGAGCTTGTTGACCGAAAGGTTGCAGGTTTGAATCGGGGAGCGGCATGAGCTTCTGCTGTCAACCCCAGCTTCTGCCAAGATAGCAGTTCGAAAACATGCAAATGTGAGTAGATTAATAGGTACCGCTCCGGCAGGAAGGTAACGGCGCTCCATGCAGTCATGCCGGCTGCATAACCTTGGAGGTGCCTACGGACAATGCCGGCTCTTCGGTTTAGAAATGAAGATGAGCACCACACCTGAGTTGGACACAACTGAACATGTCAGGGGAAAACCTTTACCTTACTTTACACACACACACACACACACATATATATATATACATACATACATGTCAGGGGACAAGCTTAATCTTTCCAGTTGACAATATGTATATATTAATAACATGTATTGTTGATAGACCCAACTTCCTGATGAAGACTCCTGAGAGTCTAAACCAGTTGTGAGTGAATGTCAAAGTCCACTCTTGCGCAATAAAGAAAACAGGACATTTACTGTGCAAGGATTTGGAGTCTACTCATCTGTAGTAAAGACGCAAGAACTATTTCCACACACATGAAGAGGATTTTTTTTCATCTTTTGAGAAAAGAACAAATTATTTCTGTTTGATGTGAATGAAACAATCCTATGTTTTACTGACATTTGTATGTGTATGTATACATTGAACTTCTATGTGTTTTGATGCTTTTGCATCACTGCAGTTAGTGGATACTGGTCTTTCTAGTTCCAAGGAAACCAATTTTCCTTTCCAAAACTGAAGTGGAACCAGGGATATATCTATCTAGAGTAGACACAAGTTATAACAAGGAAGTCCAGAGATAAGAATTGCTGCTGGAAATCTGCAGTGGGACTGTGAAATTTTCTGTAAAGGACAGACTCCTTGGGAAGGTGGTGAACTGTACAGTTCTCCTTATCTTAATCCCTGTCTTGAGTATCTGCTCAAACTATGGACAAATATATGGAGGATTTTTGAAGAAGAGATCTTAATATACATGAAGCTTGCCTTTATTCTTTGAATAATTACTCATCTCTTTGTTTCATACTAAACGAAGAACTGGACTACTGGCCAGACTGTTGATCCAAATACCAGTGTTTTCAATTGACTGGGAGCAGGATTTCAGGCAGAAATGTTACCAGTCCTATTTAGAAATGCTAGGGACAAAGCCTAGGCTTTTTTGCATGCAAAGCACATGCTCAGCAGCAATTTATCTGTGATCACTTGCCATCAAATAGCATGTGAAACATACTAGCAGTCTTCTGTGTGTTCAGGCAAAGTTTTAACTCAAACTTGTATTTCTGTATCCATATTTGATTGGCAGTCGTGCTGCTGTTCTAACCTACCCTAAATCAGATTATGATTTGGTAACAAGTCTTCACCTCCTACCTGAAAACCAATCTTTTCTTCAGAGCCAAATGTATCCCTCTAACAAGGCTATATTAAATGTATATACACTTTTCTAAAGACTGTGATAAGTTGACTTTTGCAACTCTTGTTTTCAAAATTGGTTCTAAATTTGTACAAGAAATTTGCTTTAGGCTTATCATAGAAAAGTCTCAAAAAGTATAAGCTGATTGCTCTCAGTGATGAAAGACATTAATAGATTGTGTTGAAAAGCTGAGAGACCTCTAAGGGCACAGTTAATACCAGAATTAAATATTGTTGGCATAACATCCTACCAATAGCAGCAGCTGAAATGCCTGGGTACAAATCTTCCCCGTACTGTACCACAAATAGCAGTGCTGTACTTCAGCAAAATCATGTCCAGCATTTGAATAGTTGGCTTGGAAGAATATTTACTGATTTGGGGAATGTGAGGTGGGAGTAATTCGCTGATCTATACAGGCATATGTTTTTTAGGATGTGATCAGGCAGGAAGGGTTGGGAGAATGCTCTAAAGGAGGGGTCCCCAAACTACGGCCTGTGGGCCGTATGCGGCCCGCCAAGGGCATTTCTCCGGCCCGCGCAGCCTGGCCTGGCGTGGCCCCGCCCACCCGGTGCCTCTCCGCCAATTGCGGACACCCTCTGCTCCGGCCGCTCTGCCTGTGTGGGAGGGAGAAGCCTCCCAGGTAGGTCCTCTGCAGAGCAGAGCGGCTGGAGCAGAAGGTGTCCGCAGTTGACAGAGTGGCGCTGGGTGGGTGTGTGGCCAGGGAACACCGGTGTGGTGAAGACAGGTGAACTACAACTCCAAAACTCAAGGTCAATGCCCACTAAACCCAGTATTTTCTGTTGTTCATGGGAGTTCTGTGTACCAAGACTGGTTCAATTCCATCATTGGTGGAGTTCAGAATGCTCTTTGATTGAACTATAAATCCCAGCAAATACAACCCCCAAACGCCACCAGTGTTCACATTTGGACATATTGAGTATCAGTGCCAAGTTTGGTCCAGATCTATCATTGAGTCCACAGTGATTTATGGAGGCAGGTGAACTACAACTCCAAAACCAAAGGACACTGCCCACCAAACCCTTCCAGTATTTTCTATTGGTCATGGGAGAACTGTATGCCAAGTTTGGTTCAATTCCATCGTTGATGGGGTTCAGAATGCTCTTTGATTGTAGGTGAACTATAAATCCCAGTAACTACAACTCCCAAATGTCAAGATTCTATTTTCCCCAAACTCCACCAATGTTCAAATTTGGGCATATTGAGTATTTGTGTCAAGTTTGATCCCGATCCATCATTGTTTGAGTCCACAATGATCTCTGAATGTAGGTGAACTACAACTCCAAAACGAAAGAACACTGCCCACCAAACCCTTCCAGTATTTTCAGTTGGTCATGGGAGAAATGTGTGCCAAGTTTGGTTCAATTCCATCGTTGGTGGGGTTCAAAATGCTCTTTGATTGTAGTTGAACTATAAATCCCAGCAACTACAACTCCCAAATGACAAAATCATTTTTGTGAAGGACATACATTGGGTTGTTAGGTGTCTTGTGTCCAAATTTGGTGTCAATTCGTCCAGTGGTTTTTGAGTTCTGTTAATCCCACAAACTAACATTACATTTTTATTTATATAGAAGATGTCTATGTATGTTTTTTGATTGGGGGGGGGTGTTTGCACTGCAAATAATATATGTGCAGAGTGCATAGGAATTCATTCATATTTTTTTTCAAATTATAATCCGGCCCTCCAACAGTTTGCGGGACTGTGACCCGGCCCTCTGTTCAAAAAGTTTGGGGACCCCTGCTCTAAAGTACTGTTGTAGCAAGAAAAAACCAGGATAAATATCCTCACTATAAGCACTGAATGAATGAGCACTGAATGAATGGAGACTAGAATTCAATTCCCTGCTTGACCATGGAAATCTGCTGGCTGACCTTAGGGGACTCAATCACTTTCAACCCCAGAAAAGCCTATGATGGGGCCCACCTTAGGGTCAGCATAAGTTGGAAATAGCTTCCTGGCATACAGGAACAAACGTCAAACTAGGAAAGTGGGGGAGCTTACAGACAGGGCATTTTTTGTAGTCATTGTTCAAATAGATGTTGCGTACCTTCAAGTCATTTCTGAGTTATAGTGACCTTAAGATTCCTTTATTGATTTTTTTTGGGTTGAATTTGTTCAGATGGGATTTGTTCATCTCTTTATCTATATAAATAAAAATGTAATGCTTGTTTGTGGGATTAACAGAACTCAAAAACCACTGGATGAATTGACACCAAATTTGCACACAAGACACCTAACAACCCAATTTTCCAACCCAATTAACAGAACTCAAAAACCACTGGACGAATTAACACCAAATTTGCACACAAGACACCTAACAACCCAATGTATGTCCTTCACTCAAAAAATGGATTTTGTCATTTGGGAGTTGTAGTTGCTGGGATTTATAGTTCACCTACAATCAAAGAGCATTCTGAACCCCACCAATAATAGAATTGAACCAAACTTGGCACACAGTTCTCCCATGGCCAAGAGAAAATACTGGAAGGGTTTGGTGGGCAGTGTCCTTTGGTTTTGGAGTTGTAGTTCACCTACATCCAGAGATCACTGTGGACTCAAACAATGATGGATCTGGACCAAACTCTACACGAATACTCAATAAGCCCAAATGTGAACACTGGTGGAGTTTGGGGATTTATAGTTCACCTACAATCACAGAGCATTCTGAACCCCACCAATGATATAATTGGGCCAAACCTCTCACACAGTACCCTCATGACCACCAGAGTGGGCCACAGCAACGCGTGGCAGAGGACGGCTAGTTTAAAATAAATTGTGATGGCATGCCCGAGCCTTTGGGAAAACTTTACCCAGGGACTATCTGATACATTCTGTTAAGATTAAGACCCTTAGTAGACAGAGGGACTTCGAGGCAAGGTGAAAAGATAACCAAACGAGTTTACTGAAACAAGATGAATAAAGGGTTAACTTTACCCGGGACGATCATAGGACAACTTAAAACAATACATTACAAAGGGAGATCTTGCTGGTTGCAGTCATCTTTCTGGGATCTTCTGCTTCTGATGCAAAGTGATGGATTATAAGTTGTTGCTTACAAACTGTCTTAATCTTCTCTCCTGTGAAGCTTAGGCTGGCCAAAAGCTTCTGTTGTCCTTTGGACTGTTGGTATAAAATAATGATAAATGCTGTAGCAGGTGCTAAGAATGCCTGTTTTGAATTTCTAGGCCTAGAATACCAGACAATATTCAAGCCTTTAAAAGACTGTAGCTCTGCTGTAGAAAAAAGGAGGAGTCCAGCAAAGAGCTCTGTACAGGGAAATGGAATAGAACAACTGAGACAGGCCTCTGAGGGGTGTTTTTATGCTCCACCCAAAAACTCATACAGAGGAAGGTATCTACACTATTGGGAAGGCCTATAAACAGGGGGAACTGAAGCAGAGAAGGCAGAGCTAAGACTTCACATAAATGAAATTCTGCATTTATGTAGCAAGATATTTAAAATTCTGTGGCCAGCATAGTATAGAGCAGCTCCTTAAGATAAATGGCATCTTGATAAATCGCTGGTTCTTTCATAGCATCTTTCTATCAGTAGATTTCCTCAGCCAGTGGTGCACATTCAGGACAGACCCTTTCTTCACACCTCCTTCCCTTGAGCTAATTAGCTCACAAAGGGGCACTTCCATTATTTGTTCTGCAAGCAGCTTTTGAAATTCCAATCACCACCTAGTTTATCGGATTAGAAGCCTGATAAGGAAGTGAACTCAGCCATTGCTTCCCCCATCCCTTCTCTATGAAATGACACATTTCCCTCCCGTTCCTTCTTCTAGTAGCCCCACCTTTCCTCCAGGCCTGGCTTTATTCTTCCTGAAGGAATCTCCTTATCTGGGTTGAGTCCAAGGGGCTGGGCAGGGAGATGACAAAAGCAGAAGGTATGCTTTTAGCTTGGAGCAAAATTCAGCTATTGATGTGAACAACACAAGCCAAATGTTGCTGAAAATGGCATGGAAATTCACCTTGAAAGGGACCAGATCTGAATATAGGGTTGTTCCATATGCTTAGATGCCATGCACAGAGCATGAAATGTTTGGTAAGGTTGGTATTGAAACTCTCCATGAGATGGGATAAAACCGAATGTGGTACTGATTTATATACTAAGCATCAAAGAATGGTAAACTTGGGAGTATTGCTCTCAAAAGCAAGATATACATTTACAGTAGAGTCTTGCTTATCCAAAATAAACGAGCCGACACAACGTTGGATAAGCGAAAATGTTGAATAAGAGGGATTAAGGAAAAGCCTATTAAACGTCAAATTACATTATGATTTTACAAATTAAGCACCAAAAATATGTTTTATAACAAAGTGACAGAAAAAACGGTTCAATACATGGTAACGTTATGTAGTAATTACTGTATTTACAAATTTAGCACCAAAACATTGCAATGTATTGAAACAGCTGTGGATCCGGGTGGGAGGCAGACCGCATTGGATAATACAGAACATTGGATGAGTGAAGGTTAGATAAGCGAGACTCTACTAAATACATAGCAACAAAAACCTAGAAACTTGAGATAGATAACATAAAAATATCAAATATTGTATGCTTTGCTTATGTAATTAGGAATGGAAACACTTCCACATATCACGCCTCTCCCATCTCATCCTCACTCATATAGGTTCACAGGAGAGAGCAAAAAAACTCAATTTTCCTGTTCAGTACTTACGCAAGGTCAAATACCACTGCGTTCAGATGATCTTACTTCATAGACAAGCCTTTAGCATCACAGCTTGAACTGAAAAGAGAAGTAGCCTCCATGGGCATGAAGCAAAATTCATATTAGGGCAATGCTTTTATTAAGATAACAACAACAAGTGCAGCACAAAAAATTGCGGATACATACTTGTGTCCTTTTTTTCAGTTGGCTTAATAAAGATACTGCCTAATATGGATTATAGAGTCAGTAAGAAACTGTCTCTTCCTAGACTTGGCAGAGCAGTGTCTACATTTGATATATGCCATGGCTAAATATTCCTACCTCTGCCCTTCTCCCAATGCTACTCTCCTAATTTTGGCTTTCAGAGCACACCCTGACTCAACAGTGGGCAACAGAGAATTACAAGTTTATTAGTTGCAGCATAACAAATCTAATCTGAGACAATCTGAAAAGGAATTTGGATTTCCAAGAGTTGCAGAGGAGAGGAGATACCTTTCTTAGTCAGTGAATTATATGTGATTCTAACCATTGGAGTATATTTTGTCTTTGGAAAAGTCCCAAGTTTCTGCTGTGATAATGCATCGTGCCAAGCATGCAGGATTCACTGCTATAAGTGACTGAAACAGTGTCAACCCCTCTCATCAGCCCTCTAAGAAGAAGACAAAGAGAATGCACATCTGGATACATATATCTTCTGCAGGGAGTGTTTGGTCAGGCAGCCAACCTTTCTTTCCTTTGAATTTATGGCCATAGCAGCTGTGTACTTGTGCTGGTAATTATGGGTTTGTGAAATCCTGAAGTTTTATACTTATTGGTAAGCAGCAGTAAAGTGACAAAATATTAACTTCAAGTCATGCTTTGGGTTTGTTGGGGATTAAATGCTTAGACTGTGACCCTTTTCCATCAGACTATATGTGTACTTAGAGAGCAGAGTCACAGATCTTCATAGCAACCTAATGGAGACAACTTTTGTCTGTAGGATTTTACATCTGTGCTGGGCAACTCAGCTGCTATGTCAAACTGTTGTATGGCAACTTAGAAAACATACTTGAAGCACAAAGCTTCCCTGTGCCTGTCATGGGAACTTCACTTGACTCAGTCCTTGTTTCTCAATAGCAGAGCATTTATGCATGCAGTTTAAAGGGAAATGATCATCTCATGTGACATGTGGCTGGGCCACCTGTACATTGTACTCAGTGTAAAATCGCCAAAGTAGAGGATTGTGGTACAGCAACATGACTTATTTGGCTCACTAATAAAATGGAAGGGAGGCAAGGAGAGGTGTCACTTGGCTCCTGTGAGAAGTCACTCCAGGACCATGTGTGCATTCACAAATATGATACATGTAATGAATATTGCAAACCTAAGGGTGCCATCTCCCAGTAGTGGAATGGATAAGAGCTTTTGTGTGCCTACACTTTAAATTTCTAAATTGTGTAAAATATTCTGAGTAAAACGCATGGAGCAGATGTACCATATACTGAGGCGGCCCTAGGTAATTTTCAACGGTAAGCAAACAGTATTTTGCCGCCCCCCGCCCCCAACCAATCATATATATTTTCTGTTCGTCGTGGGAGTTCTGTGTGCCATATTTGGTTCAATTCCATCATTGGTGGAGTTCAGAATGCTCTTTGAATTTAGGTGAACTATACATCCCAGTAACTACAACTCGCATATGTCAAGGCCTATTTTCCCCCAAGAGCGTCTCAAGAGCGCCCCTGGACAAAATCAACTATACTGCAAATGCTTACTTTGCGTAATGGGTTGAGCCGCCCCTGACCATATATACTCATGTATAAGTTGATATCATATATAGAATCATAGAATCAAAGAGTTGGAAGAGACCTCATGGGCCATCCAGTCCAACCCCCCGCCAAGAAGCAGGAATGGATGAGTCAAGGAAATCCTTCCATGGATTTTTATATGACCCATGGATAAGTCAAGGGTCATTCCATGGAGAGGGGAAAGCTCCAGTGCCATCTAATAGCAGGAGCTATCCTTGGTGGCCACCGCCATTTCCCTGACCAGTCATTCAAAAAGGCCAGAAGTGGCAACATGTTGGAGGTAGTAAAGATAGTGCTTCTTTTAGGCTCTTCCAGAATAGACTAAGCTCTTGCCTTTCACCACAGTATTCATAAAAGAGGATGGTGCCTTTTTAAAATTAAGAGTTAAGGCACAGAATTCAAACTGATCTGTGGATAAGTCGATTCAAATTTTTGGGGTTGATTTTTTTCCTTTAAAAATGTAGACATATATGTGAGTATGCACTGCAAACTTATCTTGTGTTTAACATAAAAACACTGCCATTTAAAATCCAGATTATCTGCTTTGAACTGAATTATATAGCAGTGTAGACTCAGGGCCCTTCTAGACATGGCTAAAAATTCCAGAAATAATCAGTTTAAAAGGGGGTTGTTTAGCCAAATTGTGGGCAGAATCGGGTTAACAGATGAAAGGCATGTGTTAAAAAAGTGCACTTAAAACATAATTCTGTCCAAAAAATGTGCACTTTTGTATGGCTGTATATACCTGCAGTCATGCAAAACACCTGCTTTCCTTCCCTTTCTCCTGTGTGGACTGCTCCAGCACACTTGTACTTTTTTAAAGCCCGAAACAGCTGATCAGACTGTCAAAACATTGAGCCACAGACACACAGGTGGCTCAATGGAAGCACAAGTGAAAGCAATTAGAACTCTGGAAACTCTTTTAAACTTTATAATATTAAACAGAGCTTGAATTAACAATTGGGTAAGAGAAAGATAAGAACTCTGCTTGTTTTTCAAAACCTTATGCCGGATGCCCCCCCTCCACCCTCCATCTTGATCCACTTCAAAGGAAGATGTGAGAACAGCAGGGGACCATTTCCTGGGACTGACAGGTCTGTGTGTAAACCTGCTGTCAGGTTGCAGGATTTTTTGCCCAAGATTTAAAACGGAAATTTTGGCATTGTTTGAAAGCGCCCTCAGATAATTCAGTTAAAACTGATAATGTGGTTTATCTGTTTTGATAATTTGGATTATATGGCAGTGTATAAGGGGCCTGAGTTGATCAAATCAAAGGCCTATATGATTTGGTTGAATAGTCAGTTGGCCTGGGAGATATCACATTTACTCATTTTACATAAGTGTTTGGCCTTCCTTTTGCAACAGCTTTCAAGAAATCAGCTAAAACACCCAACTAAGGACCACCCATTGCCTGAATGTAGAGCCATTGCTTTAAAGAGCTGAACCCTAGGTAGTATAATGTGTCCAGAGGGGGGCGACTAAAATGATCAAGGGTCTGGAGAACAAGCCCTATGAGGAGTGGCTTAAGGAGCTGGGCATGTTTAGCTTGAAGAAGAGAAGGCTGAGAGGAGATATGATAGCCATGTATAAATAGGTGAGAGGAAGCCACAGGGAGGAGGGAGCAAGCTTGTTTTCTGCTTCCTTGGAGACTAGGACACGGAACAATGGCTTCAAACTACAAGAGAGGAGATTCCATCTGAACACGAGGAAGAACTTCCTGACTGTGAGAGCCGTTCAGCAGTGGAACTCTGCCCTGGAGTGTGGTGGAGGCTCCTTCTTTGGAAGCTTTTAAACAGAGGCTGGATGGCCATCTGTCAGGGGTGATTTGAATGCAATATTCCTGCTTCTTGGCAAGGGGTTGGACTGGATGGCCTATGAGGACTCTTCTAACTCTTTGATTCTATGATTCTATAATGATTTCCTCTGCTGTAATAGAAAGGTAGTTCTGAAGCTGTTCTCTGCCTTATTTGACTCAGAGCTTAGCAGAACCAGAGCGTTTTTCCTTTGACAGAAGATATATAAGGATGCTGTAATTTCTCTAATATTGCTTGAGCTTGTGAGTGTGGGACTGTAAGCCACTGTCTGGCAGAGCAGCTACTGAAAACATCCAGAGAAAATTATTGTTCTACCATTTCACTAAAGTAAATCCGCAGTGAGGGAGCAGCTATTGGTTTCATTCAGTGTAACTGATTTTTGCTTTTGTTGTTGTTTCTGGCAGGAAAGTGAATCTGCAATAGAACTGAGCTTCACTCTGGCAAAGATCATTTGCAGTCATATTATTATCTGACATCTACATCCATTTTTTCTTTTCCAAAGTGATCTTAAGCAGCTGAAAGTATTTTAAAACGTTAATAACACAATGTCAAAATACGAAGTAATTAAACAGGCATGTTGGGTCCCTATTTTGGGGAAAGTGGAGTATTGAATAAATAGCAAGTAGAATAATATTAGCACAAAAGAGGTTATATTAATGATGGATTTAAAACAGCAACAATAAACTGTTTGCTTTTTAACTGTTCCCCTTGAGTACAAATTATGGCACGCAATATGGCTAATAAAATATTAAAAATAGCTTGTTTGAGTTGAAATCATGGATTATAATCTGTGGGGAGTCATAAAGTTACAGGGAAGCTGCCAGCACGTTGCTAACCCCTTTAGCCTGTATTTTCCACATATAAAAAGAAATATTAATGACCCATTTTACAGAACTATTACAGTTGTTATAGGGAACATAAAGCACATATATACTGCTGCTGCAAAATGGTTCCTTGTGACCATACAGAGTAGTAGTTTTACAGTTTTCCTAGCAAGGAGCCATATCTCCATACCTTCTGCTGCCTTGGCATGGTAGTATTGGCCACTTACAATCATGGAAGGGGTAGTCCACCACTCTTGTAGTTTGGGATGATTCAGTGCTCCCTGTTACCCATACTGTGTATATAAGAAAGCTTATTCTTTGAGCAGGACGATATGGTCTGCCATTCTGTTCTTGGGTATCTTTTACCTCCATTTTATTAGCAAGATTTTAGTGCACAGGCAACAGTTGAAAAGTATCGGGGTTACTCTTTGCCCTTGTGGTATATTTACAATGAAAACTCCTTCCTACCTGCTGTTATTATCCACTGGGGAAATTGTTTAAACACATATCACTTTTTTAAAAAGCAAAGTTTAAAATCAGCTCTTGAAGGAGAAATGTTAGAAAAACACTGCAAGGGTTCAAATGCTCCTTTCTCTTTCCCATACTATTCTTACACTCAGATTACACCCTCATTTGCTGTAGTCTAATAAAACAAAGAGAACTGTCTTTAAAAAGGATCATTGAAATTATGGGTTGCCTGCTAGCTAGGAAATGAGTAGGGATAAAAAACTGATTGGTCTACAGGGAGGAGTAGATTGCATGGGACAGCTGGGATAGATGAATTGGCAAGGCTGTGTGCCATTGATATTTTTTTAAGCTAAAAGTAGTCTAATTGACTACTGAATACTCCAGTTAGGGTTGTCCATGCCATTTCTGCTTCCCTGGAGACTAGGATGTGAAACAATGGCTTCAAACTACAAGAAAGGAGATTCCATCTGAACATGAGGAAGAACTTCCTGACGGTGAGAGCCGTTCAGCAGTGGAACTCTCTGCCCGGAGTGTGGTGGAGGTTCCTTCTTTGGAAGCTTTTAAACAGAGGCTGGATGGCCAGCTGTCAGGGGTGATTTGAATGCAATTTTCCTGCTTCTTGGCAGAATGGGGTTGGACTGGATGGCCCATGAGGTCTCTTCCAACTCTTTGATTCTATGATTCTATCATATTTCCCATTTTGATACACAGTTGTGAAAACTGGACAGTAAAGAGAAAGCTGATGCGGGGGTGGGGGAATCAAAACATTTGAAATCTGGTGCTGGGAAAAATTCTATTAAAACCGTGGGTTGCTAAAAAGATAAATAAATGGGCCTTAGAGCAAATCCAACTTGAACTCTTCCTAGAAGTCAAAATGACTAAACAGAGGCAGCCATTCTTTGTCTATATCATGAGAGGACATGGCTCATTAGTAAAGACAATAATACTTGATAAGGCAGAAGGCAGTAGGAAAAGAGAAGGACTGCATTCCAAATTGATATACTGAATCAAGAAAGCAATTGCCCTGCATCTGCAAGACTTATTGATGATTGGGTGACTTGGAGGTCTCTCTTTCATGGGGTCACCGTAATGCAAAACTGAGTCAACACCAACAACAATTTCTTTCAAAACTTGGAAACCTGTTTGGATTCAAAACAATCTCCCAACCAGCATGAGTGCTGATCATGCAAGCTGGTGACTTTGGGGAATTTAGCTCCAAATATAACTTTTGCAAGCTCTGATATTTTTTTACAGGTTTTGAATGTATAACACTGCTATTGAAAAATGGGACCCCAAATTGTGAAATATATGAATTATGAGACATGGCTCCATTGGGATGTACAGCAATGGAGCCATGTCTCAGAATTACTACAGTTTTTTTCCTGTAGTAATTCTTCATGAAATGCTTTTGAATGTTGCTCAACACACCCTAGACTCCAGTAAACAATCTCTCAAATTGTCACAATATTTTTACAATGGACTAGGGAGACTTAGGGGGGGTACACAATGGGCTTGCTTCGGATCTATGGATCCTTTCCTGTTTTGCCTAATATGATTTGGTAATGCTTTCTTTTCCATTCCCCAAGCAAGACCCAGTCTTGCAACACCCATTGGGATGGTCAGCACCCTAAAGCACCCATTGTTTATTTGGAGTTACACCTTTGCCTCCACCAGAGCACATTAAGCCCATTATCAATTGTTGGACTGCATTCCTTTCCAATCATGCTCCTTTCAGAGGTGGATCAATAAATGGACAAACTCTTCAAAATAAACCAATGACAGTTTATTAAGGTTGGGTTGTTGTAGGTTTTTTCGGGCTATATGGCCATGTTCTAGAGGCATTCTCTCCTGACGTTTCGCCTGCATCTATGGCAAGCATCCTCAGAGGTAGTGAGGTCACCTCACCTCACTACCTCTGAGGATGCTTGCCATGATGCAGGTGAAAAGTCAGGAGAGAATGCCTCTAGAACATGGCCATATAGCCCGAAAAAACCTACAACAAACCAGTGATTCCGACCATGAAAGCCTTCGACAATTTATTAAGGTTTCCTGCTAAAGCAAGAACCAACTAATAGTGATGCCAGATGTAGCCCTGGATCACGCAGGGAACAAATCCTAGTCAGACAGTTTCTGAGCCAATCAGGAGCCAGTTCAGGTGACTTTAATATCTGTCAAAATGTAATAAATATGCTCCGTATTTGTAATTGTGGTGTGTCAGTTCTTTCTCCACTAACATCCTCTCTGGCCATTGAGAATAAATCTCTGATTTTGCTTTCAATCCATCTGTGTCTCATTTGATCTTCCGGAAAGCTAGACACGCCAGACTCCCGAACCCAGTGTTCTTGCAGATGCTGAAATCAGTCAACCACAGAGAGACATGTTTGTAGTGTAATCTTTGTGACTTTGATGGCTAGATACACTCTGCTACTCTTGGGTTTAAAACAAGATCAGCATGCAAAGGACCATGGTTTCTAAGGCCATGGATATCTAATGTGGTAGCTACTGTTTGAAGGTATGAAACCCTTATCTTGCTGAGTTTCTGTTCACTGAATGGGATTCTTTGAAAGTGTCAAGTGGCCTCTCCAGCTGCTTTAATGACAGGGTTAATGCTCAGGAATGCTTGGCAGTCGGGCTTGGCAGCGCAGGTCACAAGGTGAGGTTCACTTTGCAGCACTGGTGGTCGAAGGTTTCTCTGCTGTGAACCAGGCCAGCTGTTCCAGGCCTGTTGTGTTTTCTAATCCACAAAGCACACACTGCATATCCATAGCAAGCTTTTGACTTTGCAGTCCATTTTTCTTAATATTGGATCCCCTTGGAGAGGGACCATAGCATGTTGGATCAAATGGGTCAGTTTGAATCATGGTGCAAAAGGCAAGTGAATTTTGCTTGTCAATTTTTAAAATATCCCACCTTCCTCCGAAAATCGCATACCATCCACTTGTTGGTGAGGATGGTTTCAATTCATTTTCTATTCCACTTTCCAGCAGCTTTAAAAATTTCCCAGTTTCCCTTTCCTCCCCTCACGTTATCTCCTTGTCCACACCTTACTTCAGTTATTGCAAACTGATCTCAAAATGTATTTTGTACCCAGTGAATGCAGCAAGGAAAACAGGAGATGAGGGGTGGAAACTCTCCTTCCCTGTATTCTCAGGAAAAAGCAGACTGCTGCAACCTCTCCTAGGTTGTGCATGCTATCTTCACCACTTCGATATTACATATATCCTGATATCCGAATATTACACATATCCTGATTTCCACCTGTAAACTGTTGGAGGGGATGATATTTTTTAAAAAATTCAAAAGATTAAACAAAAACCATAAACAAATAAAACCATAAAAAGTCATAATGTTTATATAAGTTCATACAAATTACAGCCAACGTTCTACATTTACTGGGATTAGGGATGCAGGATCCCCATGAAAGTGCAAAAATTATGAATGAAAAGCACCATTGGGCTTTTTTTACAGGTGAAAGAACATCTCTCTAGGAATCTCTAAGTCAGTGGTTCTCAACCTATGGGTCCCCAGGTGTTTTGGCCCACAACTCCCAGATATCCTAGCCAGTTTACCAGTTGTTAGAATTTCTGGGAGTTGAAGGCCAAAACATCTGGGGACCCACAGGTTGAGGACCACTGCTTTAAGTTTTCCAGTTCAATTCTATGTCAACTTCTACTGGAAGTTGACCACAGAATCACACTGGAAGTTTTACAAATGTCTATAGAAGTGTTCTCTCTAGGAATTTCTTAGTCCTTCAGTGAAATTCTATGTTCAACGTCTGATAGGTCTTCTTATCACTTAGAGAGCCCTAAATGGTTTGAGACCTGCCTATTTTCATGATTGCATCTTTCCCTATGAGCCAGCACGTACTTTAAGATCATCTGGGGAGGCTCTTCTCTTGCTTCTACCGTCCTCACAATCTCGGTTGGTGGGGATGAGGAAAAGGGCCTTCTCTGTGGTGGCCCCTCAGCCCTAGAACTCCCTCCCCAGGAAGATCAGACAGGCTCCCACTCTCTCCATTTTCCACAAGGAATTAAAAACTTGGCTGTTTCGTTGTGCCTTTGATTAGGCAGTTCACTACAGAATTTCCCAACCTATCCAGCTCCTACACTTTAACATGGTCCCTTTCTGGCACTCCTAACACTTTAATAACCTAAGGACATTTGCCTCCTAGCCCAGCCCTCCGATTGTCACACTTTCCCTGGCTCTACTTAGGAGTCATTGCACTTAGTAATTATGAACCGAACCCAGCACCTTATTTGCTCAGCCATTATATTGCTTTTAATTGTTTTTATAATGTTGTCTGATTTTATGTTTATTGATGTTTATATTGCCTATTTTTTGATGCTTATTTTAACCTGTTTTATTAGGCTTGTCCATTTGTAAGCCACCCCAAGTTGCTTTGGGGAGGTGGAGTATAAAAATAAAATTGTTGTTGTTGTTGTTGTTGTTGTTGTTGTTGTTGTTTTTGTTATTTGAAACACAACAAGATGAGTCCATAGCAAACAAGTTCACTCTTCTGACGGTATTATTATTATTATTATTATTATTATTATTATTATTATTATTATTATTATTATTATTATTTGAAACACAACAAGATGAGTCCACAGCAGACAAGTTCACTCTGCTGGCTGTTGTGTTATTATTATTATTATTATTATTATTACACTTTTTAAGCAGAGGGTCTAAAGTTTAGGGTGGGGGCCGGATAAATGACCTTGGAGGGCAGCATCTGGCTCACTGGCCTTAGTTTGGGGATCCCTGACCTAGAGATTCTTAGATAGAACATATTAATCCAATCATTAAATAATGAAATCCACAAAAATTAAGCTTGCAAATATGAGGCAGGTGGCTGCCTGTATGATCTTAGAAGACCACTGAATTTGGAAGAATTTAAAAGCACCTTGATTACAAATAACCAACATCCACACGTTAAAAGCCCTTTATTCAGCAGGCAGGAAGTTTTCCAAAGTCTATCTGAAAGCAAAGAGTTTCCACCTTTGTTTTTATAAGGTTTTCTACCTCCTCTTGCCATTACTTGTGAAAAAGCCGTGTCCCCTCTTTATTTTCTGTGGTTGATTGACATTTCCAGTGCTGATGCTGCAGTGTGTCTGTGTTCTTGAGCACAGCTTGTGCCGCTGGACAGGAAGCGAGTGGAAATAACTGTTAGATATAAGATTACTGGATGGGACACGGAATGACAGCTGCATAGGACTGGGATGATTAGAGACACTCAAGTCTCTGTGCATCTCAGATTGGAATGCTTCTGCGAAGCGAACCCTCCTATTTTAAAAGTGGGCTGGAGGCTTCATCCCAAATCATGCATGTTCTGATTACATATTTGAGTAGATATTGCTGGATACAACTTCAAGTATGTTTTCGGATTATAATAATATATTTATCCTTTTAGGGCGACATATGCAACTCTTGCTGGGAGAATGGCAGAGGGAGAAAGGATCTAGTTCCCTGGATGATGGGAGGGGCAGAAAGGATCTAGTGCAACTATTGGCAGCAGGAGGCAGAGATCCAAATGGAGGTCATGCTATTGCTTCTCATATTGCTGATAGGAATGAGCAGAGAAAGTACAGAGCATGAAAGCGCTGGTAAGAAGATAGGAAGCAGATTTATACCACATCTAACTGTATTATTGACTCAGACTGGCAGCAGCATTTTGAAGATCTTTCCTGTCACAGGCAAACCAGTCCTTTTAATTGGAGCCCCAGTGGCGCAATGGGTTAAACCCTTGTGATGGCAGAACTGAAGACTGACAGGTTGGAGGTTCGTATCCGGGGAGAGCACGGATGAGCTCCCTCTGTCAGCTCCAGCTCCCCATGCGGGGTGTGACGGCACAAGTGGCGCCACCTATGTATAGAACTGTTTTAAGATTTAAACTGTTGTATCATGCTTAATCCTGCCCCTTTTTACCCTGCATATGTATAGTTGTATGGATTGGTTGCTTGTAGCTGTCAATCAGTACTGTTTGGCTCCACCTCTTCCTGCAGGAGGGGAGAGCTTCCTTTTTCTTTTCATTCTGCCATCAGAGTTCGTACCACATGGACGTGAGTAAAAGACTTGATTCTAAAGGACCCTGATTTAAGTTACCTCTTAGCACCAGTTCTGAGGTTTTTTACCCCTGGGACTCATGCTTTATGTCCAGATCGTCCTGGATAACATTGAGGAGTTCCCAAGCGCCTTCAAGCCGGTTCTTTTGGCACCAGAGGAAGATCCTGAGTCTTCAAAACATAGGCCATCTGAACTGGGGTTGTGGTTTGCTCCGTCATTCACAGCCATTGAGGAAAGAGGAAACTTGGTGAGGCTTCTCAGCTTCAAACCCCTTGGACCCAGGGCTAATTGAGACTGTAACGTATGTTTTCCTTCACCCCTCTAAAGTTTTCCAGCTCATTGCTTTGAAGAAATGACTTTGTAATAAATAAAACTTATTTTGAGCTATTTACAGCGTTTTGGGTTTTTGGGAGTTCCAGTTTCCTATAGGAGGGCAAGAAGCAATCCCCTGGGGGAAAGATGCCATGTCCATCCCTCCTTTATTGAGAATAATAGCCCCCAGGCGCGACGGCACAGGGGACATGAGAGAAGCCTCCCAAAAGGATGGTAAAACATCAAAACATCCGGGTGTCCCCTGGACAACATCCTTGCAGACGGCCAGTTCTCTCACATCAGAAGCGACTTGCAACTTTCTCAAGTCGCTCCTAACACACACACACACACACACAAATGGAGATGCCAGAAGTTGACTCTGTAACCTGCAGTTTGCAAAGCGTACATGCTTGAGCTGCAATTTTCATAGTGACTTGTATCAGTTATATTGGAAGAAGCACTGTGGCCCCTGTGGTGGAGTCAGAGAGACATAGTGATGTATTCAAAATGCCAAAGTATAACTGCAGTGGGGGGAAAGGAGGCCTCTAACCCCTTGCCCTCTTCACAACTGGAATCTGGTCACCCTGGGCTTACTATTCACAAGGCAGGGAAGCTCCTACTGTTGTCTTGTGAATGAAATCATTTTTTTCAAGGTTTGGGAGGAACGTCAGAGCTGGATTAGCAACTGTCAGTGACCTCCCTTGCAGTGCTTGCACTCTGCCTGGCCTCTTGCTTAGACATTTCCTGTTATTAATTGAAATAACATACAGTGCTTTAAAAGCAAATGTGCACTAATTCTCCCCTTTAATTAATGCAAAGCTGTCACTGATTTTCAAAAGAGGTTTTGCTTTTCATGTAGAAATGTTCTTGGTACTGCAAAATGATGTGGGGGGATAGAGACATGCCAACTCCTGTGCTTATAAATCAGGAAACATTACAAGCATCTGTGAATGTGTCATTGTCTGCCCTGTGGAGCCTTGATCAAATGAGAGTGGGAAAAAACTTCCTATTGGATGATCAAAAGCCTTCTTAAAATGCTGGTCAGGAGACTGCTGCTAATCAATGTAAATACTGCCTTGGGCTTGGCATTCTGAAATGCTTCCGCACCTTATTATTATGGCACACCAGGCTAAGCGAAGCAAAATAACAACAGGATGTGTTTATTTGACTGGGATGGGTTAATGATAACACATATATGTATATTAGAATGTAAATTAATATCTATTAGACTTAAAGGTTCTTACTTTGAGCAATTTGCAGAGGATCAGCCAGAGTTTCTGACTTAGGGCCCTTCCATACAGCCATATAACCCACAATATCAAGGCAGAAAATCCCACAATATCTGCTTTGAAGTGGATTATCTGAGTCCACATTGCCATATATTCCAGTTCAAAGCAGATAATGTGGGGTTTTATTTAGCTGTGTGGGACGGGCCTTTTAGTTGAACGGGTTGGGACCAGAAGTGTGTTGAGTTTCGGATTTTGGAATACTTGTATTTACATATAAGTATGTGGGAGCCCTGATGGCAGTGGGTTAAACCGCTGAGCTGCTGAAATCACCGGGATTGTGGCACAGCAGGCTGAGTGTCAGCTGCATTAAGATCACTCTGACCAAAAAGGTCATGAGTTTGAAGCCAGCCCGGGTTGGAGTGGGTTTCTAACCAATTGTGTGTAGCCTGTTGTCGACCTTTGCAACCCGAAAGACAGTAGGAAAATAAGGTACCACCATAAAGTGTGGGGAGGCTAAATTAACTGATTTATAAAGCCATAAAGAAGACTCCAGCAAAGCATTCCAGCAGGGAAGCATGCGGGGAATGCAGAAGTGCTTCATCAGCGTTGCAGATGGACGATGAAAGCGACAGCTCCCCGGCAGCCAGAAAAAGTTAAATAGCCTCTGTGTATGTCTGTATATGTTTGTATGTCAAAAATTGGCATTGAATGTTTGCCATATATGTGTACACTGTAATCCGCCCTGAGTCACAGTTTCGAATCCGGGGAATAGCGTGAGCTCCCACTGTTAGCCCCAGCTTTTGCCAACCTAGCAGTTCGAAAATGTGCAAATGTGAGTAGATCAATAGTTACCGCTCCGTCGGGAAGGTAACAGTGCTCCATGCAGTCATGCCGGCCACATGACCTTGGAGGTGTCTACAGACAACGCCGGCTCTTCAGCTTAGAAATGGAGATGAGCACCAACCCCCAGAGTCAGACAGGACTGGACTAAATGTCAGGAGAAAACCTTTACCTTTACCATACATAGTGAGATGGGATCCAAGTCTAAACATGAAATACATTTATGTATCATATATACTTTATGTGCAGAGCTTGAAGGTAATTTTATGCATGTTATTTTAGATTATTTTCTGCAAGAAACAAAATTTGTGTGCAGTGAACCATCAGAACACAAATGTGTCACTATCTCAGCCATCCATACGGCCAATTTTGGATTATTTCAGATTTTGGAATTCTGAATACAGGATTCAATAATTGTTTTGAATTAATAATTTATTTCTTGAATTAGTTACTCATTTATAAGCTATTCATATCATGGGATCTCAGGTGCACAAATAAAATCAATATTCATTGATACACTTTAGTCTATTTAAACAAAACTAATTTAAATAGGCTAACAAGTTAAACACAGGCAAAGGAGGTTAAAACAATTTACAAACTATGTATAAATATTTTGGATTGAGACTGTTATGACCTAAAGGTTTTAGTAAATAGGCATGTTTTTTTGGCCCCTAAATAAAGCCAGTATTGGTCCCAGGCAGACCTCCAGGGGCATGGCATGCCACAATTGGAGTATCACAGCTGAGAAATCCTCTCATCTCCTAACACAGTGTATTAATCTCAATGGTGTGATACAGGGGTTGCTCCCTTCAGAAGTCTTAAATTCTCAATTTAAATTGAGCTTAGCTGCAGATTGCTGACACAAAGAAGGAAATGCAGTAATTGTATAAAGTTTAATGCCAATTCGGTGGAATATAAGAGAATGATTTTCCATTTTTTAGCACGACAGGCTAAACCGCTGCACTGTAGAAAAATCCTGCTGATCAGAAGGTCGACAGTGTGAGTCCAGGTTGGGGTGAGCACCCTCCGTTAGCCCCAGCTCACCTGTCCATGTAGCAGGTCGAAAGCAGTTATGCGAGTAGATAAAATAGGTACCACTTTTAGCGGGAAGGTAATAAAGGCAGCCTTAAGGACATAAATCAAAGGAAAGCTCCTCTGCATGGGAGATGGAGCAAAAGCAACCCCCCCCCCCCCCCAACCCTCCAAGCACTTTACCGGAGTTGAGCACAGCCTCCAAGATGCTGGAAATAAGATGGGAAAAACTACCTTACAGATAAAGGCAATTTTCCCCATCTTATTTCCAGCATCTTGGAGGCTGTGCTTGGAGGTTTTTCCCATCTTATTTCCAGCATCTTGGAGGTTTGTGTTGAATGTTTGCCATATGTGTGTTCTGTAAGCCGCCCTGAGTTCCCTTCAGGGTGAGAAGGCTGGGTATAATACTGTAAATAAACAATATGTTTGAAGAATATCTTTTCCTCAGGGCTGTAAAGACTGAGAAATAGCATCAGCTGATATAGGCTTAGTCATCAATCCAGGGTGACATTAGAAAAGGATAAAAAGCTCTACTATGTTATATATCAGCCTGTTCAGCCTGTGATTGTGTCTGATGTTCATGTTGATATGAACAACATATGTTGATATGAACAACACATCAACATGAACATGAAGGGTAGTGCAGTGGGTTAAACCCCATGTTAATTCATGTTGATACTAGTTAATTCGGGATGGGTAAAACTGTTGCTTAAGTGGTAGAACATGAAAGAAGGACAAGCCTAAATTTAGTTACCCTCCAACTAAATAATTGCTGACAAATAAGTCAATCTTGAAGGCTGAAGACAGCGTGATCCATCCAAGTTCATCCAGTAGGTTTCCATGGATGAGAAGGTATTCAAACCCTGGTTGCCTACTGTCTTGAGCCAGCACTCTCTGACCGCTATACCTCTTTGGTTTGCAAATTTCATATTTGGCATGATGGGGGGGGGGGGAGGGAGGATAAAATAAAACATTCAGTACGGATATGAATCCATGTTGAAACCATAACTAGATTAATGTGTATAGTTTTGGTCACCACATTTTAAAAAATATATCTTTTGTAGCTCAGTGATAAAATATTTGACTTGGGTGCAGAAGGAATCTCGAGGATTCTGGCCAATATTTTTTTGGGAGACACAAAATAAATCTTTAAGAAAGAATAATGCTTAATTATGACTTCCTCAAGAACTTAGGTGAGCCATATTGTATAACATTGTATTTTTTCTTCATAATAGCTTCATGGAAGTAGATTGGGAAAAGAAATACTGTGTTCAAGATCTGTTAAGGGAAATTGAGGTAGGGCGTGTTCATTTCACAGCCTCCCATGGGAAGGATTTTCTTCAGCTTGGTTAGTTCACACTCTGTAGTCAGATTCCAACTTCCTATACCCTATTCAGTATGAAAGATGGGCCGAGAGCCAAAACTGAAACTCTAAAGAAGAAGCTTTTGAACTCTTGGAGAGCTTAAGTTGCAGTGTTAATAGCAGCTTGGTTCCCAGTGCCTTATAAATGAACAGTTAAGGGTGAGGGCTGGGAGGTCTGTTGTTAATTTCTTCCTGTGATTCTGAACAGCAGGATTCAAATCACCGCTCAGCCATGGAAACCCACTGGTTGACTTTGAGCAAGTCACATTTTCTCCTCTTCAGAGGAAGGGAAAGGATGACAGCTTCTGAGCAAATTTTGCAAGGAAAACCTCATGAGAAGTCTGCCTTAGAGTCACCATCAGTTGGAAACAGCAACAACAATAATACTTAGGGAACCTGTTCTGTCGCACACTGGGCCCGTAAATAATTGTCTTTAGAACAGGATGTGCAACCTTTACACAGGGGGGAAGCCAAGGGCGCCCAAAGAGAAGTTCTCAGAGGGTTTCAGCACAAATAGTCTTTAGATGGCTTGTGAAGTACAACAAAGTCCTTTATTAATGAACAATCACACAGAAACTTCTCTTGTCTTCAGTAAAATTAAGCAAATGAATCCAAGCTTTTAGGCAACTGGTGAATTCCTAATCTTGCCCACGAAGGACCAGCAACTGTCTTCAATAACTTCTTCTTTAAAGGAAAACCCCCTTTTTAACTTCTCCCAGGCTGACTGTAATCTAACCCTTGCTGATGTGGGCTCCGCTACCAGGTCGAACTGCATCTCGAACGCCGAGTGGACCTAACAGTAACGCAGTKGATGTTCTCCAYCTGGAGTTCTTTGGTCTTTAGGGCTGTTTTCCTGGAAATTCTTTGAGGTTGAAGCTTTTGTACAGGGGAAGCTTGCACACATCCTATACATCAGCTTTCCTTGCTGAGACTAACTAAAAATTGCTCCCTTCCCTTCCCAATTGCCCTGAGCAAGGGGCGGGACCAAAACTTAACAATGATGGACAGGTGACTTGCCTTACGACTGCAACCAAAGGAAGCCACCTATCTGCAGAGTCCCTGAAACTTAGGACTGCAAACAAACATTCAATACAAAGCAAATAAAGTTGGACCTTCTGGTACCCATTAGGATATCTCTATGTGGAAAGGGGGAAAGGGCAACTTTTGCAAGATCTAGCTCAGGCATGGGCAAACTTGGTCCCTCCAGGTGTTTTGGACTTCAATTCTCACAATTCTTAACAGCCTCAGGCCCCTTCCTTTTCCACCTCAGCCGCTTAAGCAGCTGAGGGGGGAAAGGAAAGGGCCTGAGGCTGTTAGGAAATGTGAGAGTTGAAGTCCAAAACACCTGGAGGGATCAAGTTTGCCCATGCCTGCTCTAACTCTTTTATGCCCCTGCATTTAGGGAGCTTTCATGAGAAGTGCAGACTTGTAGTCACCTGAAAGCTGATTTCTTGCCGCCATTGAAAGTGAAAAGGTATCAGTTAATGGGGTAAGTTCAATGCCACACTTTTGCTTTTAAAGCTGAAATGATACTAAACAGATCAAAGCCTCTGGAAGAGAGAGTATGAGCAGGCTCCCAACCATTCATCCAACACAACCCTCCTAACCTTGGAGAATCCACTGCCAGTCTTCAAAGCAATTTCTTAATCTGTTGGAAGTTGTCTAAAAGCTTGTTTTTATTGTGTACTAGTTCACAATTAGGATAGCAAAACAATCATTTTAAATATTTGGAAGACATGCATACATCTGTATAAAAAGAAAACCCATTTTTCTCAGTATTTCATGTGCATAGCTCTGTGGAGAGTTCTTGCTCTCTTTTGGCTCAAATTGTAATAAAATTCAAGGTAAAGGGCATATCCTTGTTCGTATTTACCACTGACTGTTTCAACTTATGGCAATTTTGTGATTGACACACTTTCAGCCCTGCTTCACTCATCTACATTTAGGGCCATAGCTTCCTTGGTTGAATCAATCTCTCTGCAACATTGCCTTCCTCTTTTCCATCTTTTCCACTTTATCGAGCATTATAATGTTTTTTCCAACAAGTCGTGTAATCTCATGATCTGGACAAATCACAGTAGCTTGCACTGATTTTTTTATCAAGTCAAAAGTAAATTGTGAATATATTGCAAGTCGCTTCTGGTGTGAGAGAATCGGCTGTCTACAGTGATGTTGCCCAGGGGATGCCCGGATGTGTTGCCATCCTGTAGGAGGCTTCTCTCATGTCCCCGCATGGGAAGCTGGAGCTGACAGATGGGAGCTCACCTCACCTCACCTCATGGATTTGAAATGCTGACCTTCAGGTCTTCAAGTCAGCAGTTCAGCCGGCACAACAGTTTAACCCATTGCACCACTGTGGCTCCCAACTTGCATTGATGATTCTGACTTTGGTATTTAATTATATATTCTGTACACTTGAAACTCTTGCCTAGTTTCTGCATAGTCTTCCAAAACAAAGGTATTAGCAACAACCTTCGAGTGTTACTCATCTTCTGATTTCTTGACTGCAGTTTCCATTTTGATTACCGATTAAGCCAGTGTATAGAAAATGTTTTAACTACCAGCGTTTCAACGTCTTCATCATGCACTTTTAAACTGAACCAATCAATTAGTTTCTTAATACTTAACTGTAACTCTGGGTTCACACTTTCCTCCTTAACTTCAATGAACAGTCATTCCAATTCTTTTTTTAAAAAATTCTGCCAGTAATATCTGCGTATCTTAAATTGTTGATTTTCCTTTTCTCAGTTTTCGCACCTTGTTTCCTTTAGTTTAAATCTGCATTCTGGATTATGTGTTCCGAGTACAAATTAAGGGTTGCTTAAAGATTTTATTAAATCAAAACAGGCTTTTCTTTTCCTCCTAAAACCAAAATGCCAGAATCAGACAGAAAACACAACAATGATATGGTCTGATTTCTTCTTGTTTGCTAATTGCTACAAGGCATAATTGAGATTTTCTGTCTTGTCTTGCCTCCTTGCCCTGAAAAGTCTTTCCCAGATGTCTGGACCTGTTTCACTTTGAGGAGTTTTCTTTGGCTAAAGTTTACAATATCCAGCTGTTAATTTTTTTTTTAAAAAAATGTGGTTTTCATTATTTCTACCAGACTTACTGTACATTTTGTCTATTGTTTCGGCTGCCATAAATATAAAGTTTTAAAACAATAATTTAAATACGGATAAGTATGCCCGTGTCGTTTGCTATCCCTTCAAATGTAATGAGGAAAGACAAACTTTATAGGCTGGGGAGGCCCTTACTTTGCATTCCTGCCAGACATTTTGCAAGTCCTAACCAGAGCTGAGTGTATTACATGGTTTTGTGGCTGCACCTGCATTCAGTTGCAAAAATCAGTGCTGGGTTCAGAAAACAGCACCTGGAGAATCTTGGCTTTCTTTTTAATGAAGAAATATGCTATTGGCTAACACAGTGGTTCCAAAGCTTTTCTTGACCAGAGACCACTTTGACCAGGGACCACTTTGACCAGAGAACACTTGACCAGGGAACACTTTGACCAGGGACTACTTGACCAGAGAACACTTGACCAGGGACCACTTTGACCAGGGACTACTTGGCCAGGGACCACTTTGACCAGGGACCACATGGCCAGGGACCACTTGGCCAGGGACCACTTTGACCAGGGAACACTTTGACCAGGGAACACTTTGACCAGGGACTACTTGACCAGGGAACACTTTGACCAGGGAACACAGTGAACAGGGAACACTTTGACCAGGGACCACTTGGCCAGGGACCACTTTGACCAGGGACCACTTGGCCAGGGACCACTTGGACCAGGGACCACTTGGACCAGCGAACACTCCCCAATATTAGTACCAAAAGGGTTGTGAATCTGTATTTGGTCTAGATTCAGTTTGGTTATTTGGGGTGCTGAATCAAAAAATTGCATTGGGTAGACTGCATCAGCTCTAGTTTCTGATACAGAATATATGCCATCCAGTAGTTGCCGTCTGCTCACCCACAGAAAACCATATTTAATAATCTAGAGCTGATGTGATCTATCCAATGCAATTTTCTGAATCAGCAACCCAAATAACCCGAAACAGATCTAAAAACAAAGACACCAAGGCACCCCGGCTTCAAGGCACCACATGGAATGGTTCCACTCAGGGGGAGGGAGAAGGAGGAGAAGCAGCAGTCAGGAGACTTTTGTCATGCCTTTTGTGGGTAGTCAGCCTCTCCCCTCCTGACATCCCTGTTGCCTTGGCATTATAAGAGGGTTTCGTGATACCAATTGCTCCCCTTGCAATGGTGTACTACTTGCAGACCACTGGTGGTCCACGAACCACAGGCTGGGAACCACTGGGCTAGCGGAATTGGACTACTTTATTAAAAGGAGATGAGAATTTTAATGTTTCTTGTGGAGATTCTCAAATTCTGCAGCAGAACATATTATGAATGTAAACAATTTTTTAAAAAACTCAGAGCAAATGTCAAGTCAAACATTATCTCCTAGTGACCAAAAAGATGACAATGGGAAACCCTCAAGCAAGACTTATGTGGCAATAGCCAGATTCTTCTGTAGATGCTAATTCAGGGGCACACCGCACCTCATACCAGAGGCAACATATAACCATAATGCTGCAAGGGAAGAGGGATAGGTTATGGATATATGAAAATCCTTTCTTTTCCGTGGCTTTTATGTATGCACAGTGAGCTCTCCAAATTCCTTGGGGTTGCAGTGCAGAAACTCCCCCCCCCCTTCAGATGTGGAAAATATACACACACAACAATCCCTCTCCAAGCTGAATGGGTAGTGATCGTTCCCTTGAGTATTTAATACATACAATAGTTTAGTTCCTATTTTTAAAGAAATAATTTATGGGCCTAAATTAACCCAGAAGGCTGCAAAACATAGTGGGATCGCACCTCTTACCCTTTAAAGCAGGCATGGGCAAACTTTAGCCCTCCAGGTGTTTTGGACTTCAACTCCCACCATTCCTAACAGCCTCAGGTCCTTTCCTTTTCCCCCTCAGCCGCTTCGGCTGAGGGGGAAAAGGAAAGGACCTGAGGCTGTTAGGAATGGTGGGAGTTGAAGTCCAAAACACCTGGAGGGGCAAAGTTTGCCCATGCCTGCTTTAAAGTATGGCCCTTCAACACAGCTGTATAAACCTGTCTTTCAAAAGTCTGTGGTGAAGTGGCCTGTCCCACCTACCATAGCAATATTAGGCTCATTTAACACCAGAATGTCCTCATTGTTACCTTCAAGTGCCATTCAAAATTACTGTTTTTGCAGAAATATTTCACTACTTATATTTTATTACACTGGAAAAGAAAGCAGTCATCTGAAAAGGATGTAATGAGCTAAATATAATCTCCATTTTGAGTACTGTGGGAATCAGTTTTGGAAATCTTCTGGATGACCCTTCAACATTTGGAGACTTACAAAAGTTTTAACGTCAGCGTTGCTTTGTATGTATTGAAAGGGAGCTAAAAGGGACAAATAGCTCACAGTACACCTGATCTTCCAAACCTTGGCTGGAAATTATTTTGGAGGTGCTAATTAGCTCCTGGCTTTCCTTTGAATTAAATTTTGGCTAAGAATCCATCCTCATCCTTTCTCTTCGTTGGGCAGGTTTCCCCCCTTTAGTGGGTAAACAGTAGCTCTTCAGCAGAAATATTAAACTTCTAATGGGGCCAATTAATCTGGTTCCAAGGAAAGCTTCTATCCAGAACAGACTACAGAATTTTCTGATTATGGTGTTTGGCCAGTTGCCCTAGGAAATGATTTATTCCTGGCCTCAGCCCTGCAACCAGTGCTCTTTCTCACATAAAGAGCCTTAAGAGAAGAAATCCAGGCCTAAATGGATTCTTGCAGTGGGGAATGTTTAAAACAAAAACATTTAATTGTTTCTCTTGCTGCGCTTCCCAATCTAGTTCAGCATTCACAGACTGTGCTTTGCAATGGAATCTGTGTGTCACATATGTTTTCTCTTCCTGTCATTCCAAAGGACTCTGGAGACAGGCTCATAGCTAGAGACTGAATCACCCATTGTGGCTCATCTTTTATGGGCACCCTGTGTCTGCTGAATCAGCTTTGAGACCCCGGGATAAGCCGGATTCATTATCCCTTTTCTTGTGGCATATACCCAGTAGAATGTTAACATGGTCCAGACATCAGCACTTGAAGATCAAAGCTATGCCTTGGCGCTTGTGTGTTCCCTTCTCATTCCCTAATTTTCCTCTTCCATTATCAGATTTGTATTTTCATCCCATTACCATGAGAATAAAGCAGAGGTCCTCAAACTAAGGTCCGGGGGCCAGATACGGCACTCCAAGCTCATTTACCCGGCCCTCGCTCAGGGTCAACCTAAGTCTGAAACAACTTGAAAGCACACAACAATAACAACAACAATCCTATCTCATCGGCCAAAAGCAGGCCCACACTTCCTGCTGAAATACTAATAAGTTTATATTTGTTTAAATTATTCTTCATTTTAATTATTGTATTGTTTTTAAGTGGTTTTTTTGCATTACAAATAAGATATGTGCAGTGTGCATAGGAATCCATTCATGTTTTTTCAAATTATAATCTGGCCCTCCAACAGTTTGAGGGACTGTGACCTGGCCCTCTGTTTAAAAAGTTTGAGGACCCCTAGAATAAAGGTTACTCAACCTGTATTACTACTACTACTACTACTACTACTAGTTTGCGAGACAAAAAATTGTCTGTGGTAGCCATGGCTTGGTTGGTTTGCAGATCCTAGTTCTTAATCATTAGTTATTATGAACTATGGATCAGGAACCCAAGGATGGAATTTGATCATATGGAAGGAAGGAAAGGGGAAAATATGATGCTATCGTTCAGATGGCTTCAGTTTTCAAGAATATTGTAAAGTACCATGGCTTGATTCATAAATGTGATGATGATTCTGAATGAAAAGCAAATAAGTTTTTTCATTTATTTACAGTGTGATTTTGTAACTTAGATAATGAATCATCTATATTTTGTGAGATGTCTTATCTGGTACTTAAATAAGTTCTTGGAGAAAGGAGCAGAGGAATTCTTATTTCCTGTTCTTAAAAAGTTGTTTCTCATCACCATATCTCCAAATTCTATGCTCAAGCCAGTTTCTCAGATTTGAGTTCTCTGCTGACATGTTTCAATCTGAATTAGAAATTAAAATGTCAGACTAGGGACTTCATCACATTGCTGGAGGAAAGTGGGGCAGGGGGGCAAATCTGGCAGGCAGTGGGGGAAACCATCACACCACATCATCCCCTATTCCATCCCATGGGGGAAACGTCACTGCCTGGCTTCCCCTGGCATACCTTATAAGAAGACAGGAAGCTTCCAATGTTCTCAGGACTCCATACTAGCATGCTTTCAGGACTGATCCAGGACGGGGCCCTATCAGAAGTAGCCCTGCATCACATGATGGGCTCTGTTAGGCTCCATCCTGGCTCTGTCCAGGAAGCATGCTAGGACAAAGTCCAGACCTTGTGTGATGAGGTCCTTAAACTGAAGAGACTCAGATTGAAATCCCTGCTCAGTCCACTAGTTTCTATCAGGGCCAGCCACTATCTTTTAATCTCATCTATCTCACTGTGTTATTGTGAAGATAAAAATGGGAAAGAAAACCATTTATAGTTCTTTGTGATCCATAGAAGAAAGATGGGCTATCAGTAAAATAAATAAAAATAAAAGAAATAATACTGGAAAGAAGAAAGAAAAAGAGAGAGATTGATGAAGAATGAGAGAATGTTACTACAAAAATGATTGATTAAAGAAAGCCTGGAGCTCTAATGTCTTTGAAGACACGTCTAATTTTCTCTGAAAACCAATGTTAAAGTTGCGAGATCTGTAAACTGTTGAAAGCTCTCGCTCTTTTTGCTACTTAAGATTAATGAACATAGTGGAAGGTTTTCAAGATTTCTTGCATATTAAGCCCCCACCCCCCACCCCCACCCCAAAATAATTGACCTTCTAGTGATGAAAGAAGGGCTGAATTGAGTTTTGGAGGAGACCAGGAGAGAAGTTGACTTTGACATGCATATCCTTGAAAGCTATGATTTGGTTTTCCTTGAGTGAAACAAAACCAGACTCTACCTTGTTGCTGGGAAGTTCTTTCCAAGAACAGAGAGTTTGGCTTTTAGAGATTTGATATCAGCGATAATAATAATAATCTTCTTCTTCCTCCTCTTCCTCTTCTTCTTCTTTATTTGTACACCACTCTATCTCCCCAAGAGGACTCAGAGTCATTTGGCAAAACATTCAATTGCCAAATGACACAAAAATCATTCAAAAATAAACATTATAAAACATGAACATAAATCCTACAAAAAGTAATCACAAATATTTAAAACCAGTTACGGTTTTCTCCATCAAACAAGAATTCAGTTACCAATGGCCAGGAATTTCATAGTCGACCTAGTCACCTATGAGAGGGCTGGGAAAGGGCTAGTGCAATGAAGTAACATAGGGCCAGGGAAATGGATAAAGTGCAGGGCAGGATCCTAGGTGGTGGCCAAGGAAGGGACTGGGACTAATCATTTCCAAAGGCCTGCTGGAACCACCAAGTTTTAAGATCCCTGCAGAAGGAGGACAGTGACGGGGCTTGTCTTATTTCTCTGGGGAATGCATTCCAGGGATGGGAAGCCACCACCAAGAAAGCCCTCTCCCTCATCCCCATCAATCGTACTTGTGAGGGTGGTGGGACTGAGAGGAGGAACTCCCTGGCAGATCTTAGAGCCCACGCTGGTTCATAGGGGAGATGTGATCGTGAAGATAGGCAGGGCCTGAACCATTTAGGGCTTAAGTAGGTCATAACCTGCACCTTGAATTGGACCTGGCAACTTATTGGCAGTTATTGTATGTTCCCTATAAGTAGCTCCAGTTAGTAGCCTGTAATGGTTAGTAGTGCTAGGATTAAGGAGACCCACAATCAAATCCTTATTCTGCCATGAAATTCACTAAGAAATTGCAAAACACTTATGATCTCACAGGACTTCTGCGGTGATCAAAAGGGTGAATTGGGAAGAACCATATGTGTTAATATTATTGTGGGAAATGTGGTGTAAATGTATTTCATTCTCCTTTAACCCTTTTTCAAAAATAGGTAAAAACTTCCATCACTATTGTGAGAGGGTTTGACTAGTGCCTCTTTTCTCGCCTCTTTCGCAAGCCATGCTCAGTTTGTGTGCTTTGGTATATCTGTTCCATATGAGAAGTAAGAAATAGTAAACTATTGTGTCTCACTTCTCTTTGTTGGAAATTATCTGAAATGACTGAATTGGGCCTTAGTGCATTGATGTTTAGTGAGGTGGGTTGCCTGACTGAAGCTACCTTTTTCACTACAGAATTGTTCCTTTGTGTCTTTTGAAGCTCTTAACAAGCTAATTTTTCTTTCAGCAAACCTGCCTCCCCCTCCTCCTTTATGTACACACATACACACACACACGAATGCACATAAACTCTTGAGTAGCCAGAGAGTGAGACAGAAAGGCTGTGGAGATAAGGGAATATAACAAGAGTTACTGTCAAGTTGTGGGAGCAATACAGGTTGTGCTAGTCCATGTTTTCTGAAGTGTACAAGCTGCCAACTCTCAAAGTTCAAGGAAAGTCCAGCTGTCCCCGATAGTGCAAGCTTCCTCTTTAAATCTCTCTACTTGAGTTGGTTTTGCAAACTTGAGGTTGCGACTGTAGTGCAATGTGAAGTTTTTATTTGGAAAAAGGGGGCTGTTCTGATTTGACATGCATTGTATATAAAACATAACAGCTTAGCCCACTATGTTTTATCATGGATAGATTATAGTTTGAAAACTGCGTGCTGTTATAGCAAAAATATTTAAGAAAGAGGCAAATTTTATTTCAAAACCTGTGATGGCATGCCTGAACCTTTGGGAAAACTATATTGTCTGGCTTTACTCAGGGACTATCTGATGCCTTCTGTTAAGATTAAGACCCGTAGTAGACAAAGGCACTTTAGGCAAGGTGAAAAGATAACCAAAATGAGTTTACTGCAAATAAGATGAATAAATGGTTAACTCCATCTGGGGACTATCATTAAGGTAACTTAAAACAAAGGAGATTTTGCTGGTTGCAGTCATCTTTCTTGAATCTTCTGCCTCTGATGCAAAGCGATGGATTATAAGTTGTTGCTTACAAACTGTCTTAATCTTCTCTCCTGTGAAGCTTAGGCTGGCCAGAAGCTTCTCTTGTCCTTTGGATTGCTGGTATAAGAATACTACTAAGAATGCCTGTTTTGGATTGCTTGTGCCTTAGGATACAAGACAATCTCTGTAGCTCTGCTGCAGAAAAAAGGAGGAGTCCAGCAAAGAGCTCTGTACAGGGAAATGGAATAGACCAACTAAGTGGGATTTTAAGCTCCACCCAAAACTAATAGAAAGGAAGTTATCTACACTATTGGGAAGACCTATAAACAGGGGGAACTGAAGCAGAGGTGAGGAGAAGGCAGAGCCAAGACTTCACAAAACCTAGGAAGTTGCCTTATACGAGTCAGACTAACTCATCTATTGCAGCTTCTCCATCCTCACTCCTTCTAGGACCTAAATCTAGCTAGTTTCAACTAGAGTAGACCCATAAAAAGGCTGGGATTTAGATAAATTCAGCAGTTTATTTAGTGAGGCAGCACTAGTTGAAAACAGCAAGTTTAGTCCCGGTGTCTGGGACTACAAATCCCATCATCCCTAGCCATTGACCATAGCCTAAAAGGAGTTGTAGCATACAACATCTGGAAGGAGTCTGGTTAAGGAAGAAAATGCTTGCTAGAGGAAAGTTGATTTTTATCATGTTACAATTAAATTGAGGACATACTGCAAGTTGCTTCTGGTGTGAGAGAATCGGCCATCTACAGAGACGTTGCCCAGGAGATGCCCGGCTGTGTTACTATCCTGTGGGAGGCTTCTTTCATGTCCCCACATGGAAAGCTGGAGCTGACAGAAGGGAGCTCACCCTGTCTTGCGGATTTGAACCGCCAACCTTCAGGTCAGCAGTTCAGCTGGCACTAGGATTTAACTCATTGCGCCACTGCGGTTCCTTATAGGAAAGTTGTGAAGTAGCAAACCAAAGTATGTAGGCATGTCTCCAGCACAAGTCCTGTTAAAACTGCTGGGACATGCTCAGGAGTACATTTCTGCTCTTGTCAAAAATCAGTGGCTTCTTTGGGGATTATGAGAAAATTCTGGTAAAATGGTTCCATTGCACTTCCCTTACAAGCGAGCAGATTTTAGATGAGATTGGAAAACACTAATGATAAGAACAGTTGAGTTGTCGGATGTGTTTTTCTTAGGGGTGTAATGGAAAGAAGGACAAACAGATATAATAAACAAATATTAAACATGGCTTAAAGATAAGATACCATGCAATAACAGGCAGAATAATACTGTTTTTCTTCTTCCAAAACATCAATTCATGTAAGTGAATCCCTCTGTGTTTTTCCACTAAACCTTCCTATTAGTCACAAGGTCTTTTTCCTAAACCTCCTTTGCTTCTGCATTCCCGTCCTGCTAATCTGTCTTGTGATGTCTAGCATCCATTTCTTCAAAGGGAAAAGAGGCATCCATCTTCTGCCGTGCCCTTCAGTTTAACTTTGCCTTAATTTGTTGGGACAAGCTTCACATCCTGAAAGAGGAATCTTAACCTGGGAAATACATTTTCATGCTCTCAGTCAAGTAACCATTTGTAACTTACCAGCTTTGAGGTATTACGTATTGGTTAACCTGAAATGATTGCGCTTACTACGTTTTTCAAAACAATATCCCCGGTTTAGCTCATAAACTTGACTGTGTTCGTAGTCTGTTTTGTTGTTGTTCTTGTTGCTTGAATTTGTTGTCCAAATGTAAATAAATTTGATGTGTTTGGTCTAGTCCAGGTATGGGCAAATTTTGGCTCTCCAGGTGTCTTGGACTTCAACTCCCACAATTCCTAACAGCCTCAGGCCCCTTACTTTCCCCCCTCAGCCGCTTAAGCGGTTGAGGGGGAAAAGGAAAGGGCCTGAGGCTGTTAGGAATTGTGGGAGTTGATGTCCAAGACACCTGGAGGGCCAAAGTTTGCCCATGCCTGGTCTCGGCAGATTATATATAATAACATCATAAAATGATGTCCCTTAAACCAGTGGTTCTCAACCTTCCTAATGCTGTGATCCCTTAATACAGATCTTCATGTTGTGGTGACACCCAACCATAAAATTATTTTCATTGCTTCTCCATAACTGTAATTTTGCTACTGTTATGAATTGTAATGTAAATATCAGATACACAGGATGTATTTATATTTATATACTCAATATGCCCAAATATGAACACAGCTTGAGTTTGGGGAAAATAGACCTTGACATTTGGAAGTTGTAGTTGCCAGGATTTATAGTTAACCTACAACCCAAGAGCATTCTGAACTCCAGAATTGAACGGAATTGAACCAAACTTGGCACACAGAACCCCCATGACCAACAGAAAATATTGGAAGGGTTTGGTGGGCATTGATTTTGAGTTTTGGAGTTGTAATTCACCTACATCCAGACAGCAATTTGGACTCCAACAATGATGGATCTGGATCAAACTTGGCATGGATACTCAACATGCCCAAATGTGAACACTAGTGGAGTTTGGGGGAAAATAGACCTTGACATTTGGGAGTTGTAGTCACTGAGATTTATACTGTAGTTAACCTACAATCAAAGAGCATTCTGAACCCCACCAATGATAGAATTGGGCCAAACTTCCCACACAGAAACCCCATGACCAACAGAAAATACTGTGTTTTCTGATGGTTTTGGTGACCCCTCTGACACCCTCTCATGACCCCTCCAGGGGTCCCAACCCCCAGGTTGAGAAATGCTGCATTAAACAAAACGGCAGAATCAAGGTTTGGTTGTTGGAATATTTTCAATATGAGGCTGGTGTAATCCAAGGATATGGAGGGCTGGCTTTAATTGCCGGTAGCATGGAACTATTTACTCATTTGAAACACGTATGCCTTGCCTTTTAATGAATATTTTCCAAGGCAGCTAACTGTAATAAAAATTAATATAATAAGTCTTTCACAATGAAATCAGCATAGTATTTTCTCTTCACTGACAGTTAAAAACTGAACTGACATCACTGAAAGTCTAGGGAAATGGAAATATGTTGACATGGCTACTAATAGAGGTTAGATTTGATGCCTGGTAAACTGATAGGTAGGGAGATCTAGAGCCACAGTGCTTCCCCTCCCTTTCTCTGCTGGGCAACCAAGCTGGAAAATATATTATTGTAGTTTACAAAGGCTGGATAGAATGCGACACAATAACAAACAATAATATGCTTTTTGTTTGTTTGACAATTGCTATTTTCCTACTGTTTACAGTATCATTTTCACTGTTTATTTATAAAGATAACATGCTGTCTGCCTTGATACTATCCAAGGGCAAAATGCTGCATGCAAATACCTAGACCAATGTTGTTATCCTTGGAAAACACGCTGGAAGATCCCTCCATGGGTTGGGAATTCTATTGTATTGGACTGAAAACTGATCCTGAAATTTGGAGGTAGTGGACAGATATATTAAATTAGTAGTATGATCAGATCAGTTACAAGTTGTTGTTTTTTTTAACCTGTGAAGCTATTGGCCAAATGTGATTCAACATACTGAGTTCACAGGCTGATTATACATCAAACACCCGTAATATTTTATTTTGTTGTGAAGATGCCAGAGTTTTTCTCTTCCCACCTAACTGAAGGTGCCAAATGACCCATATTCTCCATGTTATTAAAGTTACCATGAAGTAGATTTATGAAATGTGCCATTAAACATCATACTGTGTACACAGTATACTGAATTAGTTTAAATGGGAGAGACTGGGCCTTCAGGTACATTATTTAAGCCCAGGGCTTACTCATACCACAATTCAGAGATGCAGAAACCATGCCCTATGAGGAATGGCTTAATGAGCTGGGTATGTTTAGTCTGGAGAAGAGAAGGTTAAAGATGTGACATGATTGCCATGTTTCAAATATTTGAAAGGTTTTCATATTGAAGGTGGGAGGAGAAAGCGTATTTTCAGAGACAATGACATTGAGCAATGGAAACTACACAGAAAGAGATCCCACTCAAACATTAGGAAGAACTTCCTAACATTAGGAGCTGCTCAACAGTGAAAGACTCTGCCCCCAGAGTGTGGTGGGGTCTCCTTCTGAGGTGGATTTTAAGCCAAGGTTGGGTCAGGAGTCCTTTGATTGTGTCCATATATCTCACAGGGTTGGATTGGATGGTCCTTGAGGTCTCTTCCAACTCTATAATTGCATGATTTTTCCTTGTCTGCATTGAATGCCTTGCCTCTGAGGGGAATCACCACCATTTCTCTTGGGTGTGAATACGCAGTGTTCTTAACACTGGTGACATGTATGAGGAGTCCTTTTAAAGTCCACATCTCTTGCATGTGAGGGGAAGTCATAGGGAGGAGGGAGCAAGCTTTTTTTCTCTGCCCTGGAGACTAGAACGCAGAACAATGGCTTCAAACTACAGGAAAGGAGATTCCACATGAACATGAGGAAGAACTTCCTGACCATGAGAGCTGTTCAGCAGTGGAACTCTCTGCCCTAGTAGAGACTCTTTCTTTGGAGGCTTTTAAACAGAGGCTGGATGGCCATCTGTCAGGGGTGCTTTGAATGTGATTTTCCTACTTCTTGGTAGGGGTTGAACTGGATTGCCAATGAGGTCTCTTCCAACTCAATGGTTCTATGATTCTATGTGTCTTGGCAGTGTTAAAGGACTGTTGGTAGCTGAGGGGGAAAATGCTGGTAAGACTCATTTGCAAGCATTGAACTGGTAATGAGTCCTTTCAGACAACTTTATCCTCTAATGGTGATGGTGGGACTCCTCATCCTACTGTTCCTCACACAATGTACAGACTTTCCATGTTTGGTGGATGCCACAGTTTGTCCCCTTACCACTCTTGTACAGTGTAGAAACTGTTGCTGTAGGGCATGTAGAATTGCTACTGGTTGACGGTTGGGTCTTTTCTGAAGTTACGACTCAAGGACAATGTTATGGTGTGCAATCAGGACATGTGAAAGCATAATTTCTTCCCTGCTGAGTATCATTCTTTCCCAAAAACATTCCAGAGATGACCAAGAATGCTACTGCCAGTGGCAAAATCCTCGGCAAGAAAGTATTCTCAGCTAAGTTAACTGCTAACAGACTCTTGATTCCTTGGGGTACTCCGTGAAAGGTCAGAGGGTTTCAAATTCCTCACGCAGCACAGTTATCATAGCATGTCATTATCTTTAGTGTTTAATTATTTCTGAGGAAGATGCAATGGCTGCAGCTGTTGTTCAGACTTGGAATAAATTTGCTGCAGTTTTAGGGCAGCTGTTATGTCTATGAAGTAATTTTTCTAGGAAGAAAAATACGATTATGCACTTTCAGAAGGTTGGAAATCACTTATTGCGGTGAGTGTTAAGTTTAGGTTGAACACCAACCATTGAAAACCATTTCTTTATTCGTTTTCCCTAGAGTAAAATCTGTCAAATGTCCCTGACCTTTCCAGATTTCTAAACTAAACTTATTTTCCATTTTCACAAAAATGCTACTATTCAGTATTACACATAGTTGCACATTTAGAAATCATCAGAATACACAATATTACATATAGTTGCAGATAAATGCCTTCTGTACAATAGTAGAGAAGTCTACATGAAAACAGACCAAGTTGGGGTTGGGATGGGGCGGAATCAACAGAAGAAAGCAACTACAAAACCAGGTCCCTTACATTTATTTATATGTATGCATTTCACATACTCTAAGCCTCAGAAAAACCCTGTGATAGGTTTGCCTTTGGGTGTCATAAGTGGGAATTGACTTGAGAAGACACACAATAATGTCTTTCTGCTTGCATTTACTACATTGCCTACCTTTTTTGTCAGTACTGAGAGTTGCATGGGAAAAGACAGTGGGAGATATTGAAGAAAATAATAATTTTCAAATATGTGTTGTCGAAGGCTTTCATGGCTGGAATCATTGGGTTGCTGTGAGTTTTCTGGGCTGTATGGCCATGTTCCAGGTGCATTCTCTCCTGGAACATGGCCATACAGCCCAGAAAATTCACAGCAACCCAATTAATCTTCGAATCTCATGGAGGATTACTAAGAAGTAATGAGAGCAGTGTGGTATAGTGGTTTGAGTGTTGGACTAGGATATTGGGAGACAGACCCCTCCCTTAAAAAAAGTCAAATTTCGAGAATTTTTTTGGGGAGGCCCTGCCTGCCAGCTCATTCTTGTGGAAGAAGCCATCTGAATAGGAGCTTGCAACAGGCTGCTTGGCACATTATTATTATTTTTTTTGGTGGCCAGCTGACAAGATAGTTGAACCTCCAAAGCTTCCTTAAGTAACTTAGGAGACTAAACTTCCTATTTGCCTGGAATTAGTTAATGACCATCCAGTTCTGCCAGCTGAGCTCAGATGGCACTAATCGTCCCCTGCTGAGCTGCATGCAAAAACTGCTCTAGTGTTCAAAGGAAAGAAAGTGGGATACAGCTAATTTGTAATACCCTTTAGTTTGGGGTGGGTGGGTTTAGTGATTGCTGCTGTTCAAGGCTTTTGTGTGAATGTGAGGAGTTCCCACATCTTTGGATATTATTTGGTTATGTGGCGCCCTAAAGGCACAAGATCTTGTTTGATCTTGGAAGTTAAGTAGGGTCAGCCTGGTTTGAATATCAGGTGCAATAGGCACTATTTCAAAGGAAGAAATTGGCAAAACCTTATCTGAATATTATTTGCATAAGAAGATGCTATGTAACCCATGGGGTCATTATGAGCCAACAGGTGACTTGGATGCATGTTGCTTTTCTGCCTTCTGGGTGTTGTTTGTATGTCTGAATCCTCCCTGTTTTGTGACACAAACCAGATTGTGGTTCATTTAAAAAAAGGAAAAGACAAATTATAGACATGGAAAGTTACATTACAAGTTAAAACCACAGTGATTTATTTTAATCCTTTGGGAAGCTTTATACCAGTTACCTGTAATGAAGATTTTTATTTCACCAGTATGGCATGTTTTTTGTTTTGTTTTGTATTTCGAATGCCCATTACTTTCGAATACAGTAAAACTGCAAGGTGACAAGAACCATAGGTAGTATAAAGTGCAGACCCTCATTAGCACAAACCTTGACTCTGCCTATACTGCCACATAAAATCCACATTATCTTCTTGGAACTGGTTTATATGAGCCTACACTGCCATATAATTATAAAACAGATAATATGGATTTTATATGGCAGTGTAGAGGGGGCCTTAGATTCCTATCACTGATAATTTTGCAAAGCATTCCTGCCAAAATTGGCATATTTCATTTTCTTCTGATGTGGTACTTTCAGGAATATGTTCTTACCAGTATACATATTATATTTGAATTAGTCCTTTGTTTTAACAACTTGGGGAAGGCAAGGACATTTAAACACATGCATACCCACAAACACCCATATATGTCATCCTTATGGTATTGTGTAGGTACAACTGTACCAGGAGCTCCAATTTTGTTTGCTTTGCATTGAATGTTTGTTGTAGTCCTAAGTTTCAGGAACTCTGCAGATAGGTAACTTCTTTTGGCTGCAATCATAGGGCAAGCCACCTGTCAATTATAGTAAGGTTCCCTGGTCCCGCCCCCTTTTTGGGTTTTTGGAGGGAATAGGAGCCATTTTTGGTTCAGCCCACACAGAGAAGCCTTTCATGCAGGACATAATACCAAGAGCTCCTGTAAAAAGCTTCGTCTTCTATGGCTTGGCCAGGGAGATATACAGCCCACAGCTTGGCCGGGGTTATACAGCCCTACAGTTCCTTTGCTGAAGGACTTCAGTCAGCCATCACGGAAACCTGAGTTCTTTTTCCCCTGGAAGTCTACAAAGCTCTGCTTGGTAAGGGTCACTTGCGGAAGCCAGAAGCAGTTGGTACCGGGTGTAGGGGCTCCACGCCAACAGAGGCAAAGACAGACTGCCCAGATTAGAAGTTAAGGATTTCCCCCATTAGTTACAGTTATGAAGATAATGCCTGTTCCCTGTGAACAAGATTGAGAGAGAGAGCCAATAGACTGTTAAGAAAGCCTTAAACTACTTGTTTGTTTTCATTAATAAAGAACTTTGTTGAACCTTTAAGCAATCTAAAGACTCTGTTTTAAGGAAATCCAAGGGCCTTTAATCTGAGGCAGCCCTGGCATCCCGTTGGGCACACAGAATTTATGTCCTGTCTACAGTCTTATGCACAGACCCAGCGTGCGACAGCACAGGTATAACTGAGGACTTCTTGATGTAGCCTGCCTAAAAAGAATAGCTCAAAAATTACAAAACTAAAAACAAGGGTTGTTTTGTACTCATTAAACTGCACTTAATACATGTGTATGGCTTAATTGAGTAAAGTTGCTCACATATATAAATTACAGCATTTATTAGAAAGACCGTTTTCCATTTGTATTAAGCTTGATATTTTTGTTGCATAGGTTCTGTCTCTTTTACTTTCAATCAGATTTGAAAAACCTGGTTTGTTTATATCCTCCCTGTGGAACTGCAGGAGTAATATATAACCCAGAAAGTATCCTTCACCGTGAAATAAAAAGGGAGAGGTTTGATTTGTGTTCCATTCCAGCCAGATTCCTCCATAATTAACCTACTGTAGAAAGATAAGAACTAGTTCACCATCTCCGGAATGTGGGTGGGGTTTGTGCGTGTGTTGGGTGGAGGGGGGAGGAATGAGGCACCTAGAAAGGTATTGTGCAGTGTACCCATGTGGATTCCTTTAGTACCACATCTTAGCATTCAAGATGCATCGTACATGCCTTACAAACCTTCATTTGGACAAGGATTGTATGTTTTGTTTAGCAGAGAAGAAAGACAAACCGCTTTAACCTTTGTGAATCTGTGATTAGTGAACTAATTTGCAATGTCTTGATATTTTTTAGGGAAAAAATTATTGGCTTAAGAAAAATGCGACTTTCTCTGTGTTTGTACAGCATTCTCAAAATGCCAAGTTTGTTCAGAAACTGTACATTTCAATTTGTGGATTACTGAAGAGGGCAGGTAAAAGAACAAGAGTCAGGAAGATGCAGAGTTGGAAAGGGCCTCTGAGATAAGCTAGGAAGTTTCAAGTTCAAATTTGAATCAATGGTTGATCTCTTAAAGACAAAAAACTTGCAGGGTAAACCAATATCTCCATAGATATGAGCATGAGAAGAATTTAGATTTTCCTGGAGAGGCATACAGACATGATGGAAATGCAGGAATTATGAAGTTATACCAGGGGTCCACAAACTTTTTAAACAGAGGGCCAGGTCAGAGTCCCTCAAACTGTTGGAGGGCAGGATTATAATTTGAAAAAAAACATGAATGAATTGCTATGCACACTGCACATATCTTATTTGTAATGCAAAAAACACTCAAAAACAATACAATAATTAAAATGAATAACAATTTTAACAAATATAAACTTATTAGTATTTCAGTGGGAAGTGTGTGCCTGCTTTTGGCTGATGAGATAGGATTTTTGTTGTTGTGTGCCTTCAAATCGTTTCAGACTTAGGTTGACCCTGAGCGAGGGTCGGGTAAATGACCTTGGAGGGCTGTATGTAGCCCGTGGGCCTTAGTTTGAAGACCTCTGAGTTATACATTCAATCCTCCACATTAATTGGAGTTAGGGTTGGAAAAGAAACTTTTGGGTAAAAAACTGACCCAAGGAGGAATGGTTAGATGTCAGTTGAATTGGCTTGCCTGAGGGGAGCATGCTTGTCCATCAAAGTTTTAACATTTACACAAATGATCAGCCACTTTCAGAAGGGACAGAGAGTTTCATCTTTGCTGATTGTACTATCACCACTCAAGCAAGTAGCTTTGAAATGGTTGAATAGAAACTCTCTGAAGCTTTAGGTGCTCTTATTGCCTATTACAAGGAAAATTGGTTGATCCATCTAAAACTCAGATGTGTGCTTTTCACCTTAAGAACAGATAAGCATCTCAAAGTCTGAGGATTACCTGAGAAGGAATTCCCCTGGAGCATTGCAGCACACCAAAATACCTGAGAGTTACCCTGGACCGTGCTCTGACTTACAAGAAGCACTGCTTGAATATGAAGGGAAAAGTGGGTGCTAGAAATAATATCATATGAAAGCTGACTAGCACAATCTGGGGATCACAACCAGACACAGAGAAGACACCTGCCCTTGTGCTTTGCTACTCTGCTGCTGAATACGCATGCCCAGAGTGGAACACATCTCACCACGTTAAAATAGACTCTTAATGAAACTTGCTGCATTATCATAGGATGTCTACGCCCTGCACTACTGGAGAAATTATACTGTTTAGCCGGTATTGCACCACCTGACATCCGTCGGGAAGTAGTAGCCAGTAATGAAAGGATCAAGGCAGTGACACCTCTGGCCCATCCCCTGTTTGGATATCAGCCAGCTTGCCAACACCGTAAATCAAAACATAGCTTCCCAAGATCTACAGAGATACTTGCAGGAACACCTCAGCAAGCAAGCAAGCGAGAGTCCAAAAGTGGCAGGCTAAAACCTGGAACCTAAATCCATGGCTGATGAGAGACTCCTCCCTAGGCACACCGGGCAACTTGGATGGTGCTGAACAAACTGCACTCTGGCACCATGAGATGCAGAATCAATCTTCAGAAATTGGGCTACTAAGTGGAGTGTGGAGAAGAATAAACTACAGACCACTTACTACAATGCAGCCTAAGCCCTTCCACGTGTACAACGGAGTACCCTCTCACAGTGACACCAGTGGCACTCCAAGTGGTCAGTTTCTGGTCAAAAGGACATTTAGTATAATGCCAAATTTTTAACTTTGTGTTTTTAAATACATTATAACCGTATCCCCAACTCGCTTATGACACGATAAATAAATATTAAATAGTTGAATCTGATTTGTGACTTTACAGTTAGAATCAAGCAAGCTGATTCATTCTGTGTGTACCGTTACTATTTTCCCTTCCCCCAAATGAGAAAATGTTTGACCAAATCTCTAGGGATATAGAGGACAGCATTTATTTAAATGAAAATATGAGCTAAATAAAGTTTCTAGGAGGAAGAAAGCTGCTGCTCCCCCCCCCCCCTTTTCACTGTATTGGTGGCTAGACAGAAAAACAGCAATAGACTAAATTTGGCATGTCAGAGCCCATGATTCTTGCCAGTTCTCTCTATTTTTAGAGTCATGCACAAAGTCTTTATAACCCTGTGAATTTTCTCAGCATAAGCTCACTCGATAACAGGCATCCTGGCTCCCCCCCCCCCCCCCCCCGCCTTCTGCTGAATGTGAAAGAATTAGAGGTCATTTCATGTAATACAATACTTGCTTTCCATTCTTCTCTTGTTGACATCTAATGCAGCAGAATGCCCATCAGTTTGTTGTTGTTGATGGCAGTGATGATCATCATTTCCTTGCTCTCGGCTTCAATTGAATTAAGACATGATTTTAAAAAAGGAAAACGGGGATGACTGTGTAAATAATAAAAGGACTTGACATTTTTGTCACCAGTATGGATGTTGAGAGAATGGTCCATGTCTATAGAGGGGAAGAAGTATTGTGCTCTAAAACTCTGTCAGTCTGAATTCGGAAGTCATAGAATCATAGAATCAAAGAATCAAAGAGTTGGAAGAGACCTCATGGGCCATCTAGTCCAACCCCCTGCCAAGAAGCAGGAATATTGCATTCAAATCACCCCTGACAGATGGCCATCCAGCCTCTGTTTAAAAGCTTCCAAAGAAGGAGCCTCCACCACACTCAAGGGCAGAGAGTTCCACTGCTGAACGGCTCTCACAGTCAGGAAGTTCTTCCTCATGTTCAGATGAAGCCATTGTTCCGCGTCCTAGTCTCCAAGGAAGCAGAAAACAAGCTTGCTCCCTCCTCCCTGTGGCTTCCTCTCACATATTTATACATGGCTATCATATCTCCTCTCAGCCTTCTCTTCTTCAGGCTAAACATGCCCTCGTTTTAAGCCGCTCCTCATAGGGCCTGTTCTCCAGACCCTTGATCATTTTAGTCGCCCTCCTCTGGACACATTCCAGCTTGTCAATATCTCTCTTGAATTGTGGTGCCCAGAATTGGACACAATATTCCAGGTGTGGTCTAACCAAAGCGAATAGAGGGGTAGCATTACTTCCCTAGATCTAGACACTAGGCTCCTATTGATGCAGGCCAAAATCCCATTGGCTTTTTTTGCCACCACATCACATTATTGGCTCATGTTTAACTTGTTGTCCACGAGGACTCCAAGATCTTTTTCACACGTACTGCTCTCAAGCCAGGCATTGTCCCCCCATTCTGTATCTTTGCATTTCATTTTTTTGCCTAAGTGGAGTATCTTGCATTTGTCCCTGTTGAACTTCATTTTGTTAGTCCCAGAGGAGTTTGACGTGTTCATTTTCTGTAACTTTTTCAGGCTTGTGATCCCAACAGTTCTTTATCACAGGCAGATGGTATTTGTGGCACAAGTTCCAATTAATCATCTGAGTAACGGTGTCATGCCTCTGCTTGTAGTCTGTCTGTGTGATCTTCTTGCAGCAGCTGAGGATGTGATCTATCGTTTCGTCTGTTTCCTTGCAGAGTCTACAATTGGGATCTGTTGTCAACTTTTCAATTCTGGCTTTCGTTATATTGGTTCTAATGGCTTGTTCTTGGGCTGCCAGAATCAGGCCCTCCATCTCCTTTTTCAAAGTTCCATTTGTGAGCCACATCCATGTTTTTTCTTTGTCAATTTGGCTCTCAATTTTTCCCAGGAAGTGTTCATGGAGAGCCTTCTTTTGCCCGTTTTCTCTTCTGTTCTGCATTGTGTTTTTACAGTATTCACTCTTTGTCTTTTGCACTTTATTATAGTTATTAATATTAATTTATTAGTATTATTATATATTAATTACTATATATAATAGTTATTATGTATTAATAAATAAAACTTTATTTACATCCTTCCCCCTAATCAAACAGGACTCGGGGCAGCTTACAGAGAGTAAAACAAAGTGCAAAACACAGAAATAAAAAAAATACATCAACGATAATAACAAAAACCTAACAGAAAATAAAACACAATGCAAAAACTGAAGTAAAAATAAAAACATATTACATAACGACAATATCAAAAACCCTAACAGACTGACATAGCAAAAGTACAATAGAAAATAATGCGAATTAATTTTTTTTTGATGGATTTAAACATGTTGTCCACCAGAGGCAAAACCAGTTCAAGCCAGTTGGCATTGGAGCAGCTATAAACCACCATCACAGTAGAATTATAATCAACCATTTTCAAATGCTTGCGTCCACATCCATGTTTTTAAGCTAGGAAGGGAATCGGTCTCATTTCTTTGGGTAGGGTATTCCAATGCTGGGACACCACCACCAAGAAGGCCCTTTCCCACATTCCCACCAATGCGTTTGTGAGGTGATGGGACCATGAGAAGGGCTGGAGGACCTTAAGGTCCGAGTGGATCATGCAAATAGGCTGGGCCCGAACCATAAAGGGCTTTATAGGTAATGACCTGCACTTTGAATTGGGCCCAGAAACTCACAGGCAGCCAGTGGAGCTGCTTTAACAGGGGAGTGGTGTGCTCCCTGTAGTCAGCTCTCATTAGAAACCTGGCTACCAATTGCAGTTTCTGAACTGTCTTCATAGGTAGGACCATATAGAGTGCATTGCAATAATCCATTGGAGATGTAAATAAGGTGTGGACCACCATGGACAGATCAGATTTCCAAATTACAACAGAAACTCCTAGTCCAAATTCGGTAGGTGGAGGTGATAAATGCCAGCCTGCAATGGTGGTATGAATTGCCTCTGTTCTTAGACCACAATACATCTTTGCCTGTTCAAAGAACACCAAAGTTGTCTGTATTTCACATTTTATTGTAAACCACATCAACAAATATGACAACTATAATACACACATTGCACTTTCTGTCCTGTGAATAAATTGTGAACAGAAAAGAATATAAATACTGCACACACAATCTGCAATCCACAGTCTGCAGTCTGACAGAGCAAATTATTCAGCAGTACCGTGGAACCCACTGTTTTGAATACTTTTACCTCTAAAATTCAGCAAAAAATATGTAGATGAATATGATGGCCTACTTTCTTATGCAATCCTTCCCTGTAGAGTCTTATTTTTGTAGGGCTTCAAGTCATTTGTGACTTGTGGTAACCCATCATGGGGTCTTTCTCTTTGACAAGATCTGTTTAGAGGGTGCCTTTCTCTGAGGGCCCTTCCACACAGCTGAATAAAATTCCACATTTTCTGCTTTGAACTGGAATATATGGCAGTGTGGACTCAGATAACCCTCTTTTTTTTTGTCGTGTCAGGAGCAAGTCGCTTCTGGTGTGAGAGAATTGGCTGCCCGCAAGGACGTTGCCCAGGGGACGCCTGGATGATTTGGTGTTTTTATCATCCTTGTGGGAGGCTTCTCTCATGTCCCCGCATGAGGAGCTGGAGCTGATCGAGGGAGCTCATCCGCCTCTCCCTGGATTCGAACCTGCGACCTGTCAGTCTTCAGTCCTGCCGGCACAGATACTGTGGGATTTTTTGCCTTGGTATTCTGGATTATATGGCTGTGTGGAGGGGCCCCTGAGGCTTCTTTTAAAGAGCTGTATACAATCCAGATTATCTGCTTTGAACTGGATTATCTGGCAGTGTAGAAAATCATAGAATCATAGTTAGAAGAGACCTTGTGGGCCATCCAGTCCAAACCCCTTCCAAGAAGCGGGAAAATCGCATTCAAAGCACCCCTGACAGATAGCCATCCAGCCTCTGTTTAAAAGCCTCCAAAGAAGGAGCCTCCACCACACTCCGGGGCAGAGAGTTCCACTGCTGAACAGCTCTCACAGTTAGGAAGTTCTTCCTAATGTTCAGGTGGAATCTCCTTTCCTGTAGTTTGCAGCTATTGTTTCACATCCTAGTCTCAAGAGCAGTGATGTTTTGGGCAACGTGGACTTTCAACTCCCTCCAAAGGTTTTCTATAGGGTTGAGATCTGGAGACTAGCTAGGCTACTCCAGGACCTTGAAATGCCTCTTACAAAGCCACTCCTTTGTTGCCCTGGTTTTGTGCTTAGGATCATTGTCATGCTGAAAGACCCAGCCACATTTCATCTTCAGTGCCCTCGCTGATGGAAGGAGGTTTGCACTCTAAATCTCACGATACATGGCCCCATTCATGCTTTCATGTATACGGATCAGTCGCCCTGGTCCTGTTGCGGAACATACGTTACCCGAGATCATTCAGAGCACAATCAGAAAGGAAGGAAACGGAGAGAGCAGTTGATTTCAGGCGTTTACTATCAACCTCGATAGGGTGTTCAGAAAGCAATATCTGACACACCCTGGAAGTCAGACTTGCTTCAATATTTATAGCAGAAAACCACTGGTTCATACATGCGCAGAAATGTCTTGACATTTACACAGTGCAATCATTAACAGGTGTCCTTCATGTATAGTTGCCAAGAACATTCCCTTGGCAAGGTCATGATGACAAACATTTGTCCACTTTTATAATTATTAACTTTCTACCCCTTATTTCCAGATGACATGTTCAATTGGTACTTAACTTCCTTGATCTCTTAATGATTTATAGTTTTATATATTTATAACATAAAATTTTATTAAAGCAATCTCCTTTTAGTTAGATTCAGCCTCAATTATTTAGTTCTTAATATGAAAACCAAGAGAATTTGTTTAAAATAAAAATATCTAAAATTGCCTGCTATTTACATTAAATAGGAGATGGCGCTCTCTTACTATATGACCTTAGATGTTCTAGTCTTGGATCAATAGATATCGATTTACCTTAAGCGCCAGGTCTCTATGTTTAGCCTAAAGTCAACCTTCAAATATTTGTTTATGGAACAAACCACCCCGACCTCTTGATTCATACCATCTGCTGATTTTCCCTCACTCTGAAAATCTCCTTTTCAAACGTCAACACTAAGGTAAGACTTGTTCAATTTAAATTCATTTAAATTATAATTATTTTATTTTTCTCCTAATGGCTGCCACAGTCCCTTTGCAGAGAAACAGCCCCAAAGCATGATGTTACCACCCCATGCTTCACAGTAGGTATGGTGTTCTTTGGATGCAACTCAGCATTCTTTCTCCTCCAAACACAACGAGTTGTGTTTCTGCCAAACAGTTCTACTTTGGTTTCATCTGACCATATGACATTCTCCCAATACTCTTTTGGATCATCCAAATGCTCTCTAGCAAACTTCAGTCGGCCCCGGACATTTACTGGCTTAAGCAGGGGGACACGTCTGGCATTTCAGGATCTGAGTCCCTGGCAGCGTAGTGTGTTACTGATAGTAGCCTTTGTTACGTTGGTCCCAGCTGGACAGTTGCATCTGTCAAGTAGGAAATTTAGGTACCGCTTTATGTGAGGAGGCTAATTTAACTAATTTACGACACCATAAAACCTTCCAGCAGTGTGTGTAAGAATGAGGAAGTATTCCATCAAGGGCTTGGTGTCACAAGTAGACGGTGAAGCAGCAGCTCCTCCTGTGGTCAGAATTGAGCATACCCGCATGAAGCCGCAAAGCTGGAATGATAAATTGCCTCTGTGTCTAACTATATAGTTTGTATGTCTAATGGCATTGAATGTTTGCCATGTATATGTTCATTGTAATCCACCCTGAATCCCCTGCGGGTGAGAAGGATGGAATATAATACTGTAAATAAATAAATAAAGGTAAAGGCTTCCCCTTGGCATTAAGTCTAATTGAATCTGATTCTGGATGGTGGCGCTCATCTCCATTTCTAAGCCAAAGAGCTGGCGCTGTCCATAGATGCCTCCAAAGTCATGCCTGCATGGAGTGCTGTTACCTTCTCAGTGAAGCGGTACCTATTGATCTACTCACATTTGCGTGTTTTCGAACGTCTAGGTAGGCAGAAGCTGGGGCTAACAGTGGGAGCTCATCCTGCTCCCTAGATTCGAACTGCCGACCTTTAACGAGTTCAGCAGCTCAGCGGTTTAACCCACTGTGCTACTGGAGGCTCCTTAAATAATATTAAGAAAGCAGAACTACATCAATGGCTTGACCTTTTTTTCCAAACATACTTTATAGCACAATGATGTACTAAGGGATGATTGAAGTATTTTCAAGGATAACTAATTTGTATTAAATGTTCTTAAATGCCTGGCCATGCAGTTGTTACCAAAGAAAGACCACCCTGTACAAATCCTCCAGGCTCACAGAGTGCCAAGTTGCATGCAGTTTTCCTTTAGTATGTAGACCAATGAATTTTGTGGGAACTTAGAAAGGCTATAGTGAATCTCACCACACCAGAAGCCATGCAGAGTTGTGGCAGGGCTATTAAAGTAATTCCCCAAAGAACAAAACCATGCCATGAAAGGATTTCTAAAGCAAGAGGATGCATAACTTCGTGGGTTGGTATTTGGTGGTGATTTTTTTTTATTGCAGAAACACAGATGTCTGTAGGAAAAACATCTGACCATGGAATTTGGTTCTGGTGGTTCAGCTTAAATAAAGAGATGGGAGAGTACTTAATACTGTTTTCTTACCAATGTATCCATAAGAGCATTGCTTTGTGGTAATCCAGTGAATGAAAGACAAATTACAGTGTGCTGCAAAATCAAGATATTAAAGTTTGTTGGAAATAGCAAACTTCTATAAGCCTTCTATACTAGTTATTTGTTATGTATATAATTCAGATTGCTTACTATATTCTATGTATATATTGATATGCAATTTTCCCTTAACTCTATGTTGTTTGAGGTTGTGGGTGGAACTACAGACCATGTGACCAGATCTGGGACTATTCAGACTGAGACTCCAGTTTCGAAGCCAGTAGTGTCAGTATGTTGCAATGTGTAGTCAGTCTTTATTAAGTCAGTGTTCATTAATGTATTAGACTGAAGAGAGTGTTATTCTGTATGCAACAAAGAAGCGACTGAAACAGAATGTTTTAGCGAGCTTACTGTTTAAACTCTCACCCAATAAGAAATGTCCCTGTATGCTAAATACATGACGTTTGTAAGTAAATCAACTATAACAAATACTACCTATTTTTGGTCTCTTAGGTGCATGATTTAAAAGCAATATATTTTATGGGAGAGTAGATTTTTTTTTGGGTGACTGAAATAGCACTTCTGAAGAACTGCTATATATGTTATGCTTTGGCATATATTTGTTACTAACAGTTCAGAGAGATAACCAGTTAAGTACTGTCAAAATCTTCGTAATTTGGAATAAAGTCGGAAAAATTACCTTTTTGAAGCCATTTTGAAGTTTTTAAGAAAACCGGAAGTCCCATTGCCCTTCCAAAGCTTTTTTCGCCATTTTTCGCCCGACTCAGGAAGTGAGTCGGAAGTGAATCAGCGTTTGGAGGCAAGCAGCTTGCTTGCTGGGATGCTTGTCTCCCAGCCAATGAGGGGAGAAGTTTTTGGGAGAGGCTGTTTCAGCACAGCAGCCATTGCTCTATATAAAGGGCAGCACATGGCTCAGAGGCTCATTGTGAGCCCGGGAAGGGGAAAGAATCATAGAACCATAGAATCAAAGAGTTGGAATAGACCTCATGGGCCATCCAGTCCAACCCCCTGCCAAGAAGCAGGAATATTGCATTCAAATCACCCCTGACAGATGGCCATCCAGCCTCTGTTTAAAAGCTTCCAAAGAAGGAGCCTCCACCTCACTCCGGGCAGAGAGTTCCACTGCTGAACGGCTCTCACAGTCAGGAAGTTCTTCCTCATGTTCAGATGGAATCTCCTTTCTTGTAGTTTGAAGCCATTGTTCCGCATCCTAGTCTCCAAGGAAGCACAAAACAAGCTTGCTCCCTCCTCCCTGTGGCTTCCTCTCACATATTTATACATGGCTATCATATCTCCTCTCAGCCTTCTCTTCTTCAGGCTAAACATGCCCAGCTCCTTAAGCCGCTCCTCATAGGGCTTGTTCTCCAGACCCTTAATCATTTTAGTCGCCCTCCTCTGGACACATTCCAGCTTGTCAATATCTTTCTTGAATTGTGGTGCCCAGAATTGGACACAATATTCCCGGTGTGGTCTAACCAAAGCGGAATAGAGGGGTAGCATTACTTCCCTAGATCTAGACACTATGCTCCTATTGATGCAGGCCAAAATCCCATTGGCTTTTTTTGCCGCCACATCACATTGTTGGCTCATGTTTAACTTGTTGTCCACGAGGACTCCAAGATCTTTTTCACACGTACTGCTCTCGAGCCAGGCGTCACCCATTCTGATCTTTGCATTTCATTTTTTCTGCCAAAGTGGAGTATCTTGCATTTGTCACTGTTGAACTTCATTTTGTTAGTTTTGGCCCATCTCTCTAATCTGTCAAGATCGTTTTGAATTCTGCTCCTGTCCTCTGGAGTCTTGGCTATCCCTCCCAATTTGGTGTCGTCTGCAAACTTGATGATCATGCCTTCTAGCCCTTCGTCTAAGTCATTAAGAGAAAGAGAAAGGGAAGGGAGGTTGTGAAGGGAGGTTAGAAGAAGAGCGGTTGGAAGAGCAGGGCAAGCAGAGAATGGCTCGGAGCAGGGCTGTTGCCTGCCTGCCACTTGTGTGGTGTTGCTGTTGGTGGGGAAGAAGAGCAGGGCAGCAGAGAACCAGGGCAGGGAGAAGGGCTGTTGCCTGCCTGGGCTGCCTTGCAGCCGCTTGTGTGTTTTTGCTGTTGGGGTTTGGGACAGGTCGGCGACACATGGGTGGGTAATATTGGGGTGTGAAGGTGCAGTTTGTTTCCTCAGTTTGCCTTGCGTTGCCAAATAGTCAAAATATTATCCTTCCCAAATTTGTGAAATCAACTTCAAAAAGCCAAAAAGGCCTCTCCCTGCTCTTTGTGTCCTTAGCTGCTTTGTGCTTCTATTGAGGAGACACTAGAAATCCCATATAGTCAAAATATTTTCCTTCCTAAAGGTGTGAAATCAACTTCAAAATGCCAAAAAGATCTCTCCCTGCTGTTTGTGTCACAGTGGCAAGTTTTGTCAGGATTGGTCTAAAATTGAGGGAGAGATAATCCCCTGAAGTTTGCCCAGTGCCATTTGCTGCTTTTCGCGTATTGCACAATCACGTCCACCATTAACAAAGCAATTCGGAAATTTCAGAAATTTCAGAAAGTTCTGAATTTTTTTTCAGAAAAATACTGAATTCCTTTCCAAATCGAACCACCAGTGCCCCCTACATCCAAAACAAGTTTTGAACCATTTTTTTGGAACAACCAAGCCTAATAACCAGGTATATCAGTCTAACAACTGAGAAACTTAATTTGCCTTGCATGAATTCTAGTGGATATTAACCACTAAGGGGAAAAAATCACTCAAAAAAGTATTGAACTCTTCTCAGGAAGATTATATTTTACAAAAGGGTTATGATTATTCCAAATAGTATGAATGCCAGTTAATCTCCAGAAGGGTCACACTGCCAAAAGGCTATGGAGCTTCCTGGTTTTCCAAAAAGTTATGATTTCTAAAACATCATGCCTTTCCAAAAAGGATTTCTTAATACATGAATCCTGAATGATGTGATCATTGTATGTAGCCAACCATAAGCCCGTTTGCTGGGAGCCCCTGATGGCGCAATGGGTTAAACCCATGTGCTGGCAGGACTGAAGATTGACAGGTCATAGGTTCAAATTTGGGGAGAGTGCAGATGAGCTCCCTCTGTCAGCTCCAGCTCCCCATGTGGGGTAATGAGAGAGGCCTCCCAAAAGGGTGGTAAAACATCAAAAACATCCAGGCATCCCCTGGGTAGCGTCCTTTAAGATGGCCAATTCTCTCACATCGGAAGCGACTTGCAATTTCTCAAGTCACTCCTGACGTGAAAAAAAAGGCTGTTTGCTAGTCCAAAAAACCTTGAACAAACTTTACATGCCTAGCTCTGCAGAGATTCATCCATTAGAGAAGAAGGGGGAATACACTTGAAATTGGAGTAACACTTCCAATCTCTTGAGCAAATCTTATCTTTCCCGCCAAGCTTCTTTGCACATTTGTCCCAGGAGCAATAAAAATGTAAATTAAAAATAGAATATAAAGATTGTTCTTGATTTGGGGTCAAGATCTCTAGAACTGTACAGCATGTGGAGTTATGTTATTTTTGCCAAGCAAATCACGTATAACTTAGATCTCTGCCTTGAATGCTTGGAAATGAACCCTCTTGGAAGCACTAAATTTCCTGTGCATGTTGATCTTTACATTTTCTTACAGATAAAATAATGTTTGCAGCCAAATATCACTTTTTGACAGGATGATAAAGTGGGGATTTTTGAAAAGCGTCTGTGCCAGCTAGTAAAGGGAAATTCTCTTGCTGAATTTATTTTTCTCCCCTGAGTGCTGACATTTTTAAGCTGTACATTTATTTCAGTTTTGGCAAGGACATGGTTGCATAAATCAGTATTTGAACTAATTGGGAGCAGCTCAAAGCTGACTGTTGAGGAGGTCTTATCAGAAGCTACTTGTTACTCTCCTATGGAAGAGGATGGCTGTATATTTTATATAGAGTCGGCTTTTCCACTTCATATGACTGGCTTGATATAGGATTAACCTTGCTAAAGAGGTTTGTTTTAAGGGTACTAGTACCCAGATTTTCGTTAGGAACACCCAAAAGGAAAACAGAGCTTAAATTCACACAAGAGACTAACAAGCAGAGGAAACATTTCCTAGACATTTTCAGGGGTCTAGAAAATGTAAAAATACTGGGTTTGTTTCTTTGTTTGGTAGCATTGTTTCAGAGAATTGGAAATCTAGCTGTGCAAGGAATTGCTCCAGCTACAAGTAATGTTGTGAACCCAGATTGTGAGTTTCCTCATTTCAGTAAAGTTAGCTTCACACTATAAGATTTCTACACAAAACGTTTTCAGTGGAATTTATATCTTGTCTTCATTTTCTTTTTTGGATGATTCAAACAATTTGGTAGTTACTTATTGTGTTCTATTGGTAACTAAATAGTCCTATGTTTTTCCTGACCCAATTTGTGGCATCTTTGTGTGTATTATACATGCAAATGTGTGGCTGTTTATTTATTTATTATTTATTTAGTTACAGTATTTATATTCCACTCTTGTCACTCCAAAGGGGACTCAGAACACACATATACGGCAAATATTCAATGCCATTTATACACTGACAAGACAGGCAATTGTACATAGATAGAGGTATATATAGGCTTTTCCTATCTTCAGCATCTTGGAGGCTTGTGCTCGGTTCCGGCCATGGGGAGATGCTCTCTCTCCATCTCCCTGCCGAAGAACTTTGTTCATAAACTTCCCTCTTGATCAGATCACCAGCATTTTCTGACATTTTCTTTTGGATGCCTTAAATACCTCCCTGCTTTTAAGCGGTACCTATTTATTTACTCACATTTGTTTTTGAACTGCTAGATAGGCAGGAGCTGGGCTAAAGGCCAGGAGCTCACCCTGACCTGGGCTTCAAACTGTCAACCTTTTGATTGGCAAGATTTACTGTTGCTGGTGGTTAACCTGCTGTGCTACAGCACGACCCTATGTTAAATGGTTTATTAATAGCCTCCAAAATGCCTTGATACTTCTTTCTATGATGGAAGGTCTATATTGTTTATTATTACTTTATTTTGTTTGGCTTCATCTTATTAAAAACGGCAAAAAGTCTAAATGTGTTGAAATCTTGTATGCCAGCTCATACACTCTTCTTCCCTGCTTCTGCCCAAGTGAAATAATGAAAAAAATTCTGTTTTTTTTATTAACTTTAATGTGTTGTTTGAACGTGAATCTGTAATTTGTTTTAACTATATTTAGTTTAGGAAGCTGGTTTGTTTTCATGGGAGCTTGAAGTTGAATTATTTCTGCCAGTCACAGTTAAGATTAACCATGGTTTGTTTGGATTTGATCAATACAGCAAATCAAAAATGGAACGAAAAGCTCCCAAACTCCTTCCTACAGGAAAGTTATGTCCATTCTTATACTATCTCATTATTTTTTAATGTTGAGTCCAAACTAACCCTGCATGTTTTAGTAAAAGAAGAGGTAAAAAATGAAAGGAAAAGGAAATTGTTAATGAAAGCTCCTCTTCCTTTTCCTTTGCAAGCAAGAGCCTGGTTTTGAGACAATTCAGATAGACAATTTAGGAAGCAAACGTATAAGCTATTTCCCATTAATCCTGTAGCTAACATCAACAGGAAAAAATAAAGAGAAGCTGAACCAATGAACAGAGATTTTTAAATTAGAATATGAAGGAAAGTTTGCTGAACTCACATTACTTCTGGATAGTCATAGGAGAATATTTGCTACAGGGCAGGGTATATAGCTGGATTTTTTTCATGTCAGGAGCGACTTGAGAAACTGCAAGTTGTTTCTGGTGTGAGAGAATTGGCCGTCTTCAAGGATGTTTCCTAGGGAATGCCCAAATGTTTTTGATGCTTTACCTTCCTTGTGGGAGGCTTATCTCATGTCCCTGAATGGAGAGCTGGAGCTGACAAAGAGAGCTCATCTGCACTCTCCCTGGATTCGAACCTTTGACCTGTCAGTCTTCAGTCTTGCTTGCGCAAGAGTTTAACCCATTGCACAACCGGGAGCTCTTTTATAGCTGGATAATCTAGTAGTGTATTAAGTGCAATACTGGAAAACTTCCCTTACTTAAAGCCGTGGAAATGTAATCAAATCCACAACCATATCAGAAACATGAAAAATGGAATGGGGAAGGAGAGAAGAGGGTTATCTGTATAACCTGCTTTTCATTCTTTATTAGCACAGGAACAAAAATCACAATAAGGGTCTTTGTATTCTGTGTCCCTGGCACATTCATTCTTACAAATGGAGAGCATTTTTGAATATGTATGTTGTTGTTTTAAACTTTGGCTACGTTAATCTTCCTTTCTCTTTCACTTACAGCTGTTCCATGTTGCCTATGTTTGGATCAAGTTTGCCAATTCCCCACGTCCGGACTTGTGGGTACTTGAGCGGTCCACAGATTTTGGACTTACCTATGAACCTTGGCAATACTTTGCTTGTAAGTATGAGAGAAAAATACAACAAATGTGACAATTGAGAGTTCATATGCTGTGCCCAGCACCCCCAATGTTCCTGAGTGATAATCTACATGGATATTGGTAAATCTTTATTATTGTGACTTTGCGCTTTACCATTCATGGCGGTTGGCCACTTAAAAACCTAATCTGAATAAACCATTAGCATTAGGCTTGGGAATTTCTGTTATGTTCATTATTCTGTTATGTTCATTATCACTGGCTGCCAGTTAGCCATTAGGCTGAGAATTGCGGTATATAAGCGAAGTAATAAATAAATAAATAAATAAATAAATAAATAAATAAATAAGCTTCCGAGCACAATTCAAAGTGCTGGTGTTAACCTATAAAGTCCTAAACAACTCCGGCCCAGTTTACCTGTCCGAACGTATTCTCCCCTATGAACCATCTAGATTGCTAAGATCGTCTGGAGGGGCCCTGCTCTCGGTCCCACCGGCCTCACAAGTGCGTCTGGTGGGAACGAGGGACAGGGCCTTCACGTTGGTGGCCCCTCCGCTCTGGAATTCTCTCCCACTGGAGATCAGAACTGCCCCCTCCATCTTGACGTTCAGAAAATGGGTGAAAACTTGGCTATGGAGTTTGGCTTTCAATGAATGAGTCAATATTCTGTGACATGGATGGATGACGACGAATGACGAACAACGAATTTACTATGACGACTATGACGAATTTACTATGACATTGTAATTATGTGATTGCATTTTGCTATTTTAACATTTTAGTTTAATATGCTATATGATGTTTTTAATGACTGTTTGTGATATTACTGTTGGAAACCGGCTCGAGTCCCTCAATAGAGGAAAGAAGACCGGTATACAAAATTGCTAAATAAATAAAATAAATAATAAATATTCACAGGGATCTTGTAGCACCTCAGATATTAACTGAGGAAAGATGTTAGTGGCATATGTTTTCATAGACCTAGAACAAGCATGGGCAAACTTGGGCCCTCCAGGTGTTTTGCACTTCAACTCCCACAATTCTTAGCCTCAGGCCCTTTCATTTTCCCCATCAACCACTTAAGCGGATGAGTAGGAAAAGGAAGGGGCCTGAGGTTGTTAGGAATTGTGGGAGTTGCAGTCCCAAACACTTGGAGGGCCCAAGTTTGCCCATGCTTGGCTTAGAGTTAATCTACATTGGCTGGTAAAACCATGGCCACTTCAGAGCAGAAATGATCCAGACTGGCCCTAGAAATTGACATACATACCCTAACAAACCCATAGCTTTGGTGGGTTGGTGTCCACATATTCCAGCCTTCACGCACAAAATTATTAAAAACATTTTGTATAAAATTATCTATATATCTATAAAACATAAATGAATGTTGTTTTTGGACCTGGATAAAGGTAAAGGCTTCCCCTTTCATCTCTGACTCTGGGGGATGATGCTTATTTCTATTTCTAAGCCAAGAGCCTGCATTGTCTATAGACACCTCCTTGGTCATGTGGCCGGCATGACTGCATGCTGTTTACCTTCCGGCTGAGGCAGTACTTATTGATCTACTCACATTTGCATGTTTTTGAACTGGTTGGCAGAAGCTGGGGCTGGCAGCGGGAGCTCACTCCATCACCCTGATTCAAACTGCCAACCAACTGTCAGCAAGTTCAGCAGCTCAGTAGTTTAACCCAATGCGCCACTGCAACCTCTTATACTTGAAAATGTACCTGCTCTGACTTACAAACAAATTCAACTTAAGAACACACCTGCAGACTCTATTTTGTTTGGCACTTGAGGACTGCCTGTATTACAAAATCCTCCAAAATAAAAAAAAATCCCAAACATTTCTGGTCCCAAATTTTTCAGATAAGGGGTATGCAAAATGTAGTGGGATAGTTGGGTACTAAGTGAAAAATGCTTTTCATGCTGATCACTATCAGTTCCCAAAAGGCAGGTAATGATGGATGATGTAAGACTGACCTTCAGCTGCAGCGAAAAGGGTTTGTTTTTGTTTTTTGCTTATCTGTTTCGTTTTTTACTGGAAAGGTCTACAGAGACAATATTCTAAAACATTTGCAGTGTAGAACTCCCCTTAGATGAGAAAAATGAAGTTATTTTTGCAGAAAGGAACAGGGCATGTATTCTGCTTCATGGGTTTGTCTGGGGCTTGATCTGAAAATATAGAACAGTCAAAATGTTCTTCAGCCTATTTCTAAACTTGAGTGAGTCAGAGAGGAAAATAGTTGTCATTGCTCACTTATTTGGTGTGCTCTGGATGTGAAGAGTTTTATATATTTGCTTAAGGAAGTTACTTTATTGGTTTCTTCTGATATAGTAAGTGCCCAGGTATTCAATCTGCCTTGCCGTAGTGCTGAAGGTAAAGATTAGATCAATCTGCTGGAAGTGGTCTATCAAATGTCTTTCCATTGGGTCCTGTTATCTTCTTCAGCATTTCCTTTCCTCATTCCTCAATCTAAGCATTTACTGGATGGTTGCCACTATAACAAAGTACTCTATACGAAAAGAGTAGGAACTGGAAGGGTCAATTCCATTGGGAAATGGTCAGAATGTCTTTGTTTATTGAATTTGTATACCATCTTTCTTCTGGAATGGGATCAAAGGCAGTTTTGTTCCTATGAACCTCTTTCCAATGCCCATTGGATTATAAGACATTAAGACCGCTTATTCACAGGGGATACATTTGAACTGGCTCATGGTTACCTGAAATCATGGATATGACCTAACTCCGTGAAATTTATTAGGTTCCAATCCCGGCATACCAGAATTACCATGGAGGACTTAGAAATTCTTAGAAATTTGCTAGGTCATCCAGCATGATTCTGTGGTTACCTTTGAGGGATTGCCTGGAGCCTTAGCAAATTTCTAGAGAGACTGTCTCCCCATGGGCAGGGTAAACAAAACCATGGGTATGTGTTTCACAGTTGTAGGGGTCTTGCTATAAATCTATGGCTAGCACTAAAGAAGCACCGCACAGCTGGGGCCAAGTGTAAAGGATTTACACATTTGACCAGCCTTGTTTGTGAGCCAACAAGGACTTTGACCCAATCTTGAACTGTGTAAGGAACAGGATCTGACTTAACACTGAACATCAGAAGTGCTTGAAACACGTCCAAATCACTGTGCAATGGAAGGGACATTGCCATTTCATGCTCTGAAAGATGAAGAGAACTAGTCCCTGCAGATGTTCTTCAGCACCTCAAAATTCTCCCTCCTTCCTGTGCTCCAAACATGTCATGCTTACTGTGGATGAGCAGTTAAAGATTTTGTGGGCTCCTCTGGATCTGGCACTCTCTTTTGCAACCTGTCTGGTAGTTGCTTATGAGTATTATGTTCTTTGTATTGTTGAAGGCTTTCATGGCGGGAATCACTGGGTTGTTGTAGGTTTTTCAGGCTATATGGCCATGTTCTAGAAGCATTCTCTCCTGACGTTTTGCCTGCACCTACGGCAAACATCCTCCGAGATTGTGAGGTCTCAAAACCTCAAAACCTCTGACGTCAAAAACTCTGAGGATGCTTACCATAGATGCAGGTGAAACATCAGGAGAGAATGCTTCTGGAACATGGCCATTTAGCCCGAAAAACCTACAACAACCTATTATGTTCTTGTTACAAGCCAATATCAAAATAATGTAGTTCTTTCACACCTGAGAGGTTTTCTTCCTGAAGCCAAGGCCCCATCTACACTGCCATTGAACTGTATTATATGGCAGTTCAACTGCATTGAACTGTATTATATGTCAGTGTAGACTTATATAATCCAATTCAATGCAGTTAAATTGCATTCTGAAACTGAATTATATGGCAGTGTAGATGAGGCCCAAGATTAACTGTGCTATTCCTATATCTAAATCAATCTTGGGGAACATATCACTCCCCATATCTTCAGACTCCCAACTCTCATTGTCCCTTATTATTAGCTAAGCTAGTTAGGTATGATTGGAGTTGCAGCCCAGCAACATCTGAAGTCCACCCATTCCCCTACCTTGATTTGAATGGAATAGGGGTCTTGCTATAAATCTATAGCTAGTATTGAAGAACTGCACAGCTGGATTTGTTACATTGCTGAAGAAGGTACTATTTTAAAGTTCAGATTGCCTTTTGGAATCTGGATTTGTGTTTCTAAATACCTCCTTCTCTCTTCTATTCAGAAGTGGCTTTTTGATTTACATAGATTCAGGAGTAGGGTGAGCTCCCATTTGTCAGCTCATGCTTCTCATGCAGGGACATGAAAGAAGCCTCCCTTAGGATGGTAAAACATCCGGGTGTCACCTGGGCAATGTCCTTGCAGAGAGCCAATTCTCTCACACCAGAAGCAACTTGCAATTTCTCAAGTCGCTCCTGACATGAAAAGAAGTACCTTCCTGGCATCATTTTCCATTCTACCATTCCCTACTGTAATTGTGTTTATTAGAATGTTTATTTTATGATTTTTTTCTCTTTTAATGTTATTTTGATAATGTTGTTGTTGTTTGTTGTATATGCTTCGATTTTATCGCTGTATTATGTTGTCCGGGCTTGGTCTCATGTAAGCCGCTCCAAGTCCCCATCAGGGAGATGGTGGCGGGGTAGAAATAAAGATTATTATTATTATTATTATTATTATTATTATTATTATTCTATACTAGTTGTTTGACCGTGTTCTAGTGCTTTTTTCTCATCTTTCCTATCTGCTGCTTCCACACCAACAAAGCTGCTACTTCAGAAATGCTTGTATGGCTTTAAGCCCAGCTGTGTTGCTTTTTGGCAGAAACCTTTATCTAACTAGTTGGCAGTCCCAAGACCAATTTGGCGGTAACATCACTAGATCAACGTATTGTAGAACATGGGAAGAAGAGGCAAATATCTGAAGTCTCATTTTGTCGTTGTTTGTGGAGCCCTCTTGTCTTGGGAAAGGACACGCTTCCTATTTCCTGATGCCTAGACAAAGCTGATGATGAGACATTTCAGTTTGTCTTCTCTTCTTCTGGCATTTCTCTGGAAAATGAAGTGGAAGGAAACTGGACACAAGGATTTAATTCCCAGTTTGAGCTGCCTTCTTGAAAAGAATCTGATGCTTAGTTTATCCTGAAGCGCTGGCTTGTTCTGCACATCGATCATGTAAAACACACAGAGAGTAGCCAAGTTACTCTGAACATGCCCCTCTAGGGAGCAAAAGCTGTAATTGCAAGAAGATGTGAGTTAAGCTTTGTGATGATCTTTTAAACAGAAAAACCTGGTTGAAAGAATTTTTGAAAAGGCTATACTGTGAATTTTCCCTATGGATGTGCTACCAGTCCTCACTTGTTCAACAACACGCATCTATGAGCCCATTAGTTTCTCTTCAAGGTCAGAAGAATAAGAAGCATCCTTCTCTTAACAATTTTCTAATAATAATATATTTTTTAATAAAAAAATGCCTCACATAGTGTTCCTATTTTAAAACAATCTTGAAAAATAGCCTTATGTTCTCTGTGGCGGCTTTTTTATTGGTCTTGGTGCAGATTTGTAGCTGTGATTCATGGCTTGGGTTTTGTTTAGCCACTACCTGAATGCTATGGCATTAGGACAATAGCATAATAGCATAGACCAGTATTTCTCAACTTGGGGATCAGGGCTCGGGGGGGGGGGGGGGGGGGGGGGGGGGGGGGGATGTCAGGAGGGTTGCCAAAGACCATCGGAAACACAGTATTTTCTGTTGGTCATGGGGGGTTCTGTGTAGGAATTTTGGTCCAATTCTGTCATTGGTAGAGTTCAGAATGCTCTTTGATTGTAGGTGGACTATAAAGTCCAGCAACTACAACTCCCAAATGTCAAGGTGTATTTTCCCCAAACTCCACTGGTGTTCACATTTGGGCATGTTGGGTATTTGTGCCAAGTTTGGTCCAGATCTATCATTGCTTGAGTCCACAGTGCTCTTTGGGTGTCGGTGAACTACAACTCCAAAACTCAAGGTCAATGGCCACCAGACCCTCCCAGTATTTTCTGTTGGTCATGGGATGTCTATGTGCCAAGTTTGGTTCAATTCCATCATTGGTGGATTTCAGAATGCTCTTTGATTGTAGGTGAACTATAAATCCCAGCAACTACAACTCCCAAATGATAAAATCAACCCCCCTCCAACCCCACCAGTATTCACATTTGGGTGTATCGGGTATTTATGCCAAATTTGATCCAGTGAATGAAAATACATCCTGGATATCAGATATTTACATTATGATTCAAAACAGTAGCAAAATTGTAGTTATGAAGTAGCAACGAAGATAATTTTTTGGTTGAGGGTCACCCCAACATAAGGAACTATATTAAGGGGTCACAGCATGAGGAAGGTTGAGAAACACTGGGCTAATACCATTATAGCATAGACAATGTGAGATTTTGATACACTTATTGATCAAGAGCCCTGTTTTCTGCTTGGCCTGCTTGTTGCTCTTATTCAGAAGGCTCCCTCGTCATTTCTGGAAATCCTTTCTAACAAATACAGACTTCCCCTACCCTTGTATATGCTATTGCTGTGCATAATGTCTTATTTTCACATTACTGTTAAAACAAGTGTATTAACACTCAGCAGTTTATTAGGGGTTCCCAGCATGGTTCTCCCACCATGTTCCATGCCAGATATTTACACAGATATTCAAAGCATGGAATCCGATGACCGCAGTCGTTTTCAAAGAACTGGCATGATATGAGAGAATTGGGAGGGTAAGAGGATTTTTTGCCAGCAGCAGCCTGTAGGAAGGGGGTTTAATGACAGGGCTTGCTTGAAATCTGGAATCATATTTTAGATTCCATGCCTGAAGCATGAAATCAGATTTATGGTGGGAATGGGAAAGATGATTTGCTAGAACTATAAGGATGAATTCACATTTTAGCAACTAATTTCAGTGATATTGATGGTTTTGGTTGAAAAATCCAAAGAAGTTGACAGATATCTTTGTAGTTTGGAGGGGCACGTTATGCTCATGGTTTCTAGGCAATTGCTTTGGTCTTCTAAACCATTTGAGGTTGGTAAACTGACTGGTTTGGAACGCCAAACAATATATTTATGTTCTTCAGTATATAAAGACATTAACAGTCTACCTCAATTCATCAAAACAGCATCTTTTCCAGCTGTGATGCATTCTGCCAAAACGTAATTTTGGAGAGACGAAGGTTACTCATCTGTAGAAAATCAGCACAGTGGCAGACTGGGCTCTGTAACACTCAAAGGAAACCAGAACAAACTCAGTTATCATCCCAATCTGTGATGGGAGTGTGAAAATGACTTTATTCAGGAACACCCAAGAAGTTAAAAATGAAGAGTGGGTTGAAGCCACATGAAGGCTTTTCTCAACACTTTTTCTGGAACCTAAAACACTACTTTTATATGGGAATAACAGGTCAAAATGCTCACTATGTTGTTGCATTGAATCTTAATCCAGATATTTGTGTTGCTGCCCTCACCAATAACATGTGTTGCATACCACCTAAAGTAGTGATTCTCAACCTGTGGGTCCACAGATATTTTGGCCTTCAACTCCCGGAAATTATGAATTTTGGTAAACTGGCTGAGATTTCTTGGAGTTGTAGGTCAAAATATCTGGGGACCTACAGGTTAAGAACCACTGACCTAAAGACCCAGAAGTCCACCTCTTTAATTGGCTTGTAATAAGCTATTTGTTATTATTTATTTATTTATTTATTTATTTATTTACTGTACTTGTATACCGCTGTTTCTCAGCCTAGCTGGCGACTCAACGCGGTTTACAACAAAATACCAAATACAATAGTCAACAGTATACAATTTAAAACCATAAAAACATAATACACAATATTGGTACATCAATAACAATCCAATGCATCTCCTGACTAAAATCGTGATCCAGTTTCGTCGTCCATATTACCAATCCTTTAATCATCACATTCATTGCACCGAATTAACCAAATGCCTGTCCGAACATCCAGGTTTTTAATCTTCTTCGGAACACCATCAGCGAGGGGGCTGATCTTACCTCCATGGGAAGGGCGTTCCATAGTCGAGGGGCCACCACAGAAAAGGCCCTGTCTCTCGTCCCCGCCAGCCGCACCTGTGAAGCAGGCGGGATAGAGAGCAGGGCCTCCCCAGAAGATCTTAGGGTCCTGGTGGGCTGATAGGCCGAGATACGTTCGGATAGGTAGGTTGGGCCAGAACCGTTTAGGGCTTTAAAGGCCAACGCCAGCACTTTGAATTGAGCCCGGTAGCAAATCGGCAGCCAGTGGAGCTGGTGCAGCAGAGGAGTTGTATGCTCCCTGCGCTCCGCTCCTGTTAGTAACATGGCTGCCGACCGTTGGACTAATTGGAGCTTCCGAGCCTTCAAAGGCAACCCCACGTAGAGAGCGTTGCAGTAGTCTAAACGGGATGTAACCAGAGCGTGGACTACCATGGCCAAGTCAGACTTCCCAAGGTACGGGCGCAGTTGGCGCACGAGTTTTAACTGTGCGAATGCTCCCCTGGTCACCGCCGAAACCTGGGGTTCCAGGCTCAGCGATGAGTCCAGGATCACACCCAAACTGCGAACCTGCGTTTTCAGGGGGAGTGCGACCCCATCCAACACAGGCTGTAACCCTATACCCTGTTCGGCCTTGCGACTAACCAGGAGTACCTCTGTCTTGTCTGGATTCAATTTCAATTTGTTCGCCCCCATCCAGACCGTCACAGCGGCCAAGCACCGGTTCAGGACCTCGACAGCCTCCTTAGTAGCAGGTGGAAAGGAGTGACAGAGTTGGACATCATCCGCGTACAGATGACATTGCACTCCGAAACTCCGGATGATCTCACCCAGCGGCTTCATGTAGATGTTAAACAACATGGGAGACAATATTGAACCCTGAGGAACCCCACAAGACAAAGGTTGTGGGGTTGAACAGGAGTCTCCCAGTAACACCTTCTGAGACCGACCCTCAAGGAATGAGCGGAGCCACTGCAAAACAGTCCCTCCAAGACCCATTCCTGCGAGGCGTCCCAGAAGGATACCGTGGTCGACGGTATCGAAGGCCGCTGAGAGGTCCAGCAGCACCAACAGGGACACACTCCCCCTGTCGAGCTCCCGGCGCAGATCATCCACTAAGGCGACCAAGGCTGTCTCGGTACCATGCCCCGGCCTAAAGCCAGACTGTGCCGGATCCAGATAATCCGTGTCTACCAAGAATGCCTGGAGTTGTGAGGCCACCACACGTTCCAGGACTTTGCCCAAAAGGGGAGATTGGAAACAGGCCGATAGTTGACGAATTGAGTGGGGTCCAGTGATGGTTTCTTCAACAGCGGTTTTATAACAGCTTGCTTTAAGCTGGCTGGAATTTGCCTTCCCGGAGGGAGGCATTAACCACCACCTTCACCCACTCAGCCAATCCCCCTCTGGCCTCCTTCAGAAGCCAGGATGGGCAGGGGTCTAGGATGCATGTGGTAGCTCTCATTCCTCCAAGCACCTTGTCCACATCCTCGGTTGAACCAATTGAAATGAATCCATCAAAACCGGACAAGCAGATGCTCGTGTTACATCCTCAGAGACTGCCGTTAATATGGTATCCCGACCAGAGCGGATCAAAGCGACTTTGCCTGCAAAGAACTGAGCAAAGGCTTCACAGCGAGCTGCCGAGTCATCAGGGCACCCATCCTGCATGGTGGGTTTTAAAAGGCCTCTGACAACTCGGAACAGTTCAGCCGGACGGTTCTTTGCAGACGCAATAGTGGCCGCAAAGAAAGTCTTCTTTGCGGCTTTTATTGCCGCGGCATATGCCCTTAAAAAGGACACAAACCGTGTTCGATTTGGCTCGCTTGGATCCGAATGCCACACGCTCTCTAGTTCCCTCTTCTTTCGCTTCAACGCTGCCAGCTCCTCAGTAAACCAAGGAGCTGGTTTAGCTCGGCTACTTGAGAGGGGACGTTCTGGAGCGATCGTGTCTATTGCCCTAGCCATCTCCCCATTCCAGAGAGCGACCAGGGCATCAACAGGATCACCAACCGAGGTGGCGGGAAATTCCCCAAGAGCCGTCAGGAATCCATCTGGATCCATAAGCCTCCTGGGGCGGACCAACTTAATGGGTCCTCCACCTCTGCGGAGGTTAGGGGGTGCAGTGAGTCTAAAGCTGACCAGGTGGTGGTCGGTCCATGGCAACGGAGAGATGGATAACTCCTCAACACCGCCACCTTCCTCCCATCCCTGGCAGAAAACAAAGTCCAATGTGTGTCCAGCACTGTGGGTGGGGCCAGATATCTGTTGGGACAGCCCCATGGTTGCTTGCTTACTATGATTCTGCAGTTGATGGGTAAAGCAATTCTGATGGTTTTTAGACTTAGGCATTTTAGTCTGAAATATTGCAACCCTGATCATAGCATGTGTAGCACCTTTCTGGACAAAGTGAGCTAGTGATGTAGTTCAGATTATATGCAGTTATATTAACATTGACCTTTATCAGTTATAAGACTAAAGGACTTATCTTTTTTTAAAAAATGAATTGTTACTGTATGTTTTAATTTATGGTTTCAGCAGTAAGCCGTTTGTATTTCTGTTGAATGGACTGTTGCAAAATGCAGAGCTGTGTTATGTCAGAGAATGACAAATTATTCAAGTATGTGAGATTTAAGGTTTTGGGATTCCTAAAGAAAGGATCACTCAGCCTTTTAGGGGCAACACTGTACCACAGTGCCCTCTCTCTTACCTACTTTGCTAATGCGGGAATGCCAAACATGCATAAATTAGAGACCTTTGGCCTAAAGCTCTCTTGCAAATCAGTGTGGGCTGTATACTATGGGCCAAACCAGATATAATCTTGGTTGGTTAGGAGTAATGAATATATTTGTTAAAAAAATAGCTGTGGGGAAGGGTAAGATTTGGGCTGTGGTACATGAGGAGTAACCCTTCCCTGGGGGGCTTCGTTGTCAATGAGAATTTTTCCCTCAGGACTAAACACAGCTCCAGCTAGAGATTTCCATTATGCATGCGTGGAAAGAAAACCTAAAGCCCTATAGTCACTTTCCTTATTCTATTCCTGCCTATCGTGCTTTTCATGAATGCAATGAGGCATGAAGAAGCATAATAAAATAGTTTTCCAGTTAATAATTTGGAAAGGGACTGTGATGGTTGCACCCAACATTTGAAGGTGGAAGGTGGGTGTAGTTCCACGTGGACTGTGAACATGTAACTGTCACTATTCCCTTAGCTTATGGCAGTGGTTCCCAACATTTTTTTGACCAAGGACCACTCTGACCAGGGACCACTCTCCAACATTAGTACCAAAAGGGTTATGAATCAGTTTTTGGTCAACTTTAGATTTGGTTTGGAAAATTGCATTGGATAGACCACATCTGCTCTAGTTTCTGATACAGAGCATATGCCATTCTGTAGTTGCCATCTGCTTGCCCACAGAAAACCATATTTAATAATCTAGAGCTGATGTGGTCTATCCAATGCAATTTTCTGAATCAGCACCCCAAATCACCCCAAGAACAGGTCTAAAAATGAAGACACCAAGGCGCCCCTGCTTCCAGGCCCCACATGAAACGGCTATGCTCACAGGCAAGGAAGGAGGAGGAGGAGAAGCAGTCAGAAGGCTTGCTGTTGTACCTTTCGTGGGTAGTCAGCCTCTCCCCTCCCAACATCCCCATTGCCTTAGCACTATAAAGGGTTTGCAAGACCAATTGTTCTTGTTGCAATGGTGTAGTAATGGTGAGGTCACTCACAGATCATATTTTAGTTCTTGAGGTCCACAGACCACAGTTTGGGAACCTCTGCTATATAGCAACCTAGCATAGCCTTTCTTGTGTGCGTGTTTGTGCCTTGAATTCACCTGACAACTTGACAGTGATCCTTGTGGATTTCATGGGATTTTCTTATGCAAGGGATACTCAAAGGGGAAATATAGTTTGGCAGGAGTCATATATTAATAGAGTTGGAAGAAAGGACAAAGGTCATATAGTCCAATTCCATTCCGCCATGGAGGAACACCCATCAAAGTACTCCCTACAAAGGGCCCTCTAGCTTCTCTTTGAAAAAATCCAAAGAAGGAGACTTCATAACACTCTGCGGCAGCATATTCTTCTGTCAAACCGCACTTACCATCAGAAAGTTCTTCCCAATATTCAGGTGGAATTTTGTAAAAGTATGGGAATTCATTTCCTTCTGCAGCTGCTTTTGGACTCAAAACTGCAGGGAACATTTAGGGATACTAAGGATCCCAGCAGTAGATCTGTGTGGGTTCTGCATTCTCCAATTTCAGATGCTGAGAAAGATATAACACGTCCAAGTACTTCTCTTAAGCATTGCAGGTGCATGTTTTTCAGCATTCCAGCTCATGGTTGTGTCATGAAGAGTTATTGCTGCACTAAACCCCTACAAAATATGTCACATTAAGAACAAAAACAGTCTGAAGTGCAACATTTTCATCCTCCCTCTGTGCAGCCTATTTGTATTTCTGGTATTCACACTCTACTGTACTGCCATGGCTAACAGTCAAATTAGAACTAAGGATGTCCCTTTGACTCTTTCCTCAGCCATTATCTCACTAGGTGGCCTTCACGGTTCATATTTGCAGGTTTCATGGCTGGATTTGATTATTCGCAGATTTGAATAAAATGCTATCTTAAGGAATCTTTAGGTCATTTGATAGAAATTGACCATAGAGCCAAGCTGGAGGATCTATAAGTTCCTAGAGATATTTATACATGGTTTTTCACTTTTCTGGTGATTCTGTGCCCCACAAAGAGGAAAATAATACTGACTCGACTTTACAGGTATTGTAAGGATTGTCTTGATATAAGTACATGAAGCATTTCCAATATTCAACAACATTATATAAATGCAAAGTATTATTTCATGTAAAGCAGGAGTCACATTTCCAGGATATACAACTTTTTGTCTCTTTTATGTTTCATAGCTTCCAAGAGAGACTGTATAGAGAAATTTGGCCCAAAGACTATAGAACGGATTACCAAAGACGATGATGCCATTTGCACCACTGAATACTCTCGCATTGTTCCCCTGGAGAATGGAGAGGTGAGCTCTTTGGTTTTTGTTCGCTCTGTGTTTCAAATGACTTGTCTGGATGTCACTGATTTTATTAGATACGATGTTCTTGAACAGGAATGATATGTTTGGTTTTTTATGGATTTTGCCATTTTTGCTTCTGAGGGCCCTTCCACACAGTCCTATATCCCAGAATATCATGGCAGGAAATCCCACATTATCTGAGTCAGGACTCAGGGCCCTTCTAACAGCCCTATATCCCAGAATATCAATGCAGAAAGTCCCACATTATCTGAGTGTGGACTCAGATAACCCAATTGTGGGATTTTCTGCCTTGATATTCTGGGATATTCTAGGACTGTGTGGAAGGGCCCTAAGCCCACTCTCGGATAATGCGTGATTTCCTGCCTTGATATTCTGGGATATAGGGCTGTGTGGAAGGGCCCTGAGAGTACAGTTTGGAATTTTAATAGAAGTATGGAAACTGAATCTTGATTCAGATTCTTTCTGTTTGTATGATAACCATAGACAAGCCATTTCCTATTTACAAAATGAGGTATTATTATGTGTGTATGCCCTTCCACACAGCCCTATATCCCATAATATCAAGACAGACCAAGATAACCCAGTTTAAAGCAAATATTGTGGAATTTTTTGCCTTAATATTCTGGGATATAAGGTTGTGTGGAGGAGCACTGTGTGTGTATGTTACTGGAACGAAGACTGAAAAGTAGCTAATGAAAGGGATTGAGGAGAGAGAGAGAGAAGGAGAATAAGCGAATGTCATGAAGTCTTGAGCTAGATCAGTGTTTCTCAAATTGTGCTCCTCCAGGTGTTTTGGACTTCAGCTCCCAGAAATCTCAGCCATCTTAGCAATGGTTAGGAATTGTGGGAGCTGAAGTCCAAAATACCTGGAGGAGCACAGTTTGGGAAAAACTGAACTACAATACTGGAAAGGCAGAGAGGCAGCATTGTGCAATGGTTTGAATGCTGGACTATGAATCTGGAGACCAGTTTTCAATTCCATGAAAGTCTACTGGGTGACCTTGGGTGAGTCACAAACTCTCAGCCCCAGAAATCCACTTGATAGCTTGGCTATAGGTAATCATGTCAGGAACTTTTAGAAGGCACACAACAACAACATATATACATATATTCTCCGTATATGAACCCACACGATCCCCTCGTTCATCTGGAGAGGCCCTGCTCACGATCCCACCTGCATCGCAAGCGCGATTGGTGGGGACGAGGGACAGGGCCTTCTCTGTGGTAGCCCCCTGACTCTGGAACTCTCTCCCCAAGGACATCAGACAAGCCCCAACGTTGGCAGTCTTTAGGAAGAGCTTGAAGACCTGGCTGTTCCAGTGTGCTTTTCCAGAATAGGAAACTCCCAGCATCATATCCCAAACGCACTTTACTAGAGATTTAAGATTGTCTGCACATCGTACCTACCCTAAAATCCTTTTAACTTTATTCATTACATTTGGACCGGCCCTAGTTTTAATGTGTTATGATGTATTGTTTTATTGTTTTACTGTTATTGCTTTAATGTTTATTGGTTTGCTTTTTGAGTTTTATTGTTTGTATTTGTTATGCTGTTGTTTTATTGAGGGCTTTGGCCTTTGTAAGCCACACCGAGTTTTTTTTTTTTTTTTTTTTTTTCTTCTTTTTTTTTTCTTTTTTCTTCATGATGTATTGTTTTAATGTTTTACTGTTATTGCTTTATGTTTATTGGTTTCTTTATGAGTTTTATGTTATATTTGTTATGCTGTTGTTTTATTGAGGGCCTTGGCCTTTGTAAGCCACACCGAGTCCTTCAGGAGATGTTAGCAGAGTACAAATAAAGTTAATAATAATAATAATAATAATAATAATAATAAGTAACAGAGCATTCCGAACGTATCTCCCTCTACGTCCCATCCCAGAGTTTGAGATCATCTGGGGAGGCCCTGCTCTCGACCCCACCACTGTCACAAGTGAGGCTGGTGGGGACGAGGAGCAGGGCTTTCTCAGTGGTGGCCCCTCACCTGTGGAACTCACTCCCGGGGGAAATCAGGGCATCATCATCCCTCCTCGCCTTTAGGAGGAGGGTGAAGACGTGGTTATGGGACCAGGCCTTTGGGCACTCTGGCAATTAAATTAGACAATCAGGCGAGTAAGACCAACAGGATTGATGAAGTGGAACATAAAACTAGATCTATGAGTTAGCGAACGCTGACCATGTAAGAGGAGAAATTGGGTTTGTATTGGTTTTATTGATTTTATTGATTTTATGGTTATAATGCATGAATTGTTGTCAACTGTGAATTGATGTAATTTTGTGTATGATTGTTTTATGATGCAGGCATCAAATTGTGCCTTTGCCTTTGTGAGCCACCCTGAGTCCCCTTCGGGGTGAGAAGGGCGGGGTAAAAGAACCCCAAATAAATAAATCTATAAACCACTCGTAGTCCCACCAAACCTTTGGCTTCTAAGCCTTTTTCATACATTTGCTTTGTTGGTTCAAACCATTGTATATCTACAGCTGCAGGAGCTAGCTACATTTAAAGACAGAAAGATGAGGCTTTTTAGATTCCAGATTTTGTACCATCCACTTCCATCCATGTGCAAAGGAATATGTGAAACAGAAGATAAATCTTACAGTGATATGCTTTTCCCTTAGGAGACAAAGAAAGGTTTTGCCCTTTGGAGCCCAGTGAACTTTGCATATTTAAACATTTTTAAAGTTATCTAAAGCTAATAGCAGGCTGTGGGATGTTGCGCCTGGGAAACACGGGTGCATCCTGTTGCTAAATTCTGTTATAATCTTGAGTCATGCTGGCGGAACTGTTCCAGCTGTGCCGATACTGTGTTCCAGCAGATGAACTCTGCTGGGATTGTTAAAGGGTTACAGTGGGGTGTAAAACAGTTTATTCAACCCTAGGCATGCTTATTCAGAAATCAAATGCTCTGTTTAGGGCAGGAAAGGAGAGATTTTTAGAAATAGAACTAGCATCTGCAAACTGAAAGAAATACAATACTTTGATTAATTTCCCAAAATAAATTCCCCATATTTTACTGAGCTACTCCTGTTTTAATTGACTTTGCAGTTTCCTACATCTGTGAAAAGGTCTGTTAAATTGAAAAGGAAACAGTAAGATTTTAAGCAATTTGAACCCCTATCACTTCAAAAATAAATTCTTGGTGTGGTTGCTTATTATGTGTTATTTCATAGTCAGACAAGAACAGCCCTGTGATAAGCTTCCATTTTAGTTTCATCTATTTTAATTGCCGTGGTAGCAGAGAACCTCTCCAGGTGCTGTGTTATCTTCAGGTGTCATTCATAAGCCAAGGGGAAAGGAGTTTCCATGATTTATGCTTCCATGTTTCAGGGCATTGACTCGCTTTCTCATGATGTTCTCAGCACACCATCAAAAAGGACTCAGCCTCTGTCTTTTGTTATGTCTAGCAAAGCTGACAAAAGCCAGAATGGCAAGCATGAATCAGTGTTTTCGCTCGCTAAAAGTCTAGGACTGTTTGAGTCCTTACCCCGTTACACAACAAATTATGCCAAAATAACTCCTGAACAACACACACACACATGGTTGCTCTGTGCTCACCACTTAGAATCATAGAATCAAAGAGTTGGAAGAGACCTCATGGGCCATCCAGTCCAACCCCCTGCCAAGAAGCAGGAATATTGCATTCAAATCACCCCTGACAGATGGCCATCCAGCCTCTGTTTAAAATCTTCCAAAGAAGGAGCCTCACCACACTCCGGGGCAGAGAGTTCCACTGCTGAACGGCTCTCACAGTCAGGAAGTTCTTCCTCATGTTCAGATGGAATCTCCTCTCTTGTAGTTTGAAGCCATTGTTCCATTGCGTCCTAGTCTCCCAGGAAGCAGAAAACAAGCTTGCTCCCTCCTCCCTGTGGCTTCCTCTCACATATTTATACATGGCTATCATATCTCCTCTCAGCCTTCTCTTCTTCAGGCTAAACATGCCCAGCTCTTTAAGCCTCTCCTCATAGGGCTTGTTCTCCAGACCATTGATTATTTTAGTCCTCCTCTGGACACATTCCAGCTTGTCAATATCTCTCTTGAATTGTGGTGCCCAGAATTGGACACAATATTCCAGGTGTGGTCTAACCAAAGCAGAATAGAGGGGTAGCATTACTTCACTAGATCTAGACACTATGCTCCTATTGATGCAGGCCAAAATCCCACTTCCTTATCCCAAGATTGTCATGGCAATATATGTCATGGCAATATATGTCATGGCAATATATGTCATGGCAATATAACTAATTTCAACTTATAGTCAGAGACAGACTCCTTAACGTTTAATGGCAGACTGTAGTTCAAGCATGGGCAAACTTTGACCCTCCACATGTTTTGGACTCCAACTTGCACAATTCCTAACATCCTCAGGCCCCTTCTTTTCCCCCCTCAGCTGCTTAAGCTGTAGCTGGTCAACCTATTTTCTTTTGGTTCTTTCTGTGTCTAAATCAGAATAATCATCATGTAAACAACGACTGAGCTTGGATGTGAGAAACACTTCACATTCCAACTGAGGGATAAATCCAAAGCATGAACTTGAGTAAGTTATTATCTTCAGCTTGCTAGGAAAATGGCAGGAGGAATGAGATATTTTTTTTGTCATGTCAGGAGCGACATGAGAAACTGCAAGTTGCTTCTGGTGTGAGAGAATTGGCCATCTGCAGGACGTTTCCCAGGGGACGCCCGGATGATTTGATGTTTTTATCATCCTTGTGGGAGGCTTCTCTCATGTCCCTGCATAAGGAGCTGGAGTTGATAGAGGGAGCTCATCCATCTCTCCCTGGATTCGAACCTGCGACCTGTCGGTCTTCAGTCCTGCCGGCACAGGGGTTTAACCCACTGTGCCACCAGAGGCTCCAGGAATAAGATGTGGAAATATTATACCTACTATGAGTATATTTACTCAGAAATAAATTGAAATGGATTAGAAAAATAAATGGGAAGTAGATGCAGAAGAGCATTGCTCAGTTGCTTCAGGGAAACATTTCTCCAGCTAGAGGAGATATGATAGCCATGTATAAATATGTGAGAGGAAGCCACAGGGAGGAGGGAGCAAGCTTGTTTTCTGCTTCCCTGGAGACTAGGACGTGGAACAATGGCTTCAAACTACAAGAAAGGAGATTCCATCTGAACATGAGGAAGAACTTCCTGACTGTGAGAGCCATTCAGCAGTGGAACTCTCTGCCCCGGAGTGTGGTGGAGGCTCCTTCTTTGGAAGCTTTTAAACAGAGGCTGGATGGCCATCTGTCAGGGGTGATTTGAATGTAATATTCCTGTTTCTTGGCAGGGGGTTGGACTGGATGGCCCATGAGGTCTCTTCCAACTCTTTGATTCTATGATTCTATGATTCAATGATTCTAGAGTAATATGGAACTTCTGTCCACTTGAAAAAATTGTTCTAACTTTATTCGTTCTCCTGTAGATTGTTGTCTCCTTGGTGAATGGACGTCCAGGAGCCATGAACTTCTCCTATTCCCCTCTCCTGAGGAATTTCACCAAAGCCACTAACATCCGATTGCGTTTCCTGAGGACCAATACTTTACTTGGCCATTTAATGGGAAAGGCACTAAGAGATCCTACTGTGACCAGAAGGGTAAGATGCTTCTCTTGACTATCCATCTCATTACTGGTGTGTGAGCAGTAGCTTTTGGAAACAGCTGAGAAATGAATAAACTTATGTGACCATTTGCCTTGGAAGGATGCCATGCTTGCTTTGCAAGGCAGGAAACCATGAATGCCTTCAGGCCTTTATAAATCTCTGATTAGGCCTGATGGGAAGCTGTTTGTCAATGCTGTTATCAGATTAGATTTATTAATGTCATTTTCTGTTTAAAAGGCTCTATTGTTCAAAAAATAGATCTCAAGAATAATAGTAAATGCATTGGCAATCAGAGTGAACTAGAAAATGCGTTCTTGAATGACTTGGATTTAATAATAATAATAATAATAATAATAATAATAATAATAATAATGAGACAAGAAGCAACTGGAAAATCTTGCACGATATGAGGACTGCAAAAACTCTGACACAAGCTAGTCAAGTGGTCCCAATGCTGATTGGCACACTGGGTACAGTGCCTAAAGACCTTGGCCTGCACTTAAAAACAATAAGCGCTGACAAAATTACCATCTGTCAGTTGCAAAAGGCCATCCTATTCGGATCTGCACACATTATTCACTGATACATCACATAGTCCTAGACACTTGGGAAGTGTCCAACATGTGATCAAATACAAAAGCCAGCATAGTGATTCTGTTTGCTGTGTACTAATCTTGTTTTGTATCTAACAACAACAACAACAACAACAACACTTTATTTATATTCTGCCTTTTTCCCTGAGGGGACTCAGAGCAGATTACAGCATATAAACAGACACAGGCAAACATTCATTGTCTTGTTACAATGAACTACAATGACACACAACTACACAGACAAAGACAAAGACAAAGCCTTCTCCTTTCATTTCTGGCTCTGGATGCAATGCTTATCTCTGGCTCTGGGGGAGGCGCTCATTTCTATTTCCAAACTGAGTAGCCTGCATTGTCCATAGACACCTCTTGGTCGTGTGGCCGGCATGATTACATGGAGCATCTTTTTGCCATTCCTGCCGAGGCAGTACCTATTGATCTACTCACATTTCCATGTTTTTGAACTGCTAGGTTGGCAGGAGCTAGGGCTAACAATGGGAGCTCACCCCATCCCGCAGATTTGAACTCTCGACCTTCAATGTATTGTCGAAGGCTCTCGACCTTCAGATCAGCAGTTCAGCAGCACAAGGGTTTAACCCATTGCGCCACCCACAGCCCCATCATAAGCTATTAAATCATATGCTACTAATTTCCATATAGCAGTGAATATGTAATGTAATATGTAACATGTATAAGTGCATAAAGTAAGACTGATACATTGGATTTTGAGATGGTGTCAGTTTATGGCAGTCAATAAATGCAATAAAACAAACAACTAACTCTCCATTCTCATTAATATTCTACAGATTAACAATGGCAGAGTGAGTAGTCAAAAACAACACTAAAAATTATTAAAAGGATGTTAATGGTTCATCATAGTTGTGTATCTGCTTGGAAGTGATTAGCATCATTGCCCCTGGTGGTACAATGGGTTAAACCCTTGTGCTGGCAGGACTGCTAACCAACAGGGGAGAGCAGATTGAGCTCTCTCTGTCAGCTCCAGCTCCCATACGGGGATGTGAAAGAAGCCTCCCACAAGGATGGTAAACAACATCAAACATCTGGGCATCCCCTGGGCAATGTTCTTGCAGACGAACAATTCTCTCACACCAATTCTCCTAACATGAAAAAAAAATCCTTATATACTTATTTTATTTATTTATTTATTTTGGGGTTCTTTTACCCCGCCCTTCTCACCCCGAAGGGGACTCAGGGCGGCTTACAAAAGCAAAGGCACAATTTGATGCCTGCATCACAGAACAATCAAACAAAATTACATCAATTCACAGTTAACAACAATTCATGCATTATACCCATAAAATCAATAAAACTTAGACTTTACCATTGCTGAATTTGAATTGTGTTTATAGTATGTGTTTATATTGTGTATACCATATTAATAATATAAAAAGGAAGCCATGACATTTTAAACATATGGGCTAGGTTGGGGACTATTCCAACCTAAACAAGGCTTTTTATCTAAGTCTGATCAACATGCAAAACTCTGATGCCAATCTCAGTCAACAGCCATGAATTGTTTTCATAGGACAATGAAAGTTGTTCTTCTTCGCACATTATGTGAAGATCCTTAACTCACCCCACCAAGGATCTATATTGTTCAGCTTGGTTTTTTGCTGCTCTGATTCCACTGCTAATCAATTTCAATGCCAATAGGTTTCTCCTACCTATTTTCACCATAGTACATTTCGTACCACTGCAATAATATCTTGATGTTGTGCTTAAGGTGGAAGTGAAGGATATCAATTTGAACACTTGTTCTTTCTGCATAAATCCCAGTGTGGAAAGAGTCAGGGAGGAGAAAGTCATTTCACTAAAGAGAATGATTTTATTTAAGAAATATTTTATTGTAATTGTAAAGAGGGTTTTTTTTAAACAAGTATTTCCCTATGATCTCTGTTTAGCAATTGCCTGCTATCACTCTCTTATATGTTGGCATCCTCAATGTCCACAATGCTTTGTGATGTCATTCCCAAGTTGCATTGTGACAATGCTGTTACGACTACAGTTGCCAAGTCATTGTAAATCCTCAGTCTTAGCCCCCAACAAGCATGGAGAAAGTCCTGACGCCATCCCACTCTGTCTATAGAAGATTTTTTTCCCCTTCAGAATAGTTTCCCTTGAAATATTTTAGAATAGAGCTCATATTCTGTCTAAAAGATGATGAGGAGACAAAAGATCTGAAGGGCACCTGATTGCAGAAGGCTGCCTTTTTGGATGAGTTAACTGTAAAGTTGAAACTATTTAGTTGGAATTGGTTGAATTCTTTTGACTTGTTCTTATTCTGCTGTAAGTGCAGAATACCTTGACATTTTCTGCAAAGCAATAAAGTGAAATCATTTTCTGATCTTCTAGTATTACTATAGTATCAAAGATATCAGCATTGGAGGACGGTGTGTATGCCATGGTCATGCGGACGTCTGTGACGCCAAGGACCCTTCAGACCCTTACAGGTAAGAATTCGATATAAATATATAAATAAATACAAAATATTATGAAAAATAGTTGTAAGCAGATTACATTTAAAGCAAGTTGACATTTTAATATTGGGTACTGTGCTCAGGAAGATTGAACTAGATTCTAGCTTTCCACTGAAATAATGAAGATGATTGCTCACCTACCATTGAAATGTGTTTCAAGTCAAATGACTTACGACTTCATCACATTAGAGAATGAATCCACTTTAAATTCAGTTGCTTCCTCCTGCAAAATTCTGGGGTTTGCAGTTAAGGGAGGAGCTTTTAAGAGCCTCGCTAAACTACAAATCCCAGAATTATGCAGAAGACAAAAAACGGATTTAAAGTGGATTCATTCTCTAGTGTGATGAGGTCTTTAAGCCACAGATTATGTGGTCCTCCAGATGTTGGTGGACTGCAATTCCCAACATGGTGAAAAGGGCAAGGGGAACACACAGTGCCCACCCTGAATTAAAATAACAAATAACTTCATAATCGTTGTAATCTTCCATAAGAAAGTGTAAAGACTGTTGTTTTAGCCTTTCCATACAAGTTGGATAAAGAAAATGTGCCAGTTGCAGTGTAGGATGATTCGGCTCATTGTTGACCCCAGTTCTGAACCTTGGAGAATTTATTTAATTTTGTGTAAAGACATAGATTCCATGGCAAAATGCTATTAGGGTAGTCACAGTGACTGTCCAGAGGAAAAGTAACGATTTGGCATATGATTACCATCTTGACCTTTCTGAGCATATATTTATGACATATCAGTCCTCTTAAGTTATTTATGATATGATTAACTGTGTTTTGGCATTTCAAAATTCCATGCCATGAAGATTGCCTGTTTGATCTAGAACAAAACAATTTTCCTTCACTATATGGCCATGTTCTAGAGGCATTTTCTCCTGACGTTTCTCCTGCATCTGTGGCAAGCATCCTCAGAGGTAGGATGCTCTACCACTGAGGATGCTTGCCATAGATGCAGGTGAAACGTCAGGAGAAAATGCCTCTAGAACATGGCCATATAGCCCGGAAAAACCTACAACAACCCAGTGATTCCGGCCATGATTTCGACAATACATTAATTTTCCTTCAGTTTCAAATTTTTCATTAATAACTATTGCAATCTGAGATCTGTTGAGGAGGCCCTCCTTTCGGTTCCACCTCTGACTCAAGTGCGGTTGGTGGAGACGAGAGAGAAGGCCTTCTCGGTGGTGGCTCCCTGGCTTAGGAATGCCCTCCCAAGTGAGATTAGGTTACCCCCAACTCTCCAAGCCTTCTGTACACAGTTGAAGACATGGCTGTTTAGACAAGCTTTTGACCATGTTTAGAAACCCTTAACGGACATATCCAAGAACCTAGAGACCATTTCATCGTGCACTTTATGAGACTGATATTGATTGCAGTTGTTTTATATCTGCAGCTATTGTTGCATTTTATTGATCTTATGTTGGTTGTTATTGCTTTTGTGTTATTATCATTGAATTTTTGTATTTTGTGTGTTTACACCTTTAAGTGCTTTGTGAGCTACCCCGAGTCCCTCCAGGAGATGGTGGCAGGGTATAAATTAAGTTTTATTGTTTATTATTGTATCCACGGTTACATTTTTTCCTTCCTCTACCATGATCATCCTTGTCTCTTATTTATAACCTGCCTTTTCCTCAAATATGAGACACAAAGTAGCATTTGTTTCTTTGGTCTTTCATTAGCATTTGACTTCTTAGTGAGAGAGAAAAATAACATTTCAATTACCTGCTGTTGTTTTCTAAACATTACTTGGTCTTTCATCCACATTTGACTTTGTAGTGAGAGAGAAAATAACATTTCAATTACCTGCTTTTGTTTTCTAAACATTACTTCTTTGACAGGAATAGCAAACATATGGCTGGAAATAAGACTCTTTGAACTAAGTGAGACTTACTCTTAGGTAGATATACCTAGGATTGTGCTGATACTGCCTAGAACTGTTGCAAAAATTGTCTAGATTTGCACAGTATCGTTTTCTAGGGGGGAAAGTAGAGCAGGTTTTGCAAGAGTACCATCAACAGTTTTCTGGAGATATTTTTAATTCTCATAATATCTAATCACAAAACTTTAAAGCTTGTGATTAAGCTGAAACTAAGCCAAGTCTTACCTCCTGGAAGCTCAGAAATGCAACTGGGCTTCAGTCCTTGGCCCTTGTCATGTCTGGATTTCTAGACACTCTTATAAGAGACTGCTCATATCTCTGAACCCTTAAATTTACAGGAGATAACAAGAAAGGAAAATGTTGACTTCTTCTTTATGTTTGAAAAATATGAGTGAGGGACTGATTTTACTGGAAAGTCATTTGTTCCTTTAGGTGCTGATCAGAATTCCCCTCCTTGCTCCACTTCCCGCAAAACAGTAGGAGTTTTGCTTTCCTTTCTGCTCCTTATATAAACAGCTGTCTGATATCTATTTAGGTATTTCTTTTAATATCATGTGTCTAGATTGTGAAAGGCACAGTAGTTCATGACATGTCGAAAGCGGCAGCCATACACCGTCAGAACTCAGGACTGTTTAGTCATAGGTATTGCCAACTCATTTATTTGGTTTATAGCAGACTAAACATCATTTGCAGCAGAAGAGATTGGGCCATTTCCTCTCTCATTTTGGGCAGGAGAGAGGGGAAGTAAAACATTCTCATAGGTTATGTTTTTTTTAAAAAAATGGAACACTTCTTAAATCTAGTAAGCTTCTCAAGCTATAAGGGACCAGGAATGGCATTGTTGATCTCAAGTGAAGTACCCCAGAATGACGAGATGGTGATGTGAACAGGGTAGCCATTTCTAAATAAGAAGCAATCCAACTGTTTAGACTGGTCCAAAATGTGGGCAAGGTTCAGAGCTTCACGGAACTTCATTAATGCAGGACATGGCCATATTAAGGCAAATTGATCCTGTGCGTCATGTGAATGCCACAGAATCCGTTCATCCCAGAGCCAACTCATTTGTTCCATGTAGGTGGACCCTGTGTTTCCATGGTCTATAAAACTTCATTGTTGGAGTCAATGGAAACAAACAACACTCAGATCAAAGATGCTTATATTCTGGAAGCGGCACATAAAACCAAATTGTAGGACCTATTTTGTAGATTTCTCAATGCCAGACAAAGTAACTCTGAAATATAGCTACTTACTTCTAACAGTGACATCTGAAGTATTGATCTTTTTATTTATTTTTTAGTAATATGTTCCTCCTTGGGGATCATGTTGGATAGAATATGCATATACCCTAGATCAAGGATTCCCTAACTTTTAAAGTGGAGGGTTGGTTCACAGAACCTAAGACTGTTGGGGAGAACAGACTTTAATTGGGTACAGGTGCGTGCATGCTGTGCATGCGTTGGGCATGTCTGCGTCAAATGTTGGCCATGCCACACACCTGCCACCGCGCACACATACTTACCACCACTACTCACACTCACTTTCCACACTCACTTGCCCTTACTGCACACCTACCGTCACTCACAGTCACTTGTGACTGCCACACAAAATAAATGGACTGCTGCTGCCATTTGAGTGTGTGAGCGCATGACAGCAGTGGCGGGGGCTGAGAAAAAGACCTTAGTGTTAGGATTTTGTTAGGGAAAGCTACCCAAAAATAAGCAGAGCATCCAAAATCATAAACAGGATACTTTAGTTGCGCATTTAGCTCAGAGCAAGCAGAGTGCTGTTGGTTGTGGCTGTAAAAGAATTAAGAGCTTAGGCAGGCAAAGATACAGAGTCCAATCTTAAAAATCACAAAGGGTTTGTTTACAATAATAAGAACTAACCGTATTTCTTTAATAGTTAAAGAACTGGATCTGAGCTACTCTATAACCCATCTCTTCTAAGGTTTCAAAGAGCGGGAAAAACACCAGCTATTACATCTCTCCTGACACACAAGCAGAGAGAAATCTCAATACACACAGTACACAAAGATGGAAAAAGAGAAGTCAAAGTAAAGGCTTGCAGTAGAAAAGTATCAATTCTACACAACCAGTCATGTTTAAAATGTCCTTTTATGGTGAATTGCGCAATTGATTTTATGCTTAATTATATGCTGTTTGATTTATGATTTGGTTTATGTATGTAAGGTATTTAATTTTGCCATTATTTTTGTAAACCATTTTGAGTCCCCCCAGGGATGAGAAAAGCAGTATATAAATACTGCAAATTAATTAATTAATTAATTATTGAGAGCAGAAACAGAGAAGAATTAGATACATTCCAACTGTCATACAGGAGAAATGGGAGAAGGGAAATCCTCAGCCTATTCTAATTGAACTAACTTGTTACTCATTGAGGATTTGAAACTTGAGCAGTATGGTGTTGAATCCCAACACTTGGCAGACCAAAGTTAGTCTGCAGGCCTTAGTTTAGGGACCCCTGGCTTAGATAGAGGAAAATGGGCAACTTGCAGTTCCTCAGACATCCATGTGAATGATTATACTGAATATATACAATATGAACAATATTTACAATGAAAGGATTGAAAAAATCAAACAACTGTAATATGCAAAATAATTTCAGGTTTGTGTTCAAAATCTAATTTTTTGATGTTGGCGTTCAAATGTCTTCTTTTCATTTTTGTGTAATTAATTATACAAAAAGTGTAATTAATTAATGTAGGTATTTTTAAAAACTCTTGATGGAATCACAGCATTTGTTGCCTAATAACAGAGCCAGCTCTGATCAAATTTCATATTGTAGCCTAATTACTATTGTCCACGGATGTTTCTCCCTTACTGTTGATTTTCTAGGTGTCCGCAGGCTTCTTATTTTAAGAGTTCAGAATAAGATACCCAATTGGTTGCACAGTATCTTAGAAGTCTTGAACTGAAAGGGCACGAATACTAAACAAGGCTGAAAGAACAGTATGTCTCTGCCTTTAGAACAGTGCCTTTATTTTTTGCATTCATTCTGGGGTGGCCGCATGCCGAGCTTGTTAAAAAATGAAGATAAAGAGCATGCTTGTATGCACTTGTGGTTTTGCCCTTCTACAAAGAAATCAGTTCAAGAAACCATCAAGCTGATTTGCTCTTATATTCTGGAACTGCTTGAATATCTTTAATAGTAGTATTGCATGTTAAAGGAGCTGCACCACACAGAAAGATTTTTTTATAAGTGAGACGTTGCTTTAACTGAGGCTTGTTTGAGTATATTGTTAAAACGGATGTTTCTTTGCACTATATTCATGCAGACATAGGCAGAGACAATATGTCAGTTAACTGTTCTACCTTTACATTTACATTAGGCGATACCTCATAACCCAAAGATGATGGTTCTCCAAATGTAGTGTCTTGGCAGTCTGTCTGTAGGTGGCTGTGGAGCCCTATTCTTGATCCACATGTTCTCCCGTAGTGAGGACATTGGTTTCCAGGTGGAAGGCAGTCTCGGTTAGGGTTGGCTTGACACACCTTCCTCTTGGCACCTTTCTCCCTTTCACCCTCCATTCGTGCCTCTTCTAATTTCACAGCACTGCTGGTCACAGCTGACCTCCAGTTAGAGCACTCAAAGGCCAGAGCTTCCCAGTTCTTGGTGCTTATGCCACAGTTCTTAAGGTTGGCTTTAAGCCCATCTTTAAATCTCTTTTCCTGTCCACCAACATTACGTTTCCCATTCTTGAGTTGGGAGTATAGTAACTGCTTTGGAAGACAGTGATCAGACATTTGGACAACATTGCCAGTCCAGCAAAGTTGATAGTGTAGGAACATGACTTTAGTGCTGGTGGTCTTTGCTTCTTCCAGCACTCTGACACTTGTCTGTCTGTCTTAGAATCATAAAATCAATAAGTTGGAATAGACCTCATGGGCCATCCAGTCCAACCCCCTGCCAAGAAGCAGGAATATTGCATTCAAAGCACCCCTGACAGATGGCCATCCAGCCTCTGTTTAAAAGCTTCCAAAGAAGGAGCCTCCACCACACTCAGGGCAGAGAGTTCCACTGCTGAACAGCTCTCACAGTCAGGAAGTTCTTCCTCATGTTAGATGGAATCTCCTCTCTTGTAGTTTGAAGCCATTGTTCCATTGCGTCCTAGTCTCAAGGAAGCAGAAAACAAGCTTGCTCCCTCCTCCCTGTGGCTTCCTCTCACATATTTATACATGGCTATCATATCTCCTCTCAGCCTTCTCTTCTTCAGGCTAAACATGCCCAGCTCCTTAAACCGCTCCTCATAGGGCTTGTTCTCCAGACCCTTGATCATTTTAGTCGCCCTCCTCTGGACACATTCCAGCTTGTCAATATCTCTCTTGAATTGTGGTGCCCAGAATTGGACACAATATTCCAGGTGTGGTCTAACCAATAGGAATAGAGGGGTAGCATGACTTCCCTGGATCTAGACACTATGCTCCTATTGATGCAGGTAAAAATCCCATTGGCTTTTTTTGCAGCCACATCACATTGTTGGCTCATGTTTAACTTGTTGTCCACGAGGACTCCAAGATCTTTTTCACACGTACTGCTCTCAAGTCAGGCATTGTCCCCCATTCTATATCTTTGCATTTCGCTTTTTCTGCCTAAGTGGAGTATCTTGCATTTGTCACTTTTGAACTTCATTTTGTTAGTTTTGGCCCATCTCTCTAATCTGTCAAGATCGTTTTGAATTCTGCTCCTGTCCAAGAGATTTCAAGGATTTTTCAGGATGGACCTGAGCTGACACGACAACTGTTCTACGTGCATACAGTAAGAGGAGCCCTTTATCACGGCTGTATGAGATACATGAAACTATGGATACAACCAAATACAATTAAATTGCTTCACATCTGGTCCCAAGATGCCATAGAGATGCATTGGAGGATCTAGAGATTCCTCTCTAAGAATTCGGTAGAGTCTTCAACGCATCTCTAAGGTAAATTCAAAGGGAAGCATATCACAGAATTGCCTGGCAGACCCAGTAGATTACTAGAGACTATCTCTCCCCCAGGTTTGGATAAGTGCAACAATGCCTTGTGATAGGCTCACCATAAGTTGGAAAGAATATGAAGGCTCACAGCAACAATGAAGACATAAGACATCCTTGGAAAAAGTATTAATTTATCCATAAACCTGAAAAATACCTTGAAAGAAGCAGATATTTATCACTAATCAAAGCTCTCTGTGAACCCGTCTTGCTATAGCATGTCTGTAACTATTCAGCTCTCTGTCTGAAAGAGTAATGGACCTGAAGAACCTCATACGGCACCTTTAGCCTTTTGAAGCATTTCACTTAAGAACAGCTACAGTGAGGAATGTTCCTAAGTGAAACAGTAAAAGAACTGAATGTCTACTTTAGTACATTGCATATATATTTCATCACAGAAATATGTAAACACTGTAACAACTAGGTTGGTAATTCCTTGCACAGATTGCTTCTCATGTGAAGTGCTGTATAACTGTAGAGATGATGGACGTGCTAGACGTTTCTGCTATCTCAAAAGCAGAGTAAACAAAAAGGGTGCCTATTTCTGAGTTAGACTTGTAGGCAGGGCTCTGTGCTAATGAAATTAGTTTTTAGGTAGAAAGCCAAGAAGAACGTGAAGATTACAGCTGACCAAGCTGTTTGCCTGTCTAGGCTACTACTACCTGCTAGTAGCTGCCACTGCCCCCCCCCCTCCCGCCACCAAGATTTCAGCCACACAGATACATTTTACATCAAACTGCTGCTTTCTGATCCTTTTAATTTAATATTCCAGAATGTGAAACCTTTTGCTTCAAAAATAGTTTACAACTAAACTATGGTCCTTCCATGAGAGAATTAGCTGTCTACAAGGACGTTGCCCAAGGGACGCCTGGATGATTTGATGTTTTTATCATCCTTGTGGGGGGCTTCTCTCATGTCCCCGCATGAAGAGCTGGAGTTGATAGAGGGAGCTCATCCACCTCTCCTTGGATTCGAGTTTCTCAAGTTGCTCCTGACACGACAAAAAAAAAAGGTTCTTCCATTCCAATTAAGTGTTTAGAGGAACGTAAGGAAAACAAAGAAGCTGTGCCACATCGCTAGTAAGGAGGCTTAGTATCCCCTTACCTTTAACTGATCTCAGCAGCTAGTTCCTTAATTTTTTCATAATTTAACTGCACTCAAATGTGTAGGAAAAAATCTTTTACAATCTGAGAAACTCTAGTGTTAAGACTTTGCTTACATGGAACTCCAGTGGGCAGGAGATTCTTTTCCAATTTATGAAAGAGTTTGCAAGCATATATTATACTTTATATATCTAAGACAAACTTCATGTATTCAGCATAGAGGTACATTGCTTATCAATCCAGTTACAGGTAAAAGTATGATAGCTGGGACCCAACGGTACACTAGTTGCACAAGGTGGTTCAGAATAGAGGACTGGAAGACGAGCCCAATGCAGGTCAGAAAGGGGAGACAGAAAGGGGGGACAATAAACAGGGAAGCATTGTGCTTAAGGCAAGTAAAGCAATGTTAGGGTTTTTTCTTGTTAAATGCTAAACCACGGCTTATGAAGACAGTAAATGGGATAGAAATGTTTCCTCTCCCCCTTTCTTGTGAACAATGGGCTGTCTCGTGCACATGTTCCCCTCATTAATTCAGACCCGCGTTGTGCAACCAGCTTAACCAGCGTTGGGTCCCAGCTATCATACTTTTACCCAGTTACAAATAGGTTTGAAGTAGTTTCTCTGTGCAGATAACACAGGGCATCTTTCTTAGAATATACAGCAACATCTTTACATTCTAAGAGTCTAATGGAATCTGTCTTTCTAAGATGGAGTCTGAGCTCAGGGCAGTCCCAGATCTGATCATGTAGTCTGCAGCTCCTCCCACAACCTCAAGAAATACAAAGTAAAGGGAAACTGCAAACCAGAACAGACATAGACATTACAGTAAGCAAAACAGAATAATATGCAAACAAATCACTTGTGGAGGCTTGAAGAAGGTTGCTATTTCCAACACATAGTATGGATCTTGCCTTTCTATTATACATACTCAGAGGAGCTAACATTTTGATCAACAACCTTACCGTGACATAGATATCTTAAACTAATAAACAACTAACAGACGTTTAGAGGACATAACCATAGCCCTATGCATATCTTCAGCTCCAAGAAACCTATTCAGCAGTAGGTGTGTTGGCCAAGCAGCAAAATACAATAAAATAGAAAATTCATAAAGTGTTTTTACTCAGCTAATTCTAAAGCATAAAATACATTACACAAACTCTCAAAGTTTCAGTGCACTCAAAAACCATTTCCCCTGTTTGTCATGAGAGTTCATTGAAATCTATGTAGGCCAGTGACTCCCAAAATTTAATCCCCCTTCAGTTCCCTCAGAGTACGACCCATTAGTCCCAGTCTGTTGTCCAATGATCAGTGATGCTGAGAAGCGAAGTCCAAAATGCCTGGATGACAGAAGTTTGTAAAACACTGTTCTAGACCAGGAAAACATTCTAGTGCTGTATTCCTTCTTCTGTATATTACAGCTGGAATGGAAAGGTACCTGTTGATTTTTTCCATGACTGTCCTGCTTGTAAGTAGCTGTGTAAAAGATATATACCATATTTCTTCAATTATATGATACACCCTAATTTCAGTACAACCATCACCAACAAAAATACATAAGATACACCTGCGATTCTAAGACATATCCCAGTTTTAGAGATGTTTATATAAGGAAAAAAGAGCATCTCTGAAATACAGTAGGTAAAGGGTGTGTATTCATGCAACTTACATGCTATAAAACTTGTTTATCTTTTGATAAGGTAATAGATTTTTGTGCTCTGAGTCATGCAGTGCAATTCCTAAAAGTACGTTACTTATCTTCTGTGTTTGGTGTTCAAAGCCAGATTTTACAGAGTGCATGCCCTTGGTGTCTCTGTCTTTTCCCTATTTCGGCATAGGAAAACACTCATTCTTTTTTCATGTTCCATTAGCTATGATGGAAAGCTGTTATAGCATGCCCTTTGCACCCAGTCCGGAAATTTCAGAAGCATCTGGTTTGATGCTGTTGGAAACAGGATACTACATTGTGACCTAGCCGAGTAAAACAATTAATATAATGTTTTAACCTTACTAAATGAGGTATGGGCTGAGTGTGGCCCCAAGAGTTGTTCTTTTACTCTCTGACCTCCAAGTTTCTCCTGGACCAAACTTTTTCTGGCAAAAATATGCCTCTCTGGGAAGGCTCCAGAAGATGAGATTGCTCTTTTTAATAGGTTGCCCCTCTAGTACACACTGTTCAACATCAATAAATATCTGTTGACTTCCAGTTTTATTTTCTTTCTCTCCCCCCCCGCCCCCCTTTCATGGCATTTGAAGCCAATTCATGCAACCCTAGAAGGTCCCAGGGTAGAAAAGTGTTGCCCTACATCAACATTTCTCAACCCTGTGGGCCGGGAACCTTGGGGAGGCGGGGCGGGGTGGCTGAAGATCTCTCTACCTGTCCATCTCTTTCTTTTTTAAAATAGATAGTGAATCCTCCCACCAAAAACCCTCCTCCGTTGTGATTGGCCAGCCTCTCAGCTGGCCTCTCAGCCAAGGGGAGAGCTGTTTCTGAGACTCCAATTGCACAGGGGGTGAGCAGGCATGCTTGGCGCATGGCAGCATGGTGTGCATGCGCAGGCAAGGGAGGCTCATGCTAGCGGGTCCCTTCAAGGAATGTGGCTTCTGTGTGGGAAGTTTGGGCCAAATTCTATCATTGGTGGGATTCAGAATGCTCTTTGATTGTAGGTGAACTATAAAGCCCAGCAACTGCAACTCCCAAATGTCAAGGACTATTTTCCCCAAACTCTACCATTGTTCACATTTGGGAATATTGGGTATTCATGCCATGTTTAGTCCAGATCTATCATTGTTTGAGTCTCTGGATGTAGGTGAACTACAACTCCAAAAATCAAGGTCTGTACCCACCAAACCTTTCCAGTATTTTCTCTTGGACATGGGAGTTCTATGTGCCAAGTTTGTTTCAATTCCACCGTTGGTGGAGTCCAGAATGCTCTTTGACTGTAGGTGAACTGTAAATCTCATCAACTACAACTCCAAAATGACAAAATTATCCCCCCCCCAACCCTACCAGAATTCAAATGTGGGTGTATCAGATATTTGTGCCAAATTTGGTCCAGTGAATGAAAATACATCCTGTATATCAGATATTTGTATTACAATTACAGCAGCAAAATTACAGCTATGAGGTAGCAACAAAAATAATTTTATGGTTGAGGGTCACCACAATATGAGGAACTGTATTAAGGGGTTGCGGTATTAGGAAGGTTGAGAAACACTGCCCTATACCTTCTCTATTTGTCCACCCCTTTACTCGGTTCACTGGTGTTTTTATTATATCCTGTTAATAGTTCAGTTTTATCACCATTTCTTGGCCTAGTTTCTCCAGTCTCTCTTAAAGTGAGCTGCAGACTCCTGTTGCAAGGGCCCACCCTCTGCAAACATCTCCTTTTCTCCATGATCTCACACAACATGCTTTGTCTAAGAACATGTACCAACCCAGCTGTGTCTTTATTTTTGTCTGGTTGATTCCTATTAATAACATGTAAGCATGTTCCTGCAGATCCCTATTAACGTGTTCAGCTTCACAAAATTTCTTCATCTTTGTAAGATTTATGCACTGCCTTTTTTTGTCTGAATTCTGATTACAGATCAAGGAGAGTGAAGTAATACAGTGAATGGGAAACTGTTTTTACATGAATCTCTTCAAAATATGTATTTTATAGTCAATGGCTGGCTCCTAGCCCCAGTAGTATTTGGCCACATCCATGTCAGTGGGATGATGAATTCACTTCCTGTTTTATGATGATCTTTGAAAAGCTATTCATGGTGTTGAATCCCATCCACAAAATAGATTTACCACCTGGGTAACCTCAAAGTTCAGCGTAAAACTGAAAGCACATTCATGTTTCCACTGCTAGGAAGTCCACCTGGCACCACCACTGCATGTTCCATTTTTCTTTCGCAGCCAACAGACACCTGGAATGTTCCTCATAAACTGGCACATTGCTTTGTGTAAGAAAAAGGAGCCAATATTGATTGCTAGGAAACAGGGGGGAAGATAACATGGGTTGCTAGCAAGATACAGAGAATAAAGTCCAAGTTGCGAGCCCCCTTTTTGATTATGGTGATCATGACAATGTCTTTGGCTTCACTGTGTCTCAAAATCTCACCAAGCTTATCATAGCTTGCAGAATTTGTGCAATATGTGAAACTATAGTGTTAGCAAACAGTTACATAGCTCACAGGTGACTTCAAGACTGAACACTAAGTCAGTGGTCAACCTAGGCCTTGCTTTCCATTCAAAATGTATATCATAGTGTAAGGGATCATGGGTTTAGGGTGCAGGGTCCCTTTTCGAAGAAATCCACGGAGTCCAATAGGTTCAGGTAAGGCACCGTTCAAGCTGATCAGGATGAGGCGAACAGACAGCACTTCTGTAAGTGCTTTCACAGACTGCCGCGCCCCTCCTCGGCTTTTGCAAACCTTTATACTCAGGTGATACAAGGGCTTTTTGGTCATGGAAAGTACTCTCTTTCCAGCCCCCCTCCCTTGACCTTTTGATAGAAAGTACCTTCTTGCACCTGCAGGCTTTGTGCTTAACCACAACCCAATTTCCTATGTAAGCTCGAACTTTGTATGACCTCTACATGTCACCTCATGTTTTTAAAACATTTTATTCTGTGTTGCTCCTTTTCTACAGAGAAAGGGTACATTTCTCCTTTGTTACTAATTTCATTCAAAGCCCCTTGCTTAGCTCTTGTTAATTTCACTCAAAGACCCTTTCAATAGAATCATAGATTTGGAAGAGACGTCATGGGCCATCCAGTCCAACCCCCTGCCAAGAAGCAGGAAAATCTTTTCTCATCAAGGAAAAAGTTTGTCATAAAGATGTAATGAAAGAATTACAGGTTTTAGATGTGTGTTTCTAAGTATATGGTGGAGAGTATTGGGGATTATATTTGTACCTCACAGTTTTACTTTTTTGTTTATACCTTATTGTGGTTGGCATGTTTATGTTGATTCCTTGTGTAACTATTTATTTATTTGTATACTGCCCCTCTCAGCCCGCAGGAGACTCAGGACGGTCAACAAGGCAACAATTCAATGCCAACAATATCATAAAACATTTAAACATTTAAAAGCACAAGGCTCAACTATTGTTGAGCCTTGTGTGTGTCATATCATAGGTAGTCACTTGTGGTCATGATTGTCTTCCTGAGGGAAAGTATATGTGCCTTTGTAACTGCATATTTTTCTACAAACTGGGCAGACTCTGAGATTGACAAGGGAGGACCTCCTCTTGGTGCCACTACTGTCTCAAGCACAATTGGTGGGGATGAAAGAGAGGGCCCTCTCAGTGGTGGCCCCCCAGCTCTGGAATACCCTCAGAAAAGGGATTAGATTAGCCCCCACCATTCAATCCTTCGTTCCAACCTGAAAACATGTATGTCCAGACAGATCTTTGACCTTGAATACACTGAATGGGCCCATATGAAGTTGACACTTGGCACCTTGTGAATTGACGGCAGTTAGTTTTATTTACTGTTGTTTTAAAATTGTATTATTTTGATTTTATGTTACATGGAGTTGTTATAATTTTATGTGACCTGTTTTATACTTTTGTACTGTTTTACCTGTTGTATGTTATATGTGCACCCTGGAGTGCCTTGTAAGCTGCCCAAAGTCCCTTTGGGGAAATGGTGATGGGATATAAATAAAGATTATTATTGTTTTTAAAGTCACCTATTGACTATGACAACTCTGTGAATTCCATAGGGTTTTCTTCAGCAAAGAACATTCAAGGCTGGTTTTGCTAGCCTCCTGAAAATGAAATGTACAATTTTCATTCACATAACAGCATAGAAATAATGAAACCTCTTTTACTTTAATGCTGCAGCATTTGCTGGAACTTGGAAAGGTGATGCTGTCAGATGCTAAATATGTTGTTGGAGGCAGATGTTGATTTGCTGGTCTTACTGCTACATTCTGACTGTTGGCAGCAGATCCGAGGACTTTGTATTATCCTATCTTGATGAGAGGTTCCCTTTTTCATAAGCACAGCCTGACAAAAGCTAGGCTGAGGATTATATTGGAATGGGCAAGAGGGCAAGTGAAATCTGTTGCCACTTCAAGTCCAGCGATGGAGTGCTGAAATATTGGAGACTAGGACATGAATCAATGGCTTCAAATCACAAGAAAGAAGATTCCATTGAACATTAGGAAGAACTTCCTAACTGTGAGAGCTGTTTAGCAGTGGAACTCTCTGCCCCGGAGTGTGGTGGAGGCTCCTTCTGCTGAAAGTTGTTGCTGAAGGACCTAGAAATTCTAGAGAAGTAGTCTTTCTAGGCATTTTCTAGAAAGTGTGATCATAGAATCATAGAGTTGGAAGAGACCGCATGGGCCATCCAGTCCAACCCCCTGCCAAGAAGCAGGAAAATTGCATTCAAAGCACCCAACAGATGGCCATCCAGCCTCTGTTCAAAAGCTTCCAAAAAAGCCTCCACACTCCGGGGCAGAGAGTTCCACTGCTGAACAGCTCTCACAGTCAGGAAGTTCTTCCTAATGTTCAGATGGAATCTCCTTTCTTGTAGTTTGAAGCCATTGTTCCGTGTCCTAGTCTCCAGGGAAGCAGAAAACAAGCTTGCTCCCTCATCCCTGTGACTTCCTCTCACATATGCTTCTTTGCAGGCGGTTGGACTGAATGGACCACAAGGTCTCTTCCAACTCTATTCTGTGATTCTATGATAGTATTACTTGCTATGGACAATAGCAAAAGGTCTATTTTAAACGTGAAACCATAGTTCACGTTCCCCCCTCTTGTTTGGTTTCTAGCTTTGACTGTAGACCCAGGTGTTCATTGGAAAGATATAGATGTGTATCTAACACGACCACAAACCGCACCGCCCTGTCTATTCCTGATTTCTTTAAAAAAGAAAATGTATCTATTTTTAAGCCCTTTGAATGGGAGAGAACAGAATGGGTGCGTGCCATAGGAGGGAGAGGCATGGCTAGAGGGGAAAATGAGTAATTGCAGAGATAAAAGTTGGAACATAACAAATTATTACCCATTAGTCTGACACAACAAGCAGCGTTTTTGTAGGCTGGGACGAACAGCACAGTGGAGAACACGTTTTAGACATGATGTCACATTTCCTAACAAAACAGCGACAAGAACGAGATGCTGATTCTTGTCAGGCAGACAGGATAATAAGAAATCTATGTGAAATTTCTTCTGTAAATCTCCATTAAAATGACAGGGATTTTTATAGTGGTGCATACTTCTTGTGCAGCTTCTCTTCATTTTCATAATGGTAGAGATTTTTGGCAGATTTCGTATTGGGGGCGGGGGAGAGATTTTTGGCAGATTATACCAGGCAAATTTTAAAAAACAAAATGTCAAACCACTGTCAAGAATGGGACTGAACCCTTCCTTAGCAATATTTATTTAGCAGCATTTTGCCATTGCCTCCCTCCAAGGTTGAGAGTGTGTGATTTTTCCAAGATCACAATGTGTTTCCATGGCTGAACAAGGATTCAAATACTGATCTGCCAGAATCCAGATTCTTGCGTTCCTCTGCATTGCTCAGTCTTCAGCATTACCTCCATACCATCTGTTGAGAGATCTGTTGATAGTTTTAACCTTTAAAGCCGTAAACCAGTGGTTCTCAACTTGTGGGTCCCCAGATGTTTTGACCTACAACTCTCAGAAATCTCAGCCAGTTTGCCAGCTGTTAGGATTTCTTGGAGTTGGAGGCCAAAACATCTGAGGACCCACAGGTTGAGAAACACTGCCCTAAATGGTTCAGGCCCAACCTATTTATCTGACTGCATCATGCAACATGAGCCTTCCCAAGCCCTGCAATCAGATGGAGAGGCCCTACTCTCGGTCCCACCCCCGTCTAACGTACGGCTGGTGGGAACACGAGAGAGGGCCTTCCCAATGGTGTCCCCTCAGATCTGGAACTCCCTATCGAAGAACATCAGAATGGCTATCTCTCTGTTATCCTGCAGGAAACAAATAAAAACTTTTCTTTGGAAAAAAAAGCCTTTGTGGAAGACAACGGTTAAATTGGGTCAAGTGCAATGTATATGGAATATGGCAATGGGAAAGTGGTGGTTTTAAACCTTAATTATAATTATGAGGGGACTGTGCCAGCTGGACTGCTGACCTGAAGGTTGGGTTGCTGACCTGAAGTTTGCCGGTTCAAATTTGCGAGATGGGGTGAGCTCCCATCTGTCAGTTCTAGCTCCACTGTTTCGCCAGCTCCACTGGCTGCCAATTTGCTACCGGGCACAATTCAAAGTGCTGGCTTTAGCCTTTAAAGCCTTAAACGGTTCTGGCCTGACTTACCTGTCCAAACGCATCTCCTCCTACGAACCAGTTAGGACATTAAGATCGTCTGGGGAGGCCCTGCTCTCGATCCCGCCGGCTTCACAAGCACACCTGGCGGGGACGAGAGACAGGGCCTTCTCAGTGGTGGCCCCTCGGCTGTGGAACGCCCTTCCTACGAATATTAGATCGGCCCCCTCCCTACTGGCATTCCGGAGGAGAGTGAAGACCTGGCTGTTCGAACAGGCATTCAACTAGGCAGTGTAATTGATTATTGGAATAATGGATATCGAGACTGGATTCCGATTCTATTTATGAGACATGATGGATTTGTTATATTGATGTATTGATGTATTGATGTTTGATGTTTAATTGTTATGCTTTTAAATGTCCAATGATTTTGTACTGTGTATATTGAAACTGTTATTAACCGCTTTGAGTCGCCTAAGGGCTGAGAAGAGCGGTATACAAATGAAGTAAATAAATAATAAATAAATCAGCCAAAAGCAGGCCCATACTTCCCCTTGAAATACTAA
>NW_026847438.1:16695506-16943247 GCF_025583915.1 Anolis sagrei ordinatus
GAAGAAAAAAATTATAAAAATGGATTTAAAATGAATATAGAAAAGAATACCTTCTAATACTGGTGAGAGAGAATTCTGCGGCAGGGGAGGTTTAGTAGAGAGAGCGAAGTGTTCCAAAGATGAAAGTAAATGATTGACTGAACAGGCTTCATGGAGTCAAGGAAGTTAAATATTAACTGGGACATGACATTTTGGGAAACAATAGTAAGTGATATGTTTGTCGTCATAAGGGAATGTTCTTGGCAGCTATACAAGAACACCTGTAATTGATCTAAGACTGGAACACCTAAAAGGTCAGATAGCGCCATCTTGCGCTGCGTTGGTGTAAATAGCAGGAAAATTCAGATATAAAGGAATCAATTCTAGTGAATTACGAGTATGGGAATAATTAAGATTTGAAACAATTAGAAGTACGTCATTATAACACGTCATCATGGTGTATGGAAAAAGGCAATACGTAAGGACCTCTGTTAATGATTATAACTGTAAATGTCAAGACAGTTCTACGCATGTCTGAACCAGTGGACTTCTGCTATAAATATTGTAACCTGACTGACTTCCAGTACGCTTCAGATATTGTTTCTGAGCATCCTATCAACCTTGATAGTAAATATGCCTGGAATCAAATTGCTGTCTCCGTCTGTTTCCTGCTTGATTGTGCTCTAAATGATCTCGGGTAAAGTATGTGCCGCAACAAATGGGGGCTCGTCCGGGATCTGAGCCAACAAGGAGAGGAACAGAGACGAAGCCTCTTGAGGGCTTGATTGCCTCCACTCAGCAGGTCAGGTAAGGCGATGATAAGAAGGGGCGATACGGGTACCCATTGAAAGAAACGACCCAGCTGATCCTCGCCTTCCCTGCCTCTAGACTGGGGTACATTGAGAATTAACAGCTTTGATTCCATGGCACAGGTAAGGGAAAAGGCCTTAAAGGGAAAAGGTACATGAGAGGTAACTGGGGAATATTTCACTGTGAGATTACTGCAGAAATCAAGTGGAAACCCCTCGAGTGATTGTTTTCGCTACAGAAATCACACTCACAGGTTGGAGGAATACCCTTTCAGGGGGAAAGTGATAAGTCTGTTTTGTGTTTTGTGGTTGCCTTGGTTTATGTTGTTTGTGCCCATATGCTTTACCCCTTCTTGCTGCTTTGCAACCCTATGCACACATTTGTGTATCAATGCCTGTTTTTGTTGTGGAGATGTGTATAATGAAAAGAGACAAATGGTTTCAGGCTTCCGGGAAAAAGCCAAGATGGAAAAGAAAAAGAAAAATGAAAAATGAGAAAAATGAGAGGAAAAAGGAAACACTACGTACAATATGGAGAAATGGTGCCTGTCTTTTGGGACAAGGAGAAAATGTCCATTTACATTTTCTGGAAACTTGAATGTATGTGCGGCTAGCCAAAAAGGAATGTGTGGAAACTGTTTGTGTTGGGGAAAAAAAATAATCTTTACAGGTTTCAAATAAAAAGGAAAAAGAGGATAATTCAGGAAAAACCTGGAAAAATACACATGACGATGGGAAATGCCAAGTTTATATGTTTTCATGTGGGTAAGCAAAACCAAGAAGAAAGTTAAAGGTATGTGAAGAAGGTATGTGTAGGAAAAGCAAGGAAAAAAAAGTCAGAATAAGAGAATAGGGTCAATCACAGGAGAAAAACCAATATGTGCCTAGGACAGGGTAGAATTGAAATGAGAGTATAGAGAAAGTGATACAGTGGTGATGAAATGACAGGAAGAGGAAATGTAAACATCTAGCATTTGCTTAATAATAGTGTCGCGGCAGATTTGCTACCCGGGATCATTTTAGAGCACAATCAAGCAGGAAGGAGACGGAGACTGCAAATTTGATTCCAGGCATATTTACTATCATGATAGGACGCTCAGAAGCATGATCTGAAGCGTACTAGAAGTCAGTCAGCTTACAATATTTATAGCAAAATTCACTAGTTCAGACATGCGCACAATTGCCATGACATTTACACAGATATAAACATTAACAGAGGTATTTCGCATTACCTTTTCCCATACATCACAATGACATATTATATTGACGTACTTATAATTGTTTCAAATCTTAATTATTCCCATATTCGTAATATATCTGAAGTTACCTGCTATTTACCTCACTGAACCACCAGATGTTGCTCTGACCTTTTCCAGCCTCAGATCAGTTATCTACACAAGCGTCCTTGTCTGGTTGCCAGAAACATTCCCTTGATGATAAACATCTCACTTTATTATTGTTTCCCAAATGTCATGTTCCCGTTAATATTTAACTTCCTTGATCTCTGAAGCCCTTATTTTCGTCTATGGAACATTTCGCTTCTCCCTGCCGCAAACACTCCTTCGCTAGTATTTCAAGGTAAGTTTTCCTATATTCATTTTTTAAATATATTTTTATAATCATTCTTTTCCGCTGACTGCTACAATAGAAACCTGAAATGTTGAGATGTGAATGAATAGATTCCCTTTTTGAAAGTTTAGATAAATGTGTGGTAGTATTGCAGTTTGGGAATAAGTGAATGCATGTGTGAAATCAGATTTGGATGCATCAAGGTTGTCGTGTGAGGTTGATTGTGTTTAAATAGTTGATGGGTTAAAAAGAGAAATTAATTATTATGTGTTGAGAGTATTCAAGAATGGCCAACTTGAATGCCCTCACTAGGAAAAGGGAAAGAAAAAATGGAAACTTTTTGAAAAAGAAAAATTGGAAACTAGTTTTGAAACTGTACCATACAAGAGAAAGGTAGTGACAATTTGAGATACATTTAAACCTAGAAGATTTTGTGGGGAGAGTGGTTATAAATTGAATGTTATGAAGATATTTGCTAATATATTTTATTACTTGACATGTACACCCCCTCTTAAAAGTCCAAAAATGTTGGCAACTGAATTAATTAATAGGTGAATGAAGATAGATGAGGGTAATATGATGTGGAAGTGAAGGGGAATTAAGCATTAAGAAAAGAAGTACAGATTTTGGAAATGGTATTAAATAACTACATTGGCCTGTTACAGTATCCTCTGTTGTGTTAGAAGATCCAGAGTGGCTGGAAAGATCTTGGAAGTGTGATCCCTGTGATAAAAGTGGAAAGGGTCTACTACTTGATGAATTCCCACTGCTACAAGGGAGTGCCAAATTGCGGATGAATTAAGCCTGCTTAAAAAGGAGACCATACAGTGATGCGCCCTGACTTACAATTTAGGAGTTGATCGACTGTATAAAGAACTAATTACACCACATATTTCAAAGACTTAAAATATAAGAGGATAAAAGTTGCTCTAAATAAGAGAGAGATCCAGCATCTGAAAGCTGTAAGAAGAAAGAAGAAAGAAGATTGGATGGACTTTCAGGGTTGGGAGTGTGTTATTGTGGGACTCCTTATTATCTTGGGGTTGGTGTGGTTGTGTTACAATTATAGGCATGTTTTTTGGGGGAAAGCGTATTCACGTAGGCATGTGGTATATTTATTACCTGATTAAGTTGAGTGTACTCATCCCGAAGGTAGCACAAGGGGGATGGGAGCAAAACATATTCCATCAGATGAGTCAGGATATGGCAAAGGAGACAGAAGTTACTGAGTGTTGGATTTGCAGTCATGGGCTTACTTCCCAGCGTGAGGGATGGCCACTAAGGGTAGAGACATTATTAAGTCAAAAAGGATGGAGCACCTTACAGCCTCAAAATTATGAGATGATTGAAATCTTACTTGATCCAGAACAAGCTATAGTGACACATAAAGGGATCTCACCGGAGGCCCCAGCATGTATCACTTGGGAAAGAGATGAGAAGTGGACAAGATCAGGAAAACCCTCTCCATACTCACCAAATAGAACTTGGTCATTATCCAATTGCAATCTCCTTCTCCATGTATTAAAAACAAAGGCTTCCGAGGACATTAGCCTCTTAGCCCGTTTAGAGCATTCTAAAAAGGGTAAAAAGATTTGATGGTGTTGTTTTACTGGAACTGGGTACCCACATTAAACAGGCCCAAGCAAAAGCTGCCAGCAAAAGCCGTGACCAACCAAGGACCCCCAGCAGGGAGGTACCGCAGGGTCAAGGGGAACCCCCCAATGAGAGACCACCGAATGAAAGATCACAGCAGAGTCGAGGGGAACCAAATCCTGCCAAAGTGGTAAAGGAGGTGGAAACCCATCAGGCTGTGTCGAAAATCTCTGGTAGCAAAGGGAGGGTCACCCCCCCCCCCCGGGCTGTATCGGATTTGCGGGCAGTGGGCAGAAAAGATTTTGCCGCTTTTTGGGTTGGAATATGCACGATAGGTACCCTAATGCTAGCAGATGTGACAATATATAGAACAACCATCCTAAATGACTTGGAAAAGAGAATAGCATTTAGAAAAAGCTTATGATGAAGAGGTTGGATATGATCCAGACAGAACTTATTTAAATGAAGGAGAAAGGTTGGGAGCCATCTTGTTCCCTGCTATGGGCTTAGCTTTGAATATAAGACAGATTTGGAAACTCTCAGCTCAAGTTGAAAGGTTGGGAAAAACTGTGGCTGGAATAAGGGCTTTGAAGCTATAATGACAAGACCTCTTTATGAAGCTACAAAAGGGGGGTGAAAGGGAACCATTTAATTGGACCCCCAAATGTGCCCAAACATTTGTCTAGTTAAAAGCAAGCTTTGGTGCAAGCACAGGCCTTGGGCTTGCTTGATTTGAAGATGTCATTCATACTTTATGTTGGTGAACGAGATGGAATAGCAGTGGGGGTGCTTACCCAGCTATTAGGAAAATGACCGAGACCAGTAGCTTACTTGTCTAAGCAAATTGACCATGTAGAAAAAGGATGGCCCTGCTGACCCAGGAAGCTGATAAATTGACTTTGGGACAAGAGTTGATAGTTAAAACTCCTCATTCAGTAACGGCTATCATGGACTATAGAGGATATCGTTGGTTCACAAATAGCCGTATGCAAAAAAATCAGATTTTATTATGTGAAAACTCTTAAATCAAGTTACAGATTTGCAGTACATTAAAATCCTGCTTCACTCCTGCCTGTTGAAGGGGAAATGCTTCAACATGATTGTTTAGAGACTATGGATGAAATATATTCCAATAGACCTGATATAAAAGATTAACCATGGCCTGAGGTAGATGCCACTCTTTTTACAGATGGAAGCAGTTTTATGGAAAATGGACAAAGATATGCTGGATATGCAATAATAACTGCAACTACTGTGTGGAAAGCAGAACCACTTCCTCTAAATACCTCAGCTCAAAAGGCAGAACCGATAGCACTAATTAGAGCTCTGGAGTTATCAGAAGGAAAAGTAGTCAACATTTATACAGATTCTAAATATGCATTCACTACCTTATATGCATATGGAGCATTATAAAAAGAAGAGGGACTACTAAATTCTGCTGGGAGATAAATACAACATAGTGAGACCATTCTGAGATTGTTAGATGCTGTCTGGGTTCCTGCATCAGTAGCAGTAATGCATTGCAGAGTACATCAATGTGACAAGGAACGTGTGACCTATGGAAACTGGTATGCTGACACCACAGCAAAGGCCGCAACCCGAAAGGGACGAGGAAAAGAGCTGGTCATGGCCCCTTTGCAGGTAAGAGACTGGATACATTATACTAGAATAAAGAAGGCATCACCTGAATGGACTGCGACTTTTGATCCAAAAAGAATCCCTTGAGACTTCGTATCATCAAACCAACAGTGCCATGAGACCCAGAACGAGGACTACGGCTCTGGTTTTGACCACATACCTGGAAGCTGGTTAAATACATCAGACAGAAGATTGAGGAGCACTGTGAAAATGCCAACGTGTATGGAACATTCTTCAATAACTGTGATAAATGATTGTGTTAAATGTTATTTTTGCTAAGAATGTAATTGCGTGAGTTTGCAAGGCTACTGTAGAACATTCGCTCGCAAAAAGGGGGGAATGTGGCAGCAAGCGGAAGAAAAAAATTATAAAAATGGATTTAAAATGAATATAGAAAAGAATACCTTCTAATACTGGCGAGAGAGAATTCTGCGGCAGGGGAGGTTTAGTAGAGAGAGCGAAGTGTTCCAAAGATGAAAGTAAATGATTGACTGAACAGGCTTCATGGAGTAAAGGAAGTTAAATATTAATGGAACCTGACATTTTGGGAAACAATAGTAAGTGATATGTTTGTCGTCATAAGGGAATGTTCTTGGCAGCTATACAAGAACACCTGTAATTGATCTAAGACTGGAACACCTAAAAGGTCAGATAGCGCCATCTTGCGCTGCGTTGGTGTAAATAGCAGGAAAATTCAGATATAAAGGAATCAATTCTAGTGAATTACGAGTATGGGAATAATTAAGATTTGAAACAATTAGAAGTACGTCATTATAACACGTCATCATGGTGTATGGAAAAAGGCAATACGTAAGGACCTCTGTTAATGATTATAACTGTGTAAATGTCAAGACAGTTCTATGCATGTCTGAACCAGTGGACTTCTGCTATAAATATTGTAACCTGACTGACTTCCAGTACGCTTCAGATATTGTTTCTGAGCGTCCTATCAACCTTGATAGTAAATATGCCTGGAATCAAATTGCTGTCTCCGTCTGTTTCCTGCTTGATTGTGCTCTAAATGATCTCGGGTAAAGTATGTGCCACAACAGCACCACTGTGGCCCCGTGTATATTTTATGGAAAGAGTTAACAAAATGTTTCAATGTAAGGTGGGCCTACAATGAACAAAATAATTTCTGATCGCTCTATATGATTATTTATTATTTATTTTGGGTTTTTATATCCCGCCCTATCTCAACCTCCGAAGAGGTTAGACTCTAGTCAAAAGAGTCTCTCCAAAGGATATGTATAAGTGTAGCAAAATAAATAAATAGAATCAGTAGTCCTTTATTGGGGGAGGGGGGCTAATTATGCTAAAGGCACCAGGTCACATCTGATCTTGGCTGCTAAGCTGAATAAGCCCAGGTTAGTACTTGAATGGGAGACTATTTCATAGGAACGAACTGGCAAAATCACCTCAGAAGATTCCTTACCTAAGAAAATCCTATGAAATTCATGGAGTCGCCAAAAGTCAAGGGGAAATTTGAGGGTACATAAATATACATATATACATGCTTATATATGAGAATTTGCCGGATACCTAACTGGCAACTAGTTTCTACAAATGAGTTAGATATGTGCATTTGGAGAATCTATTGTGCAGTTAAGCTGATGAATTCTGCTCTTGTTACAACTTACACACCAAACCCAAGGAAAACACATTGCAGTAACGGACCACACCATTGAAAATATCTGATTCTCAAGGTGCACCAATTGAAACTGTCTTCTTAAAATTGTATTGGGCGTCACATGCTGTGATGAAAGCAGTAGTTCTATCTCTTATCACGAAAGTTGAGATACATCTCCCATTATCTCAGCTGCTTCGACTTTGCAAGGAATTTCTTGAAGTCGGCACTCTAGCTTTATTTACAAAATATGTACACCATATTCTTCAGTCATGTCAATTCACATCTTAGCACACTGCACGGAGCACATTGTATCCTTCTTTTCCAGTTTGCACAGGAAATTCCAAAAGTAGCACTCTTAACAATTCTACACATCTCTATTGTTTTAACCCATACATTTCTGGAACCATACAATTTAAACTATAAGTGATTTTTACACATTACATTCTGACATCTCTCTGTCTTTTGTATTTTCAGCCTGTCATTGTAATGGTCATGCCTATGATTGCTATTATGATCCAGAAGTTGACCGCCAAAAAGCCAGCCAAAATCGTAATGGCCAGTTTGAAGGAGGAGGTGTATGCATTGACTGTCAGGTAAGAACACACGCGTCTTGTGTTTTGTTAGGTTCTTGCCAGTGTGAAAGTATGTATGGTCATTAATGAAAAATGGAGGGATTTTTAAAAGCTAATATATGAACTCTTAACATTATTAGATTAAATCCAAATGCCACCTGGAGCCCTCCAAATGATTTGGATAGCAAATGCAGCCCATGTGGTCTGGCCAATGGCCATGGCTATTGGGATGGCAACTGGAACCATCTTGAGGTTGCTTCAGGTTGGAGAGAACAGTTGTGAAATTATCAAGCTAGAAGAAATCTGAAACGACTGTAAAATAATAGAATCATAGAATAGATTTGGAAGAAACCACATGGGGCATCTACTCCAACCCCCTGCCATGCAGGAAAAGCATAGTCGAAGTAATCCAGCTATTTGCACAGGATATTCCAAGCATGCTTTGTCACTATGTATAATCACAGTTATAGTCAATCTGAAGTATCAGGTGCTGTCAAACGCTGGGCCTGTAGCAATTGTCTGGTCTCTATATGCCCAGCGGGATGCCCGGGGTGCCTCGGCTGAGAGGTCCTATGGATTTCCCTATACAAAGTCTTTAGAAGCTTAGAAAGTTTAACAAGGTTCTTTATTAATGCTTAAATCTTCAACAAATCAAATACTTTAAAACTCTGGAAAACTGGTAGCTTTCTTAATCTGCCCACAAGGGACAGGCAACTTGCTTCAAGAACTGTTTCTTTCTTCTATAAAGGAAATCCTTGACCCTTCCCTGGGCAATCTGTTCTTAGGCTGGCGTGGGGCCCTACTCCCGGTTCCAATTTGCTTTATGGGTAACCCGAGTAGACCTTACCGGCCAAGACTTTGTAGATTTTCCAGCTGGTGTCCTTTACCTTCCAGCAAAGCTGGCTGTATTTCTTAGTAAAGCTGTGGAACGAAGCTTTCTACAGGTGGGAAAAGCTCTCACGTCCTGTAACTGAGCTTCTAAACTATAAGACTGAACTAAAAACTTTCTTTTCCCTCCCAGAACCCTGGGGAAAGGGGTGGAACTAAATAACGTAATGATAATTGATGGGTCATAGGCCCTATAATTGCAAACCAAGGGAAGCCACCTTATTGCATAATGCATGGAACTTTGGAATACATGCAAACACTCAATGAAAGAAAAGGAAGTTGGAGCTCCTGGTACAGCTGTACCACCACAAACTCGTCATAGGATATGATATGCACTTAGTGGGTAAAATGCTATTTACTATATACTTTTGGAGACCTACATTTGAACAACAGCCACATGAATTTGGATCATGAATGTTGATATTCACATCAGAATTCTTGGTAGTCACTGGAAGGCATCCACACAAAATAAGTGTGGTTCTTAATGTAATGCTTCCTTTTAATGTCTTGTCTGTCTTGATCGTGTTGAGCTGAAATTTCCAGCATACCTTACCACTGCCTGTGCTAGCAAAGAGAGCTGCAGTGCAACCATATCTGGAGGGCTAGATTTTACTCTAAATTGTGATGCCTCAAATGAATATACAAATTATTTTGCAGCATCACACAGCAGGCATCAACTGTGAAAGATGCAGCCAAGGATATTATAAATCTCCAGATCATCCAATAGAGTCACCCTACATTTGCTATCGTGAGTATATTCATTCATATATTCAGGAACATTTTTTGCAAAATATTCTGTACCCACGTTTCATCTTCCCCTTACTCCTCACATTTCCCACCCTCCACAATTGGAGTTATCATAGAGATCATCCAGAGTTTTAGGGTCCGGTGTCAAATTTATGCAGATGACACCCAACTCTATTACTCCTTTCCACCCAATGCCAAGGATTTTGGTTTTCATACATTTTTTTTAGAAGGATCTGTCACTACTGAAGTTGAAAAACACTGTTTCAAACCTGTGTGAACTATTTAATGGGCTGAGGGGGTTTTATCTGCTCTTCTACTGGGCCTCCAGAGAGCTACACTCCTGTTTATGCATCCCTCTTATTTTCTGTTCCATTCTGTGCTGCAGAGATTCTTAGAAATTGCAAAACTTTGCCCATGGTGATATTAGTAAGAGTCTATAGTCAGCCCTCCATATCCATGGATTCAACTATCCATGGCCTGAAAATATTTTTAAATACCATCAAGCAAATTGATTTTGCCATTTACTATATAATGGGCTCTGAGTATCTGTGGAGTTTGGCCTCCACAAGAGGCCCTGGAACCAAACCCCAACAGATACCAAAGGCTCACTATCCTTTGATTTTACCCAGGAGATGCCTAGAAATATTATTTCCTTCTAGGTTGCAATTGTGACTCAGATTTCACCGATGGCACCTGCGAGGACTTCACTGGCCGCTGCTACTGCAAACCAAACTACACAGGGGAGCACTGTGATGCTTGTGCTGATGGCTATGTAGATTTCCCTCATTGTTATCGTAAGTATTGCTAACACTGGCATGCAAAATTTTAAATGATTTTGAATGGTTTTTAATTCAGTGCTGTAAATGATAGTTTACTTACTGTATATACTCGAGTATAAGCCTAGTTTTTCAGCCCCCTTTTTAGGCTGAAAAAGCTCCCCTCGGCTTATACTCGAGTCAAGGTTATTTATTCTTTTACTCTGATATTTATTACATGTATTATTTTACTCTATTATTATTATATTTACATTATTTTGCTCTATTATTCTATTTATTATTTTGCTCTATTATTATTACATTTACAGTATTTTACCCTATTATTATTACATTTATTATTTTAATCTATTTATTATTATTATTATTATTATTATTACATTTACAGTATGTTACCCTGTTATTACTACATTTATTATTTTACTCTATTATTACTGTTTTTATTGCATTTTCATTCTTTTACTCTATTATTTTTATTATTTTAATAATAATAATAAGTACATTGAAACATTGAAGGAGGTTAGAATAATGGTTTAATAAGAGTTGGACCGTCTTATCTTAAATTACAGTTTTATGTAAATATTCAGAAACATTTAGCCTATTGATGCCTCAATTAATGTAATTTTATTGGTGTCTATTTTTATTTTGAAATTGACCCATAGTGGATGCATTTCCCACCCTCGGCTTATACTCGAGTCAATGTTTTCCCAGTTTTTTGGAATAAAATTAGGTGCCTCAGCTTATATTCAGGTTGGCTTATACTCGAGTATATACGGTACTTGCTTTAAATGTTTTTTGCATTGTCTTTCCCATTTAGCACTGTCAGATTTCAATGACAATGACAAAGGTGCACAAGAACTCCCAGCTGGTCAGATAATAAGTAAGAATTTGACTTTACTTTTCTCTTTTTGAAATAATTATGTAACAATTTGAAATAATTATGTAACAATTGCAACCAAACCTCACTGGAAATCAGGATTTTGTTGTGCCAGGTGTATCAACAAACTGATTCTTTTCCTCCCGCCGCTTCTCCTCCATTTTTTCCAGACTGTGACTGCTATGTTGCTGGGACAAAAGGGAATGCCTGCCGGAAAGATGCTCAAACTGGCCTGTGTTTGTGTAATCCCAACTTCCAAGGGATCCAGTGTGATCAGTGTGTCCCAGGGTATTATGGACCAAATTGCCAGCGTAAGCAAATGAAACCAAAGCATATATTGACTTGATTTCTCTCTCTGGATGGGCGTTCCTCATAAAAGATGGGTGGGCCATTGTGACCTTTACCTCCCCCCAGTTTACTTATTTATTTATTTATTTATCGTATCAGGAGCAAACCAAACAGTTGTACTGCATTTTTAACAAACAAACAAACAAACAAAACACAAAGTTTGCAAGCTTGGTAGTTGATTAGATGTCCTTTGACCAGTAGCTGGCCACTTGGAGTGCCTCTATTGTTGCTATAAGAAGGTCCTCCATTGTGCATGTAGCAGGGCTCAGGTTGCATTACAGCAGGTGGTCAGTGGTTTGCTCTTCTCCACACTTGTGGATTCCACTTTGTAGCCCCATTTCTTAAGGTTGGCTCTGCATCTCATGGTGCCAGAATGCAGTCAGCCCAGTTTTTTGTGTGCCCAGGGGGGAGTCTCTCATTTGGTATCAGCCATTGATTGAGGTTCTGGGTTTGAGCCTGCCGCTTTTGGACTCTCGCTTGCTGAGTGTTCCAGGGAGTGTCTCTGTAGATCTTAGAAAACTATTTCTTGATTGAAGTCATTGACGTGCTGGCTGATACCCAAACAGGAGATGAGCTGGAGATGTCACTGTTTTGGTCCTTTCACTATTGGCTGCTATTTCCCGGCAGATGTCAGGTGGTGCAATACCCTCCAGTTGAAAGTTGCTGATAGTACTTTACTTTCTAAAGGATAGGACATTTCACCTTGTATCGCCTCCTTACATTGTCTTAGGCCCATGAAGGGCTTTTTTTCCAATCTGAAGTTGGTAATCTGGCCATGCCTAATTTTGAAAACAGCTCCTACAGACCAAAATTGAGGTGGGATGAGAGATGGCCACATGGCAAGATCTCACTTCCAAAGGGAAGTTCAGTAGGGCTTTCCCACAAGTTGGTTAAGCTATTCTGTTCAATATTTAGAATTTAGATATATCTTGTAAGTGCGACTGGGACTTAAGGTGTTAAAGATTCATGTAAAGCAAAATGCACTGGAGTAGCCAAGTAATTAATCCCCTCCCTCCTTTTTCCACTGTCCAGCTTGCCAATGTTCAGGCCCTGGTTTCTACGAAGGCACATGTGACAATGAGACTGGCCAGTGTTTGTGTCGAACTGGATTCGAAGGCTATGCATGTGACCAATGTGCTCCTGGCTACTTCAATTACCCATTGTGCCAACGTGAGTTTTCAGATATAAGATAATAATTGCTGTTACATATAGCATATTTGTATTCTACAGATATTCATGTTTTACAAATGGTTGCATTTTGTCAATTCTGTTTCTAGACCACTTGGTTGGAAAAGGAAATGTAGATATGTGCAGACCATTTATATGAAGACCATAGTGGGCCGCTGCTGAGCAGGGGCTGAATATTTACATCCTTCTTGGTCATCTTCTCTTGAGTTCTTTTACAGTTTTCTTCAGCATTTACTAAAAGCTCTATTCCAAGATTCATTCTTTCTTCTTCTGTTTATCTGCTCCCATAACAAAGATTAATTAAAAATAGTGTGCTGTCATTTGAAGCAGATAAACCAGAAGCTGGACTCGTTTTGTCAAGCCAAGAAATTTTACGAATTGTTATGCATAAGATAGCAACAGTTTCATTTCCTTAGTGTTTTTTTTTTCTCACAACAGAGCGTGGAATCTGACTATGTGGGTAGAGAACTGATTTTTATTTGAACTGTAGCTGTTTTGCCCTTTGTGTACTGCCAAGGTTTCGAAAACGCCCATCCTGTTACTCTGCATGACAGTTCTTGACATCCCTGCTGTAGAGAGTTATTTTTCCTGGGCACATGGATGACATTTGCAATGATGCTGAATCTCTTTTCCATTGTTCTTTCCATTGTAGTTTGTGGCTGTAGTGCGGTTGGGACGTTGCCAGAAGGCTGTGATGCATCTGGGAGATGCTACTGTAAGCCCGAGTACGATGGGTTTCATTGTGACCACTGCAGCTTGGGATATCATTCATACCCTCACTGCCAAGGTATTCCAGTAGGAAAGAGGCAGCTTGTATTATTTTATGTATTTATGTATTTAAAGTATTTCTCCATCACCTCCAATCTCAAGTAAGAATATAGGACTCAGGGTCCTTCCACACAGTCATATAACCCAGAATATCAAGACAGAAATTCCCACAATATCTGCTTTGAACTAGGTTATCTGAGTCCACACTGCCATATATTCCAGTTCAAAGCAGAAAATGTGGGATTTTATTCAGCTGTGTGGAATGGGCCTCAGATTTCGCAAAACAAGTTTTATTTATTTTATTTATTTATTTATTTACTTTGCTTGTATACCGCAGTTTCTCAGCCCGTAGGCGACTCAACGCGGTTCACAACAAGAGCAAAAGTCAATCGAACAACATACAATATTTAAAACCATTAACAGCATAATATACAAAATAATGACACATCAATAACAACACATCAACGTCTCGTAACTAAAATCGTGATCCAATTCGTCATCCATAATTCCATTTCCTATATTCATCGTTCATTGCACTATTTATCCGAACGCCTGTTCAAACAGCCAGGTTTTTAGTTTTCTTCGAAACACCATTAACGAAGGGGCTGATCTAATGTCCATGGGAAGGGCGTTCCACAGCCGAGGGGCCACCACAGAGAAGGCCCTGTCCCTCGTCCCCGCCAGCCGTGCTTGTGATGCAGGCGGGATCGAGAGCAGGGCCTCCCCAGAAGATCTTAGAGTCCTGGTGGGTTCATAGGCAGAGATACGTTCGGATAGGTAGCTTGGGCCAGAACCGTTTAGGGCTTTATAGGCCAACGCCAGCACTTTGAATTGAGCCCGGTAGCAAATCGGCAGCCAGTGGAGCTGGTGCAGCAAAGGAGTTGTATGCTCCCTGCGCTCTGCTCCTGTTAGTATCATGGCTGCCGAACGTTGAACCAATTGAAGCTTCCGAGCAGTCTTCAAAGGCAACCCCATGTAGAGGGCGTTGCAGTAGTCTAAACGTGATGTAACCAGAGCGTGGACTACCATGGCCAAGTCAGACTTCCCAAGGTAAAGAATATGAAACAAACAATTTAACAGATACTTAACCTAATTTCTGGCCTCACCATCTCCTTCTCAAATTTTTCTGTTCCTCTCTTTGCAGCTTGCACCTGTGATCCTCGGGGCTCAGTGGATAATGACTGTAGTCCTACAGGACAGTGCCATTGCCACCCAAATTACATAGGCCACTCATGCAACCAGTGTGCTCCAGGCTTTTATGGATATCCTACCTGTACAGGTGAGGCATCTGTTGGATTACCTCTTTTCTAGCAGTAGAGAAGGCATTCTGTTTCAAAGTACTGCATTACATATACTGAACTGTGAAAATGTCCCTCAGAGCAGATTACAGCATTTTACATACATAGGCAAACATTCAATGCCTTTACAATCATATACAATGAGACAGACAAACACAAACAAAGGCAAAGGCTGCTCCTTTCATTTCTGGCTTCTGGAGGTGGTGCTTTTGGAGGAGGTGCTTTTCAAGACAAGGAGCCTGCATTGTCACCTGGTTGTGTGGCCAACAAGATTGCTTGGAGCGTCTTTTTGTATTTTCCCACCAAAGCGGTATCTATTTATCTACACACATTTGCATGTTTTCAAACTGCTAGGTTGGCAGGAGCTAGGGCTGACAGACATGAGCTCAACCCATCTCGCGAATTTGAACTGCCTACCTTCAGGTCAGCAGTTCAGCAGCATTAGGGTTTAACCCATTGCACCACCGCGGTCCCCCGTCCCCCCCGTCAAAATAAACACAAGTATTGCAGTACCAGAGTGGGCATGAGATAGCCTCACTCCATCTCGTGAATTTGAACTGCCCACCTTCAGGTCAGCAGTTCAGCAGCATTAGGGTTTAATCCATTGCACCACTGCGGTCCCCCCATATGACAAAATAAACACAAGTATTGCAGTACCAGAGTGGGCATGAGAAAGTGTGATGGTTTAATGACACAATCAAGTATAATAATCAAACATTTCTATGTCTTAAGTAGGAACAATTAAGAGAAATGGTTTCTAGTTTAAAATCATTGTTAGCTCCTCTGTTGGAAAAGGGCCTTATTTAGAACAGAATACCAAGGCACATTTGTGTTACTTTTAGTTGGTATGCATACATGCTGCATCATATGCCACGTTTGAAGTGGTTTTTTCTTGTGTGTGATGGGGGAGGAGAAAATAATGGCTCTTTTAAGATACTCCCAACTACCTATGGTTTTTGTATGTTGTTGCTTTAAAAATAATTGACACATTTGTTATGGGATAATGCCATCTGACTGGTCTTTTTGTATCCTCTCTAGCCTGCCATTGTTCGGCAGAAGGCTCTCTCTATGGCACTTGCGATCAAGAGACTGGCCAATGCTCCTGTCGACCCAGAATAGCGGGATTGCGCTGTGATACCTGTATTCCCGGAGCATATGGATTTCCACAGTGTGAAGGTAACTCAGCCTAATCCATGCATGCAGATGTCCTTGTGACACAGTGTAAATGTAGACCCCTAGTGATGCGTAACTCACCAGGCAGTGAGGTTATATTTGAAAATAAATACATATAATAATAATGAATGCTGATGAAATGGAAAATCATAAATTGTATTGATTTTAAATGAAGTTTAACTTCCTGACTGTGAGAGCTGTTCAGCAGTGGAACTTTCTGCCCCAGGGTGGTGGAGGCTCCTTCTTTGGAGGCTTTTAAACAGAGGCTGGATGGTCATCTGTCAGGGGTGCTTTGAATGCAATATTCCTGCTTCTTGGCAGGGGGTTGGACTGGATGGCCCATGAGGTCTCTTCCAACTTTATGATTCTATGATTCTATGAAGTTCTCCATTGAATGTTTCTCACGTTTTCTCATTTCTAATAGTAAGTATATTGGGTTACTGTGAGTTTTCTGGGCTGTATGGCCATGTTCCAGAAGCACTTACTTCTGATGTTTCACCCACTTCTATACTAGTCATCCTCAGAGGTTGCGAGGACCTCACAATCTCTGAGGATGCCTGTCATAGATATGGGTGAAATGTCAGAAGAGAATGGTTCTGGAACATGGTCATACAGCCTGGAAAACTCACCGCAACCCAGTGATTCCGGCCATGAGAACCTTCGACAACACAGTGAGTATATTAATTTATTCCCTGCAGTGACTGAAATCATTAACAACTCCAAAAACTTGGAAAATAGCTGTTTTCTATTAATCCTCCCACAGCGAGATTGGGCACAATTGACTGTGCTGTTGGAAAGATTAAGGGAATTCTAGCTCAAAAAAGTAACTATTCTAAGTTATTTACAACTCCCTGTAGTTCAAGCACCACCCTTGAAACAGTGACATGGTGTAGTGGTTTGAGGCATTGGATGATGACTCTGGGCAACAAGGTTGGAATCTCTGACTGCTCAACCATGGAAACCGAATGGGTGACATTGAGCTAGTCATATTTTCTCAGAGGAAGGCAAGGTCAAATCCCCTCACAACAAATTATTCCAAGGAAACCCCATGATAGATTGGCTTTGGTTGCCCTAAGTCAGAAATGGCTTGAAGGCACACAACAACAAGGAACAGTTCATGCCTTTCCTTCCCATTAAGTATCTGTTCTTAACCAGGGTTATTTTTCTGCTCTAGTGGGCTCTTGTAATCCTGCCGGGCTTGCAGGTGGAGATCCTTCTTTGCCAGTGGTGAGTATATCCCATAGCTATTAACTTTTGTTTTGTTACAACACTCAAAATTAAGTTTTAAAACAAGCATCCTCAAACTTCCAGCTGTTTGGGCCTCTGACTCTCAGCTTGTTCAACGGTCAGGAATTTTGGGAGTTGGAGGTCCAAACAGCTGGAGGGCCACAGATTAAAGATGACTGTTTTCAAAAAATCAATAACATTGGAAGTTTTAAGATTTCTATAGTTGAATCCATTATTTTCATTCATGTTTCTGGTATCTCTATTTAAAAGCTCTAGTAGCAGATGATGGGAAAAACACTGAGATTCCACTGTTGGCTAGAGCAGACAGTATTGTCTTGGAAGGACAAGTTTGAACTGAAAGTGATATAAAGCAACTTCCTCTGTTCCAGATTATTTTGATTCTGTTCCATTTTTTGTGGGAGCGTTCTTGCTTTGTTTGGTATACACTTTCAGCCCTCTCTCTGCTTATTTTTTTTCCTTCTCAGGGTTCTTGTGAATGCCGAGCATATGTGGAAGGTGAAGCGTGTGACCAGTGCAAACCACTCTACTGGAACTTGGCTCCAGATAATCCATTTGGTTGCATGAGTAAGGACTGTCGCTTGCTACTTTTCCAGAAAGAGTTCTAGAAAATGTCCAAGGAATCCCCACTCCCCAGTTCCTACACATTTGAATCTTGCCATAGTGATTGTGAAAATGTGGTCCTCAATTCTTGTGTATATCTGCCTTACATATCAGGAAAAGAACAGTCACAGATGATGACCTTTTACTTTTCTGACACTCCCCGAGTTACAAATATCTGAGTTACAAATGACTCATAATTAAGAACAGGGGTAAGGTAACAGGAAATGAGAGAAATCTACCCCTAGGAAGGAAAATTCACTCCTGAAAAAGTTATCATGGGGGAAAGGTTTCTCCACTGAAGCTTTATCTTCAATTCTTGTTTCCACATCAAGCCATATTTTTCAAAAACCAATTATCACAGGGACAGAAAGTGAGGTGAAATCTCAGATTACTAACTGGGGTTAGCTATAGGGAGCATACCATGCCTCTACTGAAGCAGCTCCACTGGCTCCTGATAAGTTTCCGTGTATTGTTTTGATGATATGTAATTCTGTTTCATGTGTTGCACCTTGAATGCTTTGTTAGTTGCCCCGAGTCCCTTTGGTGAGATGGTGGCGGGGTACAAATAAAGTTTTGTTATTATTTAGATATATTAGATTACACAGAAATAATCTTTAACAATTTGGATCAGTGTGCTGTATCTCAAAGCTTAGACAACAAAGACAAAACATGTCAGAATGTCTTATGCAGAAAAGAAGTTTACAGTTATGATCATAACTTCTGTTTGTGACTTTCCTTGTATGGATGACGTCTAGTGTCCTGACATACCAAAGGGTTAGTTAGCTCAAAGCTAATGCAGAAGTCTTTTGCTTGTAAACTAAGCTATCTGTTTGTCACCTTGTGTTTCCCGCTAGGCTGTCAGTGTGACACCATGGGAACAATTGGAGGTATTGGTGAATGCCTGCAGGTAAGTTTCTTGGCAAGGGATGTAATAGATTCTGCGGGAGCCCTAATATCTACTTAGCTTGAAACAGTATCAAATAATCTGTAACATTTTGAATGTATCTTAAATTTTCATGTGATAAGTGTGTTTTTCTGTTATATTTGAATGAGAAATGACAACATAATGGGCTTTGCTTTGTTTCCATACTAATATTCCAAAGTTTTAATAATTCTGTAGTTCTTCAGTTCTAAGACTCACTCCCACCTCCACCCATGTAAGTAAGCATCTCTAACAATGGGACATTCCCTCTCAACAAAAGATTCCCCCAGGCTCAGCCAGGCCTTTCAATGTTAATGAAGGTGGTCAGTTAAAACATTCACACCTAGCTCCAGCAGAAAAGAGCTCTTTGCCCCACCCCAGTCATTCCACAGATATATAAACCCATTTTCCTAATTCCATCAGATCTCACTACCTCTGAGGATGCTTGCCATAGATGCAGGCGAAACGTCAGGAGAAAATGCCTCTAGAACTTGGCCATATAGCCCGAAAAACCCCCACAAGAACCCAATGGGACATATCTTAGAATCATGCATAATATATAATATAGCTTTTCTTCCTCTTGGTGATATTGACATTAGTGTGTATTTTATAATAAATGGCTTCTTAGAACTGAATAAATATGGTATTATTGAATTTTTCAAATATTGTTGCTGCAACATGAAGGTTGGAGTGGATTTCAATATTTCACTAGTCAGTTACAACTGTTCTTAATGTTCAGACACCCTGCCTTCTTCATTCTTTCACTCGTTTTTTCTATTTGTATGGAAAAGCATTTAATCTATCAAGACACAAGGATGAGGGGTGTATTGTTCTGAGGTGCTGCCTGGAATTGATGTTGTGTCACTGATGTCTCCTAGGATGACGGGCACTGTTTCTGCAAGCCCAACACCTGTGGCCGGTTCTGCTCAATATGCAAAGAAGGATATTACAATCTGGAAAATGGGAACTACTTTGGCTGTCAAGGTGCTTCATTTTTTGCTATATGATGGGATAGTTCTTTTTATTAGCTGGGGACATATCATAAAGGTCATTAGTTGAACAATGACCTGGGGCCTGGGATAGGTCCAGTTGCAAAGATCACGAAATATCTGCGTTGTATTGAAAAGGGATGTGGGATTCCTTAGCCATATTAAATTTATAAGTCTTAATTATTTGACTAAGGGTGCCAGTGTAGTGAATTTTACTCTCTCTCGCTCTGGTTTGGGGGTTTTGTGCTTTATACTTCTTGTGATGTGGTAGTGTTTACCGTACACCACTGTACCGTCCTTTTGTAGGGTGATGTTTACATTTTGGGCTGGACTTACATTTCTCTCTCTCTCTTCCACTGATTGCTTTATGTGTGCAAGTAGTTACTTTATTCCTTTTGTTCAACCCTTTTAAAGTATGATCAAAAGTTTGAAAAAGAAGAAGGGACACATTTGAAAGAATTATGAGATGTCATAAAAAGTCACATTCAATATCAGATCAAAGAAAGGGAGGTAGGAATGAAGCCTGTGTTTGGGAACACTGAAGAATAAATAGATCTAGGTGCAACTGCCTTTAAATAGTAATTTCTAAAAAATAAAAAGATGAAAGCATAGACGTAAAGGAAAGCTCAGATGAAAGGAGTTGAATGACATCTGTTTAAACAATGATTGCTAATTAAACTTAGTACCTGCTTCAGAAAACACTTCAGCTTGGACCTCGAGAGAATAGAAATAGAATTCAGATTACAAAAGCAAAAAAGCAGTGTGTTCGCAGTGGAGATGGCACAACTATGCTTGATATTTTATAGAACAAAGCATGTTAAAATTGGCCAGGGATCGCATTCAAGTGTTGGTTGTTGTCCTTCAACTGTTCTATAAACATCTACATCTCTGGTACTGACAGGACCAGGAGAATTTATTTATTTGTATTAGCTACACAAGGCTGCATCTTCAGATGGTCCGCACACACAGGAGACTTAATTTAGGATCCCTGTGGCAGACAGAAGGGCATCATTTCCAGACTAGCATTGGGAGGCAGTGGAAACGGACTCAGGCAGTGTCAGAAGTCAATGTGAAAGGAGATACAGCGGAATAAAAATAGAGTGGCAAGCTGGTGCCACTCCTTTTCGTACCAGGCTTTGATGAATGTTATTTGAGGTCCTTTATTAGCTGTGGAATGTAAACATGTGTTTCCTCTCTTCAGGATGCCATTGTGACATTGGTGGGTCAATTGGTCCTGTGTGTGAAGAGCAGACGGGGTCCTGCAACTGCAGACTGAATACTCAAGGCCCCAGATGCACTCAGTAAGAAACTGGAATGGCACTGTGCATGCTGGGATGTTCAGTTTCCCACTCTGGGATTTCTACATGACCTCTAGCTTACTGTGTATTAAATCTGGAGAGAAAGCATAAATAGGTCATTTGGGGAATAACACTATTGACAAGAAGCTGAGTTTGGAATTGCATGGGTGCTACAAACAGGTTGTTCACTTCTGCTTGTGGTTTTGCATTAGTGGAGTTTTAGTACAGGGGGAAAAGTGGCATATTACAGTTTTTCAAAATGATGGTTGCTGTAAGGAGAATGGTTAATAAGATATGTTCTATCCACACACACACACACACACACACACTTTCTATTATAATTTGAGGCTGTCCAGTGAAACCAATGTGCATTGGGTTCAGGACAGACAAACGAAAATTCTTCTTGTACTCCTTCTTTGCAGTCTTTTAAGCAGAGGCTGGATGACCATCTGTTGGGGGTGCTTTGAATGTAGTTTTCCCGCTTCTTGGCAGGATGGCCCACGAGGTCTCTTCCAACTCTATGATTCCATGATATATAAATTGCAATTCCCTGTGTTCTCTTATTTGCCAATAGTATAGAACTCTGCAAACAGAAGCAGGTTTCATTCATTGGCTCACTGCACCCCTTAATTTCTTCCCTATACATAAATAGTGAGCACTCTTTCCTTTGAAAGTAAGTGAATATGTAGATCGTGGTTGAGAATGGATTGGTCAGAATGACATGTACCCTTTCAGTCCATGTATACAATATTGTCTTTTGGATTCTCTTTACCCTAAGACATACTATCTAGACAGTGTCCTAACAGTAAAAGCCACTTACATATATCACGCTATCACACATATTTTGGTGACAACTTTTTCAAGAACATAATAATGGCCTATATGGAAGTAACAACCACATTTGCTCTATTTTTGCAGCGTGCTGTGGGATTTTTCACTCCGTTCTTTATCCCTACTCTTCTGGAGAACACAATTTCTCACATTTATGACATTAACCACAACCGTGTCAACACTCCTCTTTGCTTTGGTCAATTACGCAAATAGTTCACATCTGTATTGGCTGTAAAAGGACTGGCAAATGTGGGGTGGAAAGATTTCAACCAACCATAACTGTGTTGCTCTGTTCAGGACAAACAAAAACCATTCCTCACAACCTAAGGATGCCTCTGCACTATGGAATTAATGCAGCTCTACACCACTTTAATTGCCATGGTTTAATGCTATGGAATCATGGGAGTTATAGTTTTACAAGTTCTTTAGTCAACTCTTCCAAAATTTTCTGGCACCTCACCAAACTACAACCCCCAGGATTACATAACATTAAGCCATAGAAGTTATACTGGTGTCAAACCACATTCATTCTGCAATGCAGATGCACCCTAAGTCATCTTATTATTAGTTATAGGACTTGATTGACTTACTTAAAAAGCATGTACTAGTGCAATTACTTATTTATTCTTGGCAGAATATATATTTTTTCAGATCAAAATACAATATTTAGTGATCTGTTCAATACATTCTAGAAAGAGATTTTGTTTTCTCAGCTGATTCTCGGCATGATCATGTTGAATTGGCTACTGCACTGCTTTATAATAAAGGCAGAAACAACATGTTTAAGCCCGTGTCTCATCTTTTATCCACAGGCCAGCAGAAGACCATTATATCCCAGACCTTCACCACTTGAAATATGAGCTGGAAGAGGGAACTACACTAGATGGGAGGCCTGTACGCTTTGGCTATGATCCCTTGGAATTTGAGAATTTCAGCTGGAGAGGATACACACAGATGTCTTCCATCCAGGTAGGTCTTAAGTCTTTTGTTTTGACAAGGCTTACAAGACTTGATGTAGATTTGAATGTTACACATTCCATTCCAACAAAGCATTTCTATGTAGCAGAAAGGAGAAAAGTCAAGTGCAGCTTACCACACATAAAGCAAGCACACCTATTCCTATTATGCTTGCAGTTAGTCTGCAGGAGATCTTGTTTTCTTATTCAGAACTCAAAACATGGTCAGGTGAAATGGTGAAGTCTAGAGACCCTGTGTCCTGTCCCTACTCTGTTGTCACTTTTCTGTGTGACAATAGGAACACTTGGAAACAGAGCTCGATACAAGGAGCTGTTATCCATTTGGGCATTTATTTCTTTGCAGCCAAGCTGTATTTGTGCAAATGTTCTTTAGGTTTAGAAAGAGAGCAGCAGTATGATAGGTCAGGTCTCACCTGGAATCACTTCATTTGTGGCAACCTTTTAGTGGAAAAAAGGCTAAGCAGCAATAATGTCATGAGTTGTCATAAACAAAGAAGCAATGGAAGCAAGTTTCCAAAGGAGCCATTTGCCCGTTTCCTCTCTCCCTGTTGCAATGCTATGCAGCATCTCCTTGTTCCTCAAGGAAAATAAAAACCTCCCTAAACTTTTTCCTGTGTGACATGTGGCTGTGGTTGTTCTTTTTGATCGGTTTGCTGAAGGTAGCTGATATCTTGCATGACTTGCTACGGTTGGGTGACTAGAGACTAAGCCTATAGCATTTGCTGTGCTTCCTCTCCATCGGAGATACATTGCCCTCTGAAGTCTGAAGAGCTGACAGATAGAGGTTATGTACGTGTGTGGTCTGTGTGGTTCACTGGGAATTCAGCTGTAGAAAAGATTTCTTAGAGAAAAGGTATTGTTTGATTTAATGTTGTCCTCTGGGGAAAAGATGATAATGCCTTGTCCTCTGAATATTTGGATGGGGGGTTCTTATCAGACTTCCTTTCAAATATTACTATAATCCAATTCATATCGTTTAATACCTAGATGCCCACAAAAACACTCATTTTAAAATTTAGGTCATCTAAAAAGATAATTGAGCTGAGAAAGTAGCTGTTTTTCTGCTGTAGAAGCTTCTAACAATCTAAAACAGTGGTTCCCAACCTTTTTTGACCAAGGATCACTTAACCAGGGATCACATTGATCAGGAATCACTCTCCAACATTAGTACCAAAAGAGTTATGAATCAGTTTTTGGTCAACTTTAGTTATTTGGGGTGCTGATTCAGAAAATTGCATTGCATAGACTACATCAGCTCTAATTTCTGATACAGAACTTATGCCATCCAATAGTTGTCATCTGCTCATCCACAGAAAATAATATTTAATAAGTCTCGGCACTGTAAGAGGGTTTCTCAAGAGCAGTTGCTCTCGTTGCAATGATATAGTAACAGTGAGGCCATGGACCATGTTTTAGTTCTCGCTGTCCACTGATGGTCCACGAACCACAGGTTGGGTACCACTGTCTAAAATATAGCCTAGAATATAGACTTTTCAATCTTCTTGGAAATTTAGCTAGAACACAATAACTAACCCCTCTATTTTCTCTGCATGGTGTGACCTGATTTGCATGGATTTTGAATACCAGCTCATTGGTATGGGCAGCTCCCAGACTATCCATCTGTATTTTCCAATTATTTACATTTTAAGTGTTAAGTAATAAGATTATAGATCGAACAAAACTAAAACTAACTAAATTCGGGGCTTACCGTCCAAATAGTAATTCTTGCTGTTGAAGTCATTTTGATTGAGACATTTGTAAGTCTGTGTATGATTTTAATGTAACTCAGAACAGAGGCACTTTAGCAGAAAATAATGATATGACAGGTTATCCCTATATGGAAAATCATAATTGTAGATGGTTATTATTTTCAGGAGAAATATAGCACTCCTGGATGCAACATACCCATCTCTTTTTCACAATTTGCCTCTAAATCTTTACTGGAGCACTCTCGTGATTTAAACTTGGAAATTGCTCCTGGATCAGATCAGAAGTCCAAATAGCCCATTTTCCTACAGTGATCATCCAAATGCCTTTGGAAAGCCCTCAGCCATGATATAAGATAGTAGCTCTCTTTTAGCCTTCTTGTTCTCCCATAGCTGAAAACTTAATTACTTTTTGAGCTATAATTCCTATAATCCTTCCACAATATGGATTATGGAATTTGCATTTTTTAAAAACTAACTGTAGTGTATTTGTGACTTTGAACCCTAGTGGTTTCACATAATCATTGAGCTAGTATTGAGTTATTTTTCACAAAATGCAATACCTGTCTAAACCCGTTACCATAAGTATGTCTTGTGCTTGTAGTGTTTAGCCAGGCTCTGTGTGACTTCTCGTCCTCCTCTCAACTTCTCTCTGTTCAATCCCTTTGTCTCTTGACTGTGGAGTCTGCTTTTCTGGCAGGGCTGGATAGATGATTAGGTGGAATGTGCCATGTAGTGAGTGTTTCCAAGGCATCCTTCCAGAATGTTTGGCCATTCTGCAGTCGAAGGATGAGGCTGGCTTGGTTCTTCGCCTGCTTTGGCATGCTGCTTTGGGGAGCAGGAATCCAGGAGTGCTGTGCTTGAGCTGGTGGCTGGTGGCAGGTGATGGTGGAGGTTATTTAAGGTGTGCTCTGCTTCTCTCCCCTTTCTCTCCCACCAGCCCAAGGTAGTGGTGACCCTCAGTGTGACCTCCCCTGACCTGTTCCACCTCGTCTTCCGCTACATCCACCGGGGGCCGGCAAATGTGGAAGGGAGGGTCTCAGTCCTTGAGGAAGGAAAGTTTAATGTTTATGGCAACTGTAAGTGCATTTTTCACTTTTAGACTAACCCCCTTCCAAAATTGATCCGTAAAGGAGCTGATCTTTGCTTCTCTGCAAAATGGCATTTCCTCCTCCTTTCCCAACAGCCACCACTACCCATGTAATAGTACTCCTCAAGCAGTTCGCCCCTAGGAACAGTGGCAATCGCAAAGGGGAGGGCAGTTAGAAAGGCAGCTAGTTAGAAAAGCAAGGCAGGCAACAGCCATGGAGTTGACCCTACAGTGATATTTACCCAATGTGCTTTTTGCCTTCTGCAGAACAAAGTCAAAGTCACTGTGCATGTGAAAGAAGGGGAACTCTATCTCTTCCATGTCATTCTGAGGTATATTAATCCAGGAAGTGCTACTGTTTATGGAAAAATTACTGCCTCTCAGCCCCGAAGGAAAGGTAAGATTCCCACATATCTCTCCGAACCCCATTCCACTAGGCTTGGGCCTGAATCAGTTTGAACGAAAATGGTGGAGGCTCCTTCTTTGGAAGCTTTTAAACGGAGGCTGGATGGCCATCTGTCAGGGGTGATTTGAATGCTATATTCCTGCTTCTTGGCAGAATGGGGTTGGACTGGATGGCCCATGAGGTCTCTTCCAACTCTTTGATTCTATGATTTGCAATATTCGGTGGTCCGTTTTATATAATCTCCGAAAATAGAATGGGGAGGAGGGAGACACAAAGCCTGGCAAAATGGATTAAGGTAGCTGGATTTTATCGGCTCCTGGAGAGGATTCCGCAAAATGGTTAAGACCCGGCTCTTTGAGAAAGCTTTTTCTACTGGAGCATAATTAGATGTAAACGAATATATGTAATGACTGACGATGCAACTGGACAACGATTTTAGTAAGGAGACGCCGAGGATCTTGTTTTTACAGATATATTTGCTTTTTATATTACATTTTAAATGTTGAATTGTTTTTATAATTGTTTTAACTGTATTTTGATATTTGTTATGGCATCAAATCGCTGCTGACTGTGAACCGCCTTGAGTTGCCTCTGGCTGAGAAAGGCGGTATACAAATGCAGTAAATAAATAAATAAATAAATAAATAAATAAAGTCTGCAATATACTGAGGCAGGAGTCTGCTGTGGGGCTCCTGGACAAAATAAGGTTCTTGCAGTGTCTTTTCTCCCTCCCTGGGAGCAGTAGTATCTGTTCATTTCTTTTTTGGAAAGTTTCCTAGGCTCCTCCATCAGAGAGGAGGGCTCTGCTGGGAACTTGCTTTCCCAGCAGCACTTGCATGGGGCAGGCATTGAAAAGTCTCTGAGTTCCTCTTCGAGTATGATAGGAGAGGAGTTGATGTTTCTCTCTGTGTGTGTGTTTCTCAGCCAATAAAAAGCCTGGTTGTGTCCATGCTCTCATTGTCTGAGAATGGACACAACCGGTGACTACAATTCCCAGAACCCTCTCTTGCGGTTTGTCATAGATTTTTTTTTAAAAAAATGTTATGTTATGGTTAAAACTTAAAATAATTCTTATCAGTAGATTGGTGAATTTTTTTGCAACTTGGCAAGCCTGCAGTTGTAAATGGGGTCTAAAACTGAGGTAGGTTCCATGCAGATAGACCTTAAAATGATTGACGATTGAGCCTTTAAAGTTTCGCATTGTATCCAATGAGCCAAATCTTTGCTGAATAAAAACAGCAACACCCCTCCTGATTCGAGTAACTTCCGAGTAAACAGAATGAGGGGCTAGCTGACAATGGACCCGAAACAGCATGCCTTTTGGCTGAATTGCTTTCTGAAGACAGCATGAAGCATCCTTGTTTATTCTGTTCTGCAAAACAAATCAAAGTCTTTTGAGTTTGCCTCTGCTATGCATACTTATCTGGGAGAAAGCTTTCATAGTGATAGCACAACAGGGGCAAAAAGGTTGGAAGAATAATCAAGCAGCATCTTTGAGACTAGCTTATTCGTTTTACTACAGCACAGGCATATCTGTAGGGATATGTTCCTGAATAGACCATGGAAACATAAACAGACAATGGAAACATAAATCTACAGAAATTTGGGAACCCCCGTGAAATGAATGACTTCTAACAGAAGCATGTCATAGTATCATACTGGAGGGACCTAGAAAATACCTATGGAGAACGCCCCTCCATCATTTCTAGGTCCTCTAATGCAGCTATGGCCAAGTTGCAACAGAGGCATAGTATAGAATTGTGCTGGAGGACAGAAAATGCCCAGAGAGCATATGTTTTTGGATGTGGATTAGGGATATCGGTACCAGTATTGGTTCAGTGGATATGAGGTTGTACTGTATACATTTTTTGGGCGTCATTCTAATTCAGATGCACTGATGAAGGGATATTAAAGCTACAGGTATTTCAGCTGGAAATTGTCCATAGAGTTGCACTAGAGGACCTAGCAATTCCTAGAGAGAACATGTCTCTAGGAATTTCTAACCCATCCAGAGTGATTCTACAGTCTACCTCCAGTGGAAATTGGCTATAGCATTGCCCTAGAGAACTTGGAGATTCTTAGAGAGGTGTTCTTTTTATTCATGCATTTCCCCCACTTTTGTGTGGATCTTGTGCTCCTAACCACAATAAAAGTGGAGGACCTACTGCACTTCGAAATAGGCTTGAGGTTTCTAGAGTGATATAAAAGGAATTCTCTATCCATCTTACAGTATGCATGGGAAAGGAAATAGACGTTTCCTGTGCTTTCTGTTTCTTGGCAGTGTTGCTCTACTGGAAATGCCTGGAAATGCCTTGATCATCTCTTGGGTGGAGGAAATGTAAATTTTGTCTTTGAGTATGTCATTGTAGGGACAGCATCCACAGTCCATGCAGCAGTAGTGTTTCCAGTGACGTTCTTAAGTCTGAATTGGTTGAATGTGCTAAGATTCGGAGAAGGTGTTTGAGCTATCAGAAAATGGAAAACTTTACCCACAAATCTGTATAGTCACTGATACCAAATGTTAAAATCTGCTGTACATTGATAATATGTAATGCATTATGCTCAGTGTGTTTCAAATCAAGCTAGTTCATCCTGGGCTGTGTTCATATGGGCCAAATAAAGTGGGCTCAGCTTGCCATTACTGTGGGGAGTCTACACGATGTATGGCTGGATTTGCAGCAGAAGTGTTGCTTCCAGCTGTTTGTCTAGCACAAGGAGAAACGAGGTTTACTTCAGAGCTTCCAGGAAGCTCTAGGGTGATCCCATGCTTTGGTGATATGGACAGCTTGATGAGCTGGATCCATCCCTACCCTATGTCCACACAAGATTATTTGGGTAGCTGGATTTGCAGCCAAAGATACAATGTACTTGCCTTAATTGTTCCAGAGCAGTTTACTTTGTTGCAAAGAGGGCAGAATAAAATAACCCTACCAGAACGCATCTTCATTCAAAATGTGTTGGAAATTTGTTTGAGGCTTCTTGCTTTCACTGTTTTGTGAAGTTCGATGTGGCACCTAGACCAGGCATGGGCAAACTTGGGCCCTCCAAATGTTTTAGACTTCAACTCCCACAATTCCTAACAGCCCTAGGCCCGAGGCTGTTAGCAATTATGGGAGTTGAAGTCCAAAACACCTGGAGGGCCCAAGTTTGTCCATGCCTGATCTAGACTGTGGACATCAGCATCATGAGTTTTGATGCAATCCTGGGTGTGAGAAAATGGAGAGAGGTCCAAGAACCAGATAGGAACACATGGAATATATCATATACATGTGTCCTCTTTCTGTGGCAATAGAGAGTCAATGGCAAATTATGGTGGACTTTGGCTTTTCTGATTTATTCTCAGATCCAGGTCAGAAGTCTCTTTCACTTTCCAGACCTGACTAAACATTGACTTTTCTTTTCTGAATTTTAGGCACGGAACAGACTAAACAGATTGTTTTTGTGCCCACGAAGGAGCCAGCTTTTGTCACTGTTCCTCACAACAGCTTTGGGGAGCCATTTGTGTTGAGTCCTCATGTGTGGTCGCTGATCATTGAAGCTGAGGATGTGCTGCTAGTAAGAATGGACCTCCATATTTTCCCCTCTTTGATGATGATAAAGCCAAGAGAAATTAAGTTACATATTTCTGCTCTTCTTTCTAGGATTACTTGGTTCTGGTACCCAGCTCATACTACGAGGCTCCTATATTGCAAGTGAAAGTCTCAGATCCTTGTACCTATAGTCCAACCTCTGAACAAATTAGTCAAAAGTAAGTTTTTCATATTTATTTTTGTCGCAAATTGTGTTTGTATTGTGGATTGCATCCTATACTAGCATCACTAGGTGATATGGAGTTAGCTTTCAAAGAGAAATAATTGCAAAACCTTCTAGCTCCTTACATTTTTCTGGTATCAGAGGACTGGTAATAGTATCAGGTGTACAAAATGGACAGTGAAGGCAGTAATGCCTCCCCAATGATGTATTAGAATGGGAGTTGACATTTGTGACTGACCATAATAAATGGTGGAGCAGTAACTGCAAAGTAGTATTACCAGAATAACAGAGGAACCCCAGGATAACAGAGGAAGTTGGGTTGATTTTGGAAGTCTTTTTAGGCCTTGAGTTTTATGGAATGGAAATTGTGCACATAATGGCTGTGATCCCTCACACAGTCCACTACAAAACTATAACTACATTGTGATTCAAAAAGTCTGTGAATGAATCATCTCAGCAACGATGTTATGCCTCTGCTTATAGTCTGTCTGCGCGATCTTCTTGCAGCAACTGAGAATATGATCTATTGTTTCATCTGCTTCCTTACAGAGTCTACAATTATTATTATTATTATTATTATTATTATTATTATTATTATTAGTGATAAAGCTTTAACTGAGACATCTTTTTCTCATAGTAACTCCTTTGGGAGTGAATTTTCCTTCCTAGGGGTAGATTTTTCTCACTTCCTGTTGTCTCGCCCCTGTTCTTAACTATAAGGCATTTGTAAGTCAGATGTTTGTTACTCAGTGACTGCATGTACTAGCAAGTATCTTGAGACATGGGGGAAAATCAATTCTCATTCTTTCTAGCTTATTTTATTAATTTTGTCAGGAGCAACCAGACATTTATATTACATTTTTAATAAAACAAACAAACAGACAGACAGACAAAACACAAAGTTTGCAAGCTTGGTAGTTGATTAAATGTCCTTTGACCAGTATCTGGCCACTTGGAGTGCCTCTGGTGTTGCCGCAAGGAGGTCTTCCATCGTGCATGTGGCAGGGATCAGGGTGCATTGCAGCAGGTGGTCAGTAGTTTGGTCTTCTCCACACTCGCATGTCGTGGATTCCACTTTGTAGCCCCAATTCTTAAGGTTGGCTCTGCATCTTGTGGTGCCAGAGTGCAGTCTGTTCAGTGCCTTCCAAGTCGCCCAGTTTTCTGTGTGCCCAGGGGGGAGTCTCTCATTTGGTATCAGCCATTTATTGAGGTTCTGGGTTTCTCTTTCTAGCTGCCTACAGTATAAATATATGCCAGTGGATCAATTCCCCTGTGCGTCAGGAGAAGAGGCTGTGTGTAAACTGGACAACAACTTACCAAGACCCTGTCCTAAGGAGACCTTCCTCGCGTACCCTGAGATGGTAGAGTGTAGTGGAAGTGATGTAAGTTGTTCCATTCACTTAAAACTGTCATTTAAAGCTTTTATCTCTGAGACATACTTCCATACTCCTCACAAAACACCACTACCATCTTTCCCAGGAAGGGATCATTTTCTATGTTGTTCCAAATACAGTAGAATCATAGAATCATAGAATCAAAGAGTTGGAAGAGACCTCATGGGCCATCCAGTCCAACCCCCTGCCAAGAAGCAGGAATATTGCATTCAAATCACCCCTGACAGATGGCCATCCAGCCTCTGTTTAAGTAGAGTCTCACTTATCCAACATGAATGGGCCGGCAGAACATTGGATAAGCGAAAATATTGGTTAATAAGGAGGGATTAAGGAAAATCCTATTAAACGTCAAATTACATTAAGATTTTACAAATTAAGCAATAAAACATCATGTTCTACAACAAATCGACAGAAAAAGAAGTTCAATACATGGTAATGTTATGTAGTAATTACTGCATTTAGGAATTTAACACCAAAACATTGCAATGTATTGAAACAGCTGTGGATCCGGGCGGGAGGCAGACTCCAGTGGATAATACAGAACACTGGATGAGTGAAGGTTGGATAAGTGATACTCTAGTGTACCATATTATTGCAGGCAAACTCGTGAATGGTCATGTAGATCATGATAGCATTAGTAGTTTGGTGGTTTTGTAATTGGCTGACATATTGAACCCAGAGAGTACTCAACAATGAGTACTCACAGAAAACTGACTGGTGAGAATTCTCAAGGTTTTACCAGTATCTTTCTTAATGATTTGAGTTATAGAACAGAAAGAGAGCTTATCATATTTTCAGATGATGTCAAATTGGGGGGTGGTTAATACACCTCATCACTGTGAAGAATTGGAGAGCTGGGTCAAAACTAACTCAAGGAAGTATTATAGAGATGTAAGGAACTAAACCACGCCAGAAAAAAAATATGCATCAAAATATAGGTGGGTGGAAGCTAGTTTGAAACTAGGATATGTGCAAAAAGATCTAGTGGTCTTAATAGACCACAAATTAAATATAGGTCCACAGAGTGACGTGGCAGTCAGAACAGTCAATTCAGTTCTAGACTGCATCAATAGAATCCAGATGAAAGGAGACAGTAGTGCCATTCTGTTCTGCTTTACTTAGACTCTCCCTAGAATATTGTGTCCAGTTCTGGACATCACAGTTCAGGAAGAATGTTAACAAGCTGGAATATGTCCAGAGTAGGACAGTTAAAGATGATAACATATATAAAAATTAAGCCTTAGGAGGAATGACTTAAGGATCTAGATATGTTTAACTTGGAGAAGAAGAGACTGAGAAGTGACATAATGGCTATCTTTCACTGTCTGAAGGGATATGGTGTAGAACAGGCATCCTCAAACTGCAGTCCTCCAGCTGTTTGGGTCTCCAACTCTCAGAAGCCCTAGCCAGCTTATTAAATGTGGATCCCCCGGTGGTGCAGTGGGTTAAACCCTTGTGCTGGCAGGACTGAAGACCAACAGGTTGCAGATTCGAATCTGGGGAGAGCGCGGATGAGCTTCCTCTATCAGCTCTAGCTCCTCATGCAGGGACATGAGAGAAGGATCCCACAAGGATGGTAACACATCAAACAAATCTGGGCATCCCCTGGGCAACATCCTTGCAGATGCCCAATTCTCTCACACCAGAAGCAACTTGCAGTTTCTCGAGTTGCTTCTGACATGACAAAAAAAGCTTATTAAATGGACAGGAATTCTGGGAGTTGGAGGACTGCAGTTTGAAGATGCCTGGTGTACAATATGGAGAGAGATTATTTTCTGCTGATACAGAGACTAGAATATGAATCAGTAGATTCAATATGCAAGAAAAGAGATTACTCCTAAGTATTAGGAAGCACTTTTTCAGATAAATACCAGTCGGTACGTTTTTTCCTGCACATGTGGTTATGAAAGATAAATATGTTTCAGTTATTAGTTTGTATGCCCTCTAGAAGAACAGTCAAAACAAGCTTGAAGGAAGATGTCTTGCTGGCAAATGCTTTGTTTAAGTTTTTGTACTGATCTCATTTCAAACTGGGATGTGGGGTCAGTACACCAGACCTTTAACTCTCCCTCTGACTCTTCTGTTTTCCTATTGTCAAATTCTGAGTCTGACTCCAACTTCTTCAACAATGGCAAATATATATTCATTTTGAAGCTTCTGGCGTTATTACTTCAATGACAACTCAACAGCCCTTTCATTTTGTTTTCTTTATATAATGTATTGGATGTATACCCTGCCTTGGATGGAATGCATGCCTTGGTTTCAAAGCAGAAATGCAGACCTTCTGAAACCAGCCTTAAAATAATTTTCTATTTAACCCCACACCCTCCTTTTCTTCCTTGTGTGTAGGTGGAAGTGCAGCTGTGGGTTGCTATCCCTCAGCCAGGGCGGTATGTCCTTCTGGTGGAATATGCCAATGAAGAGGCTCCACAGACAATCCATGTAGCTGTGAGCTCTCCACAGCATGCTACTCAGCAGGGCACTCTTAATATATACACCTGCAAACACAGGTAGGCTCCCTGGCGTAAGAGAGGAGAGAATGCCGACACCATAGAAGAATATATTTTCTACATATGATGTGTAAATGGTAATACTACCATTATACTTCAGATTAATAGCTGCCATCCGTATCCATGCCCCATGGATCATCCCACCAGCTCTATAGACATATCGAGCAATGATCAATCTTATTTGCCCCTAAGGAACTGGGAAATAGATGATTCTGTTTGATCTTTGATGTTTTGATTCATGTCTGATATAACAAGTTGCATTTTTCATTTCATTTTAGTTAAGTTATAATTTGCTTTTATATGTTGGGTTGTCAATTTTCGTTATTATGGGGCTTTTTTCGTGTCAGGAGTGACTTGAGAAACTGCAAGTCGCTTCTGGCATGAGATAATTGGCCGTCTGCAAGGATGTTGCCCAGGGGACTCCCAGGTGTTCGATGTTTTACCATCCTTGTGGAAGGCTTCTCTCATGTCCCCACATAAGGAGCTGGAACTGACAGAGGGAGCTCATCTGAGGTCTCCCCGGATTCGAACCTGCAACCTGTCCATTTTCAGTCCTGCTGGCACAAGGATTTAACACATTGTGCCACCGGGTGTATTATTATTATGTTCAGGCATTGAATGTTTGCCTTTTATGTTTGCAATCTGCCCTGAGTCCTTCTGGGGAGAAAGGGTGGAATATAAATTATTATTATTATTATTATTATTATTATTATTATTATTATTATTAGAAACACAACAAGATGAGTCCACAGCAAACAAGAGCACTCTGCTGGCTGTTGTATTAGATCACACGTCAGACACTTCCCGAGTGTCTAGGACTGTGTGATGTATCGGTTAATAATGCATGCAGATCTCAGTAAGGTGGCCTTCTGCAGCTGGCAGATAGTAATCTTGTCAGAGCCAGTTGTGTTTAAGTGCAGGCCAAGGTCTTTAGGCACTGCACCCAGTGTGCCGATCACCACTTGGGACCCCCTTGACTGCCTTGTGCCAGAGTCTTTGCAGTTCGATCTTTATATCCTCATATTGTGTCAGCTTTTCCAGTTGTTTCTCTTCAATCCTGCTGTCACCTGGGATTGCAACATCGATGATCCATTATTATTATTATTGTTATTGTTGTTGTTGTTGTTGTTGTTGTTTATAAAAGCAGCTTTTATACTCTACTGTTAATATTACAAGACTGAGTTTGCAGTAAATCTTTCTGAAGTGAAAATAATAACTCAGGTTTTCTCCTTTAACAAAGATTTACCAAATGTCATAAATTTCCATTCTTTGCTCTTTTGAAAAAAAATAAATCAAAGGAAGAGTGAGAACCATCAAGGCCACATCAATCACAGTGTACTTTGGTTTGTGATAAAAGACTTGGTGGAGAAATTAGTTGGCTTCTGTTATGGAAACCACTGTAATCTTCAACAATGGCAATGACCACAGTGATTGGAATAGGAAAAATAAAGGTTCCCCTTGACATTAAGTCTAGTCGTGTCCAACTCTGGGGTGTGGTACTCATCTCCATTTATAAGCCGAAGAGCCAGTGTTGTCTATAGACGCCTCCAAGGTCATGTGGCCAGCATTACCCCATGCCATTACTTTCCTGCAGAAGTGGTTCCTATTGATCTATTTACGCTTGCATGTTTTAGAACTGCTAGGTTGGCCGAAGCTGGGGTTAACAACGGGAGCTCACTCTGCTCCTCGGATTCGAACCACCAACCTTTCGGTCCACAAATTCAGCAACTTAGTGGTTTAACCCACTGCACAACCAGGGAACATTGCAATACACAGCTTATAATATGAGTGTGGTTGCGATAAAGAGGCAGTGGCTGGTTGTTCTGCTTTATACCATCTATGCACTTCTTGATTTGTTGGCTTATGATGGCTAGAATGATGTTAGTATTTATAGTCACTGGCTAGAAAGCACATCTTGTTTAGATTCCCTGTACTGTACATGCCGGTGCCAGAAATTCAGTCCAAGAGTCTACATCCGCAGAACAAGGCATGTCTGAGTCGAAAATAGCATGGGCATCCTGAGCCCCGGTGCCCTATTTAAACAACCAGATGATGTTTATATAAATGACAGATTGATTACATTGTCTGGGAACTCCTTTTTGCAAACCTTCATTCAAAATGTGACCTTAAAAATAGGAAACGAGGCCCTGTGATATCCTTCGGAAGCATCCTCCTGCCATTACGCAAAGAAAATCAAATCAAAGGGTTGTGAGGACTCTATATTAAAAACCATAAAGGAAAAAAATTGGCAGGACAACTTCATCCTTGAGTTTGACCAAAAGTTTTTGTCTTGCAGTTTCCTTTGTCGTGGGATAGTTTTAGATTCGCTAAACCGCTTGGCCGCTTTTGAACTTCTCACGGAGGCTACAATCCGATTCATGGCAGATCAGGCCGATTTCTTGCTGGTAAGCTTTTGAAGTAGAGCATGACAGGTGTTACAATACATAAATAAATGAATAACTAAGAATCCACAGCAAAACTGACAATTCTAAAGGATGTTGTATCCGAGGCAGCTCCGGATCTCAGTCCATTAAGAGTAGGCACACCTTGTGTTTCCTTCTTCTGCACTCTACCCTTGTCTTTCCCTCTTTGGTCCCATGTTCTACTTTGCAGCACCGTTGCAAAACTAGTTTTAGGAAAGGAGATATTTAGCTTAGTAAAAAATACCTTCTTGCCAACGATAATTTTACTAGAATGTATAATCTGTTGTTTTCTCTCAAGTTAAATATTATTTTGGCCAGTGTTAGTTGTTTGTGATCATCAGCATAAACATAGCTATATGACTTTATTTTGCTGGGGATGCTGGATGGATCGTAGTTCTACATCTGTGACTAGAAAACATTTCGCTCAGCCACAGAAATAACCATTGTAATTTTTACGGTTTTTGCTTCAGATTTTTTTGTTTGTGTCTTCTTTATATCTTTTGTATGTAAAAAGCAAAAGTTATTATCTGGTCTAATAGATTTTTTAAAAAGAAATTCAGTATTTATATTAACCAAGAAAAGTTGTCTGTGGGTTGCTGTGAGCTTTCCTGGCTGTAGGGCCATGTTCCAGAAGCATTCTCTCCTGACGTTTCATCCACACTAATGGCAGGCATCCTCAGAGGTTGTACGATATGTTGGAAACGAGGCAAGTGGGGTTTATATATCTGTGGAATGTCTAGGGTGGGAGAAATAACTCTTGTCTCTTTGAGGTAAGTATGAATGTTGCAGTTGGCCACCTTAATTAGCATTTAATGGCCTTGCAGCTTCAAAGCCTGGCTGCTTCCTGCCTGGGGGATCCTTTGATGGGAGGTGTTAGTTGGCCCTGATTGCTGACACCTCCCAACCAAGGATTCCCCAGGCAGGAAGCAACACAGCTTTGAAGTTGCAAGACTATTCAATGCTAATCAAACCTGCCAGTTGCAACATTCAGACTTGCTTCAAACAGGGAAAAATTCTTTCTCCCATCCTGGACATTCCACAGATATATAAACCCCACTTACCTAGTTTCCAACAGACCTCACAACCTTTGAGGATGCCTGCCATAGATATGGGTGAAAAGTCAGGAGAGAATGCTTCTGAAATTTGGCCATACACCTCGGAAAACTCATAGCAACCCAGTGATTCCAACCATGAAAGCTTTTGACAACACAAAGTTATCTGTGATTCTCACTTTCCACCCACTTCCTCTTCTCTGCTTTTAGTACAAAGTATATCTCATCCCATATGAACAATTCACTATGGAATTTGTGGAGCCAAAGGTCCATTGCATAAGTGTCCATGGAACGTTGTCACCAAATAGGTAAATACATTTTAAAATATGTGTTTCTTGTTATGATTATAATGAGTTCTTCTGTGGGATCTCTTATCAGATTTTTTTGCACTTGTGAGCAATGGCATTATGATTTTTCTGTCTCTTCTATATTCTAATTAGAACGTTGGCCTTTTGCTTGGTTATAGAACACTTAACATTCTTTCTCTTTTTCCATAGTAGCTCCTGTATCCCATCAAGATATCAGAAAATTTCGCAGTCAGTTGTCCTGGAAGAAGGGCAGCTCTTACCACTCACTCCAGGCTTCCCCCTGATTCATGCCTTTAGTGTCCCTCCATTGGGAATCCCTCTAACACCCCCACTTCGGCCTCCAACTCTGTTAGATTCCTCTGCAGAACTCATCCTGCTCAAAGCTCCTCAGGTAGGTATAGGAAATAGAGGAGAAATTTCAAGAGGGTGGATACTAGAGATTATCATGGGAAAGGGGGGTGGGGGATGAATTCTGGGGGTTCCCGTGATGTGCGGTTCCACAGCAGAGATATTAATGCAGATGTAATTTTTATTTGATTGTTAATGTATTAACATTAATTAATTTTCATTCTTCAGAGTAGAAATCATAGTCAGCCATTCTCAGTTTGGAGCCCCCGGGGGCACAGTGGGTTAAACCCTTGTGCTGGCAGGACTGAAGACCAACAGGTCACAGGTTAAATCCGGGGAGAGTGTGGATGAGCTCCCTCTATCAGCTCCAGCTCCCCATGCGGGGACATGAGAGAAGCCTCCCACAAGGATGGTAAAACATCAAAACATCCGGGCATCCCCTGGGCAACATCTTTGCAGACAGCCAATTCTCTCACACCAGAAGCAACTTGCAGTTTCTCAAGTCACTCCTAACACCACAAAAATTTTGGCTCTCCTGTGATTTTCTATCCTCAAACCATCCTCAAATGAATGGTTTCTCCCATTCATTTGAAAAATGCCTGGCAGATGTTTTCCTAGCAGTGTGTAGAAATATTAGAGGACATTCATCCTGTGTCCTAAATATGATAGTGGTGTCTGCTCTTGGAAAGTAGTAGCTTTCCTTTGAGAGAAGGAGAAACTAAGAAAAGTTTTTTTAAACACTATATTCTGTTCTGGTGGGAAACAGGCCTCTCTTGTATGTACGATCTGCAGCATCATTTGCCATCTGTAAGGCTTAGGCTATAGCAGTAACATGTGTCAGTGTTCGGTGAACTGTTTTCAGTTCCAGAACAGATAATAATAATAATAATAATAATAATAATAATAATAATAATAATAATAATAATTTATTTATATACTGCTCTATCTCCCCGAGGGGGACTCAGGGCGGTTTCCAAGTAACATCCCCAAAACATACGAAGTAAACAGCATAACATAAAATTAACAAAACAACATAAGCATAAAATTATCACAATAACACATATATATTAAAAATAATCCTGCCTGTTCAGAGCAATTAAAAGGCTGGGCCGAGGCTAGTGCAAACTCAAAATATGAGGGGACCAGGAATTAAAGTACAATGCTATAACAGGCTAACAACAATAGCAGGTACGGGTCTGTGGCTGCTCATTTCCAGGGCCTATTAGAGGGATGACTGGGGTAATAGATAGGAAGTATAAGGACCATATGCAACAATGTTTGGGGCTGAGCTAGAACTGGTCATTCTCAAAGGTTTGTTGAAACCACCAGATCTTCAAGTTCTTACGAAAGAAGGGAAGGGATGGGGTCTGTCTTATTTCCTTTGGAAGGGTGTTCCAGAGGCAGAGGGCCACCACTGAGAAGGCCCTCTCTTTTGTCCCCACCAACCGTACTTGGGACGGTGGTGGGAGCGAAAGGAGGACCTCCTCAGAAGATCTTAGAGTTCGCGACGGTTCATAGAAGGAGATGCGATCACAGAGATAGGTGGGGCCGAACTGTTTAGGGCTTTATAGGTCATGACCTGCACCTTGAATTTGGCTTGGCAACTTATGGGCAGCCAATGAAGCTGTTGTATACTCCCTATAGTTTGCTCCAGTAAGGAGCCTGGCTGCTGCCTGTTGTACCAGTCATAATTTCCAGGCTGTCTCCAAGGGCAGCCCCACGTAGAGCGCATTGCAGTAGTCCAGTTTGGATGTAACCAAGGCATGGACCAGATCAAACCCCCCTAGATAATTTCAAAGTCAGCATTGGCAAGAAGTCACAATGGCCAGTCCCTGTACTTCATCATGAGATCACAATGGCTAGTGCCACCTTAAGCAGGGCAGCATCAGCCTGAAGGTGCATTAGTTAGTCTCTGTCACTGAAGCAGCCAGCAGCAGAAGCAAGGTCCTGTGGGTATAATCTCTTTCTGTTGTTCAAGTGGGACTCAGATTCTGTTGGCACTATGGTCTCCAGTGCCTCTTGTCCTGAATTATCATCATTATAAGAACAGAGCTTTAGCAGGTAAAGGTGGGAACCTTTGGTGGTCCATGGACCACAGTTTGGGAACCACTGTCTTAGAAGGATTGGTTATAGTTTGGTTGGATCAAATTAGAACCCACTGCTTCAAATATCAGAAACAATAATGTTCTAAATTGTTCTCTTTGTGTTTTATTGTAGACAGCCATTGTGCTAAATGGCCACATCCAGAGCTTGGGACGGTATGCTTTCATCTTGCATTGCTACCAGCCCAGTCACCCAACTTTCCCTGTGGAAGTGCTGATCAACGGAGGACGGATATGGCAGGGTAAGGGATTCTGGATTTGTGATGGGACTCAGCATAAATGAGTAGCTTTTCAGAACAACCTAACATGCATCTAAACTAGCCAGATCTGTGAACAGTGTTTCCTACCATGTACACACACAAGTTTGAAAGACTGAACAGATTTATTCTTCGTAAAGGCAACTATGACATATATTGGGATTCAAAGCATGGAAGTTATCATGAAGTAAAGGGTTACCATTTTCTGTTAAGCAGCTTTTAGGACATTTGGGTGAACTGAAAGTAGGTAAACAGGAGTGTCGGTAATGTCTGAAAGCAAAACCAGATATTCTGCAGTTGTCCAAATGGTATGTACTTTCTGGCTTTTCAGGACAAGCTAATGCTACTTTTTGCCCTCATGGATATGGTTGTCGAAGTCTGGTGGTGTCAGAGAATCAAATTGTCCTGGAAGTTACAGATAACGACCTGAGTGTGATCATCCGTGTGCCAGAAGGCAGGCACTTTTGGTTGGTACGTTCCCTAGCATACATATCTCAGGTCACATTGATGAGGGTCGATTGCAATAACTAATGAGAAAGCTTACAAAATGTTCTCCCCAATGGATACAATAATGCAAGCCAAACCCAAACTCAAACCAAACTTAAATTCAACCCCATTCATAAGCTGGCAAGCCTTTTCTTCTCTTTTTGTATCACTTTAGAATTAATCTTCAGTCTGAGTAGAATTGAAATTGTTCTGCACTTCCAAGGAAAGCAATTTGGGGATCTGTACAAGTAAACATTAAAAGTGACTACTTACGATATATATGTCATTATCAGAAAAATGGAAGGGAATAGGAATAACATAGGCAAGGAATTTATGAAAGGAGACTTACATAACTTGAACAATTGGATCTCCATTTGGGTTTGCTATTATTTACCATTAAAATTTCTTTGTCTACTTACAGGATTATATTCTTGTTGTTCCTGAAGACAGTTATGGCTCCAGCTACCTTTCGGAGGAACCACTGGACAAATCCTATGATTTCATCAGCAACTGTGGAGTCAATGGGTTCTATATCAAGTGAGATAGAAATGCACCTCACTTTCCTAATTTTGCAACCCCTTAAACAGATGAACCTGTGATTTTTTGTATTCTGTGCATATATAATTTACCTGCCCAAATGTAGAACTTGATAATTGTTATGTAATCAGGGTGAGCTATAAGGGCTTATTCTCATCAGGGGAGCTTGGCCTTCATTTTTTTGTGTCCCTAACTCTCAGGTTGTAAAAAAGAAATCACAAAAAAGGACAACCTGTTGTTCTGACACTGCTACTTTATTTATTTATTTATTTATTTACAGTATTTATATTCCGCCCTTCTCACCCTGCAGGGGACTCAGGGCGGATTACAGTGTACACATATATGGCAAACATTCAATGCCAATTTGACATACAACATATACAGACATACACAGAGGCTATTTAACTTTTTTCTGGCTGCCAGGGGAGCTGTCGCTTTCATCGTCCATCTGCAACACTGATGAAGTACTTCCACATTCCCCGCATGCTTTTGCTGGAGTGCTTCGCTGGAGTCTTTTTTATGGCCTCATAAATTAGTTAATTTAGCCTCCCCACACAAGGTGGTACCTCATTTTACTACTTGACAGATGCAACTGTAGACCCAATGAGCAAATGTTTGCTTTTTCTGCAGCCCTGTAACATCATCCAAGTTCTGCCAGGACTCGGCCATCTCGATCTCTCTCTTTTACAACAATGGGGCCCAACCTTGCAATTGCCACGAAGCAGGTGCCATCAGGAGTCAATGTGAGCCATTTGGTGGCCAGTGTGTTTGCAGGTCAAATGTCATTGGGCGAGAGTGTTCCCGCTGTGCCACTGGCTACTGGGGCTTCCCCAACTGCAGGCGTAAGTATTTTCCTTCTGGGGTGGGAGGGAAGGTATACCATTCCAGGCTGATTTACCTACAGCAAGCTTACAACAAGTTTCAGGATTCATATTCAGACCTTATTAGCTAGGAGTATTTGGATTATTATGCAGCTATTACATGAGTAGGTCAGACACAGTGATGACTTTGCTTACCTGTTTTTGTTTCATTCACAGTCATGAAGTTTGTTTTGAACCGGATCTTTGTATTGTCGAAGGCTTTCATGGCCAGAATCATTTTGTTGTGAGTTTTCCAGGCTGTATGGCCATGTTCCAGAAGCATTCTCTCCTGACGTTTCACCTGCATCTATGGCAGGCATCCTCAGAGGTTGTGAGGATGCCTGTAATAAGTAGGGGCTTATATATCTTTGGAATGTTCAGGGTGACAAGGTCAGCAATTGCAACATTCACACTTGTCTCAACCAGACAAGAGTTATTTCTCTCACCCTGGGCATTCCACAGATATATAAACCCCACTTGCCTAGTTTTCGACAGACCTCACAACCTCTGAAGATACCTGCCATGGATGCAGGCCAAACACCAGGAGAAAATCCTCTGGAACATGGCCATACAGTCCAGAAAACGCACAACAACCCAACATGATATTTTCCTGCATGTTCTTATTCCAGAATTGTATCTATGAAAGAAATTATGAATGTATGAAATATCAATGTGAAATTTGATAGACAGAAGCTTGAAATAGCATCCAGCTCATAAAGAGTTGCAGTAAATTTGTAGCACAGCTTCCTACTTGTGCGTTTATCCATTGTAAACATTCCACCTGGAAAAATATAATCAGAACAGAATCAGCTGCAATTCACCCATTTTGATTTCATGAACACTTCAAATTTTGGAATAGGAAACATTCATAAATAGACCATCCATGGGTCCCCGCTTGTCAGAGAGCAGGAGAGACAAAATGTTCTTACAGCTATTGGCCCCAATTGAAGAAAGAGCCTGCTATTTTGTACTTGGAGAGAAGGGGTACAGCATAGCAGCTGTAACTTCTTTAGTGTCACTTGTACCTTACATTTCCTAGCCGAGAGACATAGAAAGGTCATGTGATCTTGTGTTGTAGGACCAGGAAGCAGGGTGTACATTTGTGCCTGCTTTCTTTCTATGCAATATACCTCTTCGTTTTAACTTGTAGCCTGCAATTGTGGAATACGCCTGTGCAATGAAGTGACCGGACAATGCATCTGTCCCCCACGTACCATTAAACCTGAGTGTATCGTCTGTGAGCCCCAGACCTTTGGTTGTCATCCACTAGTAGGCTGTGAGGACTGCAACTGCTCCAGTCCTGGGATTCAAGATCAAATGGAACCAGGATGCAACATAGATAGCGGACAGTGCAGGTGAGTATTCTTGGTCATTAGTTATGTGAATAATAGATCAATAGGATTCCTACAATGTGGTGGGCGTCTGTTTGAGCTAATTTAATGCCTCCCTCCATTTCCCTTCTGTTTTCCTCTGCAGTCCCTCTCTAAATCACATTGTGTCACTTCTTATTGCCATTTAGCAACTAAAGAGGAAATAGAGACATCTAGGTATAGTACAGGGTTCTGAAGTATGTGTAGGGGTAGGATGGGGATTTTTTTTCATGTTTTGGGGCATTTTATGTGTGGTTTTGAGCAAAAAAAATTCTCAAATATTTAAAAAATGGGGATGGACTTAAAGAACTGGTTAGAAACTCCAAGAGCCAGTAAAGTTGAGGATTCAAAGTCAAATGTGGCCTGTGAGAATGTAATTTTGAAATTGTTCAAAGAATGCAAGTCATGAAACATGTCTCTTCCAGATGCAAGCCCAATGTAGTGGGACGTCAGTGTGATCTCTGCGCACCAGGCTATTATGGCTATCCAAACTGCAGGAAATGCGATTGCCACGAGGCAGGGACAAAATCGAGTGTGTGTAATCCACTTACTGGACAATGCCACTGTAAGGTTAGTCTGGTGCACTGTATCATTCTTGCCTGCCTATCTAATGTTGGGTGCTGGGTAGATGCTGCTTAAGGGATTGGTTCAGATTTGTGATCTTACTGTCTAGTAGTATCATTCTTGTAGAATAAAATGGATTGGATTGGTATTTCTCTATCACCTCTCTTCTCTGGGGAGCATGAAGTATTTCTAGGGCGCATGAAGTATTCAGCAGTGACAAATGCAAGATACTCCACTTAGGGAGAAAAAAAATGAAATGCAAAGATACAGAATCAAAAATGAAATGCAAAGATACAGAATCGGGGACACCAGGCTCAATAGCAGTATGTGTGAAAAAGATCTTGGAGTCCTTGTGGACAAGTTAAACATGAGCCAACAATGTCATGCTGCAGTAAAAAAGCCAATGGGATTTTGGTCTGCATCAATAGGAGTATAGTGTCTAGATCTAGGGAAGTCATGCTACCCCTCTATTCTGCCTTGGTTAGACCACACCTGGAATATTGTGTCCAATTCTGGGCACCACAATTGAAGGGAGATGTTGACAAGCTGGAATATGTCCAGAGGAGCGACTAAAATGATCAAGGGTCTGGAGAACAAGCCCTATGAGGAGTGGCTTAAAGAGCTGGGCATGTTTAGCCTGAAGAAGAGAAGGCTGAGAGGGGACATGATAGCCATGTATAAATATGTGAGAGGAAGTCATAGGGAGGAGGGAGCAAGCTTGTTTTCTGCTTCCCTGGAGACTAGGACGCAATGGCTTCAAACTACAAGAAAGGAGATTCCACCTGAACATTAGGAAGAACTTCCTGACTGTGAGAGCTGTTCATCAGTGGAACTCTCTGCCCTGAAGTGTGTGGAAGCTCCTTCTTTGAAGGCTTTTAAGCAGAGGCTGGATGGCCATCTGTCAGGGGTGCTTTGATTGCGAGTCTCCTGCTTCTTTGCAGGGAGTTGGACTGGATGGCCCACAAGGTCTCTTTCAATTCTATGTCCATGCAAACTCCGGGAATGTGTCCCCTATAGTCACAAGGATCATATTATAAATCAGTTTGTCGTTGCTAGCCTTCATGAAAAAAATTAAAAATTTAAGACAGGGCCATAGCATAATGTCAACAAAATGCACAGGTAAAAGCTAGCATGGCCAAGCTACTGAGCAACAATGCATTTTTGCAGAATACAGCTTTTACCTATATGAGCTCTGATGACTTGTGAATGGCAGGGGTCTTGAGCTGCCTGTGTTGAACACAAAGAAAAAAACAACCTCCTCTTTGTTTGTTTTTTTCACTTTCTTCTACTCAATAGGTACATGAAAAAAACAAGAATGCTCTATTTTATCTCTTTTAACTATTTACAGGAAAATGTAGAAGGTCAAAGGTGTGACCAGTGCCATCTGGGGACCTTTTCTTTGGATGCCAACAATCCAAAAGGCTGTACCAGGTGCTTCTGCTTTGGAGCAACGGACCGCTGTCACAGTGCTGAGAAATATCGCGTGGAGGTAAATGGGAGGACAAGGGGCTGAGAGTTTGGAATTGTAGCTTTAATAGATGCTGCATATTCAGCCGTGGGCATAGATGAGCCCATGACTGAATTGCCCTTTGGAGATAATTCCCCATCAAAACTAATAGACAATTAAGTCCAAGAATTGTGATTTGTAAGACAAAGCGGGAGCTCACATAATGGTTTGAGTGTTGAACTAGAACTCTGAGACTAGGTTCAAATTCCCACTCAGCCATGGAAACTCCCTTGGACAAGTCACACTCAGCCTAAGAGGAAGGCAATGAAAAAATTCGTTCTGAGTAAATCTTGACCTTAGGTTGGGGTTGACGTGAAGGCTCATAATCCCAACAAGAAGTACTTTATTTTGGTGGTCCTTAATCTACCACTGGCCAATTAAACATTATAGAATAGGACATTTTTAGATATTGTAAAGCATGTGCAGTGATCTGGATGGGCAGAGTTTCTTACCAGACACAAGAAAAGCCATAATGAATCATACCAAAGGTCTGCATAATCCAGTATCCTAATTCCAATAGTGGCCAACCAGATTCCTTTGGGAATCCAGGGAATGACAGTAAAACAGGTGATTATGATCTTGAATATTTTAATACAAAAGTGATCAGACATATACTTTTACAGATTCTTAGCTACAACCAGTGCTGCATCATAACAGACATCTTTCGTCCTTTTTCACATAAATAGGATGTCAATGAATGCTGATCAAGGGACATTAAATGTTGGTAGAAAGACAGATGTCAGGACCATGGTTTTGAAGCACCTGGGCAGTCTTGCATTGATGTATTTACTGACCTAGACAATCCAGTGTTTCTGAAACATTTATTTACCTATTTCTTAGTTTATTGATATGAGTGGGTGGAGTTTGTTGAGTGGAGAGCGTCAGGAGGTCCCAACTTTCGTCAGCTTGGAAGATGAGATTGTTCGTGCAGATCTTCGGAATTTTCTTGACTCCTTCCAGGAACTTTACTGGCATGCTCCCAGTTCATATCTTGGAGACCAGGTAAGTGACAGTGGCCCTGGCTGATGTTAGTTGTCCCCCCACCCCATAAAGTTTGCAAGTGGCTGAATTATGAGTCAAAATTAAAGCCAAAATCCTGTTGGTGCACTGCATTGGTGGTCACACCTGTAACACGATTGTGCAGATATGCTGAGGGAAAGTAGTCAAAATTAGCTGAATCAAGGGCCATCTAACACCTCCAAACAGAGGATTCCAACAGGCAGGAAGCAGCCAGGCCTTGAAGCTGCAAGGCCATTCAGTGCTAATCAAGGTGGCTAATTACAACATCTACACTTCCCTCAAGCAGACAAGAGTTCTTTCTCCCACCCTGGATATTCCACAGATATATAAACCCCACTTGTCTAGTTTCAAACAGACCCCTCAACCTCAGGATGTCTGCCATAGATGTGGTAGAAACATCAAGAGAAAATATTTCTGGAACATGGCCATACAGGCTGGAAAACTCACAGCAACCCATTTATGCTTTTTCCTCCTCTGCAGCCATTTCTCCCTTAAAAATCTATTCCTATAGATTGGAGAACATTGGGCAATGATACATATGTAAGGTCTGCAGTGTAATACCATGGAGTTATATTTGCTCTCTCTGCTCATTTAATTATGCCAGTACTGCTGCTTTGTGTTATGTTTGAGATAATCATGTAAACTACTAAAAACAAACTTCAAGAAATGCAGTGCTTTGCTGAGAGAAACCCATGCAGAAATTGACCTAGAATCTTGATTTAAGGAGTCAAGGTTTTAAGAATTTCTAAATGTTGTTGTTTGCCCCCAATTGCAGGTTTCATCGTATGGTGGGTACTTGCGCTATCAGTTGCACTCAGACACTCGGAGGGGCGACGTGTTCATACCGGTGGAATCCAGACCTGATGTGATTCTCAAGGTACAGTTTGCATTGCCCTCCTTCCTTGGGATAAATGGTACTCCGTTAAACAGTGCTTCAGTTTAATAGTTGGTATGTCTTTTGTCCTTTCCTAGGGAAACCAAATGAGCATTATGTTTCTTGAAGGCAACTATCCTATTCCTGGAGAGACTTATGAAGGGCAACTCCAGCTGTTGGAGGTCAGTTCAGATTGACAATAACATGCAAGCATTGAACCCACTGGTTGCTGTAAAGTGATGTAAAGCTTGAGCACATCTTATCTGCAAATCCAAAGTCCAAAATTGTTCTGATGGGTAGCTGAAATACTGACACCCCAGCTTTCTGATAGTTCAGTGTCCTCAAACTTAATTTCATGCATAAAATGTATAAAATGTCCTTCAATTTGTGTATAATATATATATGAAATATAAATTTCATGTTTAGACTTGGGTTCTATCTTCAAGATATCTCCTTAGGTACTCTATACACACAAATAAAAGTATTCCAAAATCCAAAACAATTCTGGTCCCAAGGAACACTCAACCTTTATAATTGCACCAGTTTCCATAATGCCCTCTGAGTATTGTTATTGTATTTACCATTTATTCTAGACATGTGCTAGTTCTTCAATATAGCTTGTCTTCCACAGGGTAACTTCAGACACACTGAGACACACAACCCTGTTTCCAGGGAAGAGCTTATGATGGTTCTGGCCAACCTGGAGCAACTGCAGATCCGAGCTCTCTTCTCCCAGATATCCTCATCAGTCTCCCTTCATCGAGTCACACTGCAGAGAGCAGTAGAGACTGGTGGAGGCATTCAAGCCAGCAATGTGGAGCTTTGCATGTGCCCAGCTAATTACAGAGGAGATTCTTGCCAGGTAAGAAGACATTCATGTCAGGATTTTTGCAGAACACTTAAACTCTGCTCAGATTGGGATTGCCTCCCCAGATGACATTGTTTGAACTCATAATCAGACTGCCCATGCTTCATTCCATTACATTGCAAATGTCTGTGACAGGTGTGGAAAAACTGGGTTGTTGTAAGTTTTTCGGACTGTATGGCCATGTTCTAGAAGCATTCTCTCATGACATTTTGCCTGCATCTATGGCAGGCATCTTCTTGACTGAGGATGCCTGCCATAGATGCATGAAACCTCAGGAGAGAATGCTTCTGGAACATGGTTGTATAGTCTGAAAATTTTACAACAACCCAGTGATTCCGGCCATGAAAGCCTTCGACAATACAGGTTTGAAAAAGATTTGTTTCCATGTTAAGCACCATTGAGGGATTGATTGAAAATTGAACTTCCATTATGATAAAGCTTCCACACTAATTTGAAGTACAGCCAGTTTAGAATACATTGTGCATGTCTGTCCAACTCTTGTGAAGGTTGGAGAAAAGTACATAAAGAGGTTACTAAAATAGTCAAGGGATTTGAACTGTTCCCCTATATGAAAAAGTACAGTGTTCAACTAGCCAAGCATTTATTCTGATTTGGTAAAGCTTTTGGTATGTTATTAATAGACAATAGATATGTCAGTTAGATGCTATATAAAGCCTCCAGATTAAGAGAAATTATTTTAGTATTATTTCAGCTGCTACATGGCAGCAAAGTTGGAGGAGAGCAAGCAAACAATCCATTTCAGTCCTTGGAAGCTTCCTAGATATATCTGGTTAATCTGGGTCTCCAAAGACAATAATCCTGGAATGGATCTAGTAAGGAAGCCTGGCAAGGGGCTGCTTATGAGAAATCTGCCTTTGTCAGGTTTTGAGACAATACATCTTATTAAAATACACGTTTAGATCCCCACTGCCCATCAACCTATGAAATAAAATTTTCAATAATGTAAGAATTTGCAGCATAGTGTCCTGATGTTGAATGTGCAGATATGTATTTGTATTTAATAGGGAAATGCATTATGATTATAATAGCAAAGCTTTCCAGATTTTTCCCAATTATACACTAAGCAAAAAGTGTCAAGCACACTGTTTTTTCAAAATTATGTTGTGCTTCTGAGCATTATGATGGAATAACCCAAACAGAAAGACTTTTGGGTAAGCAACAATCTGAGGAATTCAAGGAAAAACTTCTAAGTGTCTTTCGACTACAAATGTCTGCTTACTGATAAAGGGTTAAAGTCGGACAAATTACACCTTATATGCACCCTTGCCTAGTTGCTGAACATCTACCTTCACTAATCTGCTGTTTACCACCTTCACTCTATAATTTTAGTCAAATTTTAAAGAGATTTTAAGGATTTAATATGTTGTAATTATGTGGATTGCATTGTGTCTTGTTTATTTAAGTTGTTTTTATAATTTTTATTGAGCTTGTTTATGATTTGTTATATGTTATCATTGGCATTGAATGTTTGCCACTGAGTTTTATTTTGTTGTTCCTTTGGGAAGATAATGTGGGCTATAAAGAAAACATATTATTATTATTATTATTATTATTATTATTTGAAACACAACAAGATGAGTCCACAGCAAACCAGATCACTCTTCTGATCACACGTCCGACACACGTCCGACATTTCCCAAGTGTCTAGGACTGTGTGATGGATCGGCGAATAATGTGTGCAGATCCCAGTAAGGTGGCCTTCTGCAGCTGGCAGATGGTAATTTTGTCAGCGCCAATTGTGTTTAAGTGCAGGCCAAGGTCTTTAGGCACTGCACCCAGTGTGCCGATCACCACTGGGACCACCTTGACTGGCTTGTGCCAGAGTCTTTGCAGTTCAATCTTTAAATCCTCATATTGTGTCAGCTTTTCCAGTTGTTTCTCTTCAATCCTGCTGTCACCTGGGATTACAACATTGACGATCCATACTTTGTTTTTTAACACGATTGTGAGGTCAGGAGTATTGTGCTCCAAAACTCTGTCAATCTGAATTCAGAAGTCCCAGAGTAGTTTTCTGTGTTCACTTTGTGATCCCACCAGTTCTTTGTCGCAGGCAAATGGTGTTTGTGGCACAAGTTCCAATGAATCATCTGAGCAACAGTGTTATGCCTCTGCTTGTGTCTGTCTGCGCGATCTTCTTGCAGCAGCTGAGGATGTGATCTATTGTTTCATCTGCTTCCTTGCAGAGTCTACATTTGGGATTTATTATTATTATTATTATTATTATTATTATTATTATTATTATTATCTCCCTTTTTGCTATTAGGAATGTGCTCCAGGCTATTACAGGGATACCAAAGGCCTTTTTCTGGGGAAATGCATTCCATGTAATTGCAATGGTCATTCAGATCAGTGCCTTCCAGGATCCGGACTATGTATTGTAAGTACACCAAATATTAATCTCACTAAATTTTACTAAAATAGTTCTCCTTTGAATCATTTTAAATTTAGACTGCATAAGCTCCAATTGCCCTTATATATGCAAAATAATGTTTTATTATCCTCTGTAAAGAAATATGATTACCATTGTGTTTGAAACTATATTGGGAAGTTTCTTCTTCTTCATACAAGGCTCTCTTTAAGAGTATTCTCTTACACATAAGAGTCCAAGTAATTACATTTTCCATACTTCTTGTTCTTCTGTGGTTGAAACCCTTAATACTCTTTTCCTCTCTCCATCAGTACATGGGTTATTTTGAAGAAAAGCTTGGCTGGTTTTCTTTAAAGGGAGAAGTAACACAGAGTGAAGGAAAGGAAAAAGAAGGAGAGATAAAATAGAGTCTCAAGATTTTTAATTGTGTGCTGCATTCGTGCAGTAACTCTATGGAGACTAAGAATGTATATATATTTAATAAATCTCAGTGCTATGAAACATGCACCTAATACCCGCATTGTGGGGGGGGGGGCTGTTTGCCGCAATGGGTTAAACCCTTGTGCTGCTGAACTGCTGTCCTGAAGTTTTGCAGTTTGATGCTGCGGGTCAGGGTGAGCTCTCACTGTTAGCCCTAGCTCCTGCCAACCTAGCAGTTCAAAAGCATGCAAATGTGAGTAGATCAATAGGTACGGTTTCTATGGGAAGGTAATAAAGGCACCCATACCAGCAATGTCACTAGGAGGTGTCTACGGACAACAGGCTTCTTAGCTTGGAAATGGAGAAAGAGCACCATCCCATGGCTGGAGTTGAGCACCACCTCCAGAAGCCGGAGATGAAAGGAGAAGTCTTTATTTTTGTTCTTGTTTATGTGTACCATTGTTATTTCACTGTATTAAAGGCATTGAATGTTTGCCTATCTATATATGTTATAATCCATTCAGAGTCCCCTCAGGGAGATAGAGCGGAATATAAATAAAGTGGTCGGGTTTTGTTGTTGTTTTTGTTGTTATCAGTGTTATTATTACCAAATAGAGTGTGGAGAGGATTCAGAAAGCTATTAGGACACCAGCTCATCCATTTCAACAATGATCCGTCTTACACCTACTTCTGGAGAAGAGGAATGCATATCTGAGGCCACATCATTTTTCTTATGGAACACCACAGGGCTAGGTGGAATTTTAAAACCATAGCGAGCTTTTCTCATGGAGATCATGAAGACAAAAACTATCTGCTGAATATGCTGAGTTGGTTTATCTTGTTTATTTGCAGAACTGCCAGCACAACACAGAAGGTGACCACTGTGAAAGTTGCAAGAATGGTTTTGTGGGGAACTCTTCGCTCAGCGGGCCACTGCAGTGCATAGGATGCCCCTGTCCTCTTTCAGTTGCATCTAACAAGTGAGCCTCCTCTCTTAAGCATTTTGTTCTCATTTGGCACATGTGTTTGTGTTACAATGGTTTGGCTTTTATATAATTGGAAAGGTGGAAAATTATTCCTTTGTTCTTTCACTGTCTTCTCTAAGATTATTGATATTTTTTCCTCATTGACCTCATTTATCAGGTAACAAAGGGAGGAAAATACTGAGGAAGTTTAGGGTTTCATTCATTATCAGCGTTAATTCCCTGAACAGGAGCATTGCATAATGCAGTATTTTGTTGTATGTCTTCAAGTTGTTTCTGACGTATGACAACTGTGGAGTTTTCTTGGCAAGAGAGCTTTTGCTTTTGCCTCCTCCTGAAACCAAGAACGTGTGACTTACTTTAGGTTCCCCTTTGGGATTCCATGACTGAACAGAGATTTGAGCCCTAGTTTCCAGTGTTTCAGCCCAAAGTCATCATTTCAAGGTGTTATATTTAACAACAGTAAAATGCTTCATTATTTCTTCAGCAACTTCAAGGTAGACATTTTCCGATCCCAATTCAAGGTGCAGGTGCTTACCTACAAAGCCCTAAACGGTTTGGGACCCGCCTACCTGCGTGACCGCATCTCTGTATATGAACCCACACGATCTCTCCGATCATCTGGAGAGGCCCTGCTCATGATCCCACCTGCGTCGCAAGCATGATTGGTGGAGACGAGGGACAGGGCCTTCTCCGTGGTGGCCCCCCGACTCTGGAACTCTCTCCCCAAGGATATCAGACAAGCCCCAACATTGGCAGTCTTTAGGAAGAGCTTGAAGACGTGGTTGTTCCAGTGTGCCTTCCCAGAATAGGAAACTCCTAGCATCATGTCCCAATTGCACTTTACTAGAGATTTAAGATTGTCTGCACCACCTATCTCCAAAAACCTATCCATCTCACCTGTCATGTTCAGCATTTTAAAATTTTAATCATTACATTTGGCCCGGCCTTAGTTTTAAATGTGTCATGGTGTTATTGTCTAATGTTTATTGCTATTGTTTTAATGCTTATTGCTTGTTTTATGAGTTTATTTATTGTTGTATTTGTTATGCTGTTGTTTTATTGATGTGTTGGGCCTCGGCCTCTTGTAAGCCGCACTGAGTCCTTCGGGAGATGTTAGCGGGGTATAAATAAAGGATTATTATTATTATTATTATTATTATTATTATTATTATTATAGACATTATGTGGCACAACATTTTTAAAATATTGGAGTGGCCCTATCCACTGAATGTCTCTATCAGCTTTCAGTGTGGTTATATAAGGACAGAGTATTGAACTTGTTTTGTCTTGTAAAGGATGTTTTATCTGTCTGGTGCCTTACCATTCCATGCACAATCAGTCTTATCAGAATTTGGAAACAATGAAGTATCTAACCTGATTTGGATGGGAGACTGCTAGAGAACTCCAGAAATTACCAGAAATTCTACCTGAAGTCCTAGAGAGCCATCACTGCCAATGGATTTATTTCTTTTTATTATTTTTTGTGGCATTTTTATGCCACCTTTCTTCCAGAATGGGGCCCAAGAGTTGAAATACTAGGTTAGAGGGACCAATGGTCTGATTTGAAATAGCAACTTTCTACAAGCCTCCTATACTAGTTATTTGTTATGTATATAATTGTGATTGCTTACTATATTGTATATGTGTGTGTTGGTGTGCAATTTTCCCTTAACTCTGTGTTGTGGGAGGGACCATGTGATCAGATCTGGGACTGTTCAAACTCAGACTCCATTTTACAAGTCAGTGTATTGTCATTGTAAAGTCAGTACAGTGTGTAGTTGGTATGCAGTAGTCTGTAAATGTTCATTATGCATTAGACATAAAACAGAGAAGATACTGCAAAAGAATGCCATAGAGAACTTACTGTTTAAACTTTCAACTGATACGCAATGTACCTGCATGCTGAATACATGAAGTTTGTAAGTAAAGCAACTACTGTAGAGTGTCGCTTATCCAACCTTCACTCATTCAACGTTCTGCATTATTCAACACAGTCTGCCTCCAGCTTGGATCCACAGTTGCTTCAATACATTGCAATGTTTTGGTGCTAGATTCGTAAATACAGTAATTACTGCATAACATTACTGTGTATTGAACTGCTCTTTCTGTCTATTTGTTGTAAAACATGATGTTTTAGTGCATAATTTGTAAAATCATCATGTAATTTGATGTTTAATAGGCTTTTCCTTAATCTTTCCTTATTATCCAATATTTTTGCTTATCCAACGTTTTGCCGGCCCATTTATGTTGGACAAGCGAGACTCTACTCTATCTTATTTTTAACTAAGACTATTTATTTTTGTCTCCTGAGAGCATGATTTAACATCAAATATATTTTATGGGAGGGTAGATGTTTTTTGGGAAACTGAAATAACACTTCTGAAGATCTGCTATGTATTTTGTGCATTGGCATAATCTTTTTTCCTAACAATTCAAAGAGATAACCAAGTTTATCAGTCTAACAGCTGAGAAACCTAATTGCCTTGCCTGAATACAAGTCACTAAAGAGAAGATTGACTCGAACAAGTTTTTAGCTCTTCTCAGGAAGATCATACTTTACAAAAAGGTTATGATTTTCCAAATGGTAGTGAATGCCAATTAAAATCCCCTGAAATCTTCCAAAGGCTTTGGAGATTCTGGTTCCCAAATGCATTTGCTGTATTTTTATTCTGTTTTTACTACACTATAATAGTAATAATAATAATAATAATCCTTTATTTGTACCCCGCTACCATCTCCCGCAGAACTCGGTGCGGCTTACAAGAGGCCGAGCCCAAAGTACATCATTAACAAAACATAACAGACAATAATACAATGCAACAATAAATAAGCAAGCAATAAAACAATAACAAAAGCACGACACTGTTAAAAACCTGTGGCAGGGCCAAATGTAATGGTTAAAATTCTAAAAATGCTGGGCATGTCCAGGTGAGGTAGACTGGATATTTTGGGAATAGAAGGGTGTGCAGACAATTCTAACTCTCTCATAAAGTGCATTAGGGACAATTGCTTGAGATTCCTTAATCTGGGAAGGCACACTGGAACATCCATGTTTTCAAGCTCCTTCTGAAGACTGCCAATGTTGACTTTCCAAAAGTTTGTGCCTTTTCCAAAATATTCACTATAAGATATCCTCCTGCGTTCCTTAAGATCTTACTTTGTGTTATAATAGTTTTGTGGGCAGGCACTGACTGTAACCTAGGCTGTTTGTTTTCCTTATTAGATATTAAATGCTATTCCCCCTCTGCTTGTCTTTTTTTAAAACTTCAGCTTTGCCATTGGATGTGTGCATAAAGGCTCTTCCACTCAATGCCTTTGCAAGCCTGGTTATGCTGGAGTTTCATGTGAACGGTAAATATCAAGGATCTGCCAGGTGGTTTTGCCAAAGGTGGTGTAAATCAGTGTTACACAAAGAAGACATAAGAGCAAGGGAGTGGGGATGTGGGGTAGTTGTTGTGCTTTTGCCACTCTCTTAAGACCCTACTTTTCCTCCCCAAAGTTGTGCTCCAGGTTACTATGGAAATCCTCTAGTGATTGGCAGTTCCTGCCAGCCCTGTGACTGCAGTGGAAATGCCGACCCAAATATGCTCTTTAGTGACTGTGACGCATTGACAGGATTCTGCACAGGATGCATGTACAACACAGCAGGGCCACGGTGTGAGGTCTGTGCCCCTGGGTTTTATGGTGATGCCGTGGTGGCAAAGAACTGCACCGGTAAGTTTGCCTCAAAGATGGCAACTAGCAACACTTTGGGATCCATTTATGAAGGCCTCAGGCAAAAGAACATTCTCATATGAAGAAGCATAGAAAATAGGAATATGTTCTAAACCAAGCATAGGCAAACTTTGGCCCTCCGGGTGTTTTGGACTTCAACTCCCACAATTCCTAACAGCCGGTAGGCTGTTAGGAATTGTGGGAGTTGAAGTCCAAAACACCTGGAGGGCTGAAGTTTGCCCATACCTGTGCTAAACCCTCTTTACAGAGTTATTTCCCATTACTAACTGTTTATTCAAAGCATTTTTAATCTACAAAAAGATTATGAAGAAGCCTACAATGATCAGTATGACACAACCTTCAAGCTTGCAACTGAAGACAAAATGACATAAAAGAAAATTGTGAGTGGGAGGGGAAAGTTCAGGCAGCAGTTCTTATAGATCTCATGAATAAATGAGGTAGAAACAGATTATATATAGTGTTATGAAAATGACGCTGACAGGTGATTGTTGAAAAGGAGGTCAAAGGAAATGAAATTGAATTAGTACTGTTTGTCATAGCTTCTTATCTCTGAGGAAAGAACATTTGAGGAAAGGCCATCGTAAATATGAAACATCCTCCCTGTTCCCTTAGTGAAATGAAAACAGATTTTTGCAACTGGAAATCAGCAACGTTTACTTGTCATAGTATCTGTCTATAGCAGTGATTCCCAACTTTTGCTTTGGATAGAGCTTATCAGCTCTAGTTTCTGATACAGAACATATGCCATCCAGTAGTTGCCATCTGCTCACCCACAAAAAAAACCATATTTAATAATATAGAGCTGATGTGGTAGTAGTAATCTTTTGTTGGGAGTCTAGATAATGGTTTAGTAATGGTGAGGCCATGGACCATATTTTCGTTCTTGTGGACCACTGGTGGTCCACGGACCACAGATTGGGAACCACTGATCTACAGCAATAGTCTGTAACATTTTCATAAAACCTGTACGACAGGATCTATTTTATCTTCTCTCCTTCTCTCTTCCCCTTCTTCTCTCCCCAATTGTCAGATACACCGTTCTTTGTATTGTCGAAAGCTTTCATGGCTGGAATCACTGGGTTGTTGTAGGTTTTTTCGGGCTATATGGCCATGTTCTAGAAGCATTCTCTCCTGACGTTTCGCCTGCATCTATGGCAAGCATCCTCAGAGGGGGTGAGGTCAACTTCTGAGGATGCTTGCCATAGATGCAGGCGAAACGTCAGGAAGGAATGGTTCTAGAACATGGCCATATAGCCCGAAAAACCTACAACAATATACCGTTCTTTGTTTCAAAACAGAGAATGGCTTGGAATATATAATTATATGGCTTTTCTTTAAGGGTAGACTGATACAAGTGGAAATAAATACAGTGGATTCCCTTTATCCACACTGGATAAGTTCCTGAACTTACCATGGAAAAGCAAATAATAAAGAACTCTGTAATGAATGACTTCCAACAGAAACATACCATAGGATCACACTGGAGGACCTAACAATGCCTAGTGAGAGCACCATTCTAACACTTCTAGGTTCTCCAGTGTGACTTTATGGTCAACCTGTAGTATTTATTTATTGTGTCAGGGGCAACCAGACCATTGTATTAACCTGTAGTAGAAGCATACCATAGAATCATGTTGGATAACCAAAAAATGTCTAGAATATTGGAGTCATACTGTAGCTGATTCCTAAACGTATTTCTTATTTATGTGTTTATTTTGGTTGGATCTGGAAGAAAGTACTTGTAATGGCATGAAACGCCCACTTAGTCCTTTTCCCCCCTTGCAGAATGCAGCTGCCTGTCCTGCGGAACTGAGTCCTGTGATCCGAGGACTGGCCAGTGTCGCTGTAAACCTGGAGTGACAGGTCAGCTCTGCGACCGTTGTCAGGTAAAATTAAATTGGACTATCCCCAATTACTCAAAGTGCTTCCTACATAAGATGTAACGTGATGTTTTCATGGCATTAATGCAAATTGCAGAAGTTTAGCTATAGTCTGAAATCACTGCAAGCACGTTTAAGCAGATGTAACCAAAATGCATACACTGTTATCTCTCTGTCTACATTTACAGCACACCTGAAATCCAGTTACTTAATTCCATTTGTTTATCTGTGACAATGAACCGTGTTAAGTCTTTTTTTAAATCATGGAGGTTTTTTAATTGTTTTATTTATTAGGAAGGTTCAAAGTTTGAGTCTAGGGCAGGCTTTAATCTTGGACAATTTTCCTTAGACGTTAGCATCAGGCACGGCCTTGGTCTATTAACTGGTACCATATGAATACATAAGCAATCCCATTGTAGGTTGCTTTTTGGGGGATGCAAGCATTGGATATTGATATTGATATGTTGCATTTAACATAGGGATGGCTCTGATCAGTCTTACTGCCTGCTGTGGGGTAAACATAGGGATCATTTGCCTGAGCCAAGATTATTAAACAACTCTGCCCTAATATGCATCTCTATCAGTGCATACAATTGGTTTTGTTTTGAGAAATGCTCCTTTAGCATAACTTCACATTCTGTTGGGCAAAGTTAACTATGATATGAGTGAAGCAAACCCTGAAAAGCAGGCTCTGTTGTTCCTGCCTCTTATAAAGTAGAAACTAATGTGATATTTTTCCATTTTTAGGAAGGGCATTATGGATATGAAAGCTGCTTAGGTTGCCAGAGATGTGACTGTGATATTGGATCTGTGAGCAGAGACTGCCATGCCCAAAATGGACACTGTCGTTGCAATCCAGGTGTGAGTGGCTCCCGTTGCCAGCAGTGCACACCTGGCTACTGGGGACTTGGCACAAATGGCTGCTCAAGTGAGTGCTTTTTGATAACTTTTATACCTCACTAGGGGGAAAGTCAATATAGTCAGTGTAATGTCGTGGTCTGAATATTGGAGTATGGCTGTGTCAACATTGTAGAATGAGTATAGTGCAACACTTCTTTAAGTGCCATGGTTCAGTGCTATGGAATCCTAGTTTTACAAGTTACCATATATATTCAAGTATAAGCCAGAGGTTTCAGTCCTTTTTTTAGGCTAAAAAAGCCTCTCTTGGTTTATAGTCAAATCAAGGTTATTTCTTTACTCCATTATTATTATTATTATTATTATTATTATTATTATTATTTTACACTGTTGTTATTATTATTATTATTATTACATTAACATTATTTTACTCTATGATTATTATTATGTTTATTACATTTATTATTTTACTCTATTATTATTGCATTTATTATTTTCTCAATTTATTATTTCTATTATTACATTTATATTTTACTCTATTGATTATTATTATTGGTGTTACATTTACATTATTTTACTCTATTATTATGTTTATTACATTTGTTATTTTACTCTATTTATTATTGCATTTATTATTTTTCTCCTTTATTACTGTTATTATTACATTTCCATTATTTTACTCTATTATTATTATTATTTTATTACATTTATTATTTTACTCTATTATTATTGGAAGGATACGTAAGCACATTTACATTGAAGAAGGTTAGACTAATGGTTTAATCAGAGTTGGACAGTCTTATCTTAAATTACAGTTTTATGTAAATATTCAAAAACATTTAACCTGCTGATCCCTCAATTAATCTAATTTTATTTGTGTCTATTTTTATTTTGAAATTTACCAGTAGCTGCTGCATTTCCCACCCTCGGTTTATACTTGAGTCGATACATTTTCCCGGCTTATATTTAGGTCAGCTTATACTCAAGTATATACGGTATTAGCTTTCTCTGCCAAGTAGTGCTGCTGCCTCACCAAATGTATCTCCCATGATTCAATGCCATTGAGCTATGATAGTTAAAGTGGTGTCAAACTGTATTAATTCTACAGTGTAGATACATGCTACAACTATAGAGGCCAGAGTTTACATCCCAACTCAGTCATGAAAACTTCTGGGTGGCCTTGGGCAAGCCATACCTTCCTCTGAAGAAACTTTGTTCAGAGAACCCCATGATAGGGTCTTCTTAAAGTCACCACATATGATAATAACTTGAAAGGATTCGACAACTATGGAAAAGCCAAATAAACTCCCCAAACAACACCCACACACACGGCCACGGTTGTCCACTCTCTGGTTACATCCCGTATAGACTACTGCAAAGCTCTCTACATGGGGTTGCCTTTGAAGACGGTCCGAAAGATTCAACTAGTCCAACGAACAGCAGCTAGGTTGCTAACAGAAGCAGCGCTCAGGGAGCATACAACCCCCTTGTTGCGCCAGCTCTACTGGCTGCCGGTTTGCTACCGGGCCCAATTCAAAGTGCTGGCTTTGGCCTATAAAGCCCTAAACAGTTCTGGCCCAACTTACCTGTCCAAACGTGTCTCCCCTTACGAACCGAGGATCGTCTGCTCTCGGTCCCACCTTTATCTCAAGTACGTTTGGCGGGGACGAGAGACAGGGCCTTCTCAGTGGTGGCCCCTAGGCTATGGAACACCCTCCCTAGGGAGATTAGATCTGCTCTCTCCCTCTTAACATTTAGAAGGCAAGTTAAAACACGGCTGTTCAAGCAAGCATTTACAAATGCAGAGTAGCTAATATAGGAAATCAAACAATTTGACAATGGAACTGGACAATGCTTGATAATAATGAGACGCTAATGATGTTGTTTTTATTGCTCTTGTGGTGTTTCATATTTTTAAATGTTTTTATATGTACTGATTTGTTGGAAACCGCCTTGAGTCGCCGATTGGCTGAGAAAGGCAATATAAAAAGACAGTAAATAAATAAATAAATAAATAAATATGCAGACTCAAATAACAGAATTGCTGTTTCTCAGCTCAAAATATGTATTTCTTTATAAATGAGTTGCCAAGCAGAACTGTATAGGGCTGTCACCTAGATGACATCTTCCAAGTTGGGTCAGTCACACAGATTGCACTGGTGTACACTCAAGGACAGGCTTACTTCATGCAAGTCCCCAGATGATGGACTGAAGGATCACAAACAACAAGCCCAGGCTCATGCATCTCCTGCATTTCTTCCTTTTCCTTTTATGTGGGCACACATGAATAGCTTGCTGCTTTGATCAAAGCCTATATTGGCTCTGAAAGCCAGTCCAGTAAATTGTAATTTGACCTAATAATTTCCTGAAAAAGAGATCAAAGACAATAATTTGGTTCTGATATATGGTCAAACTGTAATTTGATTAAATCTAGAAATAGCTAGTGAAATGTTCAAACCAGTAAGAGAGGGAACAATTGAACCCTGGACTGAATACAAGAACAGTATCTCTAGCATGGCTCAAGTCCTGTGGATTGGTTCTTTGTTAGCACATGAGTGGCCTACATTGACCTCACTATCTAAAGATTCAATGCTGTAAGTAAGCCTTGACTCTTGAGATTAGCTGGATATCCTGATTTTCAGCTCTTCACCTTTTCATATTCATGGAGAAAGTGGGATTCTAAGGTCAATGCGTCCTTTGCTTTTTCCTTTGCTTTTTCCCTTTAGAATGTCACTGCAAAGGAGGTTCTTGTAACCCACGGACTGGGGAGTGCACCTGTTCCAATGGCCTGACAGGGAAGCAGTGTGACTCCTGTATTAAGAAGTATGAGATTCCTGTGGTGGATGGCCCAGACAACATGAGATGCGAAGGCAAGTTTTCTACATTACTCTATTTGCTTCCTATTGTGACCATTTCTGCACCTGCCTTTGCAATGGGACTATGAAACTTTAAATTGGGGGTTGGAATGATATGCACCACAGATTTGACTTTTGACAGTAATCCACTAGAGTGTGTTGGACCTTTGCTGACACGTCCATCAATGAAAATGATTTGTAGCAATTAAAACTGTAGTCGGGATAGTCCAACGCTCACCAGATTGTTATGTTATGTTTTCTCTACACATTTCTTGAAGTATAATTAAATACTGCACAGCAGGCTAAACCACTGAGCTGCTGAGCTCTCCTGACCAAAAGGTCGGTGGTTCGAATCTGGGGTATGGGGTGAGCTCTCGCTGTTAGGCCCAGCTTCTGCCTACCTAGCAGTTCGAAAACATATAAATGTGAGTAGATCAATAGGCATGGCTTCGGCGGGAAGGTAACAGTGCTCCATGCAGCCATGCAAGCTCTTCGGCTTAGAAATGGAGATGAGCACTGGATTCTGAATACAACCAGACTCCCATATTTGTGAAGGATACATTCCTGAACTTACTGTGGAAACAGACAACTGGATAAAAGTGATTTATTTGAAATACATGACTTCCATTGGTAGATACCATAGATTCCCACTGGAGTACTTAGAAAATTCTAAAAAGGCATTCTCTGTTGGAATTGGCTAGGTCCACCAAGGCAGTTCTATGGTAACTTGTCAGAATCACCTTGAGGACCTGGAAAATTCTTACCTAGGACAATTTTTGTCGGAATGCATATAAGGCTCCTTACTGGAGCAAATTATAAGGAGCATACAATGCCCCTATTAAAACAGCTTCATTGGCTGCTGATAAGTTGCCGAGCCAAATTCAAGGTGCAGGTAATGACCAATAAAGCCCTAAAAGATTCGGGCCCCGCCTATCTTCACAATCGCATCTCTATCTATGACCCGGCGCGAACTCTAAGATCCTCCGGGAGGCCCTCCTCTCACTCCCACCTCAGTCACAAGCACAATTGGTAGGGATTTGTATCAGTCTTGGCCCAGCCTTTTTAATTGTCCTGACCCATTCCTTTTCCATGCCCTAACAAACAGACATGAAGAGTAGGCAGGATTTTTTCTTTTAATATTGATGTGTTGTTGGGTAACTCCATGCTTATGTTGCTGTTACTGTTATTTTTTGTTCATGTTGTGACTCTGTATGTTTTGATATTGTTGCTTGGAAACTGCCCTGAGTCCCTCCGGGGAGATAGAGCGGCATATAAATAAATAAATAAATAAATAAATAAATAAATAAATATTATAATAAGTGGAACTGCAGGTACTTGTTCCACAGGTATGGGTCCACAATTTATCCGGAACAGCTGAACGTCTAGGATAGTTCTGTAAGTTCATTGTGAATATCATCTAAGGACTACATATTTCTTCTCTCTCACTAACAGCTTGTGACAGCTGTGTATTGCTCCTGTTGGAAGATCTCCAGAAGATTGAAAGCTCCTTCCCTGCCCTCAGGCATCAGCTGACAAGCCTCAATGCCACCTCTATAGCGTGGTCTCGTCTCCATAGTATCAATGGTTCCATGCAAGACATCACTGTACGTGAAGCTATTCAACTAATTCTAATAGTTTTTTGCAGGTGATATTGGGTTTATGACTTTTTGTTTTTGCCTCCATAACTTCTTATAGAACCATCTTCATGAATATCAGAGATCTCTAAACAGGGCCAGGCAACAGGCGGATGAGCTGGAAGAAGAGAACACAGATTTTGTTCAGGATTTGAATGCTCTTCAACACAAGGTAATGCTTTTCCTTTACACTCTGCCTGGAACTTAGTTTAGTTATTAAAAATAACATGTTGATTGCTTGTTTGCAGAAGTTCCCCATCTGCTGCAATTTGGCTTCCTATGTTTTGTTGACGTTACCTAGTTTCTTAGTCTCTTTGGACCACCTCTAAGCCATCAACTTTATGTTTTTAGGCAACAATGACCAATAGGAAAGCTGTCCAGGTAACAGAAAGCACAGAAGAGAGCCACCGGCAAGCAGAGAACCTTGCTCACGAAATCAATAAAATTCAGAACAAAATTAATGGTAAGATAATTGTCCGAAGTTTTCAAACCTTCTTGTTTTCAAATGCCATATCTTAGGGAAACCCGAACCCTGGCCATTACCTGTGGTATATAGAAGACATGAGATAGTTAAAGCATATAGAAAGCACTACCATTAATTTTACTCAGGTCTGGAGTAAAAATTAAATAGCCCAGTTCTTTGGATAGTTAGGACTCCAGAATCTCAAATGTTGGATTTGCATGATATTGCTTCCATGAATTCTGGTTCTGGGATAAAGGCATGGAATAAATACCATTAATGCTAAGACCCATACAACTTTTGTCATTCATGTAACTGAGTTACCGTACATACTCGAAGATAAGCCCTTTTTTGAGTTGAAAAAGCCTCCCTCGGCTTAGGGCAGCGGAGCCTGGAGGCCATTGCTATATGATATATTTCTCTCTCCTCTTCACCTCCCTTGACAGTGTGTTTTCTTTTCCAGTCAAAAGGGAGGGAAGGAGGGAAAGGAGATATATTTCATGGCCTTCTTGTTTGTATGGCTCTTTTTCAAGCCCACTCAATTTCCTGCCTTTTTGCGTGTGTGTATCTTGATGTAGTAACTTTATATGTGCATTTTTGTTCCCTTGGAAGTTTTCCCCTCACATGTTTGCAGATCTTTACAAATCTTATATACATATAGCTATCTAGAGATTTCCATGTACCTGTATGTTTGTATCTATCTATATATATACATTATTTTATATGAATTTTCCCCTCACATGTTTGCAAGTCTCTGCAAATCCTATATAATTATAGATTTCGATAAATATGTAGAGATACCTATATATCTATATATATGTGTGTGTATGTAGGTATATGTGTATATATATATATATATATAAATTTGTATATGAATTTTCCCTTCACATGTTTGCAAGTCTCAGCAAATCCTAAATAGATATAATTATCTATATATAGAGAGATATCTAAAGAGATATATATGAATATAGATATATAGGGCTTGCAAATATTGCAGGAGGGAAATGCACATATAGAGAGGGGATTTACAAATGTTTAAGGAAGAAGTGCACATATGAAATTATTATATATTAGTATAATTAGATCTATATTTAGTCCTGTATTGTTTATATAGTCACTAAATGTTTGCCTCTTACTATGTTGGAAGCCAGCCTGAGTCCCCATGGGGAGATAGGGCAAGATACTAATGAAATTATATTATTACTACTACTACTATTATTATTATTATTATTATTATTATTATTATTATTATTATTATTTTACTGACACAAAAACACAGTTTGTCACAGCAAATGAGATCTATATGCTGGATTTCGTATCACAAAATCACAAGTCGAACACTTCCCAAGCATCTAGGACTGTGTGATGTATTTTTGAATGATTCGTGCAGATCCAAGTAAGGTAGCCTTTTGCAGTTGACAGATTGTGATTTTGTCAATGTTTATTGTTTCCAAATTTTGGCTGAGATATTTTGGCACAGTTTATTATTATTATTATTATTATTATTATTATTATTATTATTAAGTTATTATTGATACCATATTGCTTTTGTTGACCCTACTTTTCCTCTTACAGAGCTAGTTTACTGTTTTTCTTTGAAATATGGTAAATATTGAAAAACATTTTGCCTACTGATGCCTCAATTAATGTAATTTTATTGATATCTATTTTTATTTTGAAAATTACCAGGAGCTACTGCATTTCCCACCTGCAGCTTACATTCAAATCAATAAGTTTTCTTAGTTTTTTTGGTGAAACTAAGTGCCTTAGCTTATATTCAGGCTGGCTTATACTTGAGCATATGCGGTATATAATTTCAGTAGTGCTTGAATGGCATTGCAGCTGTCCTGTCAGAATGCCATTTGTATAGCTAAAGTGCCATGCAGACATACCCTTTGGTCAAATCATGACATGAACCTGCTTGACAAATAATTGATGAAATTGACATTTGGTTTTTCAGCCTACCAATATGGTGAAATGGGACACTATTTTTTTTTCATTTCACAGTAAAGTGTCGACCACATAGAGTAATATTTTAAAGGAAAACTCTGTGTGTGTGTTTGTGTGTGTGTGTGTGTGTGTGTGTGTGTTGGAAATCTCAAAGAAAACCATCACATGCACTCTTGACCTACATCAAGGTGATCAGAGTCAAAAGGACATTTTGTATTATCATATTGGCACACACGTACTGTATGTACCTAACTGTTATCCCCATACCAACACAGAAATATCATTTGCATCTCCGAGTAAGTCTTTTCATGAATAATGAGTTGGGTGTAACATTACTATGAATAAAAAGCATGAAGTAGTAGGGCATACCATGCATTTTGCAAAGGTTTGTGGACACAAGAAATTAATAGAACAGACCAGAATCCTTTCCTTGGGTGAGTATGTGTTTGGGAAGTAAATGGCTAAGTATATTATTGGAAATAGTATATTACCCAACATAGAATCTAGCAGCTGAGGTTATTGGCCTTTCTTGGGGAGCAAGGAGTCAATTGCCAGTATCTTTCAGTGATGGAGATCATCTGCAATAAAGCTGATCTCTTTGAAGAAATGGAGACAAACAACTGTTCCTTACTACTATAAAGTGCTATTCATTTCCTGAGTACAAATGGGCTATTTCTGTTTGATGCTTATATGAAAGAGTTGGCATCCCCTTTTTTAAAATAGATCTTGTCTGCCAAATGAACATCTTTGCCGCTGCAAATGCCAGTTCCACTTCCACAGAGGAGTTTCGTCGGAAGATGGCTGAAGTGGAGTCAATGCTGAGGCATATGAAGACCCTGGACTTTAGTTTTCAAAGAGAAACGGCTGTTGAGGAGCATGATGATGCTCGGAAATGTGAGTATACTAGAAACAGCAAATAGAGTGTTTGCAGAGCTGGTCAACTCTTGACAGCCCCAAAGCTTCCTTTCTTTAGATAACAAGGCCAGGAGGCTTACAACAAGAAATAGAATCATCTGGCTAAGGAGTGTAGTGGAGATTTTTAACAGAGGCTGGATGGCCATCTGTCAAGGGTGATTTGAATGCAGTTTTCCTGCTTCCTGCTTCTTAGCAGGGGGGTTGGCCCATGAGTTCTCTTCCATCTTTAGGATTCTATGATTCTAGGAGGGTAGAATTATAATCATTATACCAGAAGGTTTTAGCTATTTTTCCTCAAAGAGGTATCTTTCTAACAAACAGTTCCTAAAACTCTTTCTTCTTCCTTCCTCTTCAAATCTCCTAACTACCCCTTCAAACACCAAACACCCCACTCCAAACAGCAACTACTGCCTTTACACCAACCATGAAAAGTAGGCCAATCCATTACAATGAGCAAATACGTTTAAATTGTACAACCTTTGAGAGCTATGATAACTTCTTGTTTGGTTGTGACTTGTGTAATGCTTGCATATTCACGGTCATGAATATACAAATAGAAACCTTTGCAAATGTATCAGTTACTATTATGAAGTCTCATTCTATCAGTGTTGGACCGTGTGAAGGATGAACTTTTCAACAAATTGGAGTCTAACCAAGGGCTAGTGAGCCGTATCAATGACCAGTTGGATCAGTACAGCTCAGAGTTGATGGACCTGCGAGATGCCCTCAATGAAGCTGTGAATAAAACCCGTCAGACAGAAGACCTCAACAGCCTAAATCGTAACCACCTGGAGGAAACCCAGGTAAAGCAGAAGGGAGCTTTTGCTGCCAAATGAATTGTTCTGCTTGGATGAATTTTATGTTACGCAGCCACTAAACTGACTGATTTCTTCCCGAGGGTAAAACATGTCTGATATAGAGGCAGCATCCAATATATTCTGTCATATTTGTATCTATCTCAAGTTTGTTGTCTGTTAGACATTCCACAGATATATAAATCTCCTTTGCTTAGTTTCCAATATACCGCACAACCTCTGAAGATACCTGCCATAGATGTGGGCAAAATGTTCCAGAGGAAAATGCTTCTGGAACATGGCCATACAGCCCGGAAAACTCAGAGCAACCCAGGAAGGGATTAATTTGGGATAACTATGGGGCCAATCTGGAAGAGGGGTCTGTCATAATGTGCCAACCCTGCAGCCTGAAAGAAGGCATGTGGATTTGCAAAGAGAATGTTAGACACTCTATACCTGGCATGGGCAAGCTTTGGCCCTCCAGGTGTTTTGGACTTCAACTCCCACAATTCCTAACATGGTACACTGGCTGGGATTTCTGGAACTTGAAGTCAAAAACATCTGGAGGGCTGAAGTTTGCCCATGCCTGCTCTATATAATTTGATGGTGGCCCTTGAGAACATGCTGAATATTTAAGTTGGGCTGCGTTAGTTAATGGATATCTCCATCTTTCCAGCAAAAAAGAAAGGAGTTGAAAGAACAGTATGCTGAGGTCCAGAATACTTTGGAAATGGCTGAAGAGTCTCTGTCCCAGGTCTCAGATTTTCTGCAGATGATAGAAGATATCAAAGAGGTAAGTGCTAGGAAACTAAAGCTTCATGTCAAGGGAGAAGAAAGAGTAGGTGGGGATGGGAAGTGGTGTTTGTAAGTAGTGGAAGAGATGGCAAATCATATGAACTATGATATAGTTCATATGATTTTCTTATGAATCATAGTATAAAATTGTTCCCCTGAGAAAAATTATTGCTTTTATCTCCCTTTCCCCTCAGGATTAACACACAATCCATAAAAATGGGAAATTGTTTCAGAAGCCTTTATATGGAGTCCATAGCCGCCACTTAGTTTCCATTAAGCTATATTTAGGCACCTGTTATCATTGTGGGATTTCAAAGAAATGAGTAGCATATGTCTGTGTGTGTTTGCTTTTTTCATGGTTTTTAAGTACTCCTCAAAATATACGACGGGACTATATCATCAGTTTAACTGATGAAAACAACAGCTAAGAAAGTCAGGAAGAACAGACAAGAACAAATAGAATTACCGTGTATACCCGAGTATAAACCGGGTTTTCGACCCTTTTTGAGGCTGAAAAAGTCCCCCATGGCTTATACTCAAGTCAAAGTTATATATTATTTTACTCTGTTATTATTATTATTATTATTACATTACATTATTTTACTCTATTATTATTATTATTAAATTTATTATTTTACTGTATTATTGTTATTATTACATTTATTATTTTACTCTATTTATTATTGTTATTCCATTTATTATTTTACTCTATTATTACATTTATTATTTTTCTCTTTATTGTTGTTATTATTATTATATTTAAATCATTTACTCTATTTATTATTATTACATTTATTATTTTACTCTATTATTGTTATTATTACATTTATTATTTTACTATATTTATTAATGTTATTCCATTTATTATTTTACTCTATTATTACATTTATTATTTTTCTTTATTATTATTATTATATTTACATTGTTTTGCTCTATTTATTATTGTTATTCCATTTATTATTTTACATTATTACATTGCATGTATTATTATTACATGTATTATTTTTATATGATTACATTTATTATTTTTCTCTATTATTATTACATTTACATTATTTTACTCTATTATTGTTATAATAACGTTTATTATTTTACTCTCTTTATTATTATTATAAGGATATGTAATCACATTTATATTGAAGAAGGTTAGAATAATGGCTTAATCAGAGTTAGTCTTATCCTAAATTATAGTTTTATGTAAATATTTAAAAACATTTAACCTACTGACACCTCAATTAATGTAATTTTATTGGTATCTATTTTTATTTTGAAATCTACCAGTAGCTGCTGCATTTCTCACCTGCAGCTTATATTCAAGTCAATAAGTTTTCTTAGTTTTTGTGGCAAAATTTGATGCCTCGGCTTATATTCGGGTTGGCTTATACTTGAGTATATATGGTAATTTCTAAGAATTTTCACATCATTTGGAACCAAAGAGAAGATCCATCTTTATGGATTGCTATTGTAATATGACTCAGATAGTTAAATGTTTTTCATATTGCCAGTCTTCCTGAGATGCATCTTCAGACGGAGAGAGGAAATGAATGGGGAAACAAAACTCATGCTGGCTGGCTATTGCACCCTGTTGTGTTTCAGGAATCTGAGAAGTTAGCTGCCCAGCTTGACGGAGCAAGATACCCTCTGTCCGAGAAGGCAAAGGAGTATTCCCTTGCTAGTAACAAGATCCCTATTGTTGAAAAAGCTGAAGGGCATGCAAAGCTTTTGAATGAACTGGCGCAAAACCTATCCAGGTAATCATCTATATTTTACTTCTTTGCTTTGCTGCTTTATTTTGATGATCTTTCTGTATTTCTCAGTGACACATGATTAAGGGTACTTTATGTACATACCCAAGATTTACATACATAATGATTTAGGGAAGATAAGGTTCAATTTCCCGCTCAGCCCATGGGGTGTCACATTCTCTCATCCCTAGCCAAACCCATGCTCGGTTCACCTTACGGTCACCACGGGTTGGAAATAACTTCAAGGCACATGATACTGTCTGAACACCCTTCTGTAAGAACAGACCAGTTGAGCACCATCTGTGTGCCTTTTGGAAAGAAACCGGGACTGTGGCACAGCTGGCTGGGAGTCAGCTGCATTAAGATCACTACTGACTGAAAGGTCATGAGTTCGAAGCCAGCCCGGGTCGGAGTGAGCTTCCAACCAATTTGTGTAGCTTGCTGTTGACCTTTGCAGCCCAAAAGACAGTTGCATCTGTCAATTAGGAAATTTAGGTACCACGTATGCGGAGAGGCAAATTTAACTAATTTACGACGCCATGAAAATCTCCAGCAAGCATGCAAAGAATGAGGAAGTACTTCATCAATGTCACAAATGGACAGTGAAGCGACAGCTCCCCTGGTGGCCAGAATGCCCTCATAAAAAAAGCTGAAATGTTAAATAGCCTCTGTGTGTCTGTTTATATAGTTTGTGTGTCTATGGCATTGAATGTTTGCCATTTATATGTTCATTGTAATCTGTCCTGAGTCCCCTGCAGGGTGTGAAGGACGGAATATAAATACTTCAAATAAATAAATAAATAAATAAATAAAGGTTTCGCTGGAATCTTCCTGACTCTTGGAACAATTTTCAATTTGAAAGAAAGTGCTGCAATTGTACAACCACTTTTTCTCCTGAAGCCTGTGTTGCTTTTGAAATGATGGAATGACAAAACAAATATCTGAGATAATATGGGGGAGAGAACACTATATATTTTATACCAACCTTTCCAAATCATTGCCAACACCTCATTTTTCAGTGTGTAGAATATTTTATCATTTTTTTCCAATAGGAAAGTATTGCTATTGTAACCAACACAGCTGAGGCAGAATATCCAAGCTGGGCCGTGGACACATCAGGAAATAAGAATCTTTGGTAGCAAGGTCTAGGATGGAATTAGGCATTTCAGGGCCACTCGTATGTATTCCCAGTCCTGTTAATTCTCAATGTTAAGAAAATGAAAAGGATTCTCAGGAAGCTTATGTTTATCAGTTGTGAAGATGTCTTCCTGATGTGAGAAAATTAACAAGGTCTTCAGGAAGCAGCTTTTTGATTAAGTGGCTTTGGACCCATGCCTTGACTTGGCCACTTGACCTGGCAAATATCCCTTTCTTTGTTTACTTGTCTTCCAAAACCAGCATCATCCATGGCACAAACCAGAATGGATTTATTCAACGAGCCATCAATGCCTCCAATGCCTATGCCAGCATTATTTCAGCAGTCACGGATGCAGAGTCTGCAGCCAACGAGGCAAAGAAAGCAGCTTCTGAAGCTTTGACGGTATGGATCCCTTTTCCTAATCGAATGGTTCCCAAACTCCAGGTGTTTTGGACTTCAGCTCCCACAGTTCCTAACAGCTGGTAAGCTGGCTGGGATTTCTGGGAGTCCAAAACACCTGGAACCACTGTCCTAAACAATAAGCATTTAAAGTCATGGCTACAGCTAGTGGTCCTGTTACCATTCTTTTGTCAGATAATATAGTTTCATGGCCTACACTTTCCCAGGTTGTAATTTCTCACCAAATTTATCAGCTGCACCTGTCAGGAAAATTGCCTTCCTTTGCACATGAGTGCTCCTTTTCCTCAGATGCCTTGCAGACACGTGGCTCTCATTCCAGAGCTTATTGGAAGAGAAATGGCCTGGCAGACAAAGGGAGAAGCAAGAGAGAAAATGATAGCTTGTTGATGTGATGATGGTAGACATTGACAGTCATCGCATGCCTACCATTATCTGCCTCCTCACTGATTTGGAGCTATGTCAACGCACATAACCCTGAATTTGCAGCCAAATTGCATGTAAACTCTTCAGAGTGTCTGCACTCAGTCCAGTTGGTCAGTTGAATTTGGATCATAAGATATTGATTCAATTGAGTATTAGCAGAGTTGACAAGTGCTTATTTGCAAGGATGCCGTCAAGTGTGGCAACATTGCAAAGTGATGTGAAAGTACAGGAACAGAGAATAACAAGACATTGGGGTTAGCAAATGAAAAAGTTTTCATACGATTGAAATAAGCCACAGATTTATATAAAAGTTTCTTCTATGTATGCAGAATGTCATTTTGGAGGATCTTGGAGGCAGTTCAAAAGAAATGAAGAAGACCAGCGCTGCCTTAGAAGAAGCTGGGAAGAAAGAACAAAGGAAGCTCAGTGGAGGTAAGAGAGAAACCAGCACCACCCTCAAATGACTAATACAGGGGAAGATCACTTCTGGGGCTGACCCCTTCTTTACCCACAGAATCTCCAACTTCCATCTACTTTCCAAGAACTTTGCTACATTCTCAAATGACTAATAGGAATCCTACAGGGGAAATTCACTTCTGGGGCTGACACCTTCTTCACCCACAGAATCTCCAACTTCAAATGCTAATGAAGGTGATCAGCTAAACATTCACACCTAACTGCAGCAGGGAAGAGCTCCTTGCCCCACCCCAGGCATTCCACAGATATATAAACCCATTGTCCTAATTCCAACAGACCTCACTACCTCTGAGGAAGCTTGCCATAGATGCAGGCGAAACGTCAGGAGAAATGCCTCTAGAACATGGCTCTATAGCCCGAAAAAACCCACAAGAACCTAGTGATTCCAGCCATGAAAGCCTTCGACAATACATTTAACACAAATACTCAATATGCCCAAATGTTAACACTGATGGAGCTTGGGGAAAATAGACCTTGACATTTGGGAGTTGTAGTTGCTAGGATTGGTAGTTCACTTTCAATCAAAGAGCCCCTTGAACCCCACCAACGATAGAATTGGGCCAAACTTCGCACACAATACCTCCATTACCCACACCAAATACTGTGTTTTCTGATGGTCTTTGATGACTCCTCTGACATCCCCTGGTGATCCCCCCCCCCCCCTGCCAGGGGTCCTAACCACTAGGTTGAGAAACGCTGGGCTAGGTGGATGTGAAATATACATTAATTTCATGTTTAGACTTGTACCCCAAGTATTTCAGGAAAGACATTCTCAATCAGTACTTTTATGAGCCCCTTTACATTTCCTTATTACAGTAGACAACTATCTGTTTCTGAGAAAGAAAGGAACAACAGTAGATTAGCTTTACGAATTGTTGTGTTGGTTGGAGAACACAATGCTAATGTCTCTTACATTACATCAATATTCATAACATCAAAACTCTTCTGTCTTCTTAATGATGGACACCATATTCCAATAACTCTGGTTTAATACACATGCAACCCTGTGTTTTATTTGTTTCACTCCCAGATATCAGGAGAGCACTACAAGCTGCCAAAACCAGATTAACAGGCATCCAAACAAAGAAAGAAGATCTTCTGAATCAGCTGCAGTCAGTGAAGAGCACACTGGACATGGTCCAAGGTTGGTCCAAGTTATGCTTCCTTCACAAATTCCCCCCTTTTAAGCCTTGTCTGTAAGCACCCATGGTTTTGGTGAATGAGAAGAAGACACATGTTATTTTCCAGTCTTCAATACCAAAAGCCAAATACTGCTTGATTCCAGGATCACCTGCTAAGTCCTGTTTTCACAACTCTGAATGCTTGAAATTGAGTGAGTTTAGAAATTTACATGGTATGCCCAGTCCCAAACAAACCTGAATAGTACATAATACTTTTTCAGGGTTTGGAAAGTATTTGTATAAAGTATAAAGTATTCAGAAACACTGAATATACCCAAAACAGAATATCTGTAATGTGGCTTTGAATTGGAAAAACAATTCAAATTAATGGACAAACACTGATAAAGGCCACCCAATTTAAATAGATGGTGACACAATGTCAGACATACGGTCACAAATAAATGCAGTCTGGTTGAAATGGTGGTAAACTACTGGCATTCTGTGTGACTCAAAAATGCCGGAACAACTCAAGGCTGAGATCTACACTACCGGTATTCTCCCAGTAGCCCTCTATGGGGCAGAGTGCTGGCCAGCAACAAGGAAGCATGAACGAGCCCTTAACACAATGGAAATGAAAATGCTGAGATGGATAAATGGCTCAACACTTCTTGACCATGTGCCAAATGATGGCATCCGCCAAAGACTCGGAATAAAAGCAATCAGCAAGAAAATGCAAGAAGCAAGACTACTGTGGTACGGCCATGTTATGAGAAGAGAACCAATATCAGTAGCACAAACCGCAAATGTGGATGGTCAAAGAAAATATGGATGGATACCATAAACTTAAGACATGCCTGCTGTCAACCTGAGACCTGAGGATGCCCAAAACAAAGCCCCGTGGAAACAACAGTCACAATGCTAACCCCTCCATTGGGAAAATGAAATAATAATGAGGAGGAGGAGGAGGAGAAGAAGAAGAGAAGAAGAAGAGGGGGAGGAGGAGGAGGAGGAAGAAAAAGAAGAAGAGGAGGAGGAGGAGGAGGAAGAAGAAAGTATTTCTGAGCTACTTTTAAGAATATTTGTCACTTGTGCTCTCCTTGTTCTGCAGTCAGAAAGTGAAAAGGTTCCTTTTTTAGATTAATAAAAAATATGTTGAAAATGAAAAATCCACATAAAAATATGGGGGGGGGGGGAGTGGTTTGCCTTCCATCCACTCCTCGGTAGATGTTTTCATCTTCTTTATGTGATTATATTCTAGCTATTTAACCTATTTTTGTTCTAACTCTTCTGCTTCCCCTTTCTTATGAACTTTTTTCTTTTATTTTCCATTCTCTCTTTCTATCTTTAGATTATAAGCTCTGTTTTCCCCCCTCTAAAATAGTCTTTTACTAGGTCCCAGTCCATTTGTCTTTTTGGTATGCCCTGAATTGGTGTTATCCATTATGTAAGTCTGGCCATGCTCATTATTTTCAATATTTTGTTTTGCCAGTCCTCCATTGTGGGCATTTCTTTACTCCTCCAGTTCCTTGCGCACACTATCCTCACTGCTGTGGCAAGATAATTAAAGAAGATTTCCTTATTACTATCATTTTCTAAGTCCAACATGCCAAGCAGTTAATATTCGGGTTCCATTTTAATTTTAATTTTTAAAATATTTTGTATTATTTCATAGATACCTTTCCAATATTTTTTTCCTTTGTCATAGGTCCACCAAGTATGGAAAAATGTACCTGTTTGATAGTCACATTTCCAACATTTGTTGGAGGTATTTTATAACACTTGGAAAGTTGATATGGTGTGATGTACCACTGGTACATCCTTTTTAGCCAGTTTTCTCTTAAATCATAAATGTATTTCATTTTATTATTCCAGATTTTTTCCCATTTTTCCAATTTAATTGGGTGACCTATATTTGCTTCCCATTTTATCTTACAGTCCTTGATTTTTATTATTATTATTTCTCTTCTCTCTTTTTTCCCTTTTTTCTTTTCCTTCTCTCTTTTCTATGTCTTTTCAACTCTTTTTTTATCAAAATGTAAAATTTTGCTATATGGAATTAATAAAAGAATTTTTTTAAAGAAAAAAGTTCCTTTTTTAATCACAGTTCCTAGAATTCACCAGCAAATGTGACCACAGGTATTTGGTTGAAATGAGTATGTGCTGTTGTGAGACTCCTAGAACTGTTTGTTTGACAGACAAATGCTTATTTCCAATTAACATCAGGTAATTGGTCTTCAATATTTGCGTTTATAACTTGCTTTGTTTCCTATGCAAGATGACACAGCAGGAGCAATCCAGAATGCCAAAGATGCTGCCTCACAGGCCAATGAGACCGTGGCAAGGATGGAAGAAAAGCTGAGTGACATGCAAAAAAATCTAGATGAGTGGAAGCAGCAATATGGAGACCTCAAAAATGAAGATTTAAATCAAGCTGTTGGAGAAGCCAAGGATACAGGTATACAGGTTTTGGCCTTTTCAGAATGGATTTGAAGTTGATCCAAATGCTGGTACAAAGTCCTTTTCTATGTATTGTTGAAGGCTTTTATGGCCAGAATCACTGGGTTGGTGTAGGTTTTTCAGGCTGTATGGCCATGTTCTAGAAGCATTTCTCTCATGATGTTTCACCTGCATCTGTGGCAGTCATCCTCAGAGGCTGTGAGGTCTGCTGGAAACTGGGAAAATTGGGTTTATATATCTGTGGAAACTCCAGGGTGGGAGAAATAACTCTTGTCTGTTGGAGGTAGGGGTGAATGTTTTAATTGGCCACCTTGATTAGCATTTGATGGCCTGACAGTTTTTAGGTGTGGCTTGTTACTGTCTGGGGGAATCCTTTGTTGAGAGGTGATTAGCTCTTCTTGATTGTTTCTTGTTTGGAGTTCTCCTGTGTTTGAGTTTTGTTCTTTATTTACTGTTATAATTTTAGAGTTTTTAATAGAGGTAGCCAGATTTTGTTCATTTTCATGGTCTCCTCCTTTCTGTTGAAATTGTCCACATGCTTGTGGATTTCAATGGCTTCTCTGTGTAGCCTGACATGGTGGTTGTGAGAGTGGTCCAGCATTTCTGTGTTCTCAAATAATATGCTGTGTCCAGGTTGGTTCATCAGGTGCTCTGCTATGCCTGACTTCTCTGGTTGAATTAATCTGCAGTGACTTTCATGTTCCTTGATTCGTGTTTGGGCAATGCTGCGTTTGGTGGTCCCTGTGTAGACTTGTCCACAGCTGCATGTTATATGGTAGACGCCTGCAGAGGTGAGAGGATCCCTCTTGTCCTTTGCTGAACGTAGCATTTGTTGCATTTTCTTAGTGAGTCTATAGATAGTTTCTAGGTTATGTTTTCTATGGCACGAAATGCTTTAGAAACCAGATATTTGAAATAAATTGTAATTGGGTCTGTAGGTTTTTTCGGGCTATATGGCCATGGTCTAGAGGCATTCTCTCCTGACGTTTCACCTGCATCTATGGCAAGCATCCTCAGAGGTAGTGAGGTCTGTTGGAACTAGGAAAAAGGGTTTATATATCTGTGGAATGACCAGGGTGGGACAAAGGACTCTTGTCTGCTGGAGCTAGGTGTGAATGTTTCAACTGACCACCTTGATTAGCATATAATGGCCTGACAGTGCCTGGAGCAAACTTTTGTTGAGAGGTGATTAGATGTCCTTGTTTTGCTGAGAGGTGATTAGGTGATTAGATGTCCACAACAACAGAGAGGAAACAAACAAAGACATCTAATCACCTCTCAACAAAAGTTTGCTCCAGGCACTGTCAGGCCATTATATGCTAATCAAGGTGGTCAGTTGAAACATTCACACCTAGCTCCAGCAGACAAGAGTCCTTTGTCCCACCCTGGTCATTCCACAGATATATAAACCTTTTTTCCTAGTTTCAACAGACCTCACTACCTCTGAGGATGCTTGCCATAGATGCAGGCGAAACGTCAGAAGAGAATGCCTCTAGACCATGGCCATATAGCCAAAAAAACCTACAACAACCCAGTGATTCTGGCCATGAAAGCCTTCGACAAATTGTAATTGCATTCTATCTAATCTCACGTATCAGTTAACAAATTTGATGGCTTTCATTTCTTAACTATTATATGTTTGTTTTTTTACACAAATATCCCAGTGATAGTTTGTTCAGTCATGTTTGTTCAGTAATTGTTCAGCGATGATTTGTTCAGTCAGGTTTTCTGGAGTATGTGACTCACCCAAACTTACCCAGTAGGTCCGAGCCAGGAATCAGTCTGGTTTCCAGAGTCATGGCCCAAAATTCAAATCACTATATACCATGCTGACCTATTGTGCAATTCATGACCTAGGTTCCCATTTCTTTGCCCTCCAGTATCCAGCCTCGAAAGTACCCTCCCATTACTCCTGGGAAAGCTCAGCAATCTGGAGAACAGGAGGAGCCACAATGCAACTGTTTCAGACAACATCCTGCGAGTGCGCCAGCTGATATCTTTGGCCCGGAATGCTGTCAGTAAGGTATAAATGTAGAAAATGAAAGCAGTGACTGATAACATTGCTCTCTGCCACCACAGAAACTAAAAACAAGCCTCTTCATTATGCTCCGTGTCCGCAAGTGAATTCTGGCAAATCTCCAGTTTGGCTTGGAGCTTGCCGTTGCACAGCCCAATTCAGTGATTAATGAGCAGAAACCGGGTAGAGTGTAGATGAGCTCCCTCTGTCAGCCCCAGCTCCCCATGTCAGGACATAGAATCATAGAATCATAGAGTTGGGAGAGACCTCATGGGCCATCCAGTCCAACCCCCTGCCAAGAAGACAGGAATATTGCATTCAAAGCACCCCTGACAGATGGCCATCCAGCCTCTGTTTAAAAGCTTCCAAAGAAGGAGCCTCCACCACACTCCGGGGCAGAGAGTTCCACTGCTGAATGGCTCTCACAGTCAGGAAGTTCTTCCTTATGTTCAGATGGAATCTCCTTTCTTGTAGTTTGAAGCCATTGTTCCGCGTCCTAGTCTCCAGGGAAGCAGAAAACAAGCTTGCTCCCTCCTCCCTGTGACTTCCTCTCAATATTTATACATGGCTATCATATCTCCTCTCAGCCTTCTCTTCTTCAGGCTAAACATGCCCAGCTCCTTAAGCCGCTCCTCATAGGGCTTATTCTCCAGTCCCTTGATCATTTTAGTCACCCTCCTCTGGACACAACTTGTCAATATCTCTCTTCAGTTGTGGAAGAGAGATATTTTGGAAGAGAGAAGCCTGCCGCAAGGATGGTAAAACATCAAAATTTCTGGGCGTCCCCTGGGCAGTGTCCTTGCAGACGGCCAATTCTCTAACACCAGAAGTGACTTGCAGTTTCTCATGTCACTCCTGACATGGAATAAGAAGCAGCAACCCATAATTAGCAGTTTCTTTAGCTTTTCTTTTTTTTCCCCAGTAGTTGGGTGTTTTTAAAAATTGAAGGAAAAACCATTTATGAGAGTAATGAAAGGTTTCCCTTGAAGTGCACAGCTTTAACAATGGCTGCCTGGAGAAACTTCATAGCTGACAACAGATTTATTGAGAAGCTTGTTGAGAAAGGTTTTTAAGTGAGGCTGGATGGAGGCAGCACAAAGACAGTGAGTCCGCTAAGAGAGCAAATTGTACTGCTTCCATAAAAATAAGGTTGTTTTTTTTTTTAAAAAAAGAGCAAATAACGATGTGTTTGTCAATTTAATCTTTTGACTTCCAGATCAAAGTCCCAGTGAAATTCAATGGGACTTCAGGTGTGCAGGTCCGGACTCCTATCAACCTCCAAGATTTGGCTGCCTATACTTCCCTCAAATTCTATATCCAGAATCCAGAACCAAAGCCAAGACAGAAGCGTCAAAATGGAGAAGACCTGGGACGCTTTGTGTTGTACCTGGGACACAAGGACGTACGTATATTTGATTCCATCAGAGGGATCACAAGCAGCTTGGGGATGCTCACGCCAGTGTTTTCTGGGTGTTGATTGTAGGCTGAGGGGAGGCAATGCAATTTCATTATATCTGTTTTAACACATTCATATCATATAATCATAGCCATGTTCTCTGGCAGAAAGAGATTGTGCCATGTTAAATGCTACAGATAAAATTATGATTGGAAATCTTTGGTACAGAATCAGGCTTGGATACATAAGCCTAGGTGAAAAGGTAAATGTTTTCCCCTGACATTAAGTCCAGTCGTGTCCAACTCTGGGAGTTGGTGCTCATCTCCATTTCTAAACCGACGAACTGGCGTTGTCCATAGACACCTCCAAGGTCATGTGGTCAGCATGACTGCACGGAGTGCCATTACCTTCCCACTGGAGCAGTACCTATTGATCTACTCACATTTGCATGTTTTCAAACTGCTAGTCTAATGATTCTAGTATTCAGCTCCAGGTTTGTAATTCCATAGCTGGCTCTGCAATCCATCCTAATTACAAAACAATCACCAAAATGATTGCATTGATAAGGAAATTTCAAGCTGGCCTGACTTACCCTGTGTGTATCTAGGCTGTTGGTGACTACATGGGTGTTATCCTGAAAGATCGCAAAGTGCAGTGGATCTATAAATTAGGAACCGAGGAACCCACACATTTAACTGTTGATGAAGAAATTGGAGAGCAGTTTGCCGCAGTCAGCATCAACAGGTACGAAAGAGAAAGAAAAGAATGGGAGCACATTCAAAATGATTTATTTAAAGTTGATCATTGGATAATCTGAATATGTGTATGTATGCCAATGTGTTTTCAAATCTCCTATTGACTTCCAAAGGGGTTTCTTAGTTAAGAAATACGCATTGGTAGTTTTCCATTGCCTTCCTCTGAAATATAGCGTACAGCACCATGTATCCCATGGCAGTCTCCTATCCAGGCAATAACCAGGCCAGACTCTGGCTAGCTAACAAGATTGGACGCGATTTGAATATGCTAGCCAGCTATTGCTGTTTGGGAGGAGAAACCAAAGACATTGTGCTTGTTTCCCCGAGACTGACAAAATATCCTCTCTTTTGTTTATGCCAACTGCCATTGCTCTTGATTCTGAACAAAAGTACTGGACTTGGTCTCTGCCTCCCACTGCCAACTCTTTTTCTTGTGTTTCATGACTTTTTTGGGTTGTAAACTTGAATTGTCAAATTAACCATTTGTATGTCACTCTGGCTGAAAATTGAGTATAAATTCTCCATACAAACAGGAACATGTCTGCACGTTTAGAGTCCTCTTCTCTGATCTTTAAGCCTATAGCAGGCATGGGCAAACTTCAGCTTTCCAGATGTTTTGGATTTCAACTCCCCTAATTCCTAACAGTTGGTAAACTGGCTGGGATTTCTGAGCGTTGAACCACAAAACATCTAAAGGGCCAAGGTTTGTCCATGCCTGGCCTATGGGGACTGATGTTCTCTTGGAGGACTCTTGGAAGTGTCAAGGAATATACCTAAGAAAAGAAAGGAGGTGAATTTGGAGAGGGGAGTTTTTCCTCTTCCAATTGTCTGTTGCTTTTTTTTAGGATCTTGCAGTATGGACACATGTCGGTGACTGTGGAGAAGCAAACCTTGCATGAAACCAAAGGAGACAGTGTTGCTAAAGGAGAGCAGGGATTGTTCAACTTCAAGCCCCACAATGTGGTCTTGTACGTGGGAGGCTACCCTTCCAGCTTCACGGTGAGATGGATTGTCCAAGCTAGTTGCAGAGGGTATGGGTAAAATTGTTGGAGGCAGACATTTCTGGCTAAAGAACAACACTCGGAAAACAGGAAAAAATCAGAGCCAGCTAGCACCTCCCAACAAAGGATTCCCCCAGGCAGGAAGCAGCCTGGCTTTGAAGCTGCAATGCTATTTGATGCTAATTAAGGTGGCCAATTGCAACATTCACACTTGCCTTCAAGAGACAAGAGTTCTTTCTTCCACCCTGGGCATTTCACAGATATATATGCCTGGTTTCCAACAGAGCTCACAACCTCTGAGGATGCCTGCCATAGATGTGAATGAAACATCAGGAGAGAATGCTTCTGGAATATGGCCACACAGCCCAGAAAATTCAAAACAACCCATTTTTGGCTTGATTCAGACAGGGGAACCTCACACTCACTAGCCTTCCTTAAGACATCTTCATAATACGACCACTTCCCACAAAGAGCTCTTAGTTGGTATTTATCTTTATGGCAACAATCATGTATTTCTAACATAATACATGAAAGAGAAAAGGAGGAAGACATATAACAGGAATGTTGAGATTGACCAGTTCCTTTTAGCAGGAGCTTTTGTGGATTTCAGATCAATTGAATCTCAAGTGGATTGACATTCACCAAAGCCCAGGCTAAAAAAAACAGTTGCCACACAGGAAAAAAAACAATCAAAGCACTCCTGACAAATAGCCATCCAGCATCTGTTTTAAAAATCTCCATAGAAGAAGACTCCACCGCGCTACAAGGCAATGTACTCCATTGTTGAAAATCTCATCCTGTCAAGGGTGGTATATGGTGCTAGCAGCTATTGCTGGATCTACACTGCCATATAGTACAGTTTGGAATTGCATTATATGGTCAATGCCTGCCACAGAATGCAGTTCAGTGAAGTTCAGACTGCATGATATGTATCTACATTGGGGGTTTCCAACCTTTTTTTTTGACCAGGGTCCACTTGACCAGGGACATCGCTCCAGTATTAATACCAAAAGGATTACAAATCAGTTTTTGGTCAAGTTTAGATTCAGTTTGGTTATTTGGAGTGCTGATTCTGAAAACTGCATTGCATAGACCACATCAGCTCTAGTTTCTGATAAAGAACATATGCCATCCAGCAGTCACCAGCTGCTCACCCACAGAAAACCATATTTAATAAGCGTTAGCACTATAAAAGGGTTTCACGAGACCAGTTGCTCTTGCTGTAATAGTGTAGTAATGGTGAGACCACAGACCATATTTTAATTCTAGCGGACCACTGGTGGCCCACGGACCACAGGTTGGGAACCACTGATCTACATGGACCATGTAATGCTGTTCCAAACTGTGTTATATGTCAGTGTAGATCCAACTAGAATATCCAGAAGTTGAAACACGGGACCATAGTCTCTTCAGACCCCAATAATAATAATAATAATAATAATAATAATCATCATCATCATCATCATCATCATCATCATCTTTATTTAATACCCCGCCACCATCTCCCCAATGGGGACTCGGGGCAGCTTACACGAGGCCAAGCCCAAAAGCATATTACAATAAAGTAAAACCAAAACACAATAACAACACAAAATACATACAACATATGAGTACAAAGACGATAAAGCAAAATCATACACAGTAAACATAACATAACAATGAGCAGGCCGCATGTGCAGGATAAAAACTAAGATACTAAAAATACGAAAATCAGGATGAGATAGGGATGGAGCAGATTGTTTGTGGGGGAGAAACTCATAAAGGAACGGGGTCATAAAAATAGACCTTCATACAGGTGGGGAATATACTTTGGGGACAAAAACCGTTGAGGGGGAGCAACTGTGTATGATAATATGGCTAATCTCCAAAAGTGCATCGGAAAAACCAGGTTTTGAGGTCCCTCTTGAAAATTTCTAAGGTGGGGGCCTTCCTAATCTCACCGGGCAATGAGTTCCAGAGTTGGGGGGCCACAGAGGAGAAGGCTCTCTCTTTTGTGCCTACAAGATGAGCCTGTGATAATGGCAAGGGCGAAAGGAGAGCCTCCCCCGAGGATCTAAGAGCTCGGGCTGGTTCATGGAGAGAGATCTAATGGGTGCTTCTTTTCTATACAACAGCCTCCTCCTTCCCTGCGCTATCCTAACTACCGTGGCTGTATAGAGATGGATACCCTCAATGAAGAGGTCATGAGTCTGTACAACTTCCAAAGCACTTTCCACCTGGACACTGCGGCTGACAGGCCTTGTACAAGGTGAGCTGAATGACACTATGCATCTCATATGGCTTTTCTTTTTAATTTTTGCCCGGGACTAGTATTGGCATATCTTTAGAGAAAACAAAACAGAGTTTGTGGACATGAAAAAACAAAAGTAGTATCATTCAGACATATTGTGATTTTTTCCCACAAAAGCTTTTGTTTGCTCCAGAGACGCACTAGTTTATTGAGTGTGGGTTTTGATTGCACAATTCAGATAAATAAATTGGAAACATTGCAGCAGAAATCTCCTGAACATTTTCATTTGTTGTTAAGGATTTTGCCTGTTTGTAATATTAGAGGAGTACAAAAATATTTGTGACTGATTTGTTTTCACATATGTAGCCTGTCTTTTTCCACATCTGCTATAACCTGTTTTCCACCTTTATATTATATTCTTTTTGTGGTACCCTATGTAGTCAGAGGTGGCCTTGTTTCTGCTAGCAATTATTAAATGCTGCTGCATTATGCCAGCTTCAATTTGGAAATCTTTCTTCATTCGATAGGAAAGCTAAGAACATTTATGATTTCTACATTTCAAGGGTGCAGTTGTGTAGGTAGGTTATGCTTATTGCCAGTTTTTGCTATTTCTCTTTTTCTTTTAGATCTAAATCGACAGGTGACCCCTGGCTGACGGATGGCTCCTATTTTGATGGCACTGGTTATGCAGAAATTAAATTTGAGAGCCAGATCAGCACAATCAAGCGCTTTGAGCAAGAGATGCGGCTGGTGTCCTACAACGGGATCCTTTTCTTCCTGAAACATCAGGCAAGTGTTGCTTAGCATTGGTGCCTTTGGCCATTTGAACAAGGGGAGGACATCAGTCCTGGTCTTGAATAGTGTTCAAAATATAAGAGGAATGAAGTGAATGTCACTCTTGAAAAATTTACTTCGTATATTGATCAGAGACAGTAGCTGAGGAGATGGGAAGAGAATAATAGTCTCTCTGTTGGAGTGGGCAAATCACAAATAATACAGGAACCACTTTTCCTTTCTGTGGCTACCTGGAGTGATACAGCATTTCAGTGTATTAGAAGTGATGTGATTATATCCAGTTGCCATTTTGATAGTTTTTTGGCTTCTTTTTTCATTGTTTGCATGTTTTGGGAAAATTTAGGGGCACAAGGATTAGCAGAGCAAACTATTGCCTTTATAACTGATTTAGGGTGGTTTGGGGAGCACAAAAACACCTAATAAATAAACCACAAAATGATTAAGGCAAGATACAAGGGCTCTACAAATTGCACACAGGAGTCCCAAGGGCCACATATGTCCTGCAGGGCACTCTTTGCTCAATAGTTTGCTTAATTACTGGCTAATTTGGACTGGATTGCAGAGAAAGTTGAGTTCATAATAATAATAATAATTATTATTATTATTATTATTTAATTTTTTATTTAGAAGTTTTATATACTGGTCTTCTCACCTCGAACGAGGCCGGTTCACAACATGTGTTCAAATACAATAATATACAAAAACAACACAGTGCATCATCATTACAGATTAAAATATAAGTACAATAAAAACATCATCACATTACCCAAGCCAAGTCGTCAATACAGTCACAGTCACAATCACAGTTCATCATCCTCCTTCCATGTGGACGAGGGTTATAGATTCAGTCCTCAAATGCCACGTTCCAAAGCCAGGTCTTTATTAGTTTCCTGAAGGTCAGGAGGGAGGGAGCAGATCTAATCTCTAGTGGGAGGGAGTTCCAAAGCCGAGGAGCCACCACCGAGAAGGCCCTGTCCCTCGTCCCCACCAAATAATAATAATAATAATAATAATAATAATAATAATAATAATAATAATACACTTTATTTATATTCCACTTTTCCTCCCCGGGGAGAGTCAGAGTGGATTACAATACACATATGAGGCAAAAATTCAATGCCTTTTTACACAGAGTGAACAATGACACACAACACAGACAAAGCTAAAGGCCTTCCCCTTTTTTCCCATCTCCGGCGTCTGGAGGCAATGCACAACTCCGGCCATGGGGAGGTGCTCTTGTTCCATTTTTCCATGTTGAGGAGCCTGTTGTTCATAGACATGTCCTATTGTGTTGCTGGCATGTCTGAATATTTGCATGGGGCACCCTTTTACCTTCCTGCCAAGGCGGTATCTATTGATCTACTCGCATTGCCTGCTTTCAAACTGCTAATTGGCAGAAGCTAGGACTGACAGGCAAGAGCTCACCCTGACTCGTGGCTTCAAACTGCCAACCTTCTGGTCAGCATCTTTCCTGCAGCTAGCGGTTTTACCTGCTGTGCTACCATGGCCTCTTAAAAGAGCAGATTCTGCCTGTTCAGACTGTGCTTGAATCTTGTTGCTTTTTTCTCCTTTTTTCTCCTCCTTCCAATAATCTTCCAGGGCCAGAGGAGCAGCATTTGCAAAGAGAAGCTAGTATTTGGGTTCAATATACTGAAAGAATTTTCTCCTTTTGTCATCCGCAGAGGCAACTGCTATGTTTGGCTATTCAAAAAGGAAAACTGGTGCTATACTACGACTTCAATGGAGGCCTGAAAACAGCAACACCTTCCAAGGATCCTGCCACACTACTAGTCAGCAGCAACACAAATAAAGCGGTAATGACAGAAAAGAGATGTGAAGGCAGGGTCTGCCTGTGGTTTGTGAAGTAGTAGCAGCGTGTCAGATCAGAAACGTGTCCCCTCATTCCTTCCAAGGATTGGTGAAGTGACCCTTTGTAAAATGTTCTATCCAGTATGTATTTGTGTTAGCATAAACAGTGGTTCCCAACCTGTGCTCCTCCAGATGTTTTAGATTTCAACTCACAGAAATCCCAGGCAGTTTACCAGCTGTTAGGAACTGTGGGAGCTCAAGTCCAAAACACCTGGAGGACCAAATGTTGGGAGCCACTGGCATAAAATCAGTTTTATCTTGCAATTACGATAATAACTTCTGATTAGTTCTGTGAAGCTATAGCCACAAGAAACACACAGTATAGTCTCCTAGGCCCTTGACACTTTTGGAAACTTCTCTCATGGTCTAATTTCCTATATACTCTTGGTTAATAATAATAATAATAATAACTTTATTTATAATTAGTTCTGTGAAGCTATAGCCACAAGAAACACACAGTATAGTCTCCTAGGCCCTTGAAACTTTTGGAAACTTCTCTTCTGGTCTAATTTCCTCTTGGTTAATAATAATAATAATAATAATAATAATAATAATAATAATAATTTTATTTATACCCCACCAAAAAGGGGTATAAATAAAGGGGACTTGGGGCAGCTTACACGAGGCCAAGCCCAGTAATACATAACAGCAAGATAAATACAGAACAACAAAACAAATCATCACAGTAAAATAAAAACATAAGAGTAAAATAAAACAGTGCAGAATAACAAGGTGAGAAATCAAACCCAATGGGCGGGCCAAATGTACGACATAAAATGATAAAACACTGGATGAGATAAATGAAAAAGGTATATATGAAAGGGAGGAGCTCGTAGGGGATGGAACAGTGGAGAACAGGCCTTCCGAAAAATGGGGGGGGGGGGGTAGTGCAATAAGAGCCGTTCAGCAGTGGAACTCTCTGCCCCGGAGTGTGGTGGAGGCTCCTTCTTTGGAAGCTTTTAAACAGAGGCTGGATGGCCATCTGTCAGGGGAGATTTGAATGCAATATTCCTGCTTCTGGCAGGGGGTTGGACTGGATGGCCCATGGGGTCTCTTCCAACTCTTTGATTCTATGATTCTATGATTCTATAATATGAGGAGAACATTATGGGAGAAACAACATGAAATAAGTATATGGTCACTCTCCAAAGGCACATCAGAAGAGTCAAGTTTTTAGATCCTTCTTGAAGGCTTTGTAGACAAATACCACCCATTCCAGGGAGAATATTCACGGTTCTAAGTTTTCTCTTTTTTGCTTGATTCTAGATCCAAATATTCCTCCTCAAAATGGGTTCCAAGGATCGCATTCTGGTGCGACTGGAGCAGTCAAGCATCTTCATGGTGGAGCAGGAAAACAGCTTACAAAATGCTACCTCATATTACCTGGGCGGTGTGCCTGTGTCCATTCTCCCCGAAGGGTAAGCTTCTCCACTGCTTTCTCTCTCTGCAATGTTTTCTTATGACTTTAACAATCCAGTGGTATGATGTTTGCTTTGTTCTGGATGTTCTGAAGATCTTTTAAAGTTTACATAGCCTTGTTTATGTACACCACTGCAGATGTTTTGAGGAACTGGAACACTTTCAGAATTCAATCTTATATCTCAGGCATGGCCAAACTTTGGCCCTCCAGGTGTTTTGGACTTCAACTCCCACAATTCCTAACAGCCTCGGGCCCTTTCCTTTTTCCCCTCAGCCGCTTAAGCACTTAAGGGGCCTGAGACTGTTAGGAATTGTGAGAGTCGAAGTCCTAAATACCTGGAGGACTGAAGTTTGCCCATGCCTGATATATATGTTTTAAGTGCTTAGCTACAAATGGCTCCTGTATCTTTAGGAGTAGAAGGTGATAAGGAACAGGGTTGTTGTAGGTTTTTTGGGCTATATGACCATGTTCTAGAAGCATTCTCTCCTGATGTTTTGCCTGCATCTATGGCAAACATCCTCAGAGGTAGTGAGATAGTGCAGCATTTTTCCGAATGAAGCAGAGAGTATTTGAAGACCCGGACATCCGTAGGGAGACCAAGGGCCACGTTGTCCGGATGCCCAACCACCATCTCCCAAAGCAGTTGCTCTACTCCGAACTCAAGAACGGAAAATGGAATGTTGGTGGACAGGAAAAGAGATTTAAAGATGGGCTCAAAGCCAACCTTAAAAACTCTGGCATAGACACTGAGAACTGGGAAGCCCTGGCCCTTGAGCGCTCCAGTTGGAGGTCAGCTGTGACCAGCAGTGCTGTAGAATTTGAAGAGGCACAAATGGAGGGCGAAAGAGAGAAACGTGCCAAGAGGAAGGCGTGTCAAGCTAACCCCAACCGGGACCACCTTCCACCAGGAAACCAATGCCCTCACTGCAGGAGAACATGCAGGTCAAGAATAGGGCTTCACAGTCACCTACGGACCCACTGCCAGGACACCAATCTTGGAAGACAATCCTACTCGGACAACGAGAGATCGCCTAAGGAGCCCGAAAAACCTACAATAACCCAGTAATTCCAGCCATGAAATCCTCTGATAAAGCTAAGGAACACTTTCCAATCCTCTGCCTTTTAAAATGCTACAGGCAAAGTAGGGAAGATGTGGGGAAGGAACTCAGAAAGTACACACATCAATTTACACTTCATATAACAACCAGCTATGATCGAAACAGGATGCCCACAGTTCAGAAACAGGCCTCATCAGGCCTTCACAAAACAAATTAGCAACTGAAGTTATTTCAAAAGTGCTGTAATGATACCAGAAATCAATCATTCACCTAAATAGGATGTGACCAATATGTAAACTGTCTCATTCTGTAGCAATTATTATCAGTTGAAGTTTCATGGTTGTGGGCCAATGATTCTCCCCATCCCATCTCACAAGACAGCTGTCCCAGTGACTTTGCTCTAATGGTTTTTGTGCGGGATATGAAAAAACTCCAGTTGATAAAAAATCTAGATTATACATGGCAGTTCCTTGTTGTTCAGTATGTGCATGTGGGGTTTTTTGAAACTGCATTATCATGGGGGAAAACATCATTTTACGTAAGTTTTTAAAAGACAGCTTTTGCTCATAGGCCAGGCATGGGCAAACTTTGGCCCTCTAGGTGTTTTGGACTTCAACTTCCACAATTCCTAACAGCCTCAGGCCCCTCCTTTTCCCCTTCAACCGCTTAAGCCCAGCTTACCTGTCCGAACGTATCTCTCCTTATAAACTATCTAGGACTCTAAGATCATCAGGGCAGGCCCTCCACGTCTTCTTCGTGGATGTGTTTGGCAGGGACAAGAGACAGGGCCTTCGCAGTGGTGGCCCCTCGACTGTGGAACGCCCTCCCTAGGGATATCAGATTGGCCCGGATCCTTCTAACATTTTGTAAAAAAGTTAAAACCTGGCTTTTTGAGCAAGCATTTGCAAATTCAGTGTATCAGGCAAATATAAATCAATGGAAATATTGGACGACATGGATTGGAAAATGATTTTAGTAAAAAGACACTGAGGATTTATATTATTATTGGTTTTGTATGCTTTTTATATTTTTGCTAAATGATTTTAAATTGTATTTTGTGTTGTTGGGGGCTCAAATTGTGCCGACTGTAAGCCACCTTGAGTCGCCTTCGGGCTGAGAAAGGCGGTAGATTAAATATGGTAAATAAATAAATAAATTATAGGCTCAGAGCATGGTATTTATACAGGAGATGACTTCTCCAATTGAATTCTGACAGTTGTGAGACTCATATAAAGAGAGTCGACTCCCAGAGTCACTCTCCACTCCTCACCCATCCCTCCATCTTCTCTGTGGAATCCTATTGAAGAAACTCAACTCTCTTTCCTTCCATATCCCATCTTTCTGTTTGATATGTTTTTCAGCCTGAAGAAAATATTCCCTAAAGGTGGATCCATCAGGGGCTGCATGAAAGGCTTGAAAGCTCTTGGTAGATACGTTGACTTAAAACGTATGAACACAACAGGAGTCAGCTACGGATGTACCTTGGACCTCCTGGTAAGAAGAGTGCATGTGTTCTGGTCCTTTAAAAAATGAGCTTGCTTGATTCATCGAAAGTTTAAATAGGGATCATCTAGATGTTCTTCAGAAACTCACAAACAGGAGGCTGTGAGGGAAACTTTTATTTGTGTCTATGGGCAAATGGCACTGTAATTTCCATACTGGTAGTGGGACATTGCATTGTGATACAGAATGAAGGGAACAGAAGAGGACATAACAGAAGGGCAGGGAACAATGAAGGGGGATTTTTAAGGTCCATGAATGGCTTATGATACTAGATTGAACACTTTATTTAATGCTGCTGTGTTAGATAGACTGTAGCTTGGAAGCCCAGGTTATTGGAAATTCCATAACCTATTGGAATTAACTGCACCATAATCTTATTGAAAAGGTAAACATGATGTCACATCCATTTGGCAAATGTGAATCTCCATGAATATGTCGAGACCACCTTTTGAAAACCACTAGTCGAGAAAAGCATGATCTTGTTAGAAGTCAACTCTTTGAACAAGTGATATTCACAAGCATTCATGTAATGGCACACAGGTAACTCAGCTGTTAAACTGAAGAACCTGTCTTTAAACTGCCAAGGATAAAGACATGCCACTACAAAAATATATTTGGTTAGCAGAAGATGGTTGTTTCTTTGGAATTGAATTTGCAGTTGCTCATCTACTCTCCCTTAAAACCTCTTGGTTAAAATATGCACTCAAGAGACAAAAACAAAGTCGTCTTTGAAAAATAACATATCTTGTTTACTCATAAACAACTTGTATTAATTCACCATATAGGCATGCTTCTTATTAGAGTTCAGCTAGATAAGATGTAGTTTCTTCTCTGTGTTGAATATACAGGGTATGATGTTTAGGCACCGGGACTGTGGCGCAGCTGGCTGGGAGTCAGCTGCATTAAGATCACTACTGACCAAAAGGTCATGAGTTCGAAGCCAGCCCAGGTCGGAGTGAGCTTCTGACCATTGTGTAGCTTGTTGTCGACAAAGACAGTTGCATCTGTCAAGTAGGAAATTTAGGTACCGGTAATGCAGAGAGCCTAATTTAACTAATTTACGATGCCATAAAAATCTCCAGCAACTGTGCAGAAAGAATGAAGAAGTACTCCATCATTGTCACTAATGGATGGTGAAGTGACAGCTCCCCAGGTGGCCAGAATACCCTCAGGAAAGCTGGAATGTTAAATAACCTCTGTGTGTCTGTATATATATATATATGTTGTGTGTCTATGGGATTGAATGTTTATGATATATATGTACATTGCAATCCACCCTGAGTCCCCTGCGGGGTGAGAAGGGTGGAATATAAATACTGTAAATAAATAAATAGGGAAAAAACGAAGACAGACAGTCATGACCAAGAAGAATAAGCTTTGACCGGGGAAACCTGGAAGTACGCTACTCTGTCTGGGACCAGCTCAATGGTCACCAGTGCACCCTTCCCCTCCCCTCTCTCCCCCTCCCTCTATCTTTTCCTACTTTCTTTTCCTCCCCTCCTTCTAAGCTCTCACAACCCAACCTGCTTTTTATTGTTCCCCAACTTTCCATGTATGCCGATGCCTTTCATTATTGTTTTTTAAAAATAATATAATGCTGAACACTTTCTATCACGCTCCACTCTAGGGAGCACATATTCTAAATAAAAATAATTATAAAAAATAGGTAAAAGTATGATGGCTGGGACCTAACGCAGTGAGAGACGCAGTTGCAACAGAGTTGACAAGGTAGTTCACTGGAAGGGGGGGTGGGGAAACAGCCTGTTAGGCTCATTAACTCCTTCAAAAGAACCCCTGACAGATGGCCATCCAGCCTCTACTTAAAAGCTTCCAAAGAAGGAGCCTTCACCACACTCCAGGGCAGAGAGTTCCACTGCTGAACAGCTCAAACAGTCAGGGTTCTTCCTAATGTTCAGATGGAATCCCCTTTCTTGTAGTTTGAAGCCATTGTTCTGTTGCGTCCTAGTCTCCAGGGTAGCAGAAAACAAGCTTGCTCCCTCCTCCCTATGACTTCCTCTCACATATTTATACATGGCTATCATGTCTCCTCTCAGCCTTCTCTTCTTCAAGCTAAACATGCCCAGCTCTTTAAGCCGCTCCTCATAGGGCTTGTTCTCCAGACCCTTGATCATTTTAGTTGCCCTCCTCTGAATACATTCCAACTTGTCAATACTTCATTTAGGTTTTCTGATCATTGTTTAAATTATCCATGATGCTCTCAGTTTGGCAGAGAAAACTATATTTGTTATTCTTTTTTCCGTACAGAATGTCTTGAGAGGCGCAGAGAAAATGGAGAATGACATTGTATTATTCCTCAGATTCTGAATATTACATTAGACGATGCCATGTACTTTGTCTCTGTCTCTTATGCTGTCTATTAATCTTCTAAGTACTACAATGCAGAGTCTATTACTTTTGTTGCAACACACAAACCTACTGTTATCCTAACTAGGACATACTCATTGAATTCATGATTTACCAAATTGATTCAATGGGTATAGTCTAGTTGGGACCAATAGCATTTTGCTTTGGTAGGAAAGAGTAATCATGTTGATGGAATCCTGAGCACAATCCATACAAACTTCCTCAATTAATAATGTGAAGGAAGGTTTCATCAAAGTGCAATGTGCTTGCACAGGAGAACCTTCTTGTAAATTAGTCTGATGAGGAAGGATAGGCTTATAGCTTACACCTTATTAGTTTGTAGAGTGGTGTATGCTGAACTTGGAGACTGGGGTGTAATGTTTTTCTTGACATTATTAAAACTAATTTGTTGTTAGTAGTTTGGGACATTTTCTAAGAGGTAGCACTGCAAGTTGCTAAGTATTGTTGATGATGTGTTGTCGAAGGCTTTCATGGGCAGATTAACTGGGTTGTTGTGAGTTTTCCAGGTTGTATGGCCATCTTCCAGAAGCATTCTCTCCTGAAGTTTCACCCACATCTATGGGTTAGAAACTTAGTTAGAAACTAAGGAAGTGGGACTTCTATATCTGTGGAATGCTCAGGGTGGGAGAAAAAACTCTTGTCTGCTCGAGGCAAGTGTGAATGTTGCATTGGCCGCCTTGATTAACATTGAATGGTCTTGCAGCTTCAAAGACTGGCTGCTTCCTGCCTGTGGGAACCTCTTATTGGGAGGTGTTAGCTGGCCCTGATTGTTTCAACCAAAGAAGTCAGCCATAGCAGTGCACCCGATGAACCAACCTGGACACAGCCTATTATTTGAGAACACAGAAATGATGGACCACTCTAACAACCACCATGTCAGACTACACAGAGAAGCAATTGAAATCCACAACCATGTGGACAATTCAACAGAAAGGAGGAAACTATGAAAATGAAAAAATCTGGCTACCAGTATTTAAAAAAAACTTTAAAATCAGGACAGTAAGCAAGGAGAAACACTAAAAAAACAGGTGAATTCCTGACATGAAACAATGCGGGCCAGGTAACACCTCCCAACAAAGGATTCCCCCAGGCAGGAAGCAGACAGTCTTTGAAGCTGCAAGACCCTTCAGTGCTAATCAAGGTGGCCAATTGCAACATTCACACCTGCCTCAAGCAGATAAGATTTCTTTCTATCACCCTGGGCATTCCACAGGTATATAAACCTCACTTGCCTAGTTTCCAACAGACCTCACAACCTCTGAGGATGCTTAGCATAGATGTGGGTGAAATGTCAGGAGAGAATGCTTCTGTAACATGGCCATACAGCCCTGAAAACTTACAGCAACCCATTCCTGGTGATGTGTCTGTCCAAGGTGATATGTCCATGATAGTATTGTTCACTATTGTTGATACTAAATCAGTAGGGGTTCCGTTCTTTTACAGACACTTGGATATTGTGGTCTTTCTTGATCTTTGTTTCTAGGACATTGGAGTCAGAAAAACCCTTCCTGTTATTTCATACTTTGGACTAGTCTCCCAAACGGACAGCCTTCATACTAGATAACCTTTTCCTCCATAGGCTTACAGTTCTGTAATTTTAGAGACAATGTGCTTCTATGCCTCCTTTATTCCTGTTGTTCCTTTTCAGGTGGCTCGTTCAGTTAAGCTTCATGGCCATGGCTTCCTGACTCTGGCACTGAGGAATGTGCCTTCTCTGCAAGATTTCTACACTGGTTTCAGCTTCCGCACCAGCCAAAGCCGTGGCTTGATGTACCACCATGCTACAGAGGTATGCTGTTCTTCCATCCCAACGTGACATCTACCAGCTCTCTCAAGGGACTCGTTACCAGGAAGGAGAGGAATAGTTTCTCAGAGGAATATTGAGGCAAAATAATGTTAGATTATGCTGCAAAAGATTCCCATCTCACCTGTTCCCAATGTGGTCCACAATGTAATACAATGTGTGCCAATGGGCAAGCTCTGTGCCTCAGTCCTGCCCCAGATTTCCTTACCCTTTCACTCTGGTTGGGGTTTCTTGAAGCCTTGAGTGTTGTGGAACAGGTTTTAATCCCCCTGCCTTTATTCTCCAAATTGAAAAGATAAGTAATTGAATATGCCCCTCCTGGAATATTAATGGTAAATGGGTCTATATTAGTTGTTATATTGTATTATATCCCTCTAAGTCCCACCTTGGAGTTTAAGATCTTCTAGGGAGGCCCTGCTCTCGACCCCACCTCTGGTGTAAACACGCTTGGCAGGGACGAGGGATGGGGCCTTCTCGGTGGTGGCCCCCCACCTGTGGAACTCACTCCCCAGTGAAATAAGGTCAGCTACATCTCCTTCAGGAAGAAATTGAAAGCATGGTTGTGGGACCAGGCTTTCGGGTAGCACGCTGATAATGACAATGACAATGACAATTTATTTATTTAGGACATTTATATGCTGCTCTTCTCACCCCGAAGGGGACTCAGAGCAGCTTACAAGTAAAAAGTAAATATAATATATTATTATCATAGCACAATATTAATATTATATTTTACATTGTACTATAACATTATACTGTCATATTATTAGTAATATTACATTTAATATAAAATATATAATTAAAATATCACATTATTTTTAGTAGTATATTGTATTATGAACAAGCTGAAGATTAATCCCAACAAGACAGAGGTCCTCCTGGTCGATCGTAAACCGGATCGGGGTATAGGGTGGCAATCTGTGTTGGACGGGGTTACACTCCCCCTGAAGTCACAGGTCCGCAGTTTTGGTGTCCTCCTGGACTCGTCACTTATGCTTGAGGCTCAGGCGTTGGCGGTGGCCGGGAGGGCTTTTGCAAAATTGAGACTCGTGCGCCAACTGCGACCATACCTCGTAAAGACTGATCTGGCCAGGGTGATCCATGCCTTGGTCACCTCTAGATTGGACTACTGCAATGCGCTCTATGTGGGGCTGCCCTTGAAAATGGCTCAGAAATTCCAACTGGTCCAATGGTCGGCGGCCAGACTGTTAACCAGCGCACCTTACAGAGAGAGGTGAACCCTCCTGTTTAAAGAGCTCCATTGGCTGCCGTTCATCTTCTGGTCCCAATTCAAGGTGCAGGTGCTCACCTACAAAGCCCTAAACGGTTTGGGGCCCGCCTACCTGCATGACCGCATCTCCATATATGAACACACACGTTCTCTTCGATCATCTGGAGAGGCCCTGCTCACGATCCCACCTGCGTCGCAAGCGCGTTTGGTGGGGACGAGGGACAGGGCCTTCTCTGTGGTGGGCCCCCCAACTCTGGAACTCTCTCACCAAGGACATCAGACAAGTCCCAATGTTGGCAATCTTTAGGAAGAGCCTGAAGACCTGGCTGTTCCAGTGTGCCTTTCCAGATTAGGAAAGGCACACTGGAACAGGGTTGAGAAGGGCGGGGTACAAATGCTTGAAATAAATAAATAAATAAAAATGTTGCAATTAGTTGACACCTTTTGACTCTGACATGCCAAATTTACTCTTTATCTCTCCCTAGGAAGGGACCTGTCAGGTTTCCTTGCAAAATGGCAGAGTGGCAGTCAATGTCTTGACAACAGAACTCACAACAAAGAATGCATATGCAGATGACACAAGCCACTACGTTGCCATCTACAGCGACTCTTCGGGGTATGTTTCATAGCCATCCTTTGCAATATTAATTAGTCCCAAGTGCCCTCTCTTTGCCACATGCAGGAAGGCAGTTGCACAAATGAATCTGTCGCTCCGAAATCAATTGCATCTCCTTTGCAGGATCCGAGTTTACGTAGATGACCAGCTTCAGGGAACCAAACCAGGGACTGATCGCCTCAGGAGGCAGAAGCGACAGGACGAGCCAGCAGTCTTTCAGCTGGGTGGCATGCCCCAGGCCAGTGAAATGGGCAACCTCACAGGATGTATTGGGAATGTCTTTGTCAGACGGTGAGTCATCCCTCTTATATTCAGGAAGCCTGATCTACCCCGCCCCCCCCCCCCCCACCAGGGTTTGTTCCTTTGTAGTCTCTATTTTTAGTGTACCCCAAGTGAGGAAAGTGAAGTTCATGAAGCCCTAGTCTATCTCTACCATCTAAAAGCCTCCCTTGCATCTTCAGAGTCCACACCTGGAATACTGTGTTCTATTCTGGGCACCACAATTTAAGGGAGATGTTGACAAGCTGGAATGTGTCCAGAGGAGGGCAACTAAAATGATCAAGGGTCTGGAGAACAAGCCCTATGAGGAGTGGCTTAAAGAGCTGGGCATGTTTACCCTGAAGAAGAGAAGGCTGAGAGGAGACATGATAGCCATGTATAAATATGTGAGAGGAAGTCATAGGGAGGAGAGGAGCAAGCTTGTTTTCTGCTGCCCTGGAGACTAGGATGCGGAATAATGGCTTCAAACTACAAGAAAGGAGATTCCATCTGAACATTAGGAAGAACTTGGAACTTTCTGCTGCAGAGTATGGTGAAGTCTCCTTCTTTGGAGGCTTTTAAGCAGAGGCTGGATGGCCATCTGTTGGGGGTGCTTTAAATGCTTCTTGGCAGAACAGGGTTGGACTGGATGGCTCATGAGGTCTCTTCCAACTCTATGATTCTATGTTTCTATTTTATAAATTATAGCTGGGCATGCTGCAAGTTGCTAGTGGCCAGCTACTGGTCAAAGGACATTTACTATAATGCCAAGTTTTAAAACATTGTTTGTGTTTTTAAATACATTACAACTGCACCTTTGGTTCTCTTCTGACACGATAAATAGAATAAAATAGCTAGGTAGATAGATAGACACATCTTGGATTGTTGTGTTATTGTTGAAAGTAAGACTCAGTTTCAGGACAGAGAATGGGGGTGTAAGCAAGACTCATTCATGTCGTGCAGGCCATTATACATTGGTCGATAACACCTCCAGTGGTACCAGATTGCAAGGATTTATCAGTAGCATTGGCATGGCCCTCAATTCCTTTCTTGGAGAGGAGCTGAAAGTGAATGCAATACAGCAACTTAATGTCATATTGAGAATTTGGTTGTCGTCCATGCATTAGAAGGGCACAGTATCCCTGTGGTTTTGAGAGTTACTCTCTTTCCAGAACTGGCTAATACATTTTTAAAAGGCCAGCTACCTGGCAGCTCTCACCTGGCTGTAGTCCTAGATGAGCAGCTGTTGATTTCATTGCCCTTTCTGCCACAGGACATCAGAACCACAGATGGTTGTCGACCTTCAGCAGAGCACGGAGAGTTTCAACGTGACCATGAACTGTCCCAGGGATCGGCAGCCACAGCAGATGCGAGCGTCAGAGAAGAAGGGCAGGTGGAAACCCAAGGTGAAGGAAATGGCTGCAGTCATATTGTTGTCTTCATGTGAAACAGGCACATCTTGGAGAGGAAACCAAATCATAGTCTGCACTGTATTTTGTATTGAAATAGGAAGAGGCATTCCAGGATGTATATAAAGCCACTTATTATCTGATCCCTTGTTGTCCCACTTCAAGTAATGGCCCTTACTCCATTGGGCTTCATTCTACCCACCAAAAGTGTGTCACTATGGAGCCACAGATTGGGCTGCCAGAGGTTTTAAATCTCCTTCATCATTTAGGTCAGTGGTTGTCAACCTGTGGGTCCCCAGGTGTTTTGGCCTACAACTCCCAGAAATCCCAGCCAGTTTACCAGCTGTTAGGATATCTGGAAGTTGAAGGCCAAAACATCTAGGAACCCTACAGGTTGAGAATCACTGATTTAGGATGATGTGATATGGACATGAGACAGGGTCCTCTCTCCTGTGACCAGGCCCGTAGCCAGGATTTTGATTCGGGGGGGGGGGGGGCTGAGTCTGAGTGAAAGAGGGTCTACCCTAGCAAACCTTTTGTATCGTTACCCCAATAACCCCATGCATATGGCATATATAGAGTATGTGGGAAATATTGAGTATATTGAGTATGGTGATCAGATCATGATATGAATAAACATAGCAGTTTAAATAATGCACCAGTAAGGTCTTTTCGCAAACCACCATGAGAATTTTGGGGGCGGGGGGGCTGAAGCCCCTCAAACCCCACCCCCCACCCCCCACCCTCCCTCTACATGCCTGTGGCTTTTCAGTTGTGGAACACCCTCCCTTTAGAAGGCCACTTGGTGCCTACATTGCTATTGATTGGACACCAGGTCAGAAGACGGTTGTTCACAAACCCTTTGGGGACTTAATTGATTTTGCAAAACAAAAAAAATTGCATGTAAATCATTTTAATTTCTTCTGAACTAAATGGTCAGATTGGTTTTACTGGATGCTGATCTGACATGCTTGGATGGAGGTCATAGAAGATATAAAATATTTTCCTAAATAATAGCATCAGTGCCATAAGTTGCACTGAGGAGAGGCAAGGTGTTTTCAGACATGGTGATCTCTGCCATTTGCAGATTAAAAATTAAAATCTGGGCCCCTAGTAGCGCAGCAGGTTAAACCACTGAGCTGCTGAACTTGCTGACCGAAAGGTTGGCGGTTCGAATCCGGGGAGTGGGGTGAGCTCCTGCTGTTAGGCACAGCTTCTGCCAACCTAGCAGTTTGAAAACATGCAAATGTGAGTAGATCAATAGGTACCACTTCTGCGAGAAGGTAATGGTGCTCCATGCAATCATTTCAGCTACATGACCTTGGAGGGGTCTATAGACAATGCCAGCTCTTCAGCTTAGAAACAACTTAATGTCAAGGGGAATTTTTTACCTTTACCTTTACCTTCCAGTTTAAATGATTATGGATGGCATGATTTTATATCAAATGTAAAGTTTTTAAATGCTTAACCCTAATTTTAATTTAATTTAATTTTAATGGTATTGGAGTTGTATGTGTTTTTAGGCATTGAATAATTGCCTATATGTAAGCCACCCTGAGTCCTCTTTGGACTCAGAGAAAGGCAGGGTATAGATAGGGGAAAGAGAGGGAGAGGGAGTTTAATTTCCTGAATTTGAAACAAAGGCAGATACTGGAAGCAGATTTTTAAACTATTATTACAGGTGCCGAGTAAGAAAATCCTGAAAGACCCAAGCTGCCATCTGCCCAAATACCCCAAAGCCATTAAAGATGCTTTCCAGTTTGGCGGATCCTCAACGAGCCGTTTGGAATTTGATGACATTCCAGTAACATTCCAAGAAAGGTAAAATGCAAGCACGGTCTATTTCTCTTAAAGTTTCCTAATTTCTTCCTCACACTCCAACATGAAAACAGGGAATGAGAACATTTCAGAGTTTGTTCCCTGGCTTCAAGGATTCAGTTACTGAACTCTTGATAATGACTCTCAGTCCCACTATCTCAGGTTTTTGTTGGGCTGCAGAGATGCTGCTGAATTGTTAAGATGTTAAAGGTGCTGAGATCGTAAAGCAGAGTCCTAGTGACTTTCCTCCTTGAAAATCTCTTAAATTTGCAAAGAGTATAGCTAAGATATGAGCCCCCGGTGGCGCAGTGGGGTAAAGCACTGAGCTGCTGAGCTTGTTGATCGAAAGGTCACAGGTTCGATTCCGGGGAGCGGCGTGAGCTTCCGCTGTCATCCCTAGCTTCTATCAACCTAGCAGTTCGAAAACATGCAAAATGTGAGTAGATCAATAGGTACCGCTCCGGCGGGAAGGTAACGGCGCTCCATGCAGTCATGCCGGCCACATGACCTTGGAGGTGTCTACGGACAAGCTCTTCGGCTTAGAAATGGAGATGAGCACCACACCCCAGAGTCAGACATGACTGGACTTAATGTCAGGGGACAACCTTTTACCTTTTATAGCTAAGATGCAAGAAATCCACCTTGCTTAGTATGAAATTATTGGAAAGCTGTGTAGACCATTGAAGCGAAGGATTTCAAATGTCTCTCCTTCTCCAGGTTGTCCTAGAAATGAATTCATTCCTGAAGAACACCTTCCGCCTTTAGCTCCTTTCCTTCTCAGCTCCATTGCTCAACTCAGAATGCATTCATGGCATCTCAACCTTTCTTCTACAGGTTCCACTTCTCCATGGAGGTCAAACTGAACTCATCCAGCGGCCTGCTGTTTTACATGACGGATGAATCCCTGGGCTCTTTCTTCTCTGTGTTTGTCTCCAGTGGCCGCTTTGTGCTTTTGGCTGACATCAGTGGACGTAAACTGAGACTCAGGTCCAAAGACAAGTACAACGATGGAAAGTGGCATACCGTAAGGAAGGGGATACTGGAGGGGGGAATCTGACTATCTTGCCAGAATAGATGTGTGTGTGCTTTGGCTATTAAGCATGACTAGAGTAGATCTATTCAATCAATCGGCTCTACTTGTGTTTTGACTCACTTTGGTGATGATGATTTTTTTTTGTCATGTCAGGAGCGACCTGAGAAACTGCAAGTCGCTTCTGGTGTGAGAGAATTGGCCGTCTGCAAGGACGTTGCCCAGGGGATGCCCGGATGATTTTGATGTTTTATCATCCTTGTGGGAGGCTTCTCTCATGTCCCCGCATGAGGAGCTGGAGCTGATAGAGGGAGCTCATCCGCCTCTCCCCGGATTTGAACCTGCGGCCTGTCGGTCTTCAGTCCTGCCGGCACAGGGGTTTATGATGATGATGATGATAATGATAATAATTGTTGTTAATATTTATTTATTTATTTATTTATTTATACATACCCCGCCCCATCTCCCAAAAAGGGACTCATTTGATTCAGTAGATCTACTCTACCAAATTCTCATTGCTAACTTATCATGGGATCTGGATCAGAACACCCAAGTGGTTTTGCAGAGTTGATTCCAGTTAATGTTGGAAGCATCTGAGCTCTGGGAATTACTTGGGAAGGAATCCCACTGGAGCATTACAGCACATCCAAATACCTGGGAGTTACTCTGGACTGCTTTCTGACCTACAAGAAGCACTGCCTGAATGTCAAGCAAAAAGTGGGTGCTAGAAACAATATCATATGAAAGCTGACTGGCACAACCTGGGGATCACAACCAGATACAGTGAAGACATCTGCCCTTGCGCTTTGCTACTCTGCTGCTGAGTATGCATGCACAGTGTGGAACATATATCACCACGCTAAAACAGTGGATGTGGCTCTTAATGAGGCATGCCGCATTATCACAGGAAGTCTGCACCCTACACAACTGGAGAAATTATACTGATTAGCCAGTACTGCACCACCTGACATCCGTCGGGAAGTAGCAACCAATAGTCAAAGGGCCAAGGCAGTGACATCTCTGGCCCATCTCCTGTTCGGGTATCAGCCAGCATGTCAACAACTTAAATCAAGAAATAGTTTTCTAAGATGTACAGAGACACTCACTGGAACACCTCAGCAAGCGAGAGTCCAAAAGTGGCAGGCTCAAACCCAGAACCTCACTCAATGGCTGATACCAAATGAGAGACTCCCCCCTGGGCACACAGAAAACTAGGTGACTTGGAAGGCGCTGAACAGACTGTGCTCTGGCATCATGAGATGCAGAGCCAACCTTAAGAAATGGGGCCACAAAGTGGAGTCCACGACATGCGAGTGTGGAGAAGAGCAAACCACAGACCACCTATTACAATGCAACCTGAGCCCTGCCACATGCACAATGGAGGACCTTCTTATAGCAACACCAGAGGCACTCCAAGTGGCCAGCTACTGGTCAAAGGACATTTAATAGAATGCCAAGTTTGCAAACTTTGTGTTTTGTTTGGTTGTTTGTTTTTAATGCAGTACAGCTGTTTGGTTTGCTCCTGACATGATAAAAAAACAAACAAACATTGGAAGCATTCTGTGTTGCACCCACTCATTGGGTGAAGAGGCTCACATTGACTGATGCCTCAGTACCTTTCTCTCCACGCAGTGAAGAGGACATTCAGAATTGGGTTTATCTCTTGCCGCTGGCCAGACAAGATTAGGAACATGTGACAGAAAGAAGAGAAATCTATCCAACCTCTTCTGGCTCCACTCCAGTCCCTTCCCTTGCCTCACCCAGGTTAGGTTGCTTCACTCCTATCTTCAGTGACTGAATTTCTGTCTTGACTTTCTTCTGTTCCTCACAAATTTTCTTTTGATAACAAGTTTGTCCCTGGAGTGCCTGTATGTCACACTGATGTGCCAGGTCCAATCTTCACCTGCCAAATGTGTTGGACTACATCCCATCATCACCCAGACAAGAAATGTTGGATGCGGTAGTCCACCAAGTATGAAAAGCACCAGCTTGGGGAATGCTGTAGTCCGTTAATGAACCTTGAGTGACATAGGCAGGTATGTGATATGCATTTCTGGCATTTTGCAGGTCTTCTTCAGCAAAGACAGAAGCAGAGTTCAGCTTGTCATTGATGGACTGAGAGCTCAGGAGAAGTCGCTGCCAACAACTGGAGACCCTTGGGTCCCTGTCGTTTTCTATGTGGGTGGAGCTCCTGTGGAGAAAGCCAAGGCTCACATACCGGTATGCAATAGACTATTTAAGAAACTATTCTATTTGCTGATCTTAATCTGGTATTTCCTGCCTCACCAAAAAACTACTGTCATAGGAATTCATAGAGAAGGTGTTCTCTGCTCTTTATCATCAAGTTGATATAATTTTTAAATCACATAATATTGGTGGATAAGTGGACATTTCATGCATTGGCCACCAGCTATAATAATCCACAAAACTTTACATTTCAGCTCAATTCTCATGATACCTCTAGTTAAAAAAGAGGTAAAAGATTTTGGAGCGGAGGCCCATGTCTTGATAGAATCATAGGATCCTAGAATTGGAAGAGACCTTGTGGGCCATCCAGTCCAACCCCCTGCCAAGAAGCAGGAAAATCACATTCAAAGCACCCCCAACAGATGGCCATCCAGCCTCTGTTTAAAAGTCTCCCTAGAAGGAGCCTCCACCACACTCCGGGGCAGAGAGTTCCACTGCTGAACACCTCTCACAGTGAGGAAGTTCTTCCAAATGTTCAGGCGGAATTTTCCTTAGGGCATGATGGGAAAGCACTTGTGTACTTTCCCATCATGCCCTAAGCCAGCGTTTCTCAACCTGGGAGTCAGGATCCCTGGGGGGGTCATGAGGGGGTGTCAGAGGGGTCACCCAAGACCATCAGAAAACACAGTATTTTCTGTTGATCCTGGGGGTTCTGTGTGGGAAGTTTGGCACAATTCTATCCTTGGTGGGATTCAGAGGGTTATTTTAGTGTGGGTGAACTATAAATACCAGCAGCTACAACTCCCAAATATCAAGGTCTATTTTCCTCAAACTCCTCCAGTGTTCACTTTTGGGTATATTGGGTATTCTTGCCAAGTTTGGTCCAGATCCATCCTTGTTTGAGTCCACAGTTCTCTCTTGATGTAGGTGAACTACAACTCCCAAACTCAAGGTCAATTTCCACCAAACTGTTCCAGTATTTTCTGGGAGTTCTGTGTGCCAAGTTTGGTTCAGTTCCATTGTTTGTGGTGTTCAGAATGCTCGTTGATTGTAGGTGAACTATAAATCCCAGCAACTACATCTCCCAAATGACAAAACCAATCCCACCCCCCACCCCCCCACACATCCCAATAGTATTCAAATTTGGGCATATCTGATATTTGGGATTTGTAAATACATCCTGCCTATCAGATATTTACATGAGGATTCATAACAGTAGCAAAATAACAGTTCTGGAGTAGCAACGAAAATAATGTTATGATTGGGGGGTCACTACAACAGGAGGAACTGTACTAAGGGGTTGTGGCATTAGGAAGGTTGCCCTAAACAGCCTGATCTTTCTATGACATCACGCCGCTGCCCACACCAAAACACCTGCTTCTTCTGTCTACAGGATGCTTCTGCTTCCAGCTTTAAGGGCTGCCTCAGACACTTGAAACTTGACAGGAAGCCCCTGGTCTCGCCATCCCGCACATTTGGTGTGACCCCTTGTTATGTGGGCCCTTTGGAAAGCGGCGTCTTTTTCACGGCTGAAGGGGGATACTTGACTCTAGGTATTATATAAGCCATCTTGCCTGAGATCGTCCCCCAACTGCTCCCAATTGATCATTGCATGTCATTTTCCTTCTGCTGCCCTGATAACGTTTTATATATTTTTGGCCTCCCAGACCAATCCGTGGCGATTGGACAGGACTTTGAGCTGATGCTGGAGATTCGTCCACGGAGCGCCTCTGGTCTTATTTTTCACATAGGAACAAAACGAAGAAACTACCTCAGGCTATATTCAGATAGCCAAAAGGTAAGCCAACAAAGCAGCGATTTATGAGGAAACATTTTGTTAGGGTTGCCTGAGATTGTACCAGAGTGGATTTGTAGTCAATTAGGATTCCCAAGTGTTTTGTTTTCCACAGGATGGCCCGTACTTGGGAGCTTGAAGTCCAGTCCTATAATGGTGCCATTTGGTAACCCTAACCTTCGTATTTCTTGACTTCAGAGTATGCATCAACCATGCTTCCAGCACACCGACCTCTGAGCAGTTGATGTGCAAAAAAGTGACCTTGTGTACCAAATGCTTGGGGTCCACTTGTTGGGATTGTGACTGGGTGGCACTACTCTTCTTCCTACTTCTCAGTGAGACAGAACAGCTCCAAACTGTGCTTCACCTTCTTCTATATGTTGTCTGCATTGCTGAAAGCAGGAAGATTGAGCAATGGCCACACTCACAATAGGTGGATCACTATCTGATGCCATTTTGCTGGACAGTCAATGCTCTGGGGTTGGTCTTTTCTAAGCACAGCTTGCACTAACCTTTGGAAAGAGAAAATGTTGGCTGGACTCAGAACAGATGAAGATTTAGTAGGCAGCAAAATGGTGAGAGGGTCTCTTTGAGTTGAGCCTTTTAAGGTTTGCCAATCGTGGGGGACTAGAGTGTTACAGTATATGATTTTGTAAGTCTTGACAAGAATCATCTCTTGCTTATATGTGTGTGTTGAGGAAGAACCACTCCCTGATTAGGATGTATATCAGGTGAGGTTTTCTTGATGCAGGTCGTGGGTGAAATGAAGTAATCAGAGATGGAACTATGCTACAAGGTTTGCTGGAAAGAAGCAGATTAATGCATTGTTTTGTAAGTTTGTTTTCTTCTGCAATGGACAATGTGTTTGTCAAGGCTACTGTATTTTTCCTTTATAAAATACATGTGCTGACTACTCAAGAGTAAAGACATTTTTCTTTTATACTCTGTGTACTTCAACTTGGGGTCTGAAGCTGGGAAGACTACTGTGTATTTTCAATATAAACTAATGAACCGCAACATAGAGTGCTTGCAAGTGATCTGAAAACAACAGAATAGTGACTGCTGAGAAGTGGGGCAGGCTATAGGGAATTTGTGACTTTGTGGAGTCCTGTCCTCTAAGAACATAAACATCTGCTAAACAATCCCTGCATGTTGCAGATAAATTTGGGTTGGGCACACTTCTTTTGCTGGACTTCTCTGACCTGGATATGGCCTTGTATTCATCTCCACCAGTGGATCCTCCAGAAGATCCCAATCAGGTGGGCCAAGGATGAGAAGTCCTAAACAAACCCAAAGACAGCTTAGCTAAACTCATAATTTTCAAAAGCCTTTTTATTTGGGAATTCTGAAGTTTGTAGAGAAGAGATCAGTGGCCATACACAAGCTTTGTAAAAAAAAAAGTCTAGAATGCAATTCTGGATCTCTAAATCCTTCCTTTGCTCCCTTAGGTCACTGTGATCGCAAACACTGGTGCTGGAGAGTTCTCCACCTTTGTGGCTCAGCCTTCACTCTGCGATGGCCAGTGGCACACAATAGCAGGTAAATTACCTTTCAACAAATTGGGTGAGGTCTGCAGTCGTTTGACAGGAAGAAACTGCCTTGAGTTCTGCAAAATCTGACTTCCTTTCCATGTCATATTGAGTTTCACTGACTCTCACCTTACAAGGCATTTCTTCAGAATGAGTGTTGTGTCCAACCATAACATGTCAACTTCAGCACACTTGAGCTGGTGGAAAACAGTTCTCATTCAGCCTTTATAGCCAAGCATTTGTTTCCTTCCTCAAAGGGCTATTGATTTTGACTAAAAAGTAGCCATTCAGAATTGTTCCTGTGTTTTGTACTAACAAAAAAGGCGATTGTCAGAAGAAGTCAAGATTACAAGACTTGCGAACATTCAACCATACACATTTGCACTTATCTTTTAATCTGTCCCAAACCTACAACCAAGAAATATTCATTTCCTTCTTTGCTGTTGTAGGCATCACCTGGATCACTGGTACTGGCAATATCAGTGAGAATTCATTTTGTCTGAAACAGGTTTTCCACCCATTTTTGTGAGTTAGGTCAATAGATTCTGGTCCAGCCAATTCAGTGCACCCTAATTCTTTTGCCAAACATTGACCCAATCCACTTATCAGTTGTGCCAAAGGCTGCTTTGTGTATTATAATTTCTCAACAAGCCTGGCTATAGATTAACGTGTCTGCTTTCTTTCCCAGTCATGAAAAGCAGCAATGTGATCCAGTTAGATGTGGATACAGAAGGAAATTACACAGTGGGACCTAACCAAGCTGACACAGCTGCTATCAAAGAAAACGTCTACCTCGGTGGAATGCCAGGTATGTAGTTTGGGCAAGAAGAGCATGGCCGGAGAGTTGGGGAGTGGGATACTGGCTGCTAATCATTGCCAGGATTTAATTGTAGAGTACATAACCAACACTATATCATCACAAACATAACCTCTCTCATCTGGTTTTGGAAGCTAAGCACAGCCAGGTCTGATTAATATAATTTGTATTTGTATGCTTTATGTTTAATGTGGCATTGAATACTGCCAGTCTGGAAGCCGCTGAGTCCCCTTCGAGGTTGAGATAGAGCGGGGTAGAAATGCAGCAAATAATAAATAAATTTGGATGAGAACACAAGAAGGAACACCACGATCTCTAGTCAGAGGAAAGAATGCATCTGGCAATTCTGGAGAGCCATAAGGTTAGCTAGAGAAAATTAGAAGGGAGCTGTATCTATATAACTGGGATTATTATTATTATTATTATTAACTTTATTTGTACCCCGCTAGCATCTCCCGAAGGACTCGATGCGGCTTACAAAGGCCAAGGCCTCAAACACAACATAACAATACAAACCTAAAGCAAATTAAAAACAATTAAAGCAATATTAAACAGCAAAACAACAAGCAATAAACAATACACCAAAACACAATAAAACTGGGCCGGGCCAGAGTAAAGGGTACAGAATTAAAAGTGCTGATGTGACAGGTGATATGTAAGGATTATAGGGTAAGTATAGTGTGCAGAGTGCGGCAATCTTAGTTCTAATAAAGTGCTTCTGGGACTTGGTATTGGATTTCCTATTCTGGAAAGGCACATCAGAACAGCCAGGTCTTCCAAGTTCTTTCTGAAGACTGCCAATGTAGGGGCCTGTCTAAGATCTTTGGGGAGGGTGTTCCAGAGTCGGGGGGCCACCACAGAAAAGGCCCTGTCTCATGTCCCCACCAAACGTGCTTGCGACGCAGGCGGGATCACGAGGAGTGCCTCTCCAGATGAACGGAGAGAACGCGTGGGTTCGTAGACGGAGATGCGATCACGCAGGTAGGGTGGTCCCAAACCGTTCAGGGCTTTGTAGGTAAGCACCTGCACCTTAAATTGGGCTCGGAAGATAAACGGCAGCCAGTGGAGCTCCTTAAACAGGAGGGTTGACCTCTCTCATCCTGACGCAAAACATCAGGATGAGTGAACATGTTAGTTGAAGGTGGTGGATTCAATGGGTGTACTCGTCAGGACAAAAAGGATTTAGTAAAGGTAAAGGTTTTCCCCTGACATTAAGTCCAGTCGTGTCCGACTCTGGGGTGTGGTGCTCATCTCCATTTCTAAGCCAAAGAGCCAGCGTTGTCCATAGACACCTCCATGGTCATGCGGCCAGCATGACTGCATGGAGCGCCGTTACCTTCCCGCCGAAGTGGTACCTATTGATCCTCACATTTGCATGTTTTCGAAGTGCTAGGTTGACAGAAGCTGGGCCTAACAGCAAGAGCTCCCCCTACTCCCTGGATTCAAACCTGCGACCTTTTCGGTCAACAAGTTTAGCAGCTCAGCGGTTTAACCCACTGCACCACTGGGGACTCCTTAAAAAGGATTTAAGGCATCATTATTTGTATGCAGCAATTGATTGAATGGATTGAGCGATTGAATGAATCAGGATTAGCCAACTGGACAACAGGCTATGTCTTTTCCCAATATGAGGAGTCTGAGACTGTGGAAGCTTTTGCTGTTTGGATGCTTTCAACTACTCTTCCTACACTCCATAACCTTTGGCTATGCTGACTGTGGCCGATAGAGTCTGACAAAGGGTTATACATGTTTACCTTTGGAATAGCGGTTCTAGCAGCCAATAGTTTCGTTTTGATTTTTGCTGCATATGCCTGCTTTTCATTGAGTGTGTGTAGCTTAGGTGGAGAAGCTAAGCTAACTTACTTTCAAAACATTATAGGGGTCAATAGAAATACAGAGCCCTGTTGCCCTGTTTTCAGTAAGTTGGGGACAGATTTAGTTTTTGGAATGGAGCTAGGTTTGCCCAATGAATTGTTATTCAGACCTCTTAACCTCTGAGGATGCTTGCCATAGATGCAGGCAAAACATCAGGAGATAATTCTTCTAGAACATGGCCATATAGCCTGAAAAACCTACAACAACCAGATCGTTATTCCATTTGTCACAACTTTCACGAGCATTTCAATATTTTACATGGGGCTAAGCCAAGCATGGGCAAACTTCGGCCCTCCCTCCAGGTGTTTTGGACTGCAACTCCCACAATTCCTAACAGCGTGGGAGTTGCAGTCCAAAACACCTGGAGGGAGGGCCGAAGTTTGCCCATGCCTGGGCTAAGTCATCACCACCTCAAAATTAGTTGTTGGAATGACTGCTGTGTTAACAAAGCGATGGGCAAATGAAAAGCCAAAGGTATTAACAATATTTTGTTTTCTCTTCTCCAGAACTTAGTTTTGCTCTTCCTACACCGCTCCACACAGCTCAATTCCCATCCTACGTTGGCTGCATGCGGAACTTGGCGATTAACCGGAACCAGATTGAGCTAAGGCAAGCTGGGAAAGTGAGGGGCTCCGTGGGGCATAATGGGTGTCCCCTCATGTAGCCACTGTTTCTGTACAAGTGCAAAGCCAGGACTAAGGAAATTTGCACCACTCTCCACAAAGGTCCTCTTGTAGCCAGCTTTTCCTTGCTACCAGGAAACACACTCAGTGTTTCATACCGACAACAGGTGCTTCCAGCCGAGTGGGCTTAGTATTGATTTCTGAAACATTTCCTCCCTTGTGTCAGCGGTGAAGTATTCTGAATAGAGAAAGGGATGTGCATAGTGCGTATTTCTAAAAGGCTGTCAAACATACTCACTATAAAATTTTACTGAAAGGTCTCTTCGCATTTCACCAGGTTGAAATGTTCAAGGGACAGGAAGTAATGATTTAAACATACCTGTATATGATTACCTAATTGGCAATTTTATTTTGTAATTCCTAAACAGCTTGGGTCACGAGAACAAAATCTGGGAACAAAATCAGTTTGCAGGCTGAAATAATGAGAAATCTTGGCCACTTGGAGATTCAAAGCCATAGAATCAAAGAGTTGGAAGAGACCTCATGGGCCATCCAGTCCAACCCCCTGCCAAGAAGCAGGAATATTGCATTCAAATCACCCCTGACAGATGGCCATCCAGCCTCTGTTTAAAAGCTTCCAAAGAAGGAGCCTCCACCACACTCCGGGACAGAGAGTTCCACTGCTGAACGGCTCTCACAGTCAGAAAGTTCTTCCTCATGTTCAGATGGAATTTCCTTTCTTGTAGTTTGAAGCCATTTTGTTCTCGCTTTCCCAACTGTCAATAGTTACGCTTTTGGCAACTAAGGAATTAAAGTGCCTGTAATATTTTCCCCCAATTTCAACTTAATGAGCGGAAATCCTGATATTATGTTGTCGAAGGCTTTCATGACCAGAATCACTGGGTTGCTGTGAGTTTTCAGGGCTGCATGGTCCAAACGCATTCTCTCCTGACATTTCACTCACATCTATGGCAGGCATCCTCAGAGGTTGTGCGGTATAGTTTCCAATATACCTCACAGCCTCTGAGGATGCCTGCCATAGGTGTGGGCAAAACATCAGGAGAGAATGCTTCTTGAACAGGGCCATACAGCCTGGAAAATTCACAGTGACCCAATTTCTGAGCAAAGGATAAGTAAAAATGTACTATTATGGCAGCCTGAATGTTAGAAATACAATGAGCTTTTTTTGTTGTAAGCTACATATGAAGCGTAATACATTCCTTAGGAAACTTCCAAGGTGCTTATTTCTGGCCCAAAGCAGGAAGAGGAAGAGTCCTCAGTAGCCGCTTGCAGGGAAGGAAAGGGCAGCTGGTTCTCGCGCCCCTCTCTCCTTCTTGGGCCCAATGCCTTCAATGCTCCTTACATTCACTAACACAACAGTATATGGGTCACTTGTGCACTTAGAAATGTCCTTATATAAATATATATATATATTTGTATATATCTCACCACATGGGACAAAATATTGGTTCTGAAAGGACTTTATAACTTATCAGTATATTGGTTTTAATGTTGGGGTACATATTGTAAAATGGATTTAACAAGTCTTGGTTTCTCTTTCAACAAATGTAATTTTATCTGTTTTGGAGCTGTACTATTAAGGCATGAAACTCTGTAAATCACTGGTACATACTTTTAATTCAAATAAAGTTTTATGGTCTATACTTTGTAAAAAAAAGGCACAGAATGTTCTTTTGTACAGAGTTATCTAATGCCGACGATGGGGAGCGCACTTGTTGAAACAATCTCAGAATCATAGAATTGGAAGAGACCTCGTGGGCTATCCAGTCCAACCCCCTGCCAAGAAGCAGGAAAATCACAAAGCACTCCCGACAGATGGCCACCCAACCTCTGCTTAAAAGCTGCCAAAGAAGGAGCCTCCACCACACTCCGGGGCAGAGAGTTCCACTGCTGAATGGCTCTCACAGTCAGGAAGTTCTTCCTGATGCTCAGGTGGAACCTCCTTTCCTGTAGTTTGAAGCCATTGTTCCGTGTCCTAGTCTCCAGGGCAACAGAAAACAAGCTTCCTCCCTCCTTCCTCTCACATATTTATACATGGCTATCATATCTCCTCTCAGCCTTCTCTTCAGCAGGCTAAACATGCCCAGCTCTTTAAGCCACTCCTCATAAGGTTTGTTCTCCAGACCCTTGATCATTTTAGACACCTTTCTCTGGACACATTCCAGTTTGTCAACATCTCCCACAAATTGCAGTGCCCAGAACTGGATACAGTATTCCATGTGTTTTCTGACCAAGGCAGAATAAAGGGGTAGCACGACTTCCCTGAATCACGACTTCCCTGAATCATGACACTAGACTCCTATTTATGCAGGCCAAAATCCCATCGGGTTTTTTAACTGCCGCATAACATTGTTTAACTTGTTGTCCATGAGGATTCCATCATCTTTTTCACACGTACTGCTATCGTGCCATGTGTCCCCCATTCGGTATCTTTGCATTCCATTTTTTCTGCCTAAGTGGAGTATCTTCCATTTGTCTCTGTTGAATCTCAATAAATCAGGATGCCATGCCAGTTCACACTACAAAAGAAATCTATGGAACAGTTCTCCGAACCCATTTTGTTTAAAATTGCTAGAAATGTTCAACGCAGAAGAGTTCAGGCAGGCTACTTTCCCTTTAATTTGGACAAGCCCTAAATATGTCCTTGTTCCCCATCTACTGCTTTAGTATCATATAGCTAGTACCTGCTATTCTCACAACAGCATTTCTGAGAACTTCATTATGACCCCAAATGGGAAAAATGTGGTCTAGCATCCTGCCTGGTCTGTGCAACTTAGAATTTTACTCTTCAACACGCAAAGGGTACCAACCAGATGCCCGTAATCCACACACACTTTAGAGGAGGAAGATTATTGGAGGATGGATAAGCCAACTAAGGCTTCTGATATAATTGCTGGAAAATTGAGGGTCCACATAATGAGTTCTGCCCACAGAAAAGTTTTCTTTTTTCCTCCAGAAAACCAGGATGCGCACACATAAATAGTTATTTAATCAATTTCATTGTTGTTTTTGAGTATTTCAGATTATGTGAAAACATACAGTAGTAGAAATAAAGCACATAGCTTTACAGAACCAGAAGACACTTCTCACCATTAAGGCTACTAGATCCAAACTGTCAAATAAATCATCCTGTTAGGTCCAGATGAGGCCTCAAAGGAGCATAAAGTAACTTTTGAGAAGGGGTCTTGTAATTAATTGCTTGTAATATTTGTTAAATGTGCCACCTTAGTGATATATCTGAATTAACTCCAACCCCAGAATTACAAGTAAACCAAATCATTTCTTAAGTGGTAAAGAAACACACCCATTTAAGAGTGCAGCAAGTTGGGAAGAAGGTCAAAATACACAGCAGTAGTTTGGCAGAGAGATCCTTTACTTATAGTTTCAGTACATGACGTTACCTAGCGATCCTGCTTTCCTTATAGTTAGTATCTAGGAGGACCCATAAGACACAGGTGGGAGGCCTAATCTAAGCTCATGTCTTCCTCTTCGTCCTTCTTCTCCTTTGACTCTCCTTCCTTTTCATCAGATTTCACGTTGTTTTGCATTGCTTTTGCAAAGGCCTCCACATCTGAAACCAAAGGGCAATAAATTGTAATCTATCCAAAGAAGTTTTTACAAGTTCTCTTCCAAAAATGCCATATATACCAGACATGAGCAAACTTCGGCCCTCCAGGTGTTTTGGACTTCAACTCCCACAATTCCTAACATTGAATGCAATGATCAGCTAAAAGGCACAGTTCAACTAATACTTGCAATCCCAGCCTTCTCCTACATCATAACAAAGAGCCATAAAGATTCAAAACCACAGAAAGATATCCCATTCAGTAGCCACTAGTCCAAGAGCATCTCACTGCAGTCTTGTGATAAAGAAGCTGAACAAAACCCCCTGCCCCCCAAATCACCCTCATCACTACTTAAGGCAAGTTCATAATTAAAAGATGCAGGGCCCAGAGGACCTCCCAAGACCACATTTGAGCTGGCAAGAGGCGTTTTACTTCATTGACAGCCATTAAGTGGCTCCAGTTCCATTGATGGCGATGAAAGAAACTTACCCCCTTTATTTGCTGCATCTACAGCCTCTGCTGGTAAGCCAAACTGACTCATCAAAGGTCCCAGCTGCCCAGAAGCCAAGGCTGCGCTGAACATACTCAGTGCCTGTAAAGAAAGAAAGGGCTAGTTCAAAATCTAAGATTTATGTCCAGTTCAGGTAGGCATCAAATGGCTCGATCTTCTAAAATATATATATATCCCAAGAGGAAGAGGGTGTTAGGGACAATAATCTAGGCTCACAAACAAGCACTGCCTGCCATTTTAGCCAGGCTTCAAAAAATAGCCCCTTGTTTGAATTGTCTAAAAAAGCCAGTATCTTTTTGTAGGCTGCAGTAGAAGTATAAGGTTTCTAGAAATTTTGAACCCAAGGAGGAAAATCCCCCTTTTTAGGCTTTCGGGGGAAAGAAACTAGAATTTGTTTATAAACATCCAGTTCTACACTTTTGAACAGTTCAAGCATTCTTCCTGGTCAAGCTGAGTAGAAAATATTAATAATAATAATAATAATAATAATCATCATCATCATCATCATCTATATACTGTATATACTAGAGTATAAGCCTAGTTTTTCAGCCCCTTTTTTAGGCTAAAGAAATTCCCCTCGGCTTATACTCGAGTCAAGGTTACTTATTATTTTACTCTGTTATTAGTATTATTTTATTACATTTATTATTTTACTCTATTATTATTATTATTATTATTACATTTACATTATTTTACTCTATTATTTTATTACTTTTTATTTTACTCTATTATTATTACATTTATTATTTTCTCTATTATTGTTATTATTACATTTATTACTTTATTATTACCAATATTATTAAATTTCCATTATTTACTCTATTATTATTTTTATTACATGTTACTGCATTTATTATTTTACCCTATTATTATTGGTAATAGGTAAGCACATTTACATTGAAGGAGGTTAGAATAATGGTTTAATCAGAGTTGGGTAGTCTTCTCTTAAATTACAGTTGTATGTAAATACTCAAAAACATTTAACCTACTGATGATTACCAGTACAAGCTAAATTTCTCACCCTCGGCTTATACTCGAGTCAATACGTTTTTGCAGTTTTTTGTGGTAAAATTAGGTGTCTCGGCTTATATTCAGGTCAGCTTATACTCGCATATATACGGTAAATAAAAATGTAATGTTCGTTTGTGGGATTAACATGACTCAAAAACCACTGGGCGAACTGACACCAAATTTGGACACAATACACCTATCGGGCCAACGAGTGACCATCACTCATAAAAACACTGAAAAACACAGCGGAAGAGACTTAAGAAGCCAAAAAATAAAATAAAAAACATTAGAGCTCATGCGCAAAACCACATATATACACATATGCACAAATATATATACACACACAAAAAACACATATACACAGACTGGGCCACAGCAACGCGTGGCAGGGGATGACTAGTAATAATAATATAATCTATATAAATAAAAATGCAATGTTTGTTTGTGGGGTTAACAAATAAAAAACCACTGAACGAATTGACACCAAATTTAGTCACAATACACACTTCAGGCCAATGAGTGACCATCACTCAAAAAACATTGAAAGACACAGCAGAAGAGGCTTAAAAAGCCGTAAAAGCCCCAAAATATACATTACAACGCATGCACAAAACCACATATATATATACGCAAACACACATATGCACAAATATATACACACACAAAACACATATACACAGACTGGGCCACAGCAATGTGTGGTAGGGGATGGCTAGTAAATAATGTTATTTGTACCCCGCCACCATTTCCCTGAAGGGACTTGGGGTGGCTAACAAAGGACAGCAAAATGCTGCGCATAAATAGTACCTAGACCTAAAAACAATAAAAACATGAAATTACAATAAAACATTAACATTCACAAAACACAGTAATAGCTGCAGATAAAAACAGGTTGTTTTTAATTGACACATCCCGTGGCAAGGTGATACCAGCAATAAATCCTCAGACAGCCCTTAAAAATCTACTCAAGATCAAAGCTTAGTTTGAAAAGCCATGTTTTTAAACTGGATTAGAAGGTTTGAAACAAGGGGGCTAACCTAATCTCTCTAGGGAGGACATTCCAGAGCCAGGGCGCCACCACCGAGAAGGCCCTCTCTCTCATCCCCACTAACCGTATTTGAGATGGTGGTTCTCCTGCAAGTTCTCTCTTACTGAATAGTATCATATTTTTACCTGCTGGAACTGTGGAGAAGTCAGCGTATTCTGGATCTCATCTGCCGTCTGTGGAAGAGATTCCCCCGAAGGGAGGTAAGGCAGCAAACGCTCCTGAACCTCCGTATTTGCCAAAATGGGTGCCATTATTTCAGGGGTCAGCACAGTGGACAGATCAACTGGAGAAGAAGAGAGTATGATTATTTTATGAGCTAAAAACCCACCAGGAATTCGCTAAAATAATCTAGAAAGACTTCTGAAAGCTCAAGGTATAATTTAGACACCACCACATTCCCTTGTACCTTGCTGCCCTCCTGCACCCGCTGGCACGTTCATGGTTGCCAGGATGGTCTGGAGGTCGCTCAGCTGGATGGGCTGGGTGGGGCTTGTGGCGGCACTGGTTCCATTTCCTGAGCTCGGAGCAGGACTGGGGCTGGCAGCAGTGGCAGTGGTAGAGGCGGCAGGAGCTGTGGGCGCAGGCGTCACCCGAGTGGAAGAAGTACTGGAAGATGGCGTCACCGCTGCGGATTGGCTGCGAGAGCTAGAAGGGAATTGTTTTATTAAATTAATCTTTGCAAACATGATGCTGAGGTGGGCTTTTTTGGGGGTGGGGGGAGTTTACAATACAGACACTGATATACTTTTAAACCACCCCTTTGGGGAGAGAGGGTGGGTTATTATTTATTTATGCCGCTCTGAGTCGCCTTCGGGCTGATATGGGCAGGATAGAAATAGTGTAACTAAAATAAATAAATAAGTTATTTATTTATTCACAGCATTTATATTCACCCCAAAGGAGACTCAGGGCGGATCACAGAACACATACACGGCAAATATTCAATGCTGTTAAACAGACAGGATAGACAACAGTTAGAGGTATTATGCCAGCATTTTTCCCAACTTCGGCATCCTGGAGTTTGTGCTTGATTCCGGCCACAGGGAGGTGCTGTCTCTCCATCCTCTATGACGAAGAGCCCTTGAACACAGGCTTTCTCCTTCCTTAGGTAGACAGGAAGCTGTGCTAAAGGTCGGGTGCTCACCCCAACCGAGGCCTCGAACAGCCAACCTTTCAATCTGTAAGATCTATTGCTGCTGGTAATTAACCAGCTGTGCTAAAGCCTGGCCATCATCATCATCATTATTGTATTAAAAGAGTGGCGGGAAAATCATTAAAAGTATTTTCTCCACTTCCAGTATAAACATTATTCTTTAATTAGTATCACATTGAAAGGTATCCTGAAGCTGCCGCTGCTATTATGATTATGATTATTGAAGCCCAAGAGTTATGGCTGTGTTTACAACCTTGCCAGTCCTCCCAGATCTCCCTGTTATCCCTTTTATCATCTCTAGCCAACTTTCCCCCATGAGATTCCAAACCTTTGTATCCAAAAATCAAATTAGACCATGGTCTTCTGTATTAGATTGGTACAACAAAAGCTGCCTTCCTGCGGGTTCATCCTAAAGCAACAGAGCTAACAGTTAAGGGGCTCCAACAGGTTTAATATAGTGGCTGTCTGGTGCAGGCTCACACAAGTGCACCTCATTGGAACATATAATGAACAAGAACATGTAAAGTTGAAATATTTCAATGGAACTTGAGCTGTTTCCAGTATTTAGTTATATCTTCTTTGCTATTAAAAGCAATTACAAGCTCTGGATCTTCTTACCTTGAAGAGGAACTGCTGGTTGGAGGCCCTCCGCTTCCTAGAAGACTAGCCAGACCAGGACCTGTGAGGGCACCAAGGCCACCTTTTGCAAGAAACAAAAGAGCATCCACTTAGGCACTGGTTTCCTTTTAGAAAAAAATCTAATACACTGTTATCTGAACATCTTTATCTACTTTAAATGTGTCTGATTTGCAGTACCCATGCATATGTTACAAGATACAGATGTGTGGTTTATTTTCATAATTTCCTTCCTGAGACTAGAGGCTTTCATGTCTTCATCTCTCAGGGCACGTAAGATAAACAAAGGGGCTTAGGCTATATAAACATTGCATCTGTCGCCAACACTCGTTTCCCCAGGATTCTAGCAATCATATCCACTGAAAAATGAAATTTTCCTCTGGGTATATCTGCCATTCCATAAGTAAGTGGCATTTTCTCACTTTCTTATACCCCTTATCCAGTTTGTGACTCCAATCGGGCCTAACCCAGGCAAATGCTAATATTGGCATACATCTAAAAAAGTATCTTACCAAGTCCACCTAAGCCTGTTGGTCCAATCAGCTGCATGAGCTGGTTATGGCTCATGTTTCCTAGAAGGCTTTGCAAGCCACCTTCACCTAGGAAGAAATTTTAGAAAATGTAAAGCATTACATTCACATGTTCTTACAGCTTCCATTTAAAAACCAGACAATGCTAAATTGACACCAAAAAATGAGGAAAGTCACCGTCAAGATTCTGCTTCCCGCCACTGATATGGGTGCTTCATATTGCTTTTTAAGTATCACTTCCTTAAAGGATTTTGAAACTAACTGTAAGATGCAATCTCTTGGTACTTTATTTATTCTTGCATATGCTGTATTAACTCTGTACGCCATTAGGATTTTTTCATAGACCACGTCTGTTTCCCCTTCTCTGATGAGAGTCGCTATGAGCGTTATCAAATAAGATTTCAGGTCTCCTTTTTCCACACCTTCCTTCAAATCCCTGATTCTTATTACATTTTCATTAGTCTTTAGCTCCAACAAGTCCATTTTATTTAAGACCCCTTCCTGGGATTCCTCCAGATTTGAAATTTTGTCTGAATTTTGGTCTGCTTTTTCCTTCACAGACTTAGACTCCACGGCAATTCTGGATACTTTGGATTCCATCAGTTCTTGACTGTTTGAAATTTTAAAAGTATGTTCCATTGCTTTAATTTCATCTCTCAAAAGCTCTATGCCAGTTTTCAGCTCTTGAAGCATGGATCTAATTTCTAGAAGAACAGGATCTGGTGAAGTAATAGGAAGGCCTATTTTTTTGATGCCATTTCTCATAGACTCCTGGCCCATTTTCAGGTCTTGGATCATAGCCCTTATTTCTAAAGAACAAGGTCAGAAGAGGATGCAGTTAGTTGAGGCTTTTTTTTTTTTTTTGCTTCTCGCCTGCAGAGGTTTCTACTGCATAAGGTCATAAATCCTTTCGGACCCAGTAGTATTTTAGATTTTTTTTCTGCATCTCTTATTCTCCATTTGAGTGGAAATCACTTCAAGGTCATTTTAATAATACTCGGTCAAAACAAAGCTGGGAGAGAGGCAACGAGTATAGTTTACACTTTATTCATATAGATGTCTCTTATTCCATAGTAAAAAGCACCAATTTTAATTCATAGCAGTCCAGAGAGCTGTTATAGAGCAAAATGATATATTTCAAGCTGTGGCGTCCTCTTACGTTTCTGCATGATAACAGGCAGTGTTAAATTGCTCTAGTCCCAGACAAAGTTACTTTCCTCATCTCAGCCAGGAATAAGGAATAAATTGTTGTTTTAAATTCCACGTATGAAAAAAGACAGTTTCCAATGAGCAAGTGCTGATTTTAAAAATAAAAGAATGTCCTTACTTTAAAAGCAGTTGGTTGCTGGGGTTTTTTGCTTGCTTGTTTGTTTGTTTTTTTGAAGGCTCTGTCTTCAGAGACAGGTCATGGCTCTCAGCATAGGCTGGGCTAAACATAAGAAATCTCCTCCTCCTCTGTAACTCTAGCAGCTGTTTCACAAAGCCAGTATCTCCTCTCATCCATTTGATCTTGGCATGAGGGTCGACAGGAATTTTTCTCCAGCTGTCTTCACGCTCACTGGAGCTTGCTTTTCCGCATCTTCCACGTTCAGCAACCAAGACAGAAGTGCTAATTTACTCCTTTGGTATTACTGACATTTTTTTGCCTTTACAGAAAATCTACTTTTATTTTAATTTGATGTTTAAATCAGTTCTATTTGAATATATCATGCTAAAAAGTGATCCAGAAAACAAAAGACTGAAGTATCAAACTGTTATATAAATAAAGTTTATGCAGTAAAGGATTCTGGGGTCAAGTCTGTACCTCCAAGAGCAGAAAGTTCATGGCCCCCACTTCCGCTGCCACCCAGAGCTCCAGGCATCGGTGGGTTGTTGAGATACTCATTCACCTTACGGCAGTGCTCTTCATCTTTCTCTGTCTTGGGTTCCTAAAATAGTAAATTATTGCACTGCAATGGAGAAGTCAAACTTATAACATCAGATTATTCCTAGTAAACATAGCTTCTGTTACATAACAGTAAACTGACAGCAGTCTACAGATAAGAGAAGAGAAACGTGTAGGCCCTTGTGTATTGGGACAGCCTGTGCCTCAAGCCTCTAGAGCAGGGGTCCTCAAACTTTTTAAACAGAGGGTCAGGTCACAGGTCCCTCAAATTGTTTGAGGGTCGGATTATAATTTGAAAAAAGCATGGAATTCCTATGCACACCGTGCATATCTGATTTGTAGTGCAAAAACCACTTAAAAATACAATAATTAAAATGAAGAACAATTTCAACAAATATAAACTTATTAGTATTTCAATGGGAAGCGTGGGCTTGCTTTTGGCTGACGAGATAGGATTGTTGTTGTTGTATGCTTTCAAGTCATTTCAGACTTAGGTTGAACTTGAGCGAGGGCCGGGTAAATTTACTTGGAGGGCCGTATCAGGCCCTTGAGCCTTAGTTTGAGACCCCTGCTCTAGAGAGAAGTCAGGGGATGAGTTGCCTCTAAAGACTTTTCAGAGCCATGAGGAGGAGGGAATTCCAGATCCAAATCTGGATACTGACTTAGCCCCAGAACTAGATGATGATGGAAATGTAACAACATCTCAGCCTACAGAGGCAGAGCAGGAACAAGCTCGGGGTAATGGTTTGCCTCCACTCTGTAATCAACCACCAGCCACTCCTGAGCAGACCCCCAGCTTATGTGAGTCACCAAAAGAGCAGAGGAATCAGAGGCTAAGGTTTGCCTTAAAGGAAGGGCATAGAAATGCTCATTTAGCTGCAAGGGAGCAGCAGAGAGGAACTGACAAAGTGCAGTCAGAATCCAGATCATAGATTTCTGGCTTACTATAAAACAGCAGTGAAAGCTACAGGCCACTTGTGGGAGCAACTTACATTCCTGTTATACCCACTGTTCATATTTCATTGAGAATTTCCATAACTTGACCCCTGCTTTGGATTATTGTTGACCTGTTTGCTCCGGCCTTGACTTGTGCATTTTAACTTTGGATTACTTTCTCAGGATTATCCTTGAACTTGGCATAGTGACTTTGGTGAATACTATTCCCAGCTGTGTTCCTGTATGTTGGTATGGCTGTTAACTGACTGTTGGTCTTTGGGAAACCTGATATCTAGGGTTAGCCAGCACACCTTGAGACTAATGCAATTACAGACCTGCATCCAGAAGAAGAGTCGCTTGGATCCAGCTTTGAATTTCAACACATATACGCGGCCAGTAGTACACTGAGCAACTCTCTTAAACTCACAGTCATCAGGAAAAATAATTAAATCCTAAAAATAGAGGGAAAAAGTACACATTCATTCCAAAAAGTCATCACATCAAGTACACATTCATTTCAAAAAATCTCACAGAACAATTAGGAGGGGCTTCACATGTAAAAGGAAGATGCACAAGTTATGCTTTTGTGGAACCTGAATATCTTCCTTTAGTATGATGCACAAATTATAGAGATATACATCTCTTTTACACAAGGATACCACTTTTAATTATCCCTCCACATATAAGGGAGTTCAGATCTACATAAATAGAAGGTTTGTGAATTTTACTTACATCCTCCACATTCCCGGAAGTCCTGTCTTTCCAACAGAAATGAATGAGGGAATCATCAGTTTGCTGGATGTACACAAGACCTTTCCTTTTATCCGGTGTCACAGTACTGCCTTTCAAAGACATTTTTCCTGCACGAAACTCTACCAGGTATTTGCTAGATGAGCCCCGGGAGCCTGGCACCAGGCTTGGAAATAAAGCCCCAGACGACATCCTGGAAAGAGGCAAAGGTTCATTATTATCTCTCTTCCCTCATGCACAGAGTTTTGTTAACACCCAAATCTATAGATATGCCAGCAAAACAATTTTCAAGAGAACAGACTTTTAGAGTTCAGCATTAGTTTGAGAGAGCCTAAAAAAGAGGCAGACCAAAACAGAATTCTTGCAGAACCTAAATCTTCTCAAACAGATTCCTAGTTAAGCTGAATCACTCCAATAATCATTTCCAACCGACAATGAACTATGCATGGCAGGAAATAGTAAGGGACAACCAGCTCATCTAAGCAGCCACATTCTTGTAGATACTGTGTCTTTTCTTGTTTACTTTGCATACAATGAATACCTCTTTTTTCTCAAGACTAGTACCAACTTTTAAATCCTCCTCTTTGTTGTTGGCAAGCTTTTGACAGGATCTAAGATTTAGATTTAATAGTCAGAAAACATTAAGTATAATTCAACTGAAAAGCCGGAATGGTATACAAGATTAATTTAGGCAGTGTCTACTAAGAAAGGGCTGGAAACCCTTACTGTGATGTACCATCTGCTTGGGGCTGAGAGATACATACACCAGCAGATCATTACAGAGACGATTCTCTTCCAGTTCATTCATTTTGATAGAGGCTTACTGATAATTTTGTGTGCACAAAAAGTGAAAATTAGCCAAGAGATTAAAGAAAAAATGCAAGTCCATAATCCAAATATAGTCAGCAAACCCTTGCATTCAGGCTTTGTTTTCCAAAGCAGCTTCCTCATCTGTCATCTAACTGCTGCTCCATGGTCTCAAATGACATCTATTTTTGCTGGCTACAGCTCAGCTCCCTCAAATATATTCTGACTCCAAAAGCCAAGAGCTCCCCAGTCACCTAAGACCATGACACAAATCATTTTTATGATGCCAGTGATCTGGGGCATATCAAATGATCTTTTGAGTAAGAATGAGTGATGCAAGAGCTGTGATGAGAAAACAGAAGGAAAAAACAGAAGGTGGAAAATTCATCAGGAAAGTATTACTTCTCCAGTTGTTTCTCTTTATAAGCCCAATATTGTTCTCTTTCTCTCAGTAAACTCTTGGCAAGTCAATCCAAAGTCTACTACAATGAGTAAATTCCATTATAGAAAGACATTTTGCACATGTTAGCTAATTCATGCATAAAGGGAAAACATAATTCAGGACGGTGTGTTTGAATCAGGGGTGGGAACGTTGCCAAATATCAGAGACTGTGACTCCAAAAACGTATTTTCAGAAACATTTTATCAAGATTGGAAGTTTACTTTACTTAAAAAAAATCGTGTAACAGGCCTACCACATTAAAATAAAGCCTTTCAGTCTAAATATTGTCCGGGCTTGGCCCCATGTAAGCCACTCCGAGTCCCCATCGGGGAGATGGTGGTGGGGTAGAAATAAAGTTTATTATTATTATTATTATTAAAACAGGTACTCACAGCCTAGGGCTAGTCCTCCAGGTGTTTTGAACTTCAGCTCCAAGAATTCCTGTCCATTGGACATGCTATCAGAATGACCCCGTTGTTGCCCTCTTTCAGGAAACAACCGAAAACTTCCCTATGTTCCCAAGTATATGGTGAAATGAGTGATTGAATACATGGCCTTATGAAATATGGAATGGTTTATGAAAACTCCTTTTAAATTTCCCCTTTACTAATGTAGTTGAAATGTGTCTTATAGGATGGTTATCATTGTGTTTGCAACTATTTGTTTCACACAATTTGATTTGTATCTACAGTGTGGAACAGGCCTGGGCAAACTTGGGCCCTCCAGGTGTTTTGGACTCCAACTCCCACAATTCCTAACAGCCGGTAGGCTGTTAGGAATTGTGGGAGTTGGAGTCCAAAACACCTGGAGGGCCCAAGTTTGCCCAGGCCTGCTGTATACATACACAAACATATTTACACAAACAGATATAGAATCCAGCTATCACTAGACATAACCTTCATCCAAAAGACTGCAACCATATTGGCCACCAATGTTTGTACTGGCCCTTTAAATAGAAAGACTGAACTGCGCATGCTCAGTGGCCACAAGAGGGAAAAGGGGGGGATGAGAGGGAGAAGATCATGGCGGAGAAGCATGAAGGCATGGGGAAAGGCCCAACGCGGCCCTCACGCCTTCCTCCCCGATCCTGTCTTCCTCCCTTCCTCTCCTCCGCCTTACCTTCAGCTTCTCTCTCCTCAGAGCCTCTTCCAAAATCTGCCTCTCTCGCTCCTTCCTTCCGCTTCCCTCTGGCCAAACCGGAAACCCGCCCCCTCCCGCCCTCCTCCTCTTTGATTGGTCGGCGAGCTCTCCTTCACTCCTGTCATTCAAGCCCCGGCGCGAGGCCGAGCTGTCCAGGCGCGACCGGCATGCACCGCGCTGCCTCTATTGTGCTGTGTCACGCCGGCAAGGGGGGAAAAAAGGAGGAGGAGCGCGCGGCCTCTAGCGGCCGCCGTGGGAATCGCAAGGACATTGCGTCATCACCCTGGTTATGACTTCACCCATGCCCAGGGGAAATTGCAGCTGAATATAATACACCTTTATTTGCAGAATATTGCCCACTTGGGTGGCAGGAAGAAGGAGACCTTTGCATGCTAATTGTTCAGTGTATACAAACGTTGTTTCATGCACATTATTTAAAATGTTGCATAAAATTGCATTCAGGCTATTATTTTTATTATTATTATTATTATTATTATTATTAATAATAATAATAATAATAATAATAACAATAAGGCGCAGGTTTGCAGCTTGGGAGTGATCCTGGACTCATCGCTGAGCCTGGAACCCCAGGTCTCGGCGGTGGTCAGGGGAGCTTTTGCACAATTAAAGCTTGTGCGCCAGCTGCGCCCGTACCTTGGGAAGTCTGACTTGGCCACGGTGGTCCACGCTCTGGTTACATCCCGTTTAGACTACTGCAACGCTCTCTACGTGGGGTTGCCTCTGAAGACTGCCCGGAAGCTTCAATCAGTCCAACGCGCGGCAGCCAGATTGCTAACAGGAGCGGGGTACAGAGACCATACGACCCCTCTGTTACGCCAGCTCCACTGGCTGCCGATTAGCTTCCGTGCACAATTCAAAGTGCTAGTTTTGGCCTATAAAGCCCTAAACGACTCCAGCCCAATTTACCTGTCCAAACGGATTCTCCTCTATGAACCATCAAGGTTATTAAGATCTTCCAGGGGAGCCCTGCTCTCGGTCCCACCACCCTCGCAATCACGGTTGGTGGGGACGAGGGACAGGGCCTTCTCGGTGGTGGCTCCCCGGCTTTGGAACTCCCTCCCACTAGAAATTAGATCTGCTCCCTCCCTCCTGACGTTCAGGAAACTACTAAAGACCTGGCTCTGGAATGTGGCATTCGAGGACTGAATCTATAACCTCCGTCCACAAGGAAGGAGGATGATGAACTGTGACTATGACTATGACTGTGACTATTGACGACTTGGCTTGAATAATTGTGATGACGATGTTTTTATTGTACTTTATTGTACTATTTTAAGCTGTAATGATGTTGCACTCTGTTGTACTTATATATTATTGTATTTACATATATGTTGTAAACCGACCTGAGTCCCTCGTTGAGGTGAGAAGGCCGGTATAGAAAACTTCCAAATAAATAAATTATTATTGACACAAAAGCACAGTATGTCACAGCAAATGAGATCTATATGCTGGATTTCGTATCACAAAATCACAAGTCGAACACTTCCCAAGCGTCTAGGACTGTGTGATGTATTTTCGAATGATGCGCGCAGAAAGGTGGCCTTTTGCAGTTGACAGATCGTGATTTTGTCGATGATGATGATGATGATGATGATGATTATTATTATTATCTGAAACACAACAAGATGCGTCCACAGCAGACACTCTGCTGGCTGTTGAATTGGATCACACATCGGACACTTCCCAAATAATGCGAATAATGCAGGCAGATCCCAGTAAGGTGGCCTTTTGCAGCTGGCAGATGGTAATTTTTCAGTGCCAATTATGCTTAAATGCAGGCCAAGGTCTTTAGGCACTGCACCCAGTGTGCCGATCACCACTGGGACCACCTTGACTGGCTTGTGCCACAGTCTTTGCAGTTTGATCTTTAAATCTTCATATCGTGTCAGCTTTTCCAATTGTTTCTCTTCAATCCTGTTGTCACCTGGGATTGCAACATCGACGATCCATACTTTGTTTTTTTAACACAATTGTGAGGTCAGGAGTGTTGTGCTCCAGAACTGTCTGAATTCGGAAGTCGCAGAAGAGTTTGGCATGTTCATTCTCTGTAAATTTTTCTGGCTAGTGATCCCACCAGTTCTTTGTTGCAAGCAGATGGTATAACTATAGCTATAACTAGATATAACCTTCATCCAAAAGACTGCAACCATATTGGCCATGAATGTTTGAACTGGCCCTTTAAATATAAAGAGAAGCCTCATGACTGTGAAGCCGAGCATGCCCCCCCCCCCCCCGCCATATAAGAGATAATAACTTATAGTTCCGCAAAGGGCCAAGGACAAGTCTCAACCTCAACGTTGCAGGACTTCCTTGACTGGCTCAGTTAAACCTTTTGGACCCTTTCTCATGAATTTCATGCTTTTAATCATAAAGAGAATATAAAGAGAAGCCTGATGACTGTGAAGCCGAGCACCCCCCCCCCCCCCCCCCAGTAAGAGATAACATAGTTCTGCAAAGGGCCAAGGACTTCCTTGACTGGATTGCTAAATAAACCTCGATGGCTTTTCTTCAACCTTGGTGAGATTTATTTGGGAAAAATCAGGGAAAATTCTGGGCCTTTCTCCTCTTTCGCTTGCCAAGGGTTTCGGACTCTCTTTGGTGGGTCTAAGGGCTCCTCTCTCCTGGGCAGGAGCCTCCAAATTCTAGCTCGATATCAACTGGACTGCGCATGCCCAGTTATTATGATTGTTGTTGTTGTTGTACTGACACAAAAACCCAGAATGTCACAGCAAACGACATCTATATGCTGGATTTTGTATTTTAAAAATCACAAGTCAAACACTTCCCAACCGTCTAGGACTGTGTGATGTATCTGCTATTGCAACACAAGGGTCTGAGAACAAGCCCTATGAGGAGCAGCTTAAAGAACTGGACATGTGTAGCCTGAAGAAGAGAAGGCTGAGAGCAGACATGATAGCCATGTATAAGTATGTGAGAGGAAGTCATAGGGAGGAGGGAGCAAGCTTGTCTTCTGCTGCCCTGGAGACTAGGACACGGAACAATGGTTTCAAACTACAGGAAAGGAAATTTCACCTGAACATTAGGAAGAACTTCCTGACTGTGAGAGCCGTTCAGCAGTGGAACTCTCTGTCCTGGAGTATGGTGGAGGATCCTTTTTTGGAGGCTTTTAAACAGAGGCTGAATGGCCATCTGTCGGGGATACTTTGAATGTGATTTTCCTGCTTCTTAGCAGGGGGTTGGACTGTATGGCCCATGAGGTCTCTTCCAACTCTATGATTCTATAATCCAATGAAGTGATTGAAAACCAGTATAAAAAAAAAGATTAGGATTAAGTACATTCCAGTTTTGTTTAAATGATTCCATAGCATTGAGCCCTGGCAACCCAAGTGGTCTCAATCTGCATTAATTCTACAGTGTAGGTGCACCCTAGTTCTAATACTTTTAATATTCTCATCAAGAGATAGCCATATAAATCTTTGCAAGAAGTATGTGCTTCACTATAGTCATTGTTGCTTGTCCTACTTTCCTGTATCACTCCAGAACAGAATAGCAAGGAGTGTCCCTAAAACTAGATGCTTGGCATTAATAGATTGCGTTTATCTTGGAGGCAGAGTCCTTCATTGGAAGCGACAATGTCTCACCTCATTGACTATATAGAAAAAAAGGAAAGTCAGTAATTGTGTTTTCGACTCTTCACAGAGCTATCGAAATGGAGAGAATCTATCTGTGAGGTCGGTTTCCCATTAAACACTAATTGGCAAAGGCGCAAAAGGAAATCTCGTTTGAAACCTAATTACTGCTGCTCCTGATAAGCAAATGGAGATATCCCACTTCCTTCTGCCATTACCACTGTTGGCCTCTTAAGTGACTGGACTCTTCACTCCTATTTCCTAATTACACATTAAGAAATTGAAGTGGGAAAGTGGATCCTGATTGTATGAAACTTTTATAAGGGGTTGGTTTAACTCAGGCATGGGCAAACTTTGGCCCTCCGGGGGGGGAGGAAGGGGCCTGAGGATGTTAGGAATTGCGGGAGTTGAAGTCCAGAACACCTAGAGCAGTGTTTCTCAACCTGGGGGTCGGGACCCCTGGAGGGGTCACAAGGGGGTTGTCAGAGGGGTCGCCAAAGACCATCAGAAAACAGTATTTTCTGTTGGTCATGGGGGTTCTGTGTGGGAAGTTTGGTCCAATTCTATCTTTGGTGGGGTTCAGAATGCTCTTTGATTGTAGGTGAACTATAAATCCCAGCAACTACAACTCCCAAATGTCAAGGTCTATTTCCCCAAACTCCACCAGTGTTCACATTTGGGCATATTGAGTATTCATGCCAAGTTTGGTCCAGATCCATCATTGTTTGAGTCCACAGTGCTCTCTGGATGTAGGTGAACTACAACTCCAAAACTCAAGGTCAATGCCTACCAAACCCTTCCAGTATTTTCTGTTGGTTATGGGAGTTCTGTGTGCCAAGTTTGGTTCAATTCCATCATTAGTGGTGTTCATAATGCTCTTTGGTTGTAGGTGAACTATAAGTCCCAGCAACTACAAATCCCACGGGATAAAATCAATCCCCCCCCCCCAACCAATCCCACCAGTATTCAAATTTGGACTTATTGGGTTTTTGTGCCAAATTTGGTCCAGTGAATGAACGTACATCCTGCATACCAAATATTTACGATTCACAACAGCAGCAAAATGACAGTTATGAAGTAGCAACAAAAATAATTTTATGGTTGGAAATCACCATAACACGAGGAAGTGTATTAAGGGGTCATGGCATTAGGAAGGTTGAGAACCACAGACCTAGAGTACCAAAGTTTGCCCATGCCTGTTTAACCTCTGGTTTGCCAGTAAAACTGAATTACCGTGTTGCAGAAGGATGAATGTCGAAAAAGCATGCCACCCACACGAAAAGTATGGAAATCTCTGTTATAGAATCTCATTTTAAAGTAATTCAGAAGGGACAGAGTTCATGGGCAGGGGAAATAAGGAAGAAGCCAAATGACACAAGACACGGGAATGGGAACTAGTTCTCTTCTCCAAAACAACCTTTATTTGCTTTGACATTTTAAACATTTAAGTCCACAAACCTGTACAGACTTATCTAAAAAGGTAATATGATTTCATATAGTTAATATAGATGGGTATTGACAGTTATTAAATATTATAAAAATAAATCCATTTCACTAAAGCCTTTTTTTATTAATATCCTCCAACATTTTTCATGCAACATGGGAAAGGGGGAAAAAAGAAGACAGTGGGGCACAGTCAGCCTGGTATTGCTTTCCAGAACAAGCCCCACTCAAGTGACTTGGACCAAAAAAATAATTCCAGGCAGATTGTACAGTGTATGCAAATTATTAACAGGGATAAAGCAAAACAAAGAAGGCAAAACAGAACAACAACAGTAGCAGCAGAGAGTGGACTGGGAAACTGGGGAGCAAGGGGTATATAGATACTTATATATATAATGTTTTACTCCCCCTCCCCATGCTATAAAAATCATACTAAAAAAATCAATTTCTGTGTTAGAACCATTAGCTTTACATAAATTTAAATATTGCTTTATTTTACAATTAACCCCAAACCACGTATGTATTTTGAGAGGCAACATTACAGTACATTGTGAAATTAATGTAAGTTTTAAAACACTACGTGAACAGGAACATCTACATTTCATTTAAGTACACAGAGTACAGTGAACAGGAGGAAGATTAAAGACCACACCAGCCATCTGAACTGTTTGGATGATTACAACACAAAATAGATATTTTTATTTTTCAGAATCACATGTCAGTGATCCAAAGATTTTTGGAACTTGTCCATATTTGGGAAGAAACACTTCGAGCAAAAAATATGTATTTGGAAAGCTTGTGAAAGACCTTTGTGATTCACATATCTTTGTCTATGAGTTTATAACTGCTGACTTAAAATGTTTATACATCAGTCAGAATTCTATAATTTTGTATAATTTGTCATGAAAACAAAGTTTTGCATCTTAACGTTTTAAGTCAAGGATTCACAAATGTATCATAAGTTAAAATACCTCTATAACATGCATGGGCAAATTTTGGTCCTCCGGGTGTTTTGGACTTCAACTCTCATAATTCCTAACAGCATCTTAAGTGGCTGAGGAGGAAAAGGAAAGGGCCTGAGGCTGTTGGGAATTATGGGAGTTGAAGTCCAAAACACCTGGAGGATCAAAGTTGCCCATGCTTGCTCTATACTGTATGATCGATTACAGATTGTAGACTAGGTGTGATAGGGATAAACTCAATTATATTTTCATATCTGAGTGAAATTAATGGAATTTTAAAAACCCAAACTATACTGTGCACTCAATGCCACCTTGCTAGTAAAATTAGTAGTGTTTTCAGAAATCTGGAACCTTGTCAAATCAAATGTAAGAGCAATGCAGCCAGTTATATAAACTGCATGTTGAAATGAAGCAATAACTAGGTTTCTGGCTGTATTAGGTATCTGTAAAATATATTACTGAGATATTTATTTTATTGCAGGTTAATGACCTACATTGTATGCCAAAAGTGATCTATTCTAGTGTTGTCTTATTTTCTTATAGCTGTAGATTGTGATAATGTTGCATCTATCTTGAAGTAAATAGAGTTTACCTCCTTACCAAGAGGCAAAATAATGATCCTGACAAAAGCTGAACCAAGATTTAATATATACATCCTTTGTGCTGGCAAAGTTTTCCTATTTACTTCAGTCTCACATTGAGGATACACATGTGGACATCGAAGTCCTCCTTTGTATCAGAGAGGAAGCAATACTTTTGTGCTGGGACTAATTTATGCACAAAGCCTTAATTCAAACCCACAGATCAAGGTAGATAAAATGGGAAATGAGCAGCCAAGCAAATAAGTAACTATTCTCCATTTTTTATTTATTTTTTTAAAAAACAATCTTTCAGTTATATCTACCTTAACAGTTAACATGATTAGTTTTAAAAGTGCTTTTTCCTCCTCGGAGAGGCGTCAAATTGTCAGCTCTTGTAAGGCAGTGCTTGAATTAAGAAGATGGTACCAAGAACAAGTGCAAGTTTAATGTAAACAAAACAAGTGAGTATCTTTTTAAAGTAATGTAATTTAACATGATCATTAAATGGGTAGTTGTGAGTTTTATGGGCTGTATGGCCATGTTCCAGAAGCATTCTCTCCTGACATTTCACCTGCATCTCTGGCAGACATCCTCAGACCTCACAACCTAGATGCAGGCAAAACATCAGGAGAGAATGCTTCTGGGACATGGCCATACACCCCAGAAAACTTACAACAACCCAGTGATTCCAGCCATGAAAGCCTTCAACAATACATGATCATTAAAGCTCTTAAGACCCTCGAGGTTTAGTATGGGTATTAATTTGAAGCTCTTCTGACCTCTTAGATTGATGAGGCAGGACAGAAATTAATGGCTCAAAGATTAGAAAAATTATTTTGCAATCTGTAAGAACTAGTTACTCCCAGTAGGAGCCATCCTTTGTAGAGAAGCAGTTACTAAGCGATCCCACCTAAGCTGCAGAGGAACCCTGGGTTTCCCCATGTGGTGTTTTAAATACATGGCGCAAGAACCAGTGATGTATCCAAGACATTAACATGGTGTCTGCCTGGGAAGGAAGGATGGGACGCAGAACAGGTAGACATTATTTACTGACTGTTTATGGGACAATTACATTCTGTTGTTCTTCTTTAAAAACTAAACATAGACTGTTATAAATAGAAACAAAGCATGAATTTCAACATAATTGAACATTTCAGAAAATACAAGGCGTTATTTTTTACCTCGTGGTGGAATCTAAATGAAATATTTATCTGTACATTAAAAAAAATAAGTCTAGTGTAATGAGTTTCTTCTGCAAATTGAAATTCAAATATTGGACAGATTTCTATTTTGGTTGCTGTGATTTTTTGCAGGCTGTATGGTCATGTTCCAGAAGCATTCTCTTCAGACATTTTACCCACATATATGACAGGCATTCTCAGAGGTTGTGAGATTCTCACAACCCCTGAGGATGCCTAGCATAGATGTGGGGGAAACGTCAGGAGAGAGTGCTTCTGGAATACGGTCATACAGCCCGGAAAACTCACAGCAACCCAGTGATTCCGGCCATGAAGCCTTCGACATCACAGATCTCTATTTGTCTCTACAGAGAAGGCAAGAGCAGATGTAGCATTTTCAATATAGATTTTTGACTCAAAAGTTACACATTTCTTAGGAACTTGTAACAGGGGAAAATTCACTTCAAAACTTTATTATTCCTATGAGCAGGCTATTAGGGCTCCAGATATCCCAATCTATCCATCAGGCTTTACTGGGCAAAAGTAGAATCGGTTTTTATTATACTTATATTTATTTACTTGTTGTGGGGATCCTTTTCCTTGCAACTTGAATGTTTGGCAAGGAAGAGAGAGGGAGGAAAATGACTACTGCTTTCTGGATGGAATCAAATATTGGAGAAAACAAGAGAAATTTACTATTTGTTTCCCTACCATTAATTCAATTGTAATCAGTAGCAGTATTCAATGCAACGGGAAAGAGAAACACAAATAATATGAGTAAATGTGTGGCCAAGTGCCTTAAAGGGAAAGCCCACTGAAAGGAAGGGAGAACACGGTACTACTACATGTACTAAATTACACTCAAGGACATTGGGTTTAAGTGCTCAGAACAAGGTACACACTGGTCAGAGACACTTCTCAAAGTAGTGTCTTTTATTGCCTCAAATGTTCTCCGAAGTCAAGTTCTCCTGCTTTATAGGCACTGTGGGGAAAAAATCTGTGTAACCCATTGCTTTTTCCCTTGTCTTTGAATGTTTCATTCCCCTTTAGATAAAACTCAAACACTAAGTTGGAGATTGACATTTGCAAGTATAAAAACCATTAGCCAGGATGGACATTTTAAATCAGAGATTATATGACCTTTCAGAAGCTAGACTACCACTCCCATCAGTGATGCCAATGGAAAAGGATGATGGGAGTTGCAATCCAACAATACGTATATGGCCATACATTTGCATAAGGATAATGGAGGAATATCCAAAGTGGTATAGCAGATTGCTTAACTGATTATTGTCATACCCTAATCACTAAATTGGTTTCTATGAACCTTTCATACCATGTTTGAATCTACCTAAATTTAGTTTTTGAAGCATTTTAAACATCTGGCCAATTTATAACTTCTTTTTATAGCTCTCACATACAAAGATTCACTTTTCTTATGGAAATACATAAGTAAAAAGAAAAATATTTCCCCTCAAAATTCAAACAAATTTGGGATTATATGGCTTTCATATTTTAAATCTGAAAGAACAAATCCACTCTCAGGAAAGTTATCCCTATTGGAAAGTCAGTGAAAGCTTCCATCATGTCACTCAGTTTTAGCCAAAAATAAGAAGATAGCCATTGCTTTTTAAGAAGATACTACAGGTTGTAATGTAGTAAATACTTCAAAACATGCACTAAAATGTAAAACAAACATAAACCTTTTGTAGATACATTCCAAGTAAAGCCAAAGAAGGAGAAGGGTGCATGTTTGCAAATCAGCCTAAACATCCTGAATTGTGTCAGGCTGCCAAAAGCAGTACTGGAGACAAAAAAGTATCTGAACAGAAGCAAAAATGTTTGATTTCATACATGATCTATGCACAACACCCATGTTCCTAGAAATATCTCCAAAATCTCCTGTGTTTTAGAAACAAAATGTTCTGAAACCTCAGACAGGCGAGTGTTTGTAGGAATACCTACAAGCCGCACCGAACATTCACTATAGTAGTTTGTCTTTTTAAAAAAAATGTCACAGGTACTTCCTTGAATTGATAATCACAGTGCCAAAGACTGAGGCAGAATAGAGTAACAGCTTCTGAAACCTAAGCCTAATGTTCTCTTGCTACAACTGTGAAGCCTTTAAAATTAGAAATGATTCAGAAATTACTCCCAAGAATCCCAGTTGCTCCAATTCCTATGAGATACCTCTCCAATGGCCACAACTGCATTTCTTTGTACCGACTCAGCACTGTTTCTCCGAGCAGTGAATACTCTAAAGGCATCCTTTATAGCTACAATAAAAGGAACCATGTGGCTGTCAGCTCAGTTTTAATAAAGGCACAGCCTCTCCACTCACTACGATTTGTTAATGAAACGTAAAATGATAGATAAGGGAAAGCAAACAAAAAAACATGGCAGCCACTTTCTTCTGAAACATGATTAATTTCAGGCCGTACCTTCAAAAGAGGGGGGGAAACAATATTTAAATATTTTGGCAATCAAAACAAATGAGAAATCCTTGATCAGCAACTGATACTTTTCATTAAAACTTTGCTTTAGAAAAAAAGGTGCTTTCTAGTCGTGGTAAAGCCAGAGCGTCACTTGATTCATTGAAGTCGACTGATTCCTGGGCAAAGGAGCAACTGCATTCAAAATTTCAGTATATATCTGGACAGTCAAAGAAGTTTCTATCAAAGTACCCTCCTGTGTATAACCAGTCAGGAGTCCCGAGATATGGATTAGTTCCTTGATAAAACCATCTGTGGGGGGAAAAGAAAAAAAGGAAGTAAATAAAAACCCACAAAGTTGGTAGAAGTTCATTCTAATAGTGCCATAAATGGAATAAAGACCCTATCACCAGTCTTTTTTTCCTCAGGCACAGGGCTATCAACATGATCACCTGAACCTGACATGCACTTTGCATCTGTCGGAACAACATAATTTGCATTTATAGTTCTGAGCAAAAGAACTGGTCACAACAGATACAGGTTTTTCGACTGCCATTGGCCCTGTAATAATGTGCTTTATATTTCTAGAACAGAGGAAGTCTCCTATTATTGAGTATTGACCTTCCTGACCTGTCAATAGCTTTCTAGGATTTCAGATGGGATTGTTCTGAGGATGAATACTGAGACTCTTGGCATGAAAATGTGTGTGATGAGATGCATTGCTTTCTTGATTTTAAGGACACATGTGCTTCTGCCACCTCTTAGCAATCTAGTTGACCATGTTTTGCCCATCCATTCAATATTAATGTAATTCAATATTTAGTAAGTATACTAATGCTGTTTCGCCACTGCCTTACCACAAGCTACTTTCAGTGGGACAATGAATTCTATGAACAGAAAGATGGAGGAGCCATGGGGAGCCCTCTCAGTCCGGTCATAGCAAATTTCTACATGGAACACTTTGAAAAACAAGCCCTGGAAACATCAACAAAAAAGACCACTACATGGTTCAGATATGCATATGACACCATCACCATTTGGAGCCATGGAGGAGAAGAACTAAACAAGTTCCTGGACCACCTCAACAGCATCGACCCAAACAACCAATTCACCATGGAAAAAGAAAATGAAGGAAAACTGCCATTTCTAGGTGTCCTAGTTATCCGCAAACCAGATCAACAATGGGCCACACAGTTTACAGAAACCTACATACACTGATAGATACCTACATGAAAACTCTAACCATCATCCAAGTAAAAAAAAGAAGCACAATTAAAGTCCTGGCAAAAAAAAGTCTGTGAACCCCACCTCCTCCAAGGTGAACTGAACCACCTGAAGTGAGCTCTATGGACCAATGGAGACTCCATCACAGACATCAGAAGAGCTGCAAGACCAAGAGCAAGCTACGAGAATAGAGACAAAGATCCACTCAGAGGAAAAGTGTTCTTACCATATATCAAGGGAACCACTGACCACATAGGGAAGCTGATGACAAAACACAACCTCCAAACTATCTACAGACTCACTAAGAACATTCAAAAAATGATACGTTCAGCAAAGGACAAGAGGGATCCCCTCACCTCTGCTGAAGTCTACCATATAACATGCAGCTGTGGACAAGTCTACACTGGGTCCACCAAACGCAGCATTGACCAGACATGAATCAAAGAACATGAAAGGCACTGCAGACTAATTCAACCAGAGAAATCAGCCATAGAGCACCCAATGAACCAACCTGTACACAGCATATTTATTTGAGAACACAGAAATGCTGGACCACCCTAACAACCACCATGTCAGACTATACAGAGAAGCCACTGAAATCCACAAGCATGTGGACAATTTCAACAGACATGAGAAAACCATGAAAGTGAACAAAATCTGCCTACCAGTTTTTAAAGACTCTAAAATCACAACAGTAAATAAAGAGCAACACTCAAAAAGCAGGGGAATTCCAGACAGAAAACAATGCGGGTCAGTTAAGACCTCCCAAGAAAGGAGTTCCCCAGGAAACAATCAGCCAGGCTTTGAAGCAGCAAGGCCATTAAATGCTAATCAATGTTTCCAATTGCAATATTCACACTGGCCTCAAGCAGATAAGAGTATTTTCTCCCACCCTGAACCTTCCACAGATATATAAACTTCACTTGCCTAGTTTTCCAACAGACCTCACAATCTCTGAGGATGCCTGCCATAGATGCAGGCAAAATGTCAGAAGACATTGCTTCTGGAACATGGCCATACAGCCCGGAAAACTCACAGCAACCTTATGCTAATACTCTTTCTACTACAGTTTATGGAACAGATGCAAATGTCTTGATATCAGAATGTCAAAACTCTTGCTGATTCTATGTCCGCATTTTTAAACTGGAATCCTTTGGTCAATCCCAACTAAAGTAGATTCATTGAATCAATTCTTGAACAGTAGAGTCAACATGTGGGCAAATCGCACTCATTTAATGAATCTACTCTAGTTAGGCGTAACACACAGGATTTATGCTAAAGTGCTTTGCTCTGGAATAATATACTTGAAAAACATGGCAATTTAAAACACAAGAATTGATGCACTGCGCCATAACTGCTGCTCCTATAGGCAGTGAGAGTTTCTTCTCCCACCCCAAGCCGCATTCATTACCTTGTTTTCCATTCAGTTTCATCTTTTGCACGTTCCTTTCGGGCCGCTCTCTGCTTCTCTTCTAGCCTCTCTTTTTCTTTGCTAGCCAGATCTAATAGACATTTCAAAAGGGACTGATTACTTTATGAAATAAGGAGAGAGAGTAATACAAAAGGAATGAAAGGTGGAGAAATAAAATCCACAACATTTTAGGACTACGCTTCTAATATATAGTCATGACTCAGACCAATTTATTCAAATGTTATTCACGCCAGTATCATCCCTTTTAAAAGCACAAAAGATAAAAGCAACATGTATACTTAAAAAAAAATAGCAGACCCCAAGGTTACAGTTCCAGATAGATCTATTCTTTCACAAACCATTATTTTAATTTTGACTGTTGGGTCCAACTCTGGCAATTTACCCCAAAAAAGGAAATTTTATCATTGTGATCATTATAATTTCCCTCTATTCAGAGAGAGAGGTTTTCAACAGTTGGGGGGACTGGGATGGTAACAGATTTCAACCCTACTCCAAGTCATATTAAGGATCGGAAACGCAAAAACCACTAAGCCAAAATTTGCCAATCTCCTGCTTGATATGAACCCAGGGGAGGCACCTTACTATCTGTCCATTCAAAGCAGCTCAACCAAAATAGAAGATAGGAGCATGGGAGGATCCTTTCCTACTTTCTAAAACAGTTGCCATTGCTTCTCTCAAAAACTTCCCTTTTATGCTCTATAAGCTGAAGAAATACAAGTAAAACAAGTAATACAGAAGAATACAATTACTCAGTTTCTAGGCTACATACCGATGCCTTGCACCCTCCTACCTATTTCTCCGTTCTCCATGTGTCTGATGTCTGGCCGCAATCGGCAATCAGTGGGGGCCAACACTTCTTCCATGCCCTTTTCCAATTCATTGAGACTGACAGCAAAACTGGTGAAATTGTACATCTTAAGTGGGGGAAAACAACACACAAATACATGAAAATGTTTTCAGAAATCACTTCTACTATGGTTATTAGTCAGAAGGACAAAACGTAGGAGAAGGGAATTCTGCCTTTCTCTTTGTGGCATGTTCCTTCGCACTAAGTAACCGGAAATATTTCCCTTTTTAATAACACTTGCAGGCATTTTGTTACACTTCCTTTGTGGAAGAATATATTCTCTTTTTAAAATTTGAATGGAACTGAAGATCAGAAAAGGAAATCTGTTTATTGGGGGAAAATTGCTACGCCACACAAAAAAGGACCTTCAGCCAGAAAGTTGAGGCAAGAAAGGGGGAAAGGACCATCTTCAACCTGCCAACCACTTTGCATCGTGACAACACATCTCCCTGTACTTTGATCATGTATTCATTGACCCAGTTTGGGAAGAAATGTTGCTATTATGCTCTTATCCTGATTCATAGGTTTACTGCAGCTAAATTAATAAATACTGCTATGGAATCCCGGGAGCCGGAGTTGGGTGAGCAAGGCAAAAAACCTTGTAAAAAGCCCCTAAAATTTCATAGCCATGACAGTTGGTGTCAAACTACATCAGTTCTACAGTGTACAGTAAAGGTAAAGGTTTCCTCTGACATTAAGTCTAGTTGTGTCTGACTCTGGGGGTGGTGCTCATCTCCATTTCTAAGCCAAAGAGCCAGCATTGTCTATTGACACCACCTGGCATGACTGCATGGAGTGCCTTTATCTTCCCACAGAAACAAAACCTATTTATCTACTCACTCTTGCGTGTTTTGAACTGCTAGGTTGTCAGAAGCTGGACCTAATAGTGGGAGCTCACCCTGCTTCCCGGATTTGAACCGTCAACCTCAGCAGCTCAGCAGTTTAACCCACTGTACCACCAGGGGCCCCTGTGTAGACACATCTTAAGACTCCACTTTAACTGATATAGTTCCAGCCTACAGAGTCCTGGAATTTACAATTTAAGGTGGGCATTCAGAATTCTAAATTAGAGCATCAGAAATGCCAGGGCCAGAAATGCAGTTCTAGTACCTCCTCACCAATTTATTTATTTCAAATATTTGTAGCTTGCTATTCTCAACCCCCGCAGGGGGACTCAGGGCAGCTTACAGCCAGCAATGATTTGATGCCCCCACATACAACATAATCAATACAATAATTATATATAAGTAAAAACACTAAATCAGTTTAAAATTAAATCCATTTAAAATAATGCTGCTGGTTAGCCTTATTTATAACCAAACTTCTGCAACCAGTGACACAATCAGAAGCCTGTCCATAGCCCATTTTCCATAGCATTGTCATCATTGTCATTGTCAGCCTGCTACCCGAAAGCCTGGTCCCACAACCACGTTTTCAACCAATGTAGAAACCCCAAGATTTCATACCATGTTGACACTTAGAGTGGAAACAAAGGGCTATAATTATGTTGTGTGAAAGGGCCCATTTTGACTGTTCATCATCCTCTGCTTCATTCTTTTCCCGTGACTGTGCTGATAAGAGCGAAAGCTCATTCTTGGATGAAAAAGAAAATCCCAGTAATTAAATCAAAGGCATCTGTGATGACTACTGCTCTCGATAGAGATTTATTTCTAATATTAAGGTCAGCTATATTTAGAAGGTACCATAAAAGGTTCTCTTGTAGAGTGTTTAAGGATTCAGACTGGAGTTTACAATTTTATGCTGTATAATTTAGTGACCTGTTTGCTATGAGGCTATTAGATATTTTAAAACAGTGATTATTGAGTGAAACCGGACTATAATATCTAATATTTGGTGTGGATAAAAGTAGGCTTCTGGAGATCTGCCACAATCCCGGTATTTGATTTCCCCCCTATAATGGAATTAAAGAAAATGAGTAGATATGGTACACATTCTTCTTCAAATGTGTTATAAAAGCTTTCATAAAAAATCTTTGTGCCTTAGGCTTCATTTAATTTCAGTTTATGAACAGAATCTAACAGTTTGTCCTTGGTTTTTTAAAGAAGTTGTTTAGAAATACTTGGATACTCTTGTGTGTTTTGTATAATACTGTTGTATTCCAACCCAATCTGTTTATCCTGTAAAATAGTTTACAAATTATTAATTTAAAATTGCCTTTTTTCTTTATTGGTTGCCTTGTTTCTTCTTGGTATAACTTCGTAAAAGTTTGGAATTTTGGTTTACAAATTCATAGTAGTACAAAGTATGCATATTGGAGATTTTGACAAAAAAATATTGCTTATTTCCAGTGTTTCTTCAGGGTTTTGTTTTGTTTTTTTGTGGAAGTTGTTACAAAACAAACTGGAATAATGGCAACCAAAACAAGAGGCCAGATCAAAGTTTCTTGCTTCCTGACACAAGTGCTCCTACCAGAAGCTGCTTCTTACTCAAAAGTAAGAAAGAAAACAGCTAAATCCTTGAAGTTTGGCACTTCGTGGTTCAGTATTATGAGGCAAGAACCCTTAATCATTACAAAATTGCCTGAAAGATCTTAGAAGTCACCAGCAAATTATCACTGTGAGTCTAGAGATCAACAGTGTGGGTTGCTGTGGAATATTTTCCATTGATACTTCGTTTGATCATCTGATGTAGCTCTAGTCTGCAAATGAAGAAGCTCATGCACTATGGTTGCTCAAAAAACATGATGACTAACAACAGAAATTATACTGTTGTTTTACAGCTTCTGCCATTTAAATACTACAGGCTGTCCCCGAGTTACAAATATCCAACTTACAAACGACTCTTAGTTACAAATGAGGGTGAGACAACAGGAAGTGAAAGAAATCTACCCCTCAGAAGAAAAAATCACTCCTGAAAGAGTTATCATCATGAGGAAAAGAGGTTTCCACTGAAGTTTTATCTCCAATTCTTATTTCCACAGCAAGTCATTTTTTTAAAAAATTCAAATATCACAGGGACAGAAAGTGAGGTGAAATCTTCTGAACACACTGCCAAACAAGCACCACATGGGTGTTAACCCTTCCCTATGCTATCCAAAAGCATATATATGACTGAAGTTACACTTAAAAATGTACCTCTTCTGATTTACAAACAAATTCAACTTATAGAACCTATCTTGTTAGTAACTTGGGGACTGCCTGTATCCATAACCAACTGAGTGGACAAGGAAATGAGCATAGATGACTAAATAGAATCCTGAGACAGGCTGAGCCACATTTTTCGATAAACAATGTTCTCAACAACAATCATTAGCTCAACTGTTTATAGGAAAACATGTTAATCACATGGCATTACAATTTAGAGGTGAGTAACAAATCAATGAGGTTTCAAAATGTTTAAATGATGTTTAGTTTTAACTGCCACTTGTTTTCGAGAGGTGGAGGTATGTGGGGAAAATTATATGGATTAATCTACAGGTGGATTAACTATCATCAGTTGCAGTTTGGATTAAAGTATTAGTTTCTTTTCATTTCATGATCCCTCGGTGCAACCCACTGGAAATTCTCCACTATTGCATAAACGGGTTGGAGCTGTTGGGAGTTGCCCTTCAACACTATAAATTTCCTACTCCTGTTTTAAGGCAGAGATAGGAGACTTTGTCCACCCAGACTGCAAGTCCCATAATCCCTTACTATTGGCAGTTAACTAAGTTTGCTGTAATTTGTTGTCATCTAAAAGGCTACTATTTTCATCCCTTCAAGATTATTGTCTTAAAGATATGCCTATTTCCTTACTTGTCATTCCTTAAGGATTCTATAACATAATATTGAAACTAAACTAATAACATTATCAATAACAATTCTACAGTGTTTATGACTCAAGAAATATCCATTCTTATTCCAGTATTGGTAAACTCAAAAAGTTTGATAAGACACATTCAGTTGTCAATTTAAATGTTTTCTTCTATATATAATTAAACTGGGACTTTTGAATTCTCTTATGTAAATGCACATCTCCACCCTATGTACCATTTTGAGCAATTTACCTGAGATGAATTTGGTGGTCTAGTACTTATCCTCCAAAGTAGCTTACTGCCAGGTATGACTTGTACAGTCTCTTGGATTTCTGGCATATCATCAGCTTCATCGTTTTCAGGTTCCTCACTCTTAAAACAAAGGAAAGGCCTTGATGGTAAATGGCAACTTTAAAATTCTTGGTCCCAATTGCCGGTTTCCTCTACAAAAAGTTCAGATGGCTCAAGTGTAACAGAGTCACTTCAACACATTATTATTTGATGTGACGTGAACAAGTGATGAGCCCAAGCAGTCTATTTCCCCCAGAAAACAGAGAAGTCCCAGAATGCAAACTCATCAAGAAAAGAATCTGATTTGGGGGACATTAAAACTAGATGTTGATGCTTGGAGATTTTTGGACTACAGGACAAGTAGGAGGCAAAATGAAAACTTTTTGCCATTAACTGGCTGAGCAAGAAATGCATGTGCTTAATAGTACAGGTTCAATGTAAACCCATACAACTCAGCACAAACACACAATTTCATCTAATAATTTTGAAGATACAAGATGTGTATCATTATCGAACAGTAGCTTTGTTCAGTACTCATTCCAGAAAGCTACTGAAGGACACATCTCACTGTAGTCAATGAAGCTGAACGCAACACTCTATTTCTATTTACAGAAGCATTTCTGAAACAAGTATTCTCCTTGAATGCTGATATTATTATTTTTTTGCAATTCTCCTTTTCGTTGACAAGTTCTGGTATGACAGATTCCTCAACCATCCATGAAAGAAACTGGGAATCAGAATGAAAGAAATCTGCAAAAAATGCTTTCCTTCCACCCCAGTCACAAACATTTCTATTGGCTCAAATGCTTTTCAACCAATGGATGGACAATACTGGATACCTCCCTAGCAGTTTCACAGAATACCATTTGAAGGTGTGGACTCCTGTCACAAAAGTAATAAAAATACTAAGAACTTCAGTTTCTTCAGCTTGCACTGTAAGTTTAGTTCCTCCAAATGTTTCTCTTTTGGAAAACTTGCTTAATGTGGAAGAGAGCTCAACTCCTCCTCCTGCCAATGCAACATAATAACAATAACAACAACAACATTTATTTATATCCCACCCCCTCTGCCCAAAGGGACTCAGGGCAGCAACCTAGGTCAACATTACCGGCTTTGGCTTCTTCTGGTCGCCACCTTTCCTCTCATTCCTCTTGTAGTTTTCATAAGTGGAAGGATCAACACACCATAAACATTCTGTCCATTTGCCATAGATAACTGCAAGTTTCTTCTTACTGATTGTTAAAAAAACAGAATAGAAATGAATAACTGAAAAAGCAGGTAGTTTATTCTCTAAGATGGTTATTACAGGGAAATGTCATAATGTATGCTGTGCATTTCTCCTGGAAAGAGTCTCAAAGTGGCTTACAATTTGTTTTTGTTTTTTTAAAGTACAGTACAGCTAAAATCGTATTTATGAAGTATAAAATATTTAACTGAAGAATTCGACTGGAACTGCACACAGTTCAAAATGTCTGTTTAAAACACAAAGAAAAATATAAAATCATAGCATAACACATTTGGATCATCCTTCTGTTTCATAATTTAAGCACAAAGGGCCTGCTTGAATAAGAAGGCCTTGGTGTGGGAGCAGAAAGAGAGAAGAGGGGGAGCCACCCAAAGCTCCCATGAAATGGATTTCCACAGCCTGTGAGCAGCCACTGAGATGGCTCCTTCTCATTTTGTCATCAAATGTGATGGTGGTTGTATCATGACAAAGCCCTCCATCAAAGATCTTAAAACTTGGGCTGGCTTGCATAGAGAGAAGTCTTTTAGACAGGCTAGACCCAAGCCTTGTAGGGCTTTAAAAAGCATTTTGAATTCTGCTCAAAAATGGAATGAAATAACAAATCTTTTTCAACAGTGGGCAACATTTTGAATAATGGAAACTTCTGGAGTTTCCAAACACAGCCCCACATAGAGTGCCTCATCCAAACAGGATAGCATCAAAGCATATGACGCAATAACTAGATCTGATGTTTCAAGAAGCAGACATTTTAATTATTTTATGTTTTAAATATTTAAGATCAAACTTTAAGTTAAGCTAGTGATGTAAACTATTTTAAAATAGTTTATTCACCAAATGTTTGCACGGAAAATGGAAATTAACAAGAGAGAGAAGTAATCCAAAACCTGCCATACATGTCATTCAAGAATCAAGATGTGCAGATATACTTGAGTAGTATTCCGTATTATGGATCTATATTGCCCTTTCGGGGATCATTATGTACAGACTTCCTTAGAGAAATCAAGTACAGAAAAAAAAACCAGCCAATCTTATTTCCACTAGTAGTTCTTAAAAGGACCAACCCCCATCCGTAGCCTGTAGCAATGCTTCAAGAAGAAAAATAGTGGATGTGGTTTAAAAAGTGAACTGAGTTGTTGTAGGTTTTTCGGGCTATATGACCATGTTCTAGAAGCATTCTCTCCTGATGTTTCGCCATAGATGCAGGTGAAACGTCAGGAGAGAATGATTCTAGAACATGGCCATATAGCTCGAAAAACCTACAACAACCCAGTGATTCCAGCCATGAAAGCCTTCAACAATATAGTGAATTGAGTATTTTACTTCATCCACAGTGTTCAGTTCATCAATTATAGTTGTTGTTTCCCACCAAAAGTCAAAAGCTTACTTCTGAGTGATGGATTTGGGTTCTTAAAAGAGGAAAGGGGAGAGAGAAGAATAAAGAGAAAGAGAGGGAAAGAACGATAGAGAGAAGCAAAGCTTGTTTCACTACAAGTGGGAAGAATGCTATATTTTGCCTGCATAGGGAAATAGATAAATAGATAGATAGATAGATAGATAGATAGATAGATAGATACTGTAGATAGATAGATCCATAATCAACACCAAAAGCAAACACACCACTTACTTTTTGTCCTGAATGTGGCCTTCTATTCTGTGAAGTTCTTTACCAAATAGTCCACAAGGCTTAAAATTAAGTATACACTTATCCCCAGTACTGTAAAAGAAAAAAAATGAAATTAATGTCCTAACTCTCCTAGGGTTTGTTCCTATCTATCTCATACCAGTCCTTTCTGGCACCAGAAGCTCCTTGGACCTACTGCTGCTGTATGTGACATTAATAGGTCTACTTTGGGGTGCCAAACAGGTATGGTGCAAGGCTAATGATCTCTGATGAACTGAAATTGGCTTTGAGGTTGAATGATTCTCTACATGAAAGGTTCCAATTGATTTTGGGTTTTGGAACCTTTCAGAAGACATTAATTTTCTATGAAACCCCATTACTTTTTAAATCAAAATGTAAATTATGAATTTTACTCTAATTCAAACACATCTTCCAATTTTCTATACAACATCTAATTTTGAATAGATTTTACTTTGATACTTTATTAACAATATCCCAATATCCCAAATGACTTTTATCTCAAAATGAAAGAAAAAGGCTAAAAAAGAAATGTGGAATCAATGGAAAAAATCGACTATGGACAAATCACACTTGTTGTAAAATGCTGAAATGTGTAGTCAGTAACTACATCCCTCATTGCAATAGTTATAGCACCAAATAGCTATTACAGAGACTACAGATCAAGTTAGCCTTGTGTGGTTTTATTTAAAAATCCATTTCAATTTTGATTTTTAAGATTTTACAGAATCCCTATGATGCTTTTGTATCTGAGTGTGGACTCAGATAATCCAGTTCAAAGCAGATATCGTGGGATTTTCTGCCTTGATATTCTGGGATATAGGGCTGTGTGGAAGGGCCCTAAGATAGAACCTATTGCTTGTCTACAGCTGGTTAAATCTCTGGCCTTATGAATGGTCTCTACAACAGGAAGAGGACAATATAGCTCAGACGGAGGAGGTGGTAAACATCTAGAGGCAAGCAGGTGTTTCAAAAACCAAGTAGAACACCTTATTGTAGGAAGAGAAGACATTTCCTCTCTGCTTCATCATCTTCTTTTTGTTTACATCAAACAAACACTTGCCTAATTGTTGTTTTACAGAATATCCTATCTGATAGTTGACAGTCTTGATGTTGGTTCTGAGGTGAAGGTCACTGAGTCATTGTTACAAAAATCATCATTATGAAAGAATTTCTTAGAAAACAGCTCTTTTAACAGGAGCATCTGTGTGTGTATCAACCAGAAACATAAAAATTCATTCCGACAAGCACATTTTTACTTAAAACAGTAAGGAAAAATTAGCATCCACCCAAACAGGCCATTATTTCTTAGCTGCCTTCCAAATAATGAGTCGAAAAACTTGACTCTTAAGTGATTATACCACCCACAGCCCCATTCTACTTGCAGTTTTTAGGAAGGAAAATGTGGTTTAAACAGATGTTACCTGTGATTTATAATTTCTACTGTCCCATATTGTTCTATCCAGAGCTTGCCAATAATTACATTATGTACACAGCATGTAGGATTTGTCCACGTGTAAGCCTCATTATGCCTGTGAGGGGGAAAGAAAAGCCTAATCAGATGCTAGACAAATGAAAAGAGAATTAACTAAAATGCATCTGAAATTAACATTAGTTTATTTGTTCCAATTCATCATCCAACAAAGCATTCCTGTTTGCATAGTGTTCTCTTCAACACTCACCATTAGCCTTTTTCAATGTGTAATACTTTGAAATGAAGACAATCTGAAAAGCCCATGAATGAAAGGATGGAAGTATGCCTAAAGTTATTTAATAATCTGAAAATGAGGTTATGGCTGCTAATGCCTTACGCCAAGGGTGGGCTTAAATGTGGGGACAGGTACCTATACTTTTGTTTTGGTTTTTAGCCCTTCATTTTTATATTCTTAACAAGAAAACACGGTTAAAGTCATGGAACATTTCAAACTTCAGGCAAACAAATCTGGAATTGAAAATCTTTAGGGCAAGCATTGGCAAATGTGGGCCCTCCAGGTGTTTTGGACTTCAGCTCCCACAGTTAACAGCCTCAGGCCCTTTCCTTTCCCCTCTCAGCTTCTTAAGCTGTTAGGAGTTGAAGTCCAAAACACCTGGAGGGCCCACGTTTGCTCATGCCTGTTTTAGAGTGTTTACCTTGGGAACACTTTTACACTTAGAGGAAGGCAACCCCCCTCCCCCTGCAAGCAAGTCTTGCCAAGACACCCCTGTGATAAGTTCACTGTAGGACAGTGGTTCTCAACCTGTGGGTCCCCAGTTGTTTTGGACTTCAACTCCCAGAAATCCTAACAGCTGGTAAACTGGCTGGGATTTCTGGCAATTGTAGGCCAAAACATCTGGGGACCCACAGGTTGAGAACCACTGCTTCAGGATAAGCTTAAATTGGAAATGACTTGAAGGCATGCAACAACAAAGTTGCACTACTGCGATTCCTAGTTTATCCTTATAATGCCGGGTGGAATTTTCCATAAAATGACTGGCACTGTTACTAGAAATGTTTAAATCTGCTACAAACATTAACAGAATGTACCCATATGCATAATTCATCTCAATAGAATGGAAGATTGCAAAGGGAAAGGTTTGACTGGAATTTGTCAAATCGTCCAGTTCGAAAGAAAAAGATGAACTACTTCACCTGTGACATATTATTCTTTTTATTATATCCAGTCATTTCTGATTATCAAATTACTGACTTTGAAGTCTTTTAAAGATTTAATCTTCAAACCTAATGGGGCTACTTCTAAGCAGACTTGCATAGAATAGCACTGCAATCCCTTTCCAAGTAGAATTGTGATTAGGTTTACTCCACTACAGTTTCCCTTCGAGATCTGTGTTTGCAAAGTCCTACATATCTAGAGCTTGGTCGAGATATGTAGGACTTGCTCTGCATCTGTAGCTAACAGTGATAAGCCAGGTGATTCCATAAATCCACAAACAAGGCAAGAAGACAACAGACTTCCCCAGTCATTTTGGTGCCCGGTAGGAACACTGCTCTTGACTATGGCCAGGGATAAGACTCCAATCATCTTCTTGATTATGAAAGCCATCTAAAGCCATTTTCATTCCCATATATTTTAACAAGATGATTCATAAGATCAATATGTGTTATATGAAATAACTTAAGAAGAAATTACTCTATCCAGTTTCTTCATACCATTCAAAATATTCTAAACCTCCATCATGTGACCACACAATGCCCCCAACGGTTTAATCCCTATGTTTTTAGAGATTATAAATCTGAACAAGGAATTCTTAAATTCAATTTTCCCATTTATATGGACTCAATGAGATACTTGCCTCTTAAAATCTTCAGCACAAGATACTTTGCAATTATTGTATAGAACAGATATATAATTTTCTTATCAATGAATTCAGTAATTTACAGCCTGAAAAGACATCTGGGTCTTCTACCATGACATTCAAGATAGGAGAAGACCAGAGAACTTGGATGGAATATCATTTCATAAAAGGACTGTGCAGAATTGAGTTTGAATACTAAAGGCAGACATATATTTTGTGATATCTTTCTAAGTATAGAAATTATATTGATGTCAAGCTCTGCTTTTAAACTATTTTGCATTTTATACTTTGACCTAGTTATTACAGAAGGCCATTTGTGAATCCTGTCTTGCATGTTTATCAAGTTTCACAGTTGTTATTTCTCTTTTTTATTCCAAAAATATTCAGATGTATCCATTTGCTCATTCTATTACTTAAAGAATCCCATGTACTAAAATGTTAAAGCTATTGTTACTATTGGGAATGATTTATTATACGAGTCCAAGATTATGTCAACTCTTTGTTGTATCAACACACACACTTCAGAGCAGTTCTACAGACAGAACAATTCACTCTTGATTCAGTAGATATCAAATGCCTAAGGGGGAAAATGAGGCCCAAATACTGCAGACATATGATCTGCATATTCAAACATATGATTGCAAACATCTTTTCAAATCGCCCCAACAAATCCATATGCTGCATGTGTGTGTGTACGTGCTTAATACCACATTTCTTAGTCCACATTTTTAAAATCTGCATTATACAAACTCAATGACTCACAGGCATACATAGTTCTGGAAAAGATCACTAAACAACTTATTTATTTGGAATAGTGTTCAGTTATGCATAGGTAACAGAAGAAAAAAAAGACCTACTTCAAGAGTTCCAATGTTATTGTTCCCCGAGGTTCCGCTTCAACGCTCTTCCCCCAGAACTTCAGTTTAGGGTAAATTGATCCATGAAAAATGAAGTCCTGATTTAAGCCTTCTGAATAAAATGCACTGACAGGTGGGTGATGACTAACCTGTTCAGAAATAAATCTAAAACCTAAATCCTCCCTGGAAATAAGAAAAGCAATGTACAATATAAATGACAGTCACACAAAAAAGACAGAAACCCACATGCGAATTTTGCTTGCTGAAATAGTCTTACCGTCAATGTCAAGTAAGAGTTAAAAAGAACTATCCCCCTACCTATCCCACCACATTAGACTTCTTGACATTCTGATAAAACAGATTCAGTAAAATATTTGAGCACTGGCAAAAATCCTGTATCACTGATGTAGTTATGAATGCATAACTAAGTATTGTCTACTGGTTAAACCTCCCAAACCAATTTCCCCTACTTCCAAAGCCAGGTATTTGAGACATAAATGGTCTGCAATCAGCAGCCATAGAAGCCGTTGGAAGGAGTCCTATAAATCATCAGCTCCAACCCCCTAATCAATTGGAGCATCCCCAGCACGTAACTGTTTTGAAGACAACCAGAGAAGGAGAGCTTTGCCAAGTCAAGACTCTCTCTATCAAGAAGTTCCTTTTAATGTTCAATTGGGATCTCTCCTGTAACTTAAAACCATTCGATCTAGCTTTACCCATTGAGGCAGCAGAGGACAAACCTGATTCCTCCACTTTATGTAGCTCTTGAAGGATTTAGAGAGTGGGAGGAACTACTCAGTCATCACTAAACTGAACAAGTCTAGCTCCTTCAATCTTTCCTCAAATATTTTTCTCTATACCACTTATCACCCCATTGAGCTTTCACTTCAACATATCTATATGTTTCTTGAAATGAGGTGCCCAGGACTGAACACATCATTCCAAATTAGGCCTGACTAGTGTGGAATATAAGGGAACTATTTATTTACTATATTTATACCCTGCCCTTCTCTACACCCCGAAGGGGACTCAAGGCAGCTTTACACACAGGCAACTATTTGATTCCTTAGAATTTAAAACACATTAAAACATATAAAAACATCACATTTACTCTTAACCATGCTATCCACAATCGGACAGCAAGGTTTCCATAACTTGGAAATTTTGCTTCTATTAATGCAGGCTAAAATAGCCTTTACCTCTTTTGCTGCAGCATCACTTCTTATAATAATAAAAACTTTATTTATATTTCACCCTATCTCCCCAAGGGGACTCAGGGCATGTTCCAACAAATCAAAAAGGCAAAAAATCAATACCTCAGTATAACAAAAAATACAAACATAATAACCCAGAATAACCCCACATATGAAAACAATTTATAACATGACATCTATAAATTAAATAAAACGTTACCTAACAAAAATTATATTTAAAATAAAACATAAACATAAAACATCCACATTAATTTACAGAAGCCAATGAAGGTTCATTAAGATATGTGAGTTGATTATGTGACCAGTGATGTTAACTGGGCTAACATGATCTGCCCAAGTCCGAATACAATAATAGTTTTCAGTCAGAGGTCTAGTAGTTGTCTCTCATCATCTAAACCTCCTCCTCTCTGTATGCTCATGAACAGAAATAAGTTTTCAGTTTTTTGAAGAAGGGAAGGGAGGGGACCAGCTTTATTTCTTTAGGGAGGGAGTTACAGAGGTGGGGGGCAATCATGGAGAGGCTCACTCTCTCTCTCTCAACCGTGCTGGCAATGGGGGTGGGACCAAGAGCAGGGCTTCCTCCTCTGACCTGAGTGCCAGGTTGGTTTATAGGAGGAGATGTGATTAGTCAATAGCCTGGACCCAAATATCCCTCATCCTATACATGTGCATTTGGCTTTTGTAGCCTAAATGTAGAACTTTGCATTTGTCTCTGTTGAATTTAATTATATTAAATTATATTAAATTCAGACCAGTTTTTTACTTCATTTTTGAATTCTGTTCCGACCTTGCAATGTGTAAGCCATACTTCTCAGTTTTTTTACCACCTGCTAATTTGATAAGGATTTCCACCACCTTCTCTTGCCAGCACTTTCTTCCTCTTGCACAAATGCTAAGATAATAGCAGATCATTAACATGTAGAATTTCAACCTAGTTTCTCACCTGATTAATTCATATGTTTCTCCAAGGAGAGGGTTAAATGGTTTGCCAGTTCTCTCCCACTGAGAGGCCACAGCAGAGACAGCAAAAGCAGCAACAGCCTGCAAAATCCATATAGGTTAAACAGCGAACATTTCCAAAATAACAATTACTTTCCCACAGATCTTAATTACAGTGTAATCATGCTCACTTTTTGGAGACAATTGCCAAACTCGAGTAAAGCTCTGACAATTTGATAGTGGTGTTGTAATTTCTTTCTAAACCTGCTCAGCCTAGATTTACATACATTCTGGGGTTGTTATGGACACCCATGTCTGAATTCTAAGATAAATAAACTTCTGAAAGTTAATAAAGCCTCAATATTCTCCCCAGAATTCAAAGTTATATAAAATTACCTCCTTTTACAAAAGAAAATTTACAGAGATTTGCATAGATTTTGAAGCTGCTAAACCTTCATCCATAACAATCTTTGTTCAATCACCTGACCATAATCCCCTCCTCACAGTTTTACTCTCATGGATGGTTAAATGCTACCTATGAGTAAACAAGTCGGCTTAACTACTTATTACAGCAGGACTCAGGAACACATTAATGTGCCAGTGGCAAAATCTGTCACTTTTTATATAATACACAAGGAAGCATGTTTTGTTTTTAGGAAGATTTCTAGAGGCTTCTAGGAGTGTGTCTCCCCTTTTTCATCTTTAAAGCAACAATTTTGCTCATAAAATGGCAGAGGGTTTGAAGGATGCATAAGTAAGATATGGCCTCAGTGTGCCTGAGTATTGTAATGTAGGACCTTAGCCATTAAAATTGGATCATCCTTATGTCAAAATAGTGATGACGTTGTCATTGTCATCAATATTCCACTTTTTTGGCAAAAGTTTAATTCAAGATGGCTCAGAATTTTATATGATTGTGAAAAATCATTCATAACTTATTAAGTTTCTTTATACCTTTATATGGTAGGTTGTCAGTCACAGTAATGCACACAATTTGAATGGGAAAGGAAGAGTGAGGCATCATCAAGCCACAGAAAAGATGGGAAAAACATTACCTGCATTCTTTCTAAAGGATCTGAATGACAGCATGCTTTATTAATGAGGTATGTGTGTTCCATATATTCCGTTATCCGTTGGAGGAAGCTCAGGGGTTCATTGAAGGCAATAGGCATGGTAATCTTAGACAGCTCCTAAACCATGGGGGAGGGAGTCATAAAAGTATAGAGAGGAATGTGAGTCATAGACAGCTATGAAAAATATAAAAGAATGGTTGGTAACAGAATGTGACATGATAAAAATTGATTTTTAACTAATCATCCTACCTTTGCATAATTTCCAGGAGCATTTAGCATAAATAACAGGTGTTATTTAGCATAAATACTGATGGACTGTAGCCCATTTCCCTTTATGCTTTTCTATTATGGGTAGCCAAAATTATCTATAATTTGCATTATCTCAGGAAAGTTTTCTACACCAAAAGTGATCTCCAGGCCATGAACATCGATAACACAATAGAAGATTAGCTCAATTTTACCTCTTAATTTTATTATTCAGATCCTATTATTATCTGCACATTTTGGTGTCTAATTTAAACAGGAAATGGCTCCCATATGCAACATCATTAAACATATTAAACTAAGTACGTTCACTTCATGAATATTGTATGTAGGTCCAGGTGCCCAATCTTAAAAAAGATAACGCACTAAAGCCTGGAAAAAGTTCAAGAGACAGTGATACAATTTGGGCATCCTTTCAAACTGCCAAGTTCTCCATATTTGCATCTTAAGAAGAAAATGGGGAGGCCGAGCAGAAAGATTTATAACATTCAAAAGCTGTGGGCTGAGGAATCAAATGACTCTTTCAAATACACGAACTTGTTCATAGAAAACCCAGCTTTCTCTAAAAGATAAATGCACACACAAAATTTGTTACTACAAGATGCTGCAATGGCTGAAATTATAGGTTCCTTTTTAAAAGATGAGAAAAAGTTAAGCACACAGGAAACAGAATTAGCTAGAGAACATTCTATTGTTTTACTGGTTGTTTTTTGTGCCCAGATTTCAAATGATGCAGGGTTCTAGTTGTTTTTATTATGACAATATTTTCTACATCAAAGGTGGGATGTGCCTTTTGCACATAAATATTAGCTCCATTAACTCAGTAGATCCATGACCGGAGTAACATAGAATCACAGAATCATAAAGCTTGAAGGTGCCTCATGGAGCATCAAATCCAACCCCCTGCTCAATGCGGGATCCCCAGTTAGACTCAGAGCATCTCCACTAGATAGCTGTCAAGCCCCTTTCTTAAAACGTCCAGAGAAAAGAGACCCCCAAAGGAATAACCTCAATGGCTCCTGCGGGACAACAACAACAACCAGGAACGACTTGAGACAACACCACAGACACTGAGAAAAATTAAAATAAATTAAAAACAAACAATGGCTTTCGTCCACAATTTTAAAACCCTAATACGAACTACAACATTCTGGTTTTTATCTTTACACAAATGGAAAGTTAGAGGGAAACAAACCGGTAAGGCAACATCAGAATATACAAAGAGGGCTGAAATGGGAAAGTTGGAAGGCCTCAAGGAATGGCGACTTAGACACCGATCGGGAAGTAAAAATGTAAATGAAGATGTCTTTAAATAATGCAGAAAAACCTGGATTATTCAAAGATGATCCCACAGGCAATTGGTTGAACTGCTGAACTACTCTTGCTGTAAAGATTTTCCATCTAATGTTCATTCAAATTCTATTCTCCAATAAGTTCAAATCATTAGACCTAGACCTTCCCTCTGAGGCAGCAGAGAAGAAGTCTGATCATTCTTCTCTATGACTGCCCTTGAGGCCTTCTTTTCACAAGTCAAATATGCCTATCTCCTTCAACTTTTCCTCATACATTTTCTTCCCAAAAACTAATAAACTGTAGCATTCCTTTTGTAAACAGCCCTTTCTGCCTCACTTCTCTAACCTCAGCAACACAGAGAGAGTTATTTCATCAGTGATAAGTCAGCAAGGCTTCATGCAGTCATAGTCCTGAAGCTCATGAAGCTCCCTATCTCCATAATGAAGATTGTTCTGCCTCTCATGAAATCCAGTAATGATAGAAGAAAAGTGGTAAGGCAGATGCAGATAAGAAGATTAAGGAATTAGAAGAGTAAAATGAACTTCAGAAGTCAGCTGTCTTGCACCAAGAACACTGTCTCAAAGCACAAGAAGTTCCAACATTCTTTTCCAGTGCAGTAAACAAAAAGGAACTGAGGGCAAAGGAAGGAGCATCCCTAACATGGGTGGAACAGAGGGATAGTGCTCCTGCCAAAAATGCTCAGCTTAGCTTCCAACAAGCTCTGCACAGAGACAAAACTATCTATACGCATGTGTCACAGAAACCACAAAGATCAGTATGACATTGTTTGCTCTATGGTATGGAGGCTGAAGCACTGTGTTTACTTTTGCACAGGGCATATGAAGATGAACTCATTTGACGGCAGACAGTATTATCGCTTAGTAGCTTGTCTCCCCTTCCTACTTCCACATACCGGACAATTTCTGAGAACTAACAGAAGGGACTGGCTTGGATGTTCAATATAGGTTCTGATTAAAATGACAGAAACAACAGGTAGGCAAACTACAGGTGGTAGCCTAAAAGAACACCTACCATTATCCCCCACCCACCCACCCACTCAAACATGAAACTGTGTCCAAAAAACACATCAAAATTTTGCCTTTCCCCAGGACACTTTAAGCAGTTCCTATTTCTAAAAAAACAGGTGGGGTAGCTCTTAAACCAGGCAAAAGAAGGTTTATGTTTAAATAGCAAATCACACAAACACAGGTTTCAATGGGTACATGTGTGAAATCTGTGACTGGGGTAAAAGATTAGGAAAGGGAAGTCAAACTGGATACAGCCTTTGATGGTTCAGGACAAACAAAAATGAATCATAAAACCCCACTAGCTTCAATTTAAATAATGCAGTATTATATACTCAGAACAAATAAAGATTTTGAATCTGTACTTAGGAAAAAATAACTATTTAATATATTATCACAAAGCCATTCTAATCAATTAAACCAGAATAAGGTTGCGAATAAAAGGAGAATCAGCAACATAAACTTAATGTAAAAATTGACTTTGTTTTTAAGAGTCTAAAGGTCCTTTTTGAAGGATAGTGGAGGGAACTAAGGCAACCATTTAGAGGGAACAAATTCCATGGTGATGAATCACTCACTTATGGACTGGCCATCTAGTTCTTTAACACAAAAATGAATTAATTATAAAACTACAAATACATGTTCTATAGTACAAATCAGTCATTTACCAAACATATGAACTAGCTCTAACACATATTGGGGCATATCTTAATTTAGATAAACTAAAGATGACACCACAATAAGCATTTCTGGAAAACTGTTGGATAACATGTTATTGAGAAGAAGTTAGGCTTACTGTTAAGTAGTTAATCTAACTCGAATTAGAAGTTTCAAAGCTCTTCCTAATGCACTTGTTTCTTGAAATCCCCTTTATATTTCTAGTTTAGAATGGCAAACATCATTTTCCCATATCACAATGCATCACTTTATCAAAAGAATCACAGCAAATGCACTTTGATGAGACAATAGCTTACCAGTCCAATACATTTTTTCAAGATACTCCAGACACTGAAATCACTCCTAGTAAACATTGGGGCAGGCAATGTTGTCCTGTAGGAAGAACAAATGAACTGATGATTAGTATTACTGCCACTTACTTTTCTTGAAAAGCATCCATCGACAATGGTCACTACCCTCACTTGCACATATTAATGACTGTACATCTTTGAAAGGACAGATATGAGACTCTGCAGGTTTCAATAACTTGTCCAGGGTTTAATGGCTATGCGTCAACAGGGTTTAATGCAGTCACATTCCTTCTCTGAATCTTTTTCTCCCCATATTTACATTATACTTATACGTGATCTTCACAGTATTATGAAGATGCTTGACTGTGATTATCATCTGATGAACTGCCTAAATACATTTTTCTATAAATCCAGAAGGGGATGCACTGGGTGTGATTTTAAAATTGAGAAGTTATGTCTTGTTTGTCGGAAGCAATAGATTGATTCAAAGCAACAAGACATCCAAAGGAAATATGCACGGACTTGAAGTATTGCTATTAACAACACAGAACAAAGCAAGATATACTCTAGAATTCTATATATCTTCAATTCAAGCTAAAAGGCTGTGTTTAGTGAAACACATGGCATGTAACCTTTCAAATAAGTCACTCTTTCCACTGTTTATGGTAACAAATAAAGGCCAACTGCTCATTGGAGGGAAGGATAGTAGAGGCAAGATGAAGTACTTTGGCCACATCATGAGAAGAAAGGAGAAGATGCTGGGGAAAATGGAAGGAAAAAGGAACAGGGGCCGACCAAGGGCAAGATTGATGGATGGCATCCTTGAAGTGATTGGATTGACTCTGAAGGAGCTGGGGGTGGTGACGGCTGACAGGGAGCTCTGGCGTGGCTGGTCCATGAGGTCACAAAGAGTCGGAAACGAATGAACGAATGAACAACAACAACAAACAAATATTTGCACACGTCTAGATAAATGTTCCTCATTTTATTTTTTTCAATAAAAAAGTATTCAGGACATCCATTTTATTATTTGCATTAAGATATGATGTGGCAGTTAATACATACCACTAAAAAAAACCCTACAACAACCCATACCACCCATCTCTTATTAGTACTGTTGTAGTGGATGAATGTAAAAATTGTCACTAGTTGTTCAATTGTTTTACTTAGGACTGCCTTTTATGTGAGCCTTTTCACAAAGTTTTGCATTTCATTCAACATGCTTTTAAAAAAGAAGGACAGTTATACATTTTTAAAACTTTCAACCAAGAAAGATTCCAGCTATAGGTTTATCTGAAAGCAGAACATCATTGTTCTATATATTGCCTAGTATAATCCTAAAATGTCATTCTTTAGGTTGCAAAAGAGTAGCCTTCAACTCTTATTCCCAGGAAGAAAAAATCAATCAAGTGTGGTTATCAAATAATTATGTCTAAACAGACATCTACATGAAAGGTGCCCCCATATCTGGCATCAACTAGATAGGAAGTGCATATCAGCCTGCTTTAGAGAATACCTGTGTTTCTTGATTCCATTCTCTTGCAATGGCCCATCTCCATTGTGTCTTCCTGCCCGATGACTTTGGTGGGCATCCACATCAACTTTATGAACTGCTTCTGAAAATTCTCCGGAAGAATTATCAGAATCAAAGCCTGTGTAAAGAGAAATTCATAATCACATTCAAGATACAATAGGGATTCTGTTGTTTTGGTATGTAATTAGTCACAGCAGTAGGAAAGTGAAGCAGCAATTTCAGACAGGTAACAAAAAAGAAATCCCTTTTTAAAAAGCTGATCCATTACTTAGCTAGAAAATACCACAGCGTCCAGCTGATTTGTCACTAATGTAAATAGCCCCTGTGTTTGTGTTCCTCAAATCAAAACCTGATTACCATATATACTTGTGTATAAGTTGACCTTGTGCATTAGTATAAGGCAGGCTTTGTTGTCAAAATATGGATTTTGATATGATGCCATTGCTTGAGTTGGAGAAGCAGCCACAAAGTGGGTGAGCGAGAGGTTGTGATCATCCACTTGCTTACTCATGAGTAAACCATCTCTCTCCATCCTGAGCTACCCAGAAGAGATGAAGTGTAGTCTATTCCAAGAGAACCTAATAGAATCACTGTGCCCTTTCCACTACAGAAGTTGGGACACCAAAGAGCTTCCACCACCACCATTTCTTTGCCCAGGCATGATATAGGCATATACTTACAGCGTCCCATGTATAAGCCACCCCAGATTTTTTGAGGTCTTCTTGTCGAAAAACTTGACTTATACTAGTAGTTTCTTATACTAGTTCAATATTACTTACTGTCAGTTTGAAATAGCTTTCCTGCTTCATTAATACTAGTGGGTGTTTGTTTCTCAGTAACATTAATGCACTGATCTGATTTACTGTATAGTACCTCAGAAAAAGTTATGCACCCCGATGGACCCATTACTCTCTTCAAAAAAACATTTCTGCACAAGCAATAAAATACATCTGGATTGATTTTTTAAAATCTTAGCTGCTAAAACTTTCATTATTTTGAAGAGGTATCTTGAGTTCTAAAGTTCACAGATAGGCACACAGACTTTATGTTCATAAGTTTATGGATTAGTAGATGACATCCAGACACCTTACTATTAAAGCTGGTCTCTGGAAATCTGAAGTGCTTTCCAGCTTTGCCCATGAATGCTTAACCTTCTTGCTAGCAGATGGGATGTTTACCTACTGCAGAATCACATTTGTTGCAGAGTTCACACAGAACTACATCTACAAGGTAGGTCATTTATGACACAGCCACATCAAGAGTTCTAAAGAATGGGCCATTTATGACACACAGGTGCTTGCCATTTGGGACAAAAGCAGTCTGCATATTGTCACCAGTGTCCTTTTTTTCTTACATTGTGTTATGCACTTGGGACAAAACATCCTATGCCATTTTATGGTCCAAATATGATGCAGATAAACTGATAAATGCTCACTGAGAAATAACCCCTCTTTCTGCATGAAAGTGGTGGGCAGCAGGCATATGAGCCCTTGAGCCTGCCCAGAAAGGATTAAGTGGAGGTACTGATGTCATGAGAAGAAGGGATAGGAAAAACATGGTACAGATATCCAGATACTTCATAATTCTTTTATTTGCAAAAGAAAGAAAAAAATGTGGTTACTTTCCTCACATACAGTCTGAAACCATTCCTAAAAGCCTGTTAGAACAAAAGGGGTTTTGCCTGCCAAGGAAAGGACAATTAAAAAGTAACTAGCATATCTTCTTGGGACAAGATATTCCTTTATTGGCCGGGGGGGGGGGGCATACTATACAACAACATCCAAAACAGTAAGACTAGATATCCCTTCCTTAAGCAGAGATAATTTGATTTCTCAAGAAGCTCCCATAGTGTTATGTCTAGAAAAGCTTCTAGATCAGTGGTTCCCAACCTGTAGGTCTCCAGATGTTTTGGCCTTCAACTCCCAAAAATCCTAACAGCTGGTAAACTGGCTGGGATTTCTGGGAGTTGTAGGCCAAAATACCTGGGGACCCACAGGTTAGGAACTCATGTTCTAGATACTGTATAGGTAAAACATGCCAAATGTGGTCCCAATAAAAAAGTTAATAAATGCTTTTTCATTGTATTACTACAGACAAGTTTTCCTCATAGAAGCACCTAAAAGTTTTTCAAGATGTTGGTAGCCTCACTCAGAACAGAAAAAACTTAAATCTCAAGGGAAGTTGTTTTTTTTTCTCTTGCCAAAGGTGTTGAATTTTTTTTGCCTGTATTTTGCAGCTATTCCCTCTGCCCTCCAGTGCCCACATGGCCAAAAACAAGAATCATCTCTACAATCACTAATATACCTCCAGACCATTTTAACTGACAACAAAACCAACATATTTACAAAATGTAATCCTGTGGCTCCAACATTATCTTTGTCACCTTTATGATTTTTTAGTACCTTTGATAAAGAAATCAACTGAACCTTCAAAAATTTGCATCATGTATTTTGTGTACCGTATATTCCGGCATATAAGACGACTGGGTGTATAAGACGACCCCCAACTTTTCCAGTTAAAATATAGAGTTAAGACGACTCCCATGCATAAGACTACAGCCGCGTATAAGACGACCCCTGACTTTTGAGAAGATTTTCTTGGGTTAAAAAGTAGTCTTATACGCCAGAATATACTGTACTTTTGTTTTGGCCCAATAATAGGATTGATGTTTTGTGGATTTTGGGTGTTGCTGTATCTTCCAGGAATGTGCCTGTATTGACTCCTACTAAGAGTACAAATTTTACCAACTCACTCCCATGTTACATATGCGTTCAAGTAAAGTAGATGCAACATTAAAAGTGAAATACAACATTGTTACTATTACTACTACTACTACATTTTTATCCTACTTTTTGACTGTATAAGTAACACAGCAGCGAGCATCATCGATAAAATAAACTTAAACTATAGAAGCAAAACAGCTAAACATCAAAAAACCAAGATTATGGCAACAAGAATGATTGACAATTGGAAAATAGAGGGAGAAAACGTGGAGGCCGTGACAGACTTTGTATTTCTAGGTGCAAAGATTACTGCAGATGCAGACTGTGGCCAGGAAATCAGAAGACGCTTACTTCTTGGGAGGAGAGCAATGTCCAGTCTCGATAAAATAGTAAAGAGTAGAGACATCAGACTGGCAACAAAGATCCGCCTAGTCAAAGCCATGGTATTCCCTGTAGTAACCTACGGATGTGAGAGCTGGACCTTAGGGAAGGCTGAGTGAAGAAAGATAGATGCTTTTGAACTGTGGTGCTGGAGGAAAGTGCTGAGAGTGCCTTGGACTGCGAGAAGATCCAACCAGTCCATCCTCCAGGAAATAAAGCCCGACTGCTCATTGGAGGGAAGGATACTAGAGACAAAGTTGAAGTACTTTGGCCACATCATGAGGAGACAGGAAAGCCTAGAGAAGACAGTTATGCTGGGGAAAGTGGAAGGCAAAAGGAAGAGGGGCCGACCAAGGGCAAGATGGATGGATGGCATCCTTGAAGTGACTGGACTGACCTTGAAGGAGCTGGGGGTGGTGACGGCCGACAGGGAGCTCTGGCGTGGGCTGGTCCATGAGGTCACGAAGAGTCGGAGACGACTGAACGAATGAACAACAACATAGAAGCAATAACGTGTTTACTTAACGTCACCTTGTTAACAAGTTGCGTCCCCAGGTTTCATAAAAGTGGAGGATTTACAGCTGGAAAGCCAATTATGTAGTAATAGACAAGGTGATTGAAATACTGTCAAAAATAATGAGGTTTAACTCAGTGTTTCTCAACCTTCCTAATGCCACGACTCCTTAATACAGTTCCTGATGTTGAAGTGATCCCCAACCATAACATTATTTTCATTGCAACTTCATAACTGAATTTTGCTGCTGTTATGAATTGTAATATCTGAGATGAAGGATGTAGTTTCATTCACTAGATCAAATTTGGCACAAATACCCAATTTGACCAAATTTGAATACTGGTGGGGTTGGGAGGGATTGATTCTGTCATTTGGGAGTTGTAGTTGCTGGGATTCATAGTTCACCTACAATCAAAGGGCATTCTGAACTCCACCAATGATGGAATTAAACCAAACTTGGCACACAGAACTCCCATGACCAACAGAAAATACTGGAAGGGTTTCGTGGGCATTGACCTTTAGTTTGGGAGTTGTAGTTCACCTACATCCAAAGAGCACTCAAACAATGATGGATATGGACCAAACTTGGCATGAATACTCAATATGTCCAAATATATGTCACTGGTGGAGTTTGGTGGAAAACAGACATTGACATTTGGGAGTTGTAGTTGCTGGGATTTATAATTCAAGCAAAGAGCATTCATAACCCACCAATGATAAAATTGGGCCAAACTTCCCACAAAGAAAATGCTGTGTTTTCCGATGGTTTTTGGTGACCCCTCTGACACCCCCTGGTGACCCCCCCAGGGGTCCCGACCCCCAGGTTGAGAAACACTGACCTAGATGATGCTGAATCAGCATCTTCCATCTCCCACTTTTAGCCCATACAGACACACAAACAACCCTTTTTTACACTGAGATAAGATAAACTAAACGATACAGATGGACAGCAGGTCATGTAATAGCTGGGTCAAAGTTCAATCAAAGTCCCACAAATCATCAACTTCATCATGCTAAAATTCCATTTTCTTTCATCAATTTATTTTTGTGAACAGCTAAACCTTCCTTTTTCCTTTTATGTTTCAAAGAAAAGAAAAATTAAGCCATATACCAACATCCAGGGCAGAGTACACAAGTGGTGTAATTTTTGTTATTATTTCTTTTAGTGGCAAACACAAAGAAGGACGTCACACCTTAATCTACACAACTGCATAACGACATTCCAACAAGTATAATAATTCCCCAGTGATATTAAGATCACATGGTGTACTGATATTTAATTTGGCAACATTAATACTAGCATTCATGAGGAGTCAAGGTAATTAAATTGAAGATCAATTTTATCAGGTGTCAATACATAACAGACTGTCTAAAATCTCACTATTATGCTACACATACCAGTGATAACTCCAACGGCCATCAAACAAGATAGCAAAACCAAGACATCAAAAATCCTAAATTATAAAAGCAATGAACACTCATGAACCTATCGATACAGGACAGCTCTTAATATGTAGCAGAAACATGTTTCTAGCACATTAAATTTTGAAGACTTGGAGGCAGAAAAAAAAACTGGAACATAGATAACTTTAGGAGAGCTGAAATATCTAGTACAAGGCAGCAAAAAGACTTGACACAAAGTTGTTAAAATCTGAACTTGGAAACGGGTTTTAATATGAGATACCCAGGCAGATATGCATTGCGGTGTTACTTCCTTCCTGTCTTCTTTAAAAAACTGAACATGAAATTTAGAACAATGCTTTGAATGTATCGTACCATTCTAAATCTGACTGACCCACTGTCTCATCATACAGCTTTCAAATACGAAATGAATGCTTCCATTTGCTCAGGTCAAATCTACACTGACCACCACTTAGTTTGGTATAGATAAGGATCAGCTCTTCAGTGTCTATGATGTAGGATAGCACAGGACAAGGGTACTCTGTGTTACCCAAAGTTGGCAAGAGGGTATGAGTCTATGTAGATCCTCATTCTGTCTGATGAAAAGACCACCATCATCATCATCATTATCATAGGCTATCACTCACAGGTAAGTATGATTGTCTTCCAAGTGTCAAGTCTTGGCGGCAGATCCGTAGGTGACTGTAGACAGCTATTCTGGATCTGAATATTTTTTCACAGTGTTAACATCCATTTCCAAATGGAAGGTGATCCCGATAAGGGTTTGCGAAATGCACCTTCCTCTTAACAGGTTTCTCCCTTTCGCCTTCCATTCCTGCCTCTTTGAAATCCACAACAGTGTTGGTAACAGCCAGTTAGAACGCTCCAGGGCCAGTTCTCTGTGTCAGTTTTTTAAGGTTAGCTTTAAGCCCATTTTTAATTTCTTTTGCTGTCCAGTGGCATAGAAAATACCTTACCCTTTTATGTTCTACAACTTATTTTTCTAGGTGTGATTTTAAAAAGTAATAGCATGCAAATATAACACATAAAGTACTATTTCTTCAAAGGCATACCCATGTTGGTCTCAACATAAGTCTTATGGTATCTGAAAAATCGTATTGAGTTCATGTGGTGCACTGCCCACTAAATAGGCATTCATGTAAACACATACACACCCTACTTCACAAGGTGACAAATATTTCAAAGTAATCCTAGCTTGAGTGATCATAAATATATATATATCAATGTTATTTCATATGAACCTGAATTTTTATCTTTCTAATTCCATTTAACGTAAATTTAATCATTTTAATATTGCAAACAGTTTAATTCCATATAATTTTTACTTTTGTATGTTTTTAGTTTTTTGGAAGAAAGATGAAATACAAATAAACATTATAACAACTTTTTTAAAAAGCCCAGTTACAAAGACTGAACTACTCATTTTTTTTAACCAAAGCAACACAAAATGTCCAAGGTAGTATTCAATTTTATAGGAATGTTCTATTCCTAAACTGAAGCCTATATTATAGCTGGAATATGTGTGGCAGAAACAAATAGCAGTTCAGTTATTTCTTATCTTTTGCATGTGAGTTTACATAGACACACACATGGGCAAACTAGACAAATGATGGGATTCATGACTTGGGACCACATTTTCTTCCCTGCCTTCTTAAGGCTTATACCAGTTGTGTTGGTTTAAAAATATCCATCTATGGAGGTCATGAATTAGAAAATGCTGACAAGTCTTCAATTCTCACAGGACAGGCTGGACCTGCTTAAGAAAGAGCAGGAAGTGTTGCTTGGTAAAGCATGAATAGAAGCTTGCAAGAAAGATACATTATCCTCTGAGATCTTATTTTAGTCTAGAAATGTAAAAGCAGGAATCAATTTTGTTGTAAAGGAATATACTGTAGTTTTGTTTCTTGAAAAGATAATCACCTATGACTGAGGAAAATGTTGTTTTTAACTACTTCACATACTTCACCTTGAGGCAAACTTATCACCAGGTTTTCTTGTCAAGCTTTGCCTTCCTCTGAGGCTGAGTGATAGAGGATGAGTTGTCTATGGTAACCCAGTATTCCATGGCCAAATAGGGATTCAAATCCTGATCGTCAGAGTCATAGTCCAATTCTCAAACCACTCCACCACACTGGCTATCTTTCGAAGATTCACAGTACAATTCTATGCATTTATCCTCCAAAGCCTCGCTGAGTTTAATGAGGTTTGCTGTCACTCAATTAACTGCAGAGTTGAAGCCTTAGCCTAAGATGTTAACTCAAGGGTTTAATGCCTTTTAAGCAAGTATATATTTCTCTATAAGCAAAACAAAAAGATAAAAAGTAACTTACTAAGAAATTTGCTTTTAGATGCCTTCTTTTTCTTCTTCCACATCCTGCCAAAAACAGTCCTCATTTACCAATCTTCACCTCTTTAAAAACCAGGAAGCTAAATGCAGCCTGAGTCACAGTATACGAAACCGCCCCTTTACAGGTTGTCATTTAAGCTTAACCTGCCAAGGTAATAGTCAGTGGGAAAGAAGTTGCACCCACAGAAAATCAAATTACTCAGGAATGTTTAGGGAAGGGAAATTGAGGAGGAAGCATCAAAGGCTTTCATGGCTAGAATCACTGGGTTGTTGTAGGTTTTTTGGAATATATGGCCATGTTTTAGAAGCATTCTTTCCTGGCGTTTCACCTGCATCTATGGCAGGCATCCTCAGAGGTTGTGACCTCACAACCTCTGAGGAGGAAGCTATACAAACCTATCCCTAAAATAAAAGATGAATCCCATCACAAGCTACGTGGCCACTAAAAGCTAACATTTTTCAACAGAAATTTTTAGAGGGTACACAAAGACACAGTCCAATAATTATAATGGTAAACAAGCTACATGAGCATGCTAAAGATTTGACAGAGCACTCCCCCCGATCACTGTAGGGCAAGATGCAAACAAACAAATTCAAAATGTTGATATAAATCCCAAGATTTATCTTTGTCTAAAATTGCCTATAGCAGGTGTTTTGACTCATTTCTGTGTCATACTGAAATGTACCTAGACATAATGTAATTTGACCTCAATTGTTTTGTTATGAAGTATCGTGTGCCTTTCCATTTTTACAATGTAAACGTATTGCTAAACTGTCCAGCCCCTCTATAAAACAATCCAGAATTAAGATTTCATGAACTCCCAAAGCAATTTTGTCCCAGCTATTTTGTCATCACTGACAGATTATTCTTAGTTTGTAGTCTAAATCAATTTCCTTTAAAATCATATCTGCTTATGCTAGCTGAATTCACAGAGTGAATAGTTTCTTTTATCGTCCTAAATTGCAGATACAAGATCACCCTATTGCATACCTGCCTGCTAATTTCTGGTAATAATTTGTCAACAGCTCTCTTAGATTGCAACAGTAAAAAACAAACTCAGCACCAATATTACATCAATCAAAGCTATTGTTGTTGCTACTGTATGTCTTCAAATAATTTCCAATTTGCAACAACCATAATGTTATAAGTTATGGAATATGCTTGGCAAGATTGGCTCAGAGGAGGATTGCCACCGTTTTCCTCTGAAGCTGAGATTGTGACTTGTCCAAGATCACTCAATAGGCTTTCAAGGCCAAGCAGGGATTGAAATCTTTTTCTCCATAGTAGGCCAATGCTCAAATAACAACAAATGGTGGCTCTCAATCAATGTTTTTTACTCTCTGAAAATATATCACATTTAAGAATGCAATGCTGAATAACAATGCCCTTCAAAAGAATAAGATTGCCTTTCTGGCTCGTTTACCTTGTCATCTACTAGCATCCAAGTCATTTATTTATTTATTTATTTATTTCATGCATTTGTAGCCCGTCCTTCTCACCCCCAGAGGGGGACTCAGGACGACTTTAACAGGTGATGCCAACACATAAATTAAAAATAAACAAATACAGTTAAAATCAAACAATTAAAACATCTATTATTAAAACGTCAATTTAAAAATTACGCAAGTTCAAAATCATAATCCAAGCTCCGTCCATTGTCGGTCACATAAAATCTGTATCATTCTTGTTGCTGCATCTACTGATCGAATGCTTAGTCCCACAACCATGGTTCAAGTTTTTTTCCTAAAAGATAGGAGGGAGGGGGCTGACCTGATTTAATTAGGGAGGGAGTCCCACAGGTGAGGGAGCCACCACTGAGAAGGCCCTCTCTCTTGTCCGCATCAGTCACACTTGCGAGGATGGTGGGATCATGAGAAGGGCCTCCCCCAACGAGCTTAACCTCTGAGATGGTTCATAGAGGGAGATATATTCATACAGGTAAGCTGGGCCAGAACCGTTTAGGGCTTTATAGGCTAAAGCCAGCAGTATGAATTGTGCTCAGTAGCAGACTGGCAGCCAGTGGAGCTCCTTGTACCCCGCTCCGGTTAGCAATCTGGGCGCTGCATGTTGGACTAGTTGAAGCTTCCGAGCAGTCTTCAAAGGCAACCCTACATAGAGCGTGTTGCAGTAGTCTATTCGGGACATAACAAAAGCATGGACTACCATGGCCAAGTCTGACTTCCCAAGGTACGGATGCAACTGGCGCACAATTGTGCAAAAGCTCCCCTAGCCACTACTATTTCCATGGTAACGGAGCTATGGTCAGCTCCTCCACACTGCCTCCTTCCTTCCATCCCTGGCAGAAAACCAAATCTAGTATGTGTCCAGCTCAGTGAGTAGGTTCAGATATAAGTTGGGACAGCCCCATGGTTGCCATGGAAGACATGAAGTTCTGAGTTGCTCCCAACAGGGTGGTCTCTGCATGGATATTGAAATTCCAAAGCACTATGAGCCGTTGGGATTCCAGCGCTAGGCCTGAGATCACAACGGCTAGCTCAGGTAGGGAGGCTGTAGTGTAGCAGGGTGGTTGGTACACTAGCAGAATCCCTATCCTGTCCTGGTCATCTACCCTCGGGTAGATATGTTCAAATATGGTTGACTGTGGGATGGGGCACCTGGTCAGGGAGATGGAATCCCTATAGAGCACTGCAACCCTGCCTCCCCGCCTTCCAGATCTTGGCTGGTGCTGCACAAAGTATCCTAGCAGGCGAAGCTGGTTAAGATTGACCTCCCCCCACCTCGTCCAGCCAAGTCTCCATTATGAATGCCAGGTCTGCCCGTTCATCAGGGATTAAATTCTGAATGGTAGTTCTTTTTCCATTGACAGATCTACCATTTCACAGCACCACTTTTAATTCAGGGGGGCCACCAGCCTGGGTACTCATTGCTACCTTGTTGGGAGACCATTTTGGAAGTATTAAAACTATCACAATCCTTAGGCCAAATTAATAGCTTGGATCTCTCTTTCCCATATCTCCCCTCCTCGATGTTACTTCTATGGGGGCTTTTTTGACTGTAACTAATTAAATCAGAAAACAATGGACTAAAAAGATGGTGATAATATCAAAATGTTAAATGGATTGATAATATGGACCATCATTTTTGGGGAGAAATGAACAGCAACTGATCATTTCATATCAGACTTCTCCAAACACAACATGAACTTAACTAAAGTGGTGTACTTGACTGTTTCCTTAATAAAGAAATGTACAAAATAATTAAGTTCAGTACACCACAGAAAGGAAGAAAGAAGGCATGTTGTATTTTTTTTAGAGCTCCCTGGCACCGTGGACTTCATAAGTGAAAAAACTGTGTATTGTCTATTATTTTCATGTCTGTGAGTTCTAGTAAGAAAAATGCAATCGAAATGCGGAGGTTAGTAGGGTTGTCTCATCCAACCAGCACACAAGAGGGAGACTCTTGAGCTGAAATCTTTTATGAGTCACAAATTCCACTAGGCTCCTTGGCAGTCACTCCAACAAAAAGGATTTGCATTTTTTAATCAACAGGGCAATTTGGAGAAACCAACCTCCACCTTGAGACTCTCCATAAGAAAGCAACTCTGGGATAAACCCTGTCTGCATTTGCATCATCCAATTGGTTACTAGAGATGCACTTCCCCAAGAAAGATGAGTAAGTATGCCAAATAAACAAACAGCCTGCCAATTGCTTGCAGCCATTTCCAAGGAAGCATTGTAAAGAGATGCTGCGATCTTGTAGAGATTAAGCTGGCTGAAGTTATCCAATTTCCACCTCAACACCCATTCCATTTATGTTCCAGAAACCTTTTTTTCCTCTGCACAAAACATTAACCTAATCTGATTTAGCAAGACGCTTATGTTTGGGTGGAGAATACATATACCATTGGAAGAACATGTTAATGGGATTACAAAACAGACAAAGAAATCAAAGAATAGAAGAATGCAGAGAGAACACAAGATACTCTTTTATACAGAGAATCAAGTTAACAGATAGTGGGTTAAAGATAAAATGGCAAGATGCAAATGAAACAAAAACAAACTGTTTTGCAGTTCAACCCACTAATGTTCGTAAAAATCCATTATCATGCTTCGAATTAATTAAACTGTGCATTTTAGTTCTAACCAATTACATCTATGTGACCGAACACTGCCTTCTATGAATTTCCACACCTATTTCTATTCCCCTAAATCATCATTCTCCAGCAAAGGATCACCGCCTTGTCGGGGCGCTGGAGCTTGAGCACCTCAATGATGTCCCAAGTGAAACCGTGAAGGGCCACCCAAGACGGGACGGTCGTGGCAGAGAGGTCAGACCAAGCACGATCCCTGGGCAAACCACCCCAGTATTCTTGCCAAGAAAACTAAATGGATCAGTACAACCAGAGATATGTTGGTATGCCATTGGAAGATGGGACTCCCAGGTTGGAAGATGGTCAAAATGCTACTGGGGAGGAGCAGAGGATAAGTTCAACTAGCCCCAGATGTGATGACGCAGCTAGCTCAAAGCCGAAAGGAAGGCTACGGCCGACGGTACTGGAGGTGAACGACGAATCCGATGCTCTAAAGATCAACACACCATAGGAACCTGGAATGTAAGATCTATGAGCCAGGGCAAATTGGATGTTGTTATTGGCGAGATGTCAAGACTAAAGATAGACATTCTGGGGGTCAGCGAACTGAAGTGGACTGGAATGGGCCACTTCACATCAGATGACCACCAGATCTACTACTGCGGACAAGAGGAACATCGAAGAAATGGAGTAGCCTTCATAATTAATAATAAATTCGCTAAAGCGGTGCTTGGATACAACCCAAAAAATGACAGAATGATCTCAATTCGAGTGCAAGGAAAGCCTTTCAACATTACAGTGATCCAAATATACGCCCCAACCACAGCTGCTGAAGAAGCAGAAGTAGATCATTTCTATGAGGATCTGCAGGACCTACTGGATAATACACCAAAAAGAGACATTATTTTCATTACAGGAGACTGGAATGCCAAGGTGGGAAGTCAAATGACAACAGCGATCACAGGCAAGCATGGTCTGGGAGAACAAAATGAAGCGGGACGCAGGCTGATAGAATTTTGCCAGGAAAACTCGCTGTGTATAACGAATACTCTCTTCCAACAACCTAAAAGACGGCTTTATACATGGACCTCACCAGACGGTCAACACCGAAATCAGATTGACTACATCCTTTGAAGCCAAAGGTGGCGGACATCCATCCAGTCAGTGAAAACAAGACCTGGGGCTGACTGTAGCTCAGATCACGAACTTCTTATTGCACAATTTAGAATAAAACTAAAGAGATCAGGGAAAATACACAGACTAGTTAGATATGATCTCACTAACATTCCTAGCGAATATACAGTGGAAGTGAAGAACAGATTTGAAGGACTAGATTTAGTAAACAGAGTCCCAGAAGAACTATGGACAGAAGTCCGAGACATTGTTCAGGAGGCGGCAACAAAGTACGTCCCAAAGAAAAAGAAAACCAAGAAGGCAAAATGGTTGTCTGCTGAGACACTGGAAGTAGCCCAAGAAAGGAGAAGAGCAAAAGGAAACAGGGATAAGGGGAGATATGCCCAGTTAAATGCGCAATTCCAGAGGTTAGCCAGAAGAGATAAGGAACTATTTTTAAATAAGCAATGCATGGAAATGGAAGAAGACAACAGAATAGGAAGGACAAGAGACCTCTTCCAGAAAATTAGAAACATTGGAGGTAAATTTCAGGCAAAAATTGGTATGATAAGAAACAAAGATGGCAGGGACCTAACAGAAGCTGAAGAGATCAAGAGAAGGTGGCGAGACTATACAGAAGATCTGTATAGGAAGGATAATAATATTGAGGATAGTTTTGACGGTGTGGTGAATGAATTAGAACCAGACATCCTGAGGAGTGAGGTTGAATGGGCCTTAAGAAGCATTGCTAACAACAAGGCAGCAGGAGATGACGGGATCCCAGCTGAACTGTTTAAAATCTTAAAAGATGATGCTGTCAAGGTGATGCATGCCATTTGCCAGCAAATATGGAAAACACAAGAATGGCCATCAGACTGGAAAAAATCAACTTATATCCCCATACCGAAAAAGGGAAATGCGAAAGACTGCTCAAACTTCCGTACAGTGGCCCTTATTTCTCATGCCAGTAAGGCAATGCTCAAGATCCTGCAAGGAAGACTCCAGCAATACATGGAGCGAGAGTTGCCAGATGTTCAAGCTGGGTTTAGAAAAGGCAGAGGAACGAGAGACCAAATTGCCAATATCCGCTGGATAATGGAGAAAGGCAGGGAGTTTCAGAAAACATCTATTTCTGCTTCATTGACTATTCTAAAGCCTTTGACTGTGTGGATCATAATAAATTGTGGCAAGTTCTTGGTGGGATGGGCATCCCAAGCCACCTTGTCTCTCTCCTGAGGAATCTGTACAAGGACCAAGTAGCAACAGTAAGAACTGACCACGGAACAACAGACTGGTTCAAGATTGGGAAAGGTGTACGGCAAGGCTGCATACTCTCACCCAACCTTTTAACTTGTATGCAGAACACATCATGCGATGTGCGGGGCTTGATGAATGCAAAGCTGGGGTGAAAATTGCTGGAAGAAACATTAACAACCTTAGATATGCAGATGATACCACTTTGATGGCCAAAAGCGAGGAGGAGCTGAGGAGCCTTCTAATCAAGGTGAAAGAAGAAAGCGCAAAAGCTGTGTTGCAGTTAAACATAAAAAAACAAGATTATGGCAACAAAACGGATAACTGGGAAATAGAGGGAGAAAACGTGGAGGCCGTGACAGACTTTGTATTTCTAGGTGCAAAGATTACTGCAGATGCAGACTGTAGCCAGGAAATCAGAAGACGCTTACTTCTTGGGAGGAGGGCAATGTCCAATCTCGATAAAATAGTAAAGAGTAGAGACATCAGACTGGCAACAAAGATCCGCCTAGTCAAAGCAATGGTATTCCCTGTAGTAACCTACGGATGTGAGAGCTGGACCTTAGGGGAGGCTGAGCGAAGGAAGATCGATGCTTTTGAACTGTGGTGTTGGAAGAAAGTTCTGAGAGTGCCTTGGACTGCGAGAATATCCAACCAGTCCATCCTACAGGAAATAAAGCCCGACTGCTCACTGGAGGGAAAGATACTAGAGACAAAGTTGAAGTACTTTGGCCACATCATGAGGAGACAGGAAAGCCTAGAGAAGACAATTATGCTGGGGAAAGTGGAAGGCAAAAGGAAGAGGGGCCGACCAAGGGCAAGATGGATGGATGGCATCCTTGAAGTGACTGGACTGACCTTGAGGTAGCTGGGGGTGGTAACGGCCGACAGGGAGCTCTGGCGTGGGCTGGTCCATGAGGTCATGAAGAGTCGGAGACGACTGAACGAATGAACAACAACAACAAATCATCATTGGACGGATGCGAATTCCCTGTTTTAACAGTGAGATACCACTTTTAATTTTAGGTTACAATATTGGTCTCTTAGGTCATGCTATTAAAAAAAAATCAGTAGCTTATCCCTCTTACCCAAACCTCACCCCTGAGTTTAACTGCCAATTTTGATTTTATTTTTAACAACCTGAATACGTTAATTTTAACAAGAACTATTACAGCTGTTGTCTAGGATACTGATCCACAAATCTATCTCACGTGTGTCAGGAAGAAAACTGGTTTCCTCAGATCCCTGCTGCCCATTTGTAATAGAATAATAACAACATTGACCTATCTTACAATGCTTGGTTAAGTAAAGATTTCTGTCAGATAAAGCACTCTGAAATACTAGTTATGTGAAATTTTTCTTTGTTCTGGTTTTTGAAACAAGCACAGGAAGTGGCAACAGTCATACAAATTAAAGTCCCACTGTTCGTGCAGATCTAACTGAACATAAATTGTAATAATAATACAAAATAATAATAATAATAATAATAACAATAATAATAATAATATTTCTTTCCCGCCTCACGGCTTGAGGCGGGTTACAGCACTATTTAAAAAATAAACATATAATCATTTTAAAACACTTCGTAAAATACACATATTAAAACATAACTCCATAAAATACATATCAAAATACACAAAACAAAAACGAAGACATACAGTGGAGTTTAAAATTCACCATTTAAACTGTCTGGGAAGGCCTGCTGGAAGAGACAGGTCTTCACTTGTATCTTAAATTCTGACAGCTGATCCAGCTGTTGGAGCTCTACCCACACGTTGTTTCACAGTCACAGAGCAGTCAATGAAAAGTTCCTCTGGGTTGTGGTTGCCAGTTGGGTTTTGGCTAGTTGGAATAACTGCCCCCCAGACATCCTCAGTGTTTGGGGTGGATTATAGAATCATAGAATCACAGAATCATAGAATCAAAGAGTTGGAAGAGACCTCATGGGCCATCCAGTCCAACCCCCTGCCAAGAAGCAGGAATATTTCATTCAAATCACCCCTGACAGATGTACGGGAGAAGGCGATCCTTTAGGTAACCTGGACCCAAACCTTTAAAGGTCAAAACCAACACCTTGTACTTTGCCCAGAAACTAATTGGCAACTAGTGGAGTGACTTTAGGATAGGCATAATATGCTCACGCCTAGATGTACCTGTAGCCAGTCTGGCTGCTGTATTTTGAACCAGCTGGAATTTTCAACCTTGGTACATGGGTAGCCCAATGTAGAGCACATTGCAACAACAGCAACAAAACTTTATTACGGTCCATGGACCCACAGTTGTTAAAAAAAAACATAAAGGAGTTCACAGATCCCTCATGGCAGAAGTCCAACCTTGAGGTTACCAGTGCGTGCACTACCATCTTCTGGTCCTCCAAGTCTAGGAAGGGGTGCAGTTGGTGCATCGGTTGAAGCTGTAAGCACTCCTGACCATCGCATCTACCTGGGCTGCCATTTGAAAAGACAGATTCAGGAGCGCTCCCAAGCTGTGAACACAGTCTTTCAGGAGGAGTATGATCCCATCCTGGACTGGTTGACATGCCTCCATCCCCAGATTAGGACCCTTGATGGCAAGCATCTCTATTTTGTCTGGATTCAGTTTCAATTTGTTTTTCCTCATACAGCCCATTACCTCCTTCAGGCATTCATTCAGAGGAGACATGCTATCCTTAGCTGTAGCTGCTTTTGAAGGCATGGAGTAATATATTTGGGTGTCATCAGTGTATTGATAACCCTGCCTCATGCCTCTGGATTATCTTTCCAGAGGTTTTATGTAAATATTTAAAAGCACTGGGGATAGAATGGCACCATGCAGGATACCACATAGCAGCTCCTTTTTGAAGGAACAGCTATTCCCAAGTGCAACCATCTGGAACATGCCTGAGAGGTACGACCGGAACCACTGCAGCACAGTGCCTCCAACCGTTGTTAGGAGTCAAATAAGGTCATATGAGAGAAAGGATTCATGAAACTGGAGCACGGAATAATACAGAGGATAAGGCTGTAATTAGCAGGGCATCTGCTGTAGAATTTGTCAAGTACCACACTACACTTGAAATCCAAGCAAAGTAACTGAGTTTGAGGCAATTCCTTATTTCTACAGTAAACTCTTACCTAAAATTATATCATAGTAAAACCATGGAAATGAATAAAATCTGTCTACCAGCAGTAAAAATCAGTACAGTTAATAAAGAGCAACACTCAAAAACAAGGGAATTCCAGGCAAGAATAAATCAGGGCCAGTTAACATTTCCCAACACAGGATCCCCCAAGCAGCAAGCTGCTAGTCTCTGAAGCTGCAATACACTGAAAGTTGGCACAATCCAAAACAACAACTACGGAATATACCACACTGCATTCAACCAGACACACTGTTAGAACCACAATGAAAATATCCTCCTCTAAGATGCAAGTATTTAATAAAACGTTAGTGTGCAATTTCCATATGCAATCTATATGCAGCTACTATGTTGAATTTGAGGGTTTATACAATATTTAGAATCATAAAGTAGAAATTTTTCTCTAAAATAACCTCCTTGATAAAAAGAAGTAATACAGATTGGCTGCTAAGATTCAAGAGTTCTTCATCAAATTCAACTTTTTTTTTAAAGGAGATAGTTATGTTACGTTTTCTCTACACATTTATTGAATTATAATTAAATACTGTGCAGCAGGTTAAACCACTGAGCTGCTGACTAAAAGGTTGGTGGTTCAAATCTGGGGAATGGGGTGAGCTTCCACTGCTAGGCCCAGCTTCTGCCAATCTAGCAGATCAAAAACATGCAAATGTGAGTAGATAGGTATCACCTATGTGGGAAGGTAACAGTGCTCCATGCAATCATACAAGCCACATGACCTTGGGGGTGTTTACAGACAATGCCAGCTCTTCGGCTTAGAAATGGAGATGAGCACCACCCCCAGAGTTGGATACAACCAGACGTAATGTCAGGGGAAACCTTTACCTTCACAATTTAATTAAATCTACTTTAATACAGATTAACCATTGAATTTATTTACATTATTATAACTGATTTTATATATGCATTAAACATCATTTACAGAAATATTCTCTAAGAATAATAAAGACTAGAGTTTGGAGAAGACAAAGATTGGCAGTAGTTGACAATACAGGTCTTGAGAACTAACATTTTTGTCTGTGCCGTCATCTATGTCTAAAGGCTGTTATCTAAAAATGTATAGGGTAAGCTAACATTATCTGCAGCTAGGAGAAGCTACCAGGGACTCGTAACAACAACCAATATATTTCCAAGACTATTTTTTCCTACTTTTTTCTAAACAGATAGGCAATACAAGCTTGTCCTGTACTTTAACACTCCTTAGAACAGGACATTTCTAGTTGCTCTGTGCCATGCCTTCTCTGTATTTTCTTTGCTTGTTTGGGAATATCAGGTTACCTGTTTTTCCAGCTACGTCTTTCCATTTGCCTCTACACACAATACTTTGGATCCTCTTATCTCATACCAGAACAGTTACTTTATCTTCTTGACTACATGAGTCACAGGTCTCCTTAGCTGTATGACTGCCATTACAATCCAGTTTCCCATTTTGTTAAAAATGTTAAGTACATTTTTATAATGTTTGGTACATATTTATAAAAAGAACTTGCAACAAAATGTTATAGTAAACCTTCGAACTCCCACAGTCATGCCCTGACACAGGATTGTACAAGCTGTGAGAGGTCCAAGCAAATTCACGGACTCCTTACTTTTGTAATTTTGTTTTCTCACAACTGCCTATGGCTCTTCTGCCCACTCAGAATGCTCAGGCTTTGTTGGGTTTCTGAGAGGGAGGCTGTCCCTCTACTTTTTAAATATTTATTTTTGTGACCTAAAGCTTCTCTCCAAATCTGCTAATACATTCCTCTAATTTTCCTGCAACTTTTTGGAGCTCCATTTTGTAGACACAATAGTACTATGTTTTTCCATTATGAGAAAGAATAGAAGAATACAACATGAACCATTATTTATCGTCAATGTAAACAAAACCCAGCAAATCACAGTAAAGATACATGGAGTCAAATGCACATGTTTACCAATGCTATATATATCATTCTACATATAAAAGGTATATTTGTGCATCTAATTAGTAATGCTTCCTGTAGTTTTGAGGAAAAAAACAAATTGAAAGTTCAAAATAAGGCCACAACAAACTAAAGAAATGGAGATGTTAACTGCAGCTTCCATTTTCCCAATTCCAAATGAAAATCATTTTTCTACGCTGTTCCCCTCAAACATCTGCATACCTGCATCACCTACAACAAACAGAAATACATCATTCTGGTGTGCCATACATATAGTTTTGTAGATGGCCTACTCACCTGTAACGGCATCATAAAATTCCTCTTCACTATTCATCTTTTTACGTTGTATTTTTTTCTGCACCAAGTGGTTACTTTTTTTCCTAATGCATAGTTCTTTGTGATATGATTGAGGTTTTTCATAAAAAGCAAAATCCTTCCAGAAGATCTGGTTAGAGAAAAGAAAAACTGGTTATTATTGTTATTGTTGTTATCATCATCACCACCAATCAAACTCAGATAATTAAGGAACTCAAATTTCCCGTTTCTGACATATATTAAGCATCTGAATTCTTACATTTCAGTGCTATGTCATATAACAAAATGAAACAGGTATTAACTAAATATTGTTTTGAAAATGTGGTGAGGTATAGCAATTATTTGAAGTTACAAAGCCTGCAAAAGAGATAACTGTTTGGCAGAAATGTCCTATTGCATTGTACAAAGAGCAAATACAGCAATGTCTAGGCAAAAAAATATATTATGACTAATCCGGCATCAGCAATAGCAAAGTAGAGGAAACATTGAAAACTAAGGACACTCTGTCTCTGACTCAAGGTTGCCACTACTGAACAAAAGAACTTCAAATAAAGTTTAATACAGGAAGGAGCAGAACAAAAATTCTGGGATGGGATGGATGTGTTGTTTTGCGGTGTGTTAGGAAAGGCATGTAATTTCATTGTGCAATAACATAATGACAAATAAAGCTAAACCTGGAGCAGTACACATTCAGTAAAACGTGTGTTCGTGAACAAATAATGACTAGGCAAGATTTTCAGTGCTGCAAACAAATGCATGCTGTCAGTGCCACCCTTCCAACCTGACCTCTGAAAGCAGTACCTTTTAAGCAAACATTCATTACAAGAGCAATTGAGGCTCTCTCAAACAACAGCTGTTCATATAACCTGAAAAGAGTAATTAGTTTACTTTAGTTCCTCAACAAAACAGAAGATATAATTTGCAAAATAATCCACATAGGTCACTGACCACTAGGATGCAGACATATAGCTAACAAAATGGGAAGTAAATCAGCGTTTTTATTTGACCTTCCCAAGGTGTACATTCCCAGTACCAATGGGAATTTACAGATCTCAATGTAGGGCAGACTCCAGCACATTCTTGCTCTTTCCATTCTATGGAGTTGATTTACATTGTAATTTCTCTTCCTAACACATGCCATTTTTTGCATTCATCACAATGCACTTTATACACCCAACTCTCAAGTCATGAAAGAGTCCAACACATGTTAATGTTTTTACCCATCATAAAAGGGGGGGAAAGCCCTCCACGTGGTGAGGTCTGGGATTGGATGCCAGGTCTTGACAATCCAAAAGTGCTAGTGCTGAATGTTCTTATCCAACAAAGGTATATAGAGGCAAGTGAAAACAGTAACATATCTACTAAGAAATGAGTCGCCATAATAGATGCTTATATAAAAGTATAGAAATTTTAGTCAACAGAATCTACCCTAAAAAAACCCAAGTCAACTTTTCCACAGTAGTCAATGTGAGTATAGTACATTAACTCTTATTTAAAAAGTAACTATTTTCTTCTCTAATTGGTAGAGGTCAAGAGCTTAATCCAGTCTGGGAGAACATAAAAAAAGACTCTGGCTGCTTCAATTCTCTATACCACAATGTGGCTTCTAGTATTTTTGAATGGCTGAGTGGGAAACTGATAGCCTTCAGAGACAACTGCCCCCCTGGTGCAGTGCTGCCACTTTCCCTTATCCACAGAACAACCTTCGACTTATCCATAAGTCATTTCAAAATCCATAATTCCCCCCCCCCAACTTACCCTTGACTTATTAATGGGATTAACATATAAACAGGTATAGAATTATTATTATTATTATTTTACTAACAGAAAAGCACAGTATGAAATCCAGCAAACGAGATCTATATGCTGGATTTCGTATCAAAAAATCACAAGTCAAACACTTCCCAAGCGTCTAGGACTGTGTGATGTATTTTCAAATGATGTGCGCACATCCAAGTAAGGTGCTCTTTTGCAGTTGACAGATCGTGATTTTGTTGATGTTTACTGTTTCCAAATGTCTGCTGAGATCTTTTGGCATGGCACCCAGTGCACCAATGACAACTGGGACCACCTGTACTGGTTTATGACAGAGCCTTTGCAGTTTGATTTTGAGGTCCTGAGTTTTTCTTGTTGTTTTTCCTCAACATGACTGTCGCCTGGTATGGCGACATCAATAATCCAGACTTTTTTCTTTTTTCCATAATCGTGATATCTGGTGTATTGTGTTCCAATAATAATAATAATAATAATAATAATAATAATAATAATAATAATAATAATTGTTATTATTAGATACATAACAAGATTAATACACAGCAAACAATATCACTATGGTGGTTTTTGTACTTAATCACATGTCGGACACTTCCCAAGGGTATAGGACTCTGATATATCAGCAAATAATGTGTGCAGATCCGAGTAGGGTGGCCTTTTGCAGCTGACAAATGGTCATTTTGTCAGCACCAATTGTGTTTAAGTGCAGGCCAAGATCTTTAGGCACTGCACCCAGTGTGCTGATCACCACTGGGACCACCTTTACTGGCTTGTGCCACAGTCTTTGCAGTTCTATCTTTAAATCCTCATATTATATAAGCTTTTCCAATTGCTTCTCGTCAATACTGCTGTCGCCTGGGATTGTAACATCGACGATCCATACTTGGTTTTTCAACACAATCGTGAGGTCAGGAGTATTGTGCTCCAGAACTCTGTCTGAATTTGGAAGTCCCAGAGTTGTTTGATGTGTTCATTTTCTGTAACTTTTTCACTCTTGTGATCCCACCCGTTCTTTGTCACAGTCAGATGGAATTTGTGGCACAAATTCCAATGGATCATCTGAGTAACTGTGTTGTGCCCCTGCGTGTAGTCCATCTGCACGATGTTCTCGCAGCAGCTGAGTATGTGATCCATCATTGCTTCCTTGCAGAGTCTACACTTGGAATCTATTATTACTATTATTATTATTATTATTATTATTATTATTATTATTATTATTATCCCCTTTTTCTCTCCACAAGGGAAACTCAAAGCGGCTTACATTAAAAGTATTTCAACACAATTTAAAACACACACACACATAGATGTAGTAGTTTACGGAAGCATGATATAGGAGAGGGAGGACAAAATAACAAAAAGAACACAGAAAGTATGTCCAGAAACATAACCACAGCCAAGGAGACCCACATTCTAGTTGTTTTGGCAGCATCTTCTTGTCTGGCTTCTTTCAAAATGTAAAAGAGGATTTCATCTGCTTGCTTGCCTTTAGATTACAATTAGTTTTATTTTTAAAATGTTGTGAGCTTGTTTTTCTACTGAAACTTACTAGATACAACATATAATTTCCGAATATGTCACAATTTGTTTTTGTTCTGAAAGCACAAATGTGATCTCTGTTTTTCAGACTCTAATGCTGGTTGTACAAGTTTGACACGACCCTTGTTATAAACGTCCCTCCACGCCTCTGAAAACAAATACCATCCTAATAGCAAGTATTTGCTTTATTATTCACTTAATCTGAGAGAGCAAGCGTATGTTTACAGGTGTGGGTGGCAGAATGAGAACAGCAGAAAATGGTAAGACTTGCTTTGAGACTATTGTTGAAATGTGTGTGGAAAAAGCTCAAATTAATCTGCAAATTTGCCCACATATATTACGGAAAATTTCTCCCTATATAAGTCCTCCCCCTTCTAACCGTTCTGCAGGTAACTTTCTTCAGACATTCACAAGGCAGCGTGTCTCTGCGTATGTATCTAACTTCAAGTCACCTACTGACTTATGGCAACCCCATGAATTTTATAGGGTTTTCGTAGGCAAGGGATTCTCAGAGATGATTTTGCCATTTTCACACTCTGAAATATAGCCTACTATAGGAATCACTAGTAGTCTCCCATCTAAGTACCAGCCAGCACTGACCCTGCTTAGCTTTCAAAATCAAATAAGGTCTGATGCCTCTGGATATTTAGGCCCCAAAACAACTCAAGCAACATGGAATTTTGGGCTGAAAGACTACATAGCCACCAGGAGCACTGGACTGCATACATGGGTAAATTTTTAAAAACTTTTTATGCTTCAGATCTTGTTGAAAAAACACGTGGACCATATTACCTCTTTTTGTAAGGAGTACCTCTTTCGAACAATTAAACATGTTATATAAAAGATGGAAATAAGAGGCTGAGTCAGTTTTTTTTCTAGAGGTTTCTCAGCAAAATCAATAGCTAAAACATATGTATCACAACCAGAGAAAATGGGCATCAATTGTAAACATTGCTTCAAGCAAGAAGGCAACCACTACTGTATTTTGATGGTGTCCCCAAAATACTAAAGTCTTTTGATTTTTGTAATAATGTTACTGCTTTGCTATTAGAAATCTGACAAAGTTTTCAAACAAGTGAGGGTCAAAGTAAAAAAAAAACAAATCCATAAAATCCAGTTCTTGTGGGTTTTTTCGGGCTATATGGCCATGTTCTAGAGGCATTTCTCCTGATGTTTCGCCTGCATCTATGGCAAGCATCCTCAGAGGTGAGGTCTGCTGGAACTGGGGAAAAAGGGGGTTTATATATCTGTGGAATGACCAGAGTGAGACAAAGGGCTTTTGTAAGTTGGGCTAGGTGTGAATCTTTCAACTGACCACCTTGATTAGCATACAATGGGCTGACCATAAAATGTTTTCCACAATTACAGACTGCAAGAAAAATAAACTAATAGGCCATGGCACAACCTTGAAATACTGTAATTAAAAAGTTGTAAAGTTTCTCCTTTAGTCTAAAGCAGCATTTCTCAACCTGGGAGTAAGGATGGGGTGTCAAAGGGGTTACCAAAAACCATCAGAAAATAGTATTTTCCATTGGTCATGGGGGTTAGGTGTGGGAAGTTTGGCCCAATTTTATCATTGGTAGGTGAACTATAAATCCCAGAACTACAAATCCCAAATGTCAAGGTATATTTCCCCCAAACTCCACCAGTGTTCACATTTGGGCATATTGAATATTCATACCAAGTTTGATCCAGATGCATAGTTGTTTGAGTTCACAGTGCTCTCTGGATGTAGGTGAACTACAACTCCAAAACTCAATGCTCACCAAACCCGTCTAGTATTTTCTGTTGGTCATGGGAGTTCTGTGTGCGAAATTTGGTTCAGTTTCATCTTTGGTGGAGTTCAGAATGCTCTTTGGCTGTAGGTGAATTGTAAATCCAAGAAACTACAACTTCCAAATAACAAAACCAACCCCCCCCCCCCACCAGTATTCAAATTTGGAAATATCAGGTATTTGTGCCAAATATTGGTCCAAGGAATGAACATGCATCCGGCATTATCAGATATTTACATTACGATTCATAACAGTAGCAAAATTACAGTTATGAAGTAACAATGAAAATAATTTTATGGTTGGGGGTCACCACAACATGAGGAACTGTATTAAGGGGTCATGGCATCAGGAAGGTTGAGAACCACTGGTCTAAAGTTTCTGATTATGATCATTTTCTTCATTTTAAAGGAGCTCTTTGTTAAGGACAAATGTATACAACTGCTTACACGGGAGCACCATGGAATTTAGCCTCCCATTAAACATGCACATCTGTCATAACATTTGGTTTCATAGTAGGCACAAGAGCAGTACTACATATACACACCTCATTGACTGAAAAAAGCAAAACAATGCACGTGTTCTAATTCTAGCCATCTGTCTTTTATACAAAGGTCCATCCATTTTGGCTAGAGGACAACAATTCATTTCAGTCATTTGGTGATCCTTCCCCTCTCCAAAACTTGGTTAATGTAAAGATATGGAGAAGCCCATTCACCTGTTGCACATCTCATTACCAAAGGTAGGAACAGCTGCCATCTGTCCTCCTGCTTCTCATCTCCTTTAACAAATGGATACAAATAATTCTTAATTTATGCCACTTAGCTGAAAAAAGAACTATGGAAGAGACCCACATAGCCTCTATCTGACAGTACAAAACATGAAAGCATGCTTTCCCTGAAGATTTTAAATTTTCCTATCACAAAACACTATTTGGCTTTATGTCCTTCCCATTATCACAAAAAGTGAGGTCTACTCCTACCAGTGCAGTAGCCAGTGAAGTTTGTAGATTCGAAATAATTTTAAAACAAAAAAGAATAGAAGAAAAACAGATTTTAAAACTGTAATTCTAATATCTGCAGTATCTGATTCATGACAGATTTCAGTCCCCATCGTTCTGGATCTCTCAGTATGTTATGCCATATACTACATACAGATTCTGTCAAATTCTACTTTTAGCTCAAATAAAATTGGAGCTGCGCAAACAGCAAAATTTTGCAATGTTATCTTGCATTCTTAGCAGGGGTATTTCTGCTCAGGATTCTGGCCAGCCCACCCATCATGAGCACTTCCAGAATATACTACAGTATTAGAAGCTCAAAAAATAATTCTGTCAATAAACACAAACACCCATACACTTGCCCACTTTTTAGTTTATTATCCCTTTGTCAAAACAGTCAATACTCTATGGCTACAGAGCACACTGAATTTATTAACCCATTTCAAAATAAGATGCTTCTTTAGTGTTATTTGTAACATGTTTTTGTACTTCTGAAATATTGAGGTTTCCCAAGCAAATACATCTGTCTTGTTTCTGATTTTATATTCTGACTTCAGTCTGTCAGAAAAAAAACCCATCATTTTATTGATGAAAGTGTGCTTGCTGTCCAAATAAAATCTATATCATTCAAATGGTGGGATCCTAACCTGGTCTGACACTCAAAGAAAGTCAGCTCAGTTTTTACATTCTGCTTATATAGAAGAAAACAGGATTACATCTGTCAGCTATGCTTTCCCAACTGGGAACCATGTACAGACTATCTTCATGATTCACTCAATGAATAGAGGTCCCTAGCATCAGAAAGCTCATCAAAAGGCATTGATTTTTGACTGAATATGTTTAGGAACAAAAACACTGCAATATTATGTTTAATGGCATTCCTTTTCATCTTTGGCCAGAATTTTAACAGTGATGGAACAATAGTGTCCAATGAAACACTTGTGCCTTATAGAATTACCATCAACCCTTTTAATTGAAGGCAAAGCTTAGAGCTCTGGACAAAGTCAAACCTTTTCCATAGATGCTATTGCTGTTATACAGTGCTCAACAAAACAGCTCTAGGTTATGTATAGAGAAGTCTGATAAATCTATACATTTTGTGAACTATTTGTGACTATTTTATTCATCTTTCTTACTCTGAGTTACAGGCATCCCTATACAGGCCACATATTTATTTATGTATGAATCACTCAGAACTTTCATCGTGCAATGGAAAAAATTCAGAGGGCAACTAATATAACTTATGTTAGCAAGCAAACCAAATGAGCCAATTTGAACCTTCAGTTATCAAGTAACAAGCCTGCAGACGTTTTAGCTCTGCCACATATTTCTAAAATGTTATTAGATCTTACTCTAATTTCCTAATTCTAGATAAAGAATAACACATAACCTGATTAAACAAAGAACATACAACCACAGAGCATTTTTGAAATTTATGATTTCAACTGTCATAATTCATGAGTAGAAAAGTATGTGATCCATCATATCAGGCTTGCACAACCTGTGGACTTCAGGTCCTCAAATTCTGGAGAGGGCTTCTGGGAGCTGGCATCCCAAATACTTGGAAGGCCACAATTTGCGCAGGTCTGCTTTAGACTGAGTACTTGGTGGCACCCAACTGAGCAACGACGATTCGAAATAAGCAATTTCTAAAACTGTTGGTGAGACTCTCATACCTATTCAAACAATTTTAGTCCATTCTTCTCCACAGTACTGCTTTAGCTCAATGACCTTATGGGCTTCTGTGCATGAACAGCTAGCTTTAGGGTTTTGATGGGCTTCAGGTATAAACACTGACTAGACCATTCTAAAATACAGAAGTGTCTTCTTTAGAATCATTTTAACAACTTTGTTTGCTTAAGGTCACTGTTGTGTTACATAACCTATTTTCTGGTCAACTTCAGCTCTCAAAGAGAAGGCCAGACACTACGCACGTATATACCTCTGATACACTACAGAATGCAGTATATCAGTTATCCAAATCCTAGGGCTGAAAAGCTGGCCCAAAACATTCTTACCATCAAACTTGACATTTTGGATGTTCAAATAGTGTTTGGGAGGATTTATTTTGTTTTGGCAGAAGAAAATGTTCCACATTTAGGTCTAAAAGTTCTACTTTTGCCTTGCCTATCCAAAGAATACTATTCTAGAAGTCTTGAGAATTGCCTATATGATCTTTAGCAAATGTCAGATGGGCAGTGGTTCTTTTTTTTTTTCTTTTTTGGAGAGTAGTGATTTCCATTTCATGAATAACATTATTGTTGAGCAAAAAACCTTATAGATGACAATGGGACTTACTCCCTGAATATAGCACTGTGGTCACTAAGGTAGCACACCTAACACTACCAACCATGTTTAAGTTCACACAAATAGACATATATAGGAACGAGGTAAAGAGCCATTCTGTATTCTATTTTGGATATTGCAACTGTAGTAACTGTAATTACAATTTTAAAAAACATCCTACTTCATGTGGTCAGATAACTTTTATGCATTTTGTGCAATCACAAAATACGAACAATAAAGCATAATGGCATGCACCTGTAAAAAGTATACACACACAAAATATGGCTAAAACTGCTTCCGTCTACTCTAGGGCATCATTTTTGTCAGTGGAAACATACGCTGACACTGATAACGGAGGCTAATTTGAACAGAATGCAGCTTGTCAAGAAGAGCAGCTTTTGAAGACAAATGGACTAAGTTTGTATTATTCTTTGTCTCAAGAAGCCTAAAATTAGCCTACAAATGGAAGCTTCACAATATATTGAAATGACACTTTCCAATCATAGGTCAACATCGAAGCTTCATTCACCTAGGAGGGAGGTATAAGTATGTGATTAATTGTCCTGTATTTAGACCTATGCAATTTTAAAGAATTCAGTTCTTGTTGACTTGTGCCCAAAACAATGTTACATTTTTAAGAATTCAATCTTGTTTTTTATCTTCAGATGTCCTAACCACAAAAGAAGGATGGGATTCGCAAAATTAAATATCTGTGCAAGCCTTATATTAGGTAATACCATATCTACAGGTGTAGCTTTCAGTTTTATTATTTGGAATCTAAATTTCATGTCTCTATTACAGTGGTTCCCAACCTGTGGTTCGTGGACCACCAGTGGTCTGCAAGGACAAAAATATGGTCTGCAGCCTCACCGTACTACACCGTTGCCTCGTAACTATGCGACAACAAGATCGACTGGTCTTGCAAAACCCTCTTATACTGCTGAGGCAACAAGGATGTCAGGAGGGGAGAGGGTGACTACCCACAAAAGATTACTACTACCACATCAGCTCTAGAGGATTAAATATGGTTTTCTGTGGGTGAACATGGCATATGTTCTGTATTAGAAACTAGAGCTGATGTGGTCTGTCCAATGCGGTTTCCTGAATCAGCACCCCAAATAACCAAACCAAATCTAAAGTTGACCAAAAACTGATTCGTAACCCTTTTTGTACTAATGTTGGAGAGTGGTCCATGGTCAAAGTGGTCCGTGTTCAAGTGTTCCCTGGTCAAAAAAAATGTTGGGAATTATTCCAAGGAAAATATAATCTAGTTCTTTCCAAAGGGAGAAACCTGTGACTTGTCTTAGGCTGTACCCCTATGCATATTTATCAAGAATTATATTTCAATGCACTGTTAGGACTTACATCTGAATTAACATGTTTAAGATTGTCCCCATAGAGACTACTATTATAACTAAGGTACACCAGAATAACATTACTCTGCAAACCAAAGGAGAGTTTGATTAGCTGGTATAAATATAAACTTGCTGTTGAACTGAAACATAGCATGATCCTACTGCTCCCAATTCCCTACTACATTGAGAAGTAAATGAATGAACTACATTTTTAAAAAAATGATCTGCCTTGTCTGTAAAATAAGACACAGCTTTCTTCTATAGTGAGTCAAGTAAGGAAGAGACAAGAGAGCTAGAGGTAGAGATCCAGACTCTTGCACGCTTTTTATATTTGCTAAGTAAAAGGCACCTGGAAAAAGACCATGCTCTGGAAAGCTGACTTTCATTTGGATGCCGTAAACTACCTATGATACGTCAAAAACAGAAAGCGTTTGAATCAAATACTACAGTGGTTCTTGCCTATGGCCCTTTGTACCCTAGAGAGGCACATTGTCAAAAAGCTTGAAGAAATATTAGGAGTTTTTACAGTTAAAATACAGAGGAAGGAAGGAAGGAAGGAAGGAAGGAAGGAAGGAAGGAAGGAAGGAAGGAAGGAAGGAAGGAAGGAAGGAAGATCTCAAAAGCAGAGTCTTTTGCCTGCGACTGACTTCACTAATACAAAGTTTCTTTACAATATCCTTAAAATTTTGAGTTAAATCTTGGTAGTCTGCAGCAACAAGTAATATTTAAAGGGGATCCAAGATAACGAAAGGGTTAAGAACTGTTGAAATACGACGTATATTTGCAATAAACTTCTTTACAATTATGAGGAGGGTGCCAAAATGCAGATTTTCAGGTAAAAATGGAAGCTTTAGGAACTGATGCATAGAATTGAGTTAGCAATTACTGTCATCTGTAATACACACAACAATTTTAAATTAAACCTTAATTTTTCAATATACAGTAGTGACAATACCAAAACTCTGATTTAACTATACTCATTCCAATAAATAATTAAGCCTTTCAGTTTTTTTCTGTCTGCCTAATAATATCTACTGCACCCAAAATGTGGCTTAGGGAAACAAGACAAGTTTAAACAGCAAATTCACAGCAAATAATCCTTTGTAATACCCATAAAACCCTACAGGGAAAAAGACAGGGCTATGACACTTAGTAGCAAAGTAATTAAATTTTCATTGAAACATTATATCACATGGCTCTGAAAACATTCTTTAGCTATTAAGCAAGTAATGTTGCATATATGTCACGTTCACAATTAAAAGAAAAGCCTAAGAATGTGCTTTGATGAGAGGAAGAAAAGGGAACTGTTAGGCCCTTCAGGCCTTGTTGAACAGAAGCCCTGATCACTTTAATAAATAATAAGCAATGCTGGGACTTGCACTTTGACAATACTGAGGGCCACACAATTCCCACCCCCTCTATTTGAAATCTTCGAAGAGCACTGCCTGTTCTCCATTCATATGCTTTCAAGCCACAACGATCATAATATTTTGATACTGAAACACATTTAAGATTCTGTAAAGCAACAAAAGCTTTAAGCTAGTTCTCATTTTAATGCAGTTCTAACTCTGAAAGGAAGGCATACATAGTGACCTGTCTTTTGAAACATTTATAGGTGTCAGATTTTGAATCACTTTTCACAGTAATTATATTGTGGTTTTTATTTTCAGGGATAAAAACAATATGATAAAACAAAGTTTCCAGTGAAGCTCATCCTCCAAAAACGTCGCCTTAGAAAACTGAATAGTATGCATTTTAAATGGTAAAACTGTGGGGGGTTTTTTGTCCTACATGTAGTGCTAATTTATTTATAATTGCAAAATGTGGCATAATAAGAATCAACAGAAATTGGTGAAAATATAAGAAGTTTGTTAAACACCCCCCACCCCACCCTAATGTTCATTTCAAAGCCTGGGATAATTTCTTTGAGCCTCTTCCTGGCATCAATAAGAAAAAAGTTATCACTGCTGTCTGGAAAAAAGCATTCCACAATATAAGAGAGGTGGTCCTCTTCCTAGTAGTCACTTAATGGATCTCACTTGGTAGATTTCACCTAAAAATATTTCAGTTTGTACCTAACCTGTCCTGAGAAATATTCAAAACCCCTGTACTGAACTGTTTTATATTTATTGATCTATGGGGAGAATGAAGATTTTTTCTTTTTAAAAAATCTGTTGTATGTGTTAAACTTCAAAAACCCAAATTAAAAAAAAATGAAAGACTGTTGAACATTTACACAATTATAGCTAAAAACATACAAAAATCAAACATTAAAATTGAATTGAAGTATTGAGAAGATTAAAATCATTTACTGGTAATAGTCCCCTCGGGGAGATAGGGTGGAATATAAATCATCATCATCACTTTATTTCTTAATTAGTCGCTCTCCACCAAGGTGCTCGAGCGACTTACAATTTAAAACAGTTTATAAATAAAGTTTATTATTAATATTACACTCAAAAAATAAAAAGCAAATAAAACAGTTCATTTTATGAAAAAGCATCCTTTAAAACTTTCAATTATAAAAGCTTGTTGGTTAAAAAGGTCCTTGCTTGCCAGTGGAAGGAGAGAGAGGACGACACAGGCACCAAGAAGGACTTCCCTCACATTCATAGCCATCATGCCTATGGGGCAGAGAGAAGGACCTCTCTTGATTTATAGATCATAAGCAGTATTTTGGATTGTCAAAATTACATGTAATGATGATGATGAGACAGGGGAGAAGTATGATCCCTGCAACCTGACCCAACTAATATTCTGTCTGCAGCTCTTTGCAGTAGCAGAAGTTTCCATACATACTCTTTTCCAAAGCAGAACACATTACAGTAGTCCAAACACAATGTAATATGGCCAGATGCAACACCTCAAAGAATAGGCACAGTTGGTACAAAAACTTCAAATGCACAAAAGCTGTTCTGACCACCACAGCTTTGAACCTGGCCATCCAGGTTCAAAGTTGAGCCCAGGAATATACGCAAAGTGCAAATCTGCATCTTCAGTGGGAGCCTAATCTCATTGAATACATGATGAATTTCTATACATCTGGTCTGTCTTTCAGTTGACCAGTAGTAGCTCTGCCTTGTCTGCATTAAGTTTCAATTTTCTCACCATCATCCAGTCCATTATTGATGGCAGACACTGGTGTAGGGCTAAAATAGCCTCCTCCCTTGGTCTGGGGTGGAAAAGTACAATGTTTCTCAAACTCTGCTCCTCCAGGTGTTTTGGACTTCAGCTCCCAGAAATCCACATCAGGTTACCAGCTGTTAGTACTTGTGGGAGCTGAAGTCCAAAACATCTGGAAGAGCAGAGTTTGAGAAACACTGGAATAGTAGATGTGGGTATTTGCATACTGAGGACACCACACTCCAGGACTGTGGAAACCTTTCCCAATGGTTTCATATATTATTAAATAGCATAGGGAACAAAACAGAACACCAAGGAATCCCCATTAGGGTTCAATAATCAAGAGGTCAATAGCCATGAGATAGAACAGAAATCCTCCAGCATACTTCCCGGGTTCACCAGTTTACAAAGGAATTGAGCCACTGCAAAACAGTATCTCCAAGTCACATCCCAGAGGGATGACCTAAAAGAATGCCATGGTTGATTGTATTAAAAGTCACTGAAAGGTCCAGAAGAACCAACAAGGATACATTTTCCCAGTCTAGTTCCCAGCATAGATCATCTAAGGAAAACAATGCTATTTCCATTTCATAACCAGGCCTGAAACCAATTTGAAATGGAGTCAGATAATCAGTTTCGTTCAGGAACTCCTAGAACTGTGAGGCCACCACACACTCCAATAGTTTGCTGATGAATGATATGTTAGACACCAACTGATTGTCCATTATAGAAGGATTCAGGGAAAACTTTTTCAACAAAGACCTGACAATTATCTCCTTTAGGCAATCTGGAACTCTGCCTTGTTGTAAGGAGGCACTGACTACACCCTTTAGCTACACAGCCAATCCCTGTTTATTAAGTCAGAAGGGCAAGTCTAGTATACATATAGTGCTTTTCACCTCTCCAAGTATCATATTCACATCAACAGGTTGCACAAATTGAGAAGCATCCAATAACACAGCACAAGGAGGAGCCAAGGTTGCCTTGACTGGAACCATATCAATTACAGCATTGGAATAGATGTGAGTGATTTTATCTGCAAGTGCCGTACAAATTCTAGAAGCTCTGTCTGTGTTGCACATCTTATAACTAGATAAGACTATACATTTTCTAAGAAAGCCAAGTACAACAAATATATGTATTGGCATTCTGAACTATCCACCGCAATGGCTTTCCTAACATGAACGGCCTCAGCATAATCCTTATTTGACCATTGTACAATCTATTTAAGTATTCACTGTACCTTCATAAAGTTTGATTTGTTTTAGTTATATCACCATAAATCTAGGTAAAACTATGAGACCAAAGTCCAGGAATTTGATATTTCAGTGTTTATATTTCTGATGAATTTTCAGCTATGATTTAATAAAAAATCAGTCCCAGACATTATAGTTGCATTACCTTTAAAGAGTTGATGTTTAAAAAGAGGAATATTTTCCATGATACCATCAAACATCATATATTTTGTCTGTGAGGTGTATTCACATTTCAGATGAGGGATTAAATGAGGTATACTGAAAAGTGGGCAAACATTACTGCATAATATCATTTCCATATAACAGAGTAATGATGGAACGGATAGAATTTCTTCCATTGCTAAAACAAGAAATTCATAGTGCACAAAAATCTTTTTTTCGCCTTTTGTCATCCAACCAAGATGTCAGAACCACAATCAAATGACCTTAGTAATTTAATTAGGTTCATGACAATGCAAGGTCTAATGCAAACTTGTTACTTCTCGCTACTTTACAGTAATATAAGGTGCTTGGATTGTGTAAATATTCCCCTAAGCCCCTGGAAAATCAAGGCTTCCTAAATCATATCACCATTCCAGTCTTAATGAACCAGTTTCTGAAGGCACAAACAAAGATTGCATCCTCCATGCAGAGACCATCTTTGATGAGACCCTGATCTGTATTAACCTGGGTTCTCTGTTGAAACCAAATTAGAAAGGTTGGTTTAAGTTGCCAAACTATGGACTGCAGCATCTCAGGGTCCACATAAAGAAGAGAAAATCTCTCTCGGAGACATTAAAAAAACCCTTCAAACTCAGTGGGGATGATCTGAGATCTCTCAATTCCTGCAACACTTTCAACTCTGATCCTGGAGGGTGGAAGAATGAAACATGTTGGGGATGAAGCGGTGGATGACAGCAGACATCAACTTGCTATAGCCATATCCCCCTTGGACCTGAGAAAACCATATCCCATTCGGATTTGGTATATATATTGATTTCAAAAATAGCACCTTCTGGTTCAACAGAACCATCAATCCAAGGATATAATGTCAGGTCACAGAATTGAAATCAAATTCATTATTTGCCTCAATCGGTTTTACTCATAAATGGATATGGTGCAACAATAGGCTCAATCCTCAGTATTGATACCCACTTACCTACCCTGCTAGTATTTGCTTTATAGCCTATGGAACTGTAAACTCATTAGGTACCTGCAAGTACCAAAATCTTTTGGTTTAATCTTGCCAGTTCTAGAATGAGGAAGGAGGACACTGACTAAGAAACCTCTCCCGAGTGTTCTCTTGGACAACGACAGACCAATGATGCAAGCTTACTTTAGTTGGACTAGATCCTTGCAATCCCTATGACTCTTAAGATTCTAATCTGCACTTTGCATGTGCAGCTTCACAAGACAAAAAAAAACCCCTGAAAAACAATGCTGTTGTGTGAAGTTGTCAAGCAATATTTTTAAATGTGAAACATAAATATGAGAATAATCCTGATGTGCTCTAATTGTTTGTCATAACATGATTAATTATGCTTTATCTTTCAAAATTCCATTAGAATAAGACAGTCCTCACATGACTATTTGAATGTTAATATGGTACATTTCAAAGTTGACAAACTTCACACTACAAGTACACAAATATGTTTTTTCACTGAGATAAGGCATGGGGAAGACAGTAAACAAGTCTGTGAATTAGAGATTAAATATCATTACATAAATCTCCAAACAGAACCTCACATGAAAGTAATGTTTATGTTAAGGGTACTTATAAAACTAAGACTATCATGTTAATATCCAAACTTTTACTAAACTCCATTAACAGGCATACTTTTATTCTTGGGAAGCCTCATATTTACTTTAAAATGTGAAGAAGTTCAGACAATTAGTTTTTTTAAAAAAAATTAAAACTCGGGTTATAAATAAACAAAGAATTTTCAGGTAATTTTCTCACAGGTAAATTATAAAATTCTATATAATATTGCTCCCTTATCCACAGATTCAATATCCACCATTACATTTACCACATTCCTAAAAAAAAAAAAATTCCCCACCTCCAGAAGTGCTTGTGGGCTTCCCTGGGTCCTCCAGTGCAATTCTATAGCATGCTTCAAGCCTAAGAATAGTCAAAATATAAGGCTCACTATTATCCATGGTTTCTAGTATCAATGAGGGATCTTGCAATGTAGCACATTGAGATTGTACTGTATCTATTTTGGCAAGACAATCTTACGAAATCACACTTCTATTCAAACTTTAGTATCCCAGAATATTTATCACACTAATTTCTTTCCAGGGTTGCAGTGGCCTCAAATGACCTTCTAATGTTGATTGGGGGAAAAAAAGAATGCTGGTGTGTGAAAGGTTCCAGTAAGAAGTGTTTTTAAAATGTAACTGGAATGTTCAAGGGCAGGTTGCCATAAATTAGAGCCTGATCCACATGATTTGCAGCACACAGAGCCCCTGAACAGATGTTATCACAGCTACATAAAGCAAAGCTTGAGCCTTCCTGAGCATGCACTGAAATTCATGCAATTAAGTGCTAGGAGTGGGATCTAATAATGCAGGTCAGAAAAGAAGTACTTGATCATGCTCTTTAAATAGTTAAAAAGAACATTAATACACTGAATTACCCTACTATACTGAGATATTCGTTTGCATATTATAGTTCATTTTAAATATGTCAATGAACTCGAGAAGGCCCCGGTTTTTTAAATGCCCGTTTACATAATCACTTTGTTGTTGTGTTTAAAATTCCAAAATAGCAATTTTAAAAAGGATCACATTTCACAGGATCTTCTAGCAAAGATTTAGAGGGGGGTTGGCCTTGTCTTCCTCTGAGGCTGAGAAAATGTGACTTGCCCAGGGTCACTCAGTGGAATTCCAAAGCTGAGCAGGGATTCTGACCCTGGACTTCTGGAGTCCTCACAAAACCACTAAGCTACAGTCACGCTAATGTAATCACTACTGCAGGTAATTCCTCTATCACACACTGTCATCATAAAATAAGAAATCAGCTTTCAACAGCTTAATGGAATAAACCCATTTTATCATACATGTATTTTCTCCTTTTTCCAAGAAATTCAGGGCAGCATATATAGAGCTTCACAATATTACTCTCCCAAATATTGTAACATAGCTGACTGAAAGGCCCAAACAGGCAATGCAGTAAGCTAAATGGTCACTTGCACTGAGGTTTAACATGAACACATCCAACGATGCACTATGTCATAACAGTTCCTTACATTCAGTTAACTCACCACTTCTCCATCTTAACATATGCCCTTCATTTCAACTTTCTAAATGTTCTGTATCTTCCGCTCCCAGCACACCTGCCTGATTCTTATAACCTGTCATTTCTTACCCAATTCCCTAGGCACTTCCAATGGAGAAACTGGATCCTCCATTCAACTGATCCCAATAAGATCCCAAATAAAAGCAAAAAAAAAAAAACATGCAAACTGCCAAACTCCCCTTTCCCACACATTAATCTTAGGAAACTTTTTTTGTCATGTCAGGAGTGACTTGAGAAACTGCAAGTCGCTTCTGGTGTGAGAGAATTGGCCATCTGCAAGGACGTCCCCAGGGGATGCCCGGATGATTTGATGTTTTTATCATCCTTGTGGGAGGCTTCTCAGGAGCTGGAGTTGATAGAGGGAGCTCATCCGCCTCTCCCCGGATTCAAACCTGCAACCTATTGGTTTTCAGTCCTGCCGGCATAGGGCTTTAACCCACTGCGCCACCGGGGGCTCCATCTTAGGAAACAATTAATTTATATTTACCACTAAACAAATTTCCACTATCCTATTCTCACTCAGATGATAGACATACTTTCAAAGAAATATTATAACCCTCATACTTTCCTGCCATACTAGGAAAAGTGAATGTTAACACTTTTATCTTGGTCATCATCTTATGGTCTTTTGAGGTTATTGAATCAATATATTTATTTGATGTTTTTCTCTAAGGGTATTTTTTTTCCTGAAATTCTGATCATACAACTAGAGGTGGAGGAAGTGGTTAAACTGCATTAAATAGCAGTAGCTACATTTATTTAACCACATTTTGTCCTACTCAGACATAAAGATGTGCCAGTTTCCAACTGTCATATCAGAAGGGACCCACAAAGTCAGGGAACTAACTGGTGCTTCCACACATCTTATGCTCAATCACATCAGGTACTTTTATCACAGCTGGTTATCATCCAGGCACCAGAACCAACCTGGATAAATAAAAAGAGCTGTGAAACTGAGAAGAGATAAGATAGGAGAAGTGATTATTCAGCTCCTATAGCTGGCAAATTCCTTTTGATGTCAAGGTCATGTATCTCCCTTGCTCCAGACACAGGTGACATAGTGAAATGCTTAAAAGATATGTCACATTTGCATGTAGCTTGATGCTAACATAGTAGAGTTGAAGGAGATCCCAACATCACAGAACTAAAAGAGACCACAACCCAAACCACTGCCATGCAGGAGTAGACAATACTTATATGCATGGCCATTCACATCTTTAAGTAAACATCTTTCTGAAACACTGCATGATGCAAATTAAATATTTAGTTTCCTCTCAATGAACAGGTGATTTTCCCATGTACCGTACATCCTCCAATGCAGTATACTCCAAAAACAAAAAGAACCACAGAGTTGTAAAGGACCTCAAAGGCCATCTAGTTCAACCCTCTATATCTGGAGGTGGTAGTTATAGCTCCATATTTCAAAACTGGGGGAGATCGTTCAGATGATATAGATATCTCACCTCACATAATATTCCTAGATAATTATTTTGTTAAGGGCTCTTATCTTAAGTTGTACTCAGACAACATTTCAGATATGCCACATGCCCCAGGTCTTGCAATTGGTCTTTAATCATCTTTCCTTCCCATCCAAAAATCTCTTATTCTACAATCCACAAAAATCTCTTCTCACTCCTAATATTAACACCAACTAACTGGCCTAAGTGTGGAATGTTACAAAACAAGCCCTTAAGAACAGGCTCATAATACAAATGTGCTGATGTCCTTGCAGAGATAAGACAGACACATTATCATTGCATGTAAGTAGAAATTACAAAACAAATATCAAAATGCCCTCCTGCAAGCAGTGCTAAAGACCATATTAGGAAAATTCTCATATAAAGAGTGGAATGTGTGCCTCTTGACAACTTTAGCACTAAAGACATGCATGAAGGTCAAAGCTATGCATCTGTTCCATCACTATGATCACAAACCTTGCTGAGGTATTAAGGACACCTTCTTCTCTAACCTGCTTGTCTACTTTAGACAATCTCAAGATTAAAGGTTTGGGGGAGAGGTGAGAGAAGGAAAGGACAAACAAATGTTCCATACTTACAACTTTACAGATACCATATATCATTTGCTTGTGGTAACATTTTGTATGTAAGTCAAAACAGGTACATTTCTATGTATTGCTCACACCCCTGTGGAGTTATAACACTATAAATGAGAGTCTACAATGAGCCCCAGTCATCAACAGGTCTGCTCATATCTTGTAAACTAAGAGCAATGGCTTTCTTTATTACATCAATCTATCTATTATGTTTCAACATGTTTTTTTTATCTACACAAAGTTCATGCACTAGTCATAATAGTGGATTAGTACAATAGTACAATTAGCCCCACTAACTCTAAATAAGCAGATAGATGGAAATACTGAAATAAATTTATCTGAAGTGAATGGGGATGAAATCAACACAGAACTCTAAAGATCAAACATCAGCAAAAGCTCAGGTTAGGGAAAATGACTTCTGCGCTGCCTTTCTTTTTAATTGCAATCAAAACCATATTTCGATAAAAACAAGCTGAATATTAATTACAGGGTCTATTATGTTACCACATGATTTTGTTTGTATATATACCTTATTTATATTAAACTTTTTGGCACATAGGGACCTACTTTGATCAACCTAGCCCAATATTATCAGTTTTAACTGGGTAATCATGCTCTGTGGCTTCACATCGGATTATTTACAAGTTCTAAGGCTGTTTCCTGATTATCTCCCTTTCAAGTACTAACCAGGTCAAATGCTACTTAGAGTAGTATGGTAGTTTTATTCCCTTATTAAATTATGCGAAACTAGAAATGGTGGGAAAGGGCCACAATATATATTTACAAATCAAATGATATCATAGAGATATGCATTATTATGCTTTGCATATGAGGTTCCAACATACATCAAGCCTCAACAGAGGTAGTACATAAGGTTTACATTGTTCAGGTGCATGCACTCAGTATTGCTATGGTAAAGCACCTTATCAATATTCAAGTTAACTCCACAGAAACAAGAACCACTTTGGACATATTATTTTTCAGGGCAAGGTATTCTGTGTTCTATGGAAATACCCAAGGTTTGTAACTGACACTGTTTAAAACGTTTTGGATAGTTTAGGCATTTTCCACAATGATACACTACTCCACAGTACTATGTCCATCTAATCCTTCAACTATGCAGAATGTTTAAAAGTTTTATTCACCCTCATATACACAAATACTGGCCAAAACACCATAGTAAACATAAAGGCTTCCTCTTGGCATTAAGTCTAGTTGTGTCTGGCTCTGGGAGATGATGCTCATTTCAATTTCTAAGCCGAAGAGCCAGAATTGTCTGTGGATGCGTCCAGGGCCATGTGGCCAGAATGACTGCATGGAGTGCTGTTACCTTCCCACTGGAGTGATACCTACTGATCTACTCACATTTGCATGCTTTCAAATTGCTAGGTTGGCAGAAGCTGGGGCTAACTGTGGAAGCTCACCCTGCTCTCCAGATTCAAACCACCAACCTTTTGGTCAGCAAGTTCAGCAGCTCAGCAAATAAACTCACTGCACATCCAGGAGCTCCATACCATACCAAAACACCATACCAAATCACATTTTAATGCAATGTGTTCATGCAAAGACAATGCACTGGAAGTATCAAAATGCTAAACTACTGCTTTATATTTATATTCAAATAAGATTGCTGTATAAAGTAATAATTCCAACGTTCATGATATGGTTTGCATAGCGCCACTGAAGCAATCTTATAGCTCAGGCATGGGTAAACTTTGGCCCTCCAGGTGTTTTAAACTTCAACTCCCGCAATTCCTAACAGCCTCAGGCTTAAGCGGCTGAGGGGGAAAAGGAAAGGGCCTGAGGCTGTTAGGGATTTTGGGAGCTGAAGTCCAAAACAAATAGAGTGCCGAAGTTTGCCCATACCTGTTATAACTATTCCAGGATTTGAATCCAGGCTTCATTTCAACAGTACACATGGAGATAAATTGATTCTCATGTTGTCATGCTACACACAACCAAGATAGTTATTTATTAACAGATACACACACACACACATGACATTAAACAATTACAGGTTTTAACCAACACAAACATCATAGTATTCATATTTCTCCTATCTGTACGACAATAAAGGTGGAAAATGCTTGCATTCATATTTTAGAACCATAGTACTCACTATATAGCTTCTCTAAGATGAGAATTAACTTAATCATCATTTGCTATTTCCCTACTTTTAAACTTCAAAGTAGGTGACCTCTTTTCAGAGAGTCCTCACTCATTTCATTGTAAGATTTTATTACAACCTTTTCCTAATACAATTCCTGCATTTCCAAAGGGCATACATCTGCATTCTTCAAAGGAATAAGATACAGCTTTCTGTGGGGTTGATTCCATAACAAGATAGCACCTTTACTTTCTATTAAAATATGCAGTGATCTTATCTGCATTTTCAAAGAACAGAAGATCCTAATCATCAAATGAATGTTCAGCCTGTAAGTCTGAGAGGTCTACAACCTTTTCCTACTGATTATAAACAGAATCAAAATAACTATCCTTCCTGCTCCTTAACCTTCATCATTTTACTTGTGTTATATATCACTAATGACTTAAAAGAACCTTATCAAATGCCACCCCTTGATATCTTATCTACAAATCTTTAGTTACAATTCACAATGAAAGAAACAGCATAAGGTGTTAGATCCCCATTTAATCACTTCTGTAAGCAAATAACACCCACAGTTGTTGGTAAACTGGTTTTAAATCCTCAATTACTCAGAGCTGCAGATGAAAGTGTATTCCTATGTTCAAGGTTTAGGTACTTTCACTTCTTGCTGCAAGACAATCAGCTACAGAGAAAAAATTACAACTAGGAGTTACTTCTATCCCAAGCCACACAGTCTCACCACAACAACCATAGTCTTCAGGCTAAAAGGAAAAGAGTCACTCCCATACATCAAGGTATGGGGAAACAACTAACAAGCTATCTCCACTGTAAGGTGAATTAGTCCACCAGAAAAGGTCAGAAAATGATCTGTAAGGTATGCTGGTGTCTATTATCCCATACAGGGCTACAGGTTATTCCCCCAGTAAAAGTTTTTCTCCACAGGAAATAGTTTCTGTTATTACTTGCACCTCAAATACATCCTGAAATAGGCTGAGAGAATGTCTGAGACCTAAGGACTTCAAACAGCAATCACACCTGCCCCCAAAGAGAGATATATCTCATTGTTAAAGTTCATGCTCACATAAAATCAGAAGTCATGGTTGCCCTGATTTCCTCGCACAGTCTGCAGACTAAGATGGAAAGCAGAGAAGCAGAGACCAGTTGTTTTTTTTAACACACACACCTATCTCATTAAGGAAGTTGGCAATCTCAAAACTGAAAGGCAAAGGAGATGTGCAAATGGAGCACCAAGATGCCTAACAGAGGAGCTTGCAAATAGTTGGTGTGTATGTGCCAGGTACTTGTATCACCCAGGCACACACCTGAGGTCCTCCACCCTCAAGAGCAATTAATAGAAGCCTGCTCCAACAAGGAGAACACAGCCACCGTCCATAATCTAGGAGAGCCACCTCACATACTAAGTCAGCACTATTTATTTACACAGATAATGGCATATAGAAAAGAGATGCTGGGTGCTAGCCTGGAAATTGATGGCAAGGGACTGAACAAAACACCCTTCTCTCTCTTTTTCCTACAAAACACCTCTTGCTTGAGATAATTTGTAGGCAAAAGCACCTCGTGCAAGGGCAGAAAGAACACAATCGACCTGGCTAACTACTTCTCAATTCTCCTGGGTGTAACTACCCCCCACCCACCCCCAGCCAAAAAGAGGATTTTAAACAATGCATTTTCAATTGTGGAAAGCCACTTTAAGTCCCAATCTGGGGAAAAGGAGAAATAGAAATAATTATTATTACAACCCTATAGTAATGACAAAAATACCATGAGTTAAATATCCTTTACCTGGGATAATAAGTATTTTAAATATTTTTAAATACCTGTATTGGTATAAACGTACATAACAAGGTACCTTGGAGATGGAATCTGAATATGAAATTTATTAATCTTTCATAGACACCTTATACCTGTAGCCTGAAAGTATTTTTATATACATTGTTCTAATACTGTTGTGCACAAAACAAAGTCTATGCATACTGAACTGTCACAAAGCAAAAGTGTCACTGTCTCAGGGCCCTTCCAGAAAGACCCTATATCCCAGGATCAGAATCCAGGTTTTCTGCTTTAAACAGGATTATATGACTCCCCACTGCCAGATAATCTTGCATAAACAGCAAACCTAGGATCAGATTCTGGGATATACGGCCTGTCTGGAAGGGCCCTCAGTCACCCATGTGGACAATATTTTGGATTTGGGAATTCAGGAGAAGAGGTGGTCAACCTGCAGTTGTTGTTATTCTATGACAGGCATGGGTGTTTATCAGCTGTCATGGATTGGATGAGGGTGAATTAGTTGAAGCTTACTCCAGACAAGATGGAGGTACTCTTGGTCTCCCGTATGACGGGCCCGGGAAGAGTAACACCACCTGTACTGAATGGGGTCATGCTACCCCTGAAATCACAGGTTCATAATTTGGGCCTCCAGGTGTTTTGGAGACCACTGCTCTAATTCTATGAGCACAGGAACTTGGCTCCCAATAGGGTTAATTAATGATTTCAAATATGTATGTTATATTGTAAATAGAGATTTTATCACTGACAGTTCGCAATAATCAGGTTGCAATAAGGAATTTGTAGGGTTTTAATTTGTTTTAGTTTTTACTTTGTAAGTTCTTATTGTATTGTTAGCCGCTTTGAGTCTCACCTTATTGCGGGGGAAAAGCAGGGTAAAAATAGACTCATATAAATAAATAAATATTTTATGTGCTTACAAATATACCTGGAAGTTTCCCTGGTGACATTGTGTAGTTCCATAGATATACTGGGTGATTTAGCAAATGGAAAAATTTCTAGAGATGGCATACACAGTGGGTGCTTAGTATCTGCTGGGGTTTGGTTCCAGGATTGTCCATGGATGGCAAAATCCATGCATTCTCAAGAACCATTATATATAATGGTGTCCCTAATATGACAAAATAAACATTTATTATTATTATTATTATTTGCATGGTGGGCAAGGGCGGTGGTTGGTTGAATCCATGGAAACAAAATCCACGGATACAGAGATCCATCTATATACCGGTATGTTAAAAGCATGTAGGAAAACTACACTGCTCTAATTGAAAACTGGTATAGGGATTTGGTTGTTATGAGTTCAAGTAGACTAAAATGTGAAACCAAATAGGCTCAAAATATGTCTTTCTTCTTTACATTAAAATTCAATAAAACCAGATTTGGAACTGCTCCAATGAATAAAAAATGTACAAGAACTAGCAAGCATGGAAACATGGCTTGTGACCAAGCCTTCAGCAACTAATACAGTGCAATAGATGACTTGAATTTACAGGTAATGATAATTGGAATGGCCCGACCTTGACCATGCATATCATGATTTTATAACTGTAAATGGTATTGTTTATGTTTTAATTACTTTTAACCTTGTTTAGATTTTTAACTAAATGTTATTTAATTGTTGAATTGTTTCAGTTATTGAATTTTGCTTCTGCTGTAAGCCGCCTTCAATCCCCTTGGGGGTTGAGAAGTGTGGGATATAAATATAGAAAATAAATAAATATTAGAAGACTTATATGTGCACTTCACAATTCAAGTAATACCAGGATAAAGAATGGAAAAGTCTGTGTTACTGGTCACAAACATCTTGTAGCTGCGTGCAAGTGGGACAACTTTTCCCAGCAGATATGTCCAGTAACTCTTAATGCAACCATTTTTACCATGCAGTTACCTGCCTTAGGTGTAGCATAAATATAGAACGAATGAAAACGGAATTGTCTATAGTACATGTTGTTGTTATTGTTGTTTTGGTTGTGTCAGGAGCAACTTGAGAAACTGTAAGTCGCTTCTGGTGTGTCTGCAAGGATGTTGCCCAGGGGATGCCCAGATATTTCAATGTTTTTACCATCCTTGTGGGAGGCTTCTCTCATGTCCCCGCATGAGGAGCTGGAGCTGATAGAGGGAGCTCATCCGTGATCTCCCCGGATTCGAACCTGCGACCTGCCAGCACAGGGGTTTGACCCACTGCGCTACTGGGGGCTCCTTATAGTACATGTGATAGCAAAAAAAAAAGCCAATGGGATTTTGGCCTGCATCAATAGGAGCATAGTGTCTAGATCTAGGGAAGTAATGCTACCCCTCTATTCCGCCTTTGGTTAGACCACACCTGGAATATTGTGTCCAATTCTGGGCACCACAATTCAAGAGAGTTATTGACAAGCTGGAATGTGTCCAGAGGAGGGCGACTAAAATGATCAAGGGTCTGGAGAACAAGCCCTATGAGGAGCGGCTTAAAGAGCTGGGCATGTTTAGCCTGAAGAAGAGAAGGTTGAGAGGAGATGTGATAGCCATGTATGTGAGAGGAAGTCACAGGAAGGAGGGAGCAAGCTTGTTCTCTGCTTCCCTGGAGACTAGGATGTGGAACAATGTCTTCAAACTACAAGAAAGGAGATTCCATCTGAACATGAGGAAGAACTTCCCGACTGTGAGAGCTGTTCAGCAGTGGAACTCTCTGCCCCGGAGTATGGTGGAGGCTCCTTCTTTGGAGGTGTTTAAACAGAGGCTAGATGGCCATCTGTCAGGGGTGCTTTGAATGTAATTTTCCTGCTTCTTTGCAGGGGGTTGTACTGGATGACCCATGAGGTCTCTTCCAACTCTTTCATTCTATGATTCTATGTGAGGGGAAGTTACAGGGAGGAGGGAGCGAGCTTGTTTTCTGCTTCCCTGGAGACTAGGACACGGAACAATGTCTTCAAACTACAAGAAAGGAGATTCCATCTGAACATTGAGAAGAACTTCCTGACTGTGAGAGCCGTTCAGCAGTGGAACTCTCTGCCCGAGTGTGGTGGAGGCTCCTTCTTTGGAAGCTTTTAAACAGAGGCTGGATGGCCATCTGTCAGGGGTGATTTGAATGTAATATTGTTGCTTCTTGGCAGGGGGTTGGACTGGATGGCCCATGAGGTCTCTTCCAACTCTTTGATTCTATGATTCTGTGATTCTAAGATGTCGGTCTTCAGTCCTGCTGGCACAGGGGTTTAACCCACTGCGTCACCGGAGGCTCCTATAGTACATGTGGAAGTGATCTATAAGTTTTAGTAGACCACAAGCTGAACATGAGTCAATAGTGTGTTGTTGGATTGATGTTTTGATGTGAATGAATTGATATTGCTGTTTTAATTGACTAATGATCTGTTTTGTACTGTTGAATTGGTTGTTAACCGCTCTGAGTCGCCTGAGAAGAGCAGTATACAAGTGAAGTAAATAAATAAATAAATAAATAGTGTGAGAGCTGGAGCTGCTAGAGCAGTGTTTCTCAACCTGGAGGTCAGGACCCCTGAGGGGGTCGCGAAGGAGTGTCAGAGGGGTTGCCAAAGACCATCAGAAAACACAGTATTTTCTGATGGTCATGGGGATTCCATGTGGGAAGTTTGAGCCAATTCTATCATTGGTGGAGTTCAGAATGTTCTTTGATTGTAATGAACTATAAATCCCAGCAACTACAACTCCCAAAAGTCAAGGTCTATTTTCCCCAGGCTCCACCAGTGTTCACATTTGCGCATATTGAGTATTTGTGCCAAGTTTGGTCCAAATCCACCATTGCATGAGTCCACAGTGCTCTCTGGATATAGGTGAACTACAACTCCCAAACTCAAGGTCAATACCCACCAAACCCTTCCAGTGTTTTCTGTTGGTCATGGGAGTTCAAATCCATCGTTGGTGGAGTTCAGAATGCTCTTTGATTATAGGTGAACTATAAATCCCAGCTACTACAACTCCCAAATTACAAAATCAATCCTCTCCCAACCCCACTAGCATTTACATGTGGGTGCATTGGGTATTTGTGCCCAGTTTGGTCCAGTGAATGAAAATACATCTTGCATATCTGATTATTTACATTATGATTTTTAACAGTAGTAAAATGACTGTTATGAAGTAGCAACAAAAACAATGTTATGGTTGGGGGTCACCACAACATGAGGGACTGTATTAAGGGGTCACGGCATTCAGAAGGTGGAGAACCACTGTGCTAGAGGAAGCTCATCTGTGCTCTCCCCGGATTCGAACCTGTGACATGTCGGTCTTCAGTCCTGCTGGCACAGGGGTTTAAACCCACTGCGCCACCTGGGGTTCCTATAGTACATGTGAAAGGGATCTATAAGTCTTAATAGACCACAAGCTGAACATAGTCAATAGTGTGAGGAGGAAGCTTTTAAAAAAAATACAATTCTAGCCTATATGAATAGGAGTATAGTGTCTAGATCAGGCATGGGCAAGCTTGGACACTCCAGGTGTTTTGGACTTCAACTCCCACAATTCCTTACAGTCGATAGAAAGGGGGCTGTGGCTGTTAGGAATAGTGGGAGTTGGAGTCCAAAACACCTGGAGGGCCCAAGCTTGCCCAAGGGATAGAGACTGGGGAGAAATGGGAAAAGAGTGGTCCCCCATTAATGATGTCAAATGGGGCAAAAACCAAGCCTATCATTCATTCCCATCACCACTGTGTATGATCAGTTGGAAGAAACAGGGAAGGAGGCTTCCCCTTTAAGGATGGGTGACGGGAGGAAGGAAAACAAAGTCTGTGGTTCTGCTCCTCATCCCTCGCCCATCCCCTCTTCACCTCTAACCCGAATTGGAGACCCCCAAGCGGTCCGTGTAGACAACAAATGAGAGGCCGAGCGACGGTTGGTTACCTGCCAGGCGCGCGCGCTCCCTTCCCTCCTTCCTTCCTCAACGAGACCCGCTGACACCAAAGCGGAAGTGAGACCCCTTCCGCCGCGGCCCTCCCTCCCTTCTCTCAATCTCCCCTCAAGTCCCGCCCCCTTCTGCTCTTTCTCTTTGATAGACAAGCTGCCGCTTCCAATCCAGAAGCGCGGAGAGACTTCCCCCCCCCCCCCCCCCCGCTCCTTCCTCGCTGCAAACCGCCGTTTGCTTGCGCGCGCCCCTCCTCCCCGCTGGCCAATAGGAGGCCAGCAAAGGGGCGTGGCTTATGCTAATAACAAATACATCCCCCCTCCTGGATTCCTGACTGTCAAAAGTGCTCGCTCCCCTCCCCCTCCCCCCTCGCCTCTTGGTGGGCGTGGCTATGCAAATATGGAAAGGGATGGCATGTTAGAGCGCGTCACAAAAACCAAACCAGGGCGGGTTCTTGTCCTCAAAGGGCTCCCCCGGGCGGCTTCTGCCCTCCGCGCATGCGCATCAGAGGGGGAGAAAAGAGCTACTTTTGTCCTGCGCGCATGCGCACCAGAGGGGGAAAAAAGAGCTCACGCTGTAGGAATGTATTGCAACTCCCATTTCTTTCCCTTCAGAAGGGCCTTTGTGATAATAACATTGAGGATAGTTTTGACGGTGTGGTGAATGAATTAGAACCAGACATCCTGAGGAGTGAGGTTGAATGGGCCTTAAGAAGCATTGCTAACAACAAGGCAGCAGGAGACGACGGGATCCCAGCTGAACTGTTTAAAATCTTGAAAGATGATGCTGTCAAGGTGATGCATGCCATATGCCAGCAAATATGGAAAACACAAAAATGGCCATCAGACTGGAAAAAATCAACTTATATCCCCATACCAAAAAAGGGAAATGCTAAAGACTGCTCAAACTTCTGTACAGTGGCCCTTATTTCTCATGCCAGTAAGGTAATGCTCAAGATCCTGCAAGGAAGACTCCAGCAATACATGGAGCGAGAGTTGCCAGATGTTCAAGCTGGGTTTAGAAAAGGTAGAGGAACGAGAGACCAAATTGCCAATATCCGCTGGATAATGGAGAAAGGGAGGGAGTTTCAGAAAAACATCTACTTCTGCTTCATTGACTATTCTAAAGCCTTTGACTGTGTGGATCATAATAAATTGTGGCAAGTTCTTAGTGGGATGGGCATCCCAAGCCACCTTGTCTCTCTCCTGAGGAATCTGTACAAGGACCAAGTAGCAACAGTCAGAACTGACCACGGAACAACAGACTGGTTCAAGATTGGGAAAGGCATACGGCAAGGCTGCATCCTCTCACCCAACCTTTTTAACTTGTATGCAGAACACATCATGCGATGTGCGGGGCTGGATGAATGCAAAGCTGGGGCGAAAATTGCTGGAAGAAACATTAACAACCTCAGATATGCAGATGACACCACTCTGATGGCCGAAAGCGAGGAGGAGCTGAGGAGCCTTCTAATCAAGGTGAAAGAAGAAAGCGCAAAAGCCGGGTTGCAGCTAAACGTCAAAAAAAACCAAGATTATGGCAACAAGAATGATTGACAACTGGAAAATAGAGGGAGAAACCGTGGAGGCCGTGACAGACTTTGTATTTCTAGGTGCAAAGATTACTGAAGATGCAGACTGTAGCCAGGAAATCAGAAGACGCTTACTTCTTGGGAGGAGAGCAATGTCCAGTCTCGATAAAATAGTAAAGAGTAGAGACATCAGACTGGCAACAAAGATCCGCCTAGTCAAAGCCATGGTATTCCCTGTAGTCACCTACGGATGTGAGAGCTGGACCTTAGGGAAGGCTGAGCGAAGGAAGATCGATGCTTTTGAGCTGTGGTGCTGGAGGAAAGTTCTGAGAGTGCCTTGGACTGCGAGAAGATCCAACCAGTCCATCCTCCAGGAAATAAAGCCCGACTGCTCACTGGAGGGAAAGCTACTAGAGACAAAGTTGAAGTACTTTGGCCACATCATGAGGAGACAGGAAAGCCTAGAGAAGACAATTATGCTGGGGAAAGTGGAAGGCAAAAGGAAGCGGGGCCGACCAAGGGCAAGATGGATGGATGGCATCCTTGAAGTGACTGGACTGACCTTGAAGGAGCTGGGGTGGTAACGGCCGACAGGGAGCTCTGGTGGGCTGGTCCATGAGGTCACGAAGAGTCGGAGACGACTGAACGAATGAACAACACAACAACAAGCCTGCTTGGCTTGCGTAAGCCTATCTATCCGCATTAATTGGCCTGTTTCTTAGGACCCTTCCACAGAACTGCATAAAATCCACATTGGACCGGATTATATGGCAGTATGGACTCAGATAATCCAGTTCAAAGCAAATATTGCGGATTATCTGCCTTGATATTCCGGGTTATATGGCTGTGTGGAAGGACCCTTAGGCCCCTTCTCAACTGCCATATAAAATCCAGATCTTCTGCTTTGAACTGGATTATATGGCAGTGTAGACTCATATAATCCAGTTCAAAGCAAATATTGCGGATTTTCTGCCTTGATATTCCGGGTTATATGGCTGTGTGGAAGGACCCTTAGGCCCCTTCTCAACTGCCATATAAAATCCAGATCTTCTGCTTTGAACTGGATTATATGGCAGTGTAGACTCATATAATCCAGTTCAAAGCAAATATTGCGGATTTTCTGCCTTGATATTCTGGATTATATGGCTGTGTGGAAGGAACCTTAGGCCCCTTCTCAACTGCCATATAAAATCCAGATCTTCTGCTTTGAACTGGATTATATGGCAGTGTAGACTCATATAATCCGATTCAAAGCAGGATTATATGGCAGTATGGACTCATATAATCCAGTTCAAAGCAAATATTGTGGATTTTCTGCCTTGATATTCCGGGTTATATGGCTGTGTGGAAGGAACCTTAGGCCCCTTCTCAACTGCCATATAAAATCCAGATCATCTGCTTTGAACTGGATTATATGGCAGTGTAGACTCATATAATCCGATTCAAAGCAGATAATCTGGATTATATGTGTTGAAGGAACCCTACATTCCAGGATCCCATCCCAGATATTCTGTATTAAACTGGATTATATAGCAGTTATTATATTGTATATATTTTATATTATAATATATATTATAATATAATATATATAATAATCTGAATTATATGGCAGTGCAGAAGGGACCCTATATTCCAGGATCCGATCCCAGGTTTTCTGTATTAAAGGGATTATATGGCAGTTATATTATATATATAATATATTATATAATTTAATATATATTATATTATTTATTATATTAAACTGGATTATTTTGAGTCGCCTCTGGCTGAGAAAGGCAGTATACAAATGCAATAAATAAATATATGAGCCCCCAATGCCAGATAACCTGGGATAAACAGAAAACCTGAGATTAGATAATGGGATATAGGGCCTGTAGTTAGGCCCCTTCCACACAGCTAAATAAATTCCCACATTATCTGCTTTGAACTGGATATATGGCAGTGTGGACTCAGGGCCCTTCCACACAGTCATAGAACCCAGAATATCAAGGCAGAAAAACCCACACTGTTTGCTTTGAACTGGGTTATCTGAGTCCACACTGCCATATATTCCAGTTCAAAGTAGAAAATGTGGGATTCTATTCAACTGTGTGGGAAAGGCCCAGGATAACCCACTTCAAAGCAGATATTGTGAGGGCCCTATATCCCAGAATATCAAGGTAGAAAAATCCCACATTATCTGAGTGTGAACTGTTCTGTCGCCGCTGGACCTGAAATGAAGTGCCTTTAAGAGAGGATGTATGGCTTGGATCCAGCGGGAAGCCAGGGCCCCCGAAAAGAAGCCTTTAGAGAAATTTCCCTTATTAGACAGTCTTTATGAGGCTTGAGCTTAAATATAACAGTCTTTTATTGATGAACAAACAGGAATTGTAAAGCTTTCTTAACAGTCTCTTAGCTCTTGCAATCTTGTTCACAGGGAACAGGCACTATCTTCAAAAAACCTTGTTTAAAGGAAAATTCCCCTTTCTAGCTCCTCCCAGACTGCTGTGAACCTAAACCTTATTGATGTGGATTCACTACCGGGCTGAACTGCGTATCAACGCTGAACGAACCTATCAAAAGGCTCGTAATCGCTTAGCTGCTTTGATGGTTAGAGCTGTTATTCCCTCCGGAATTCCTCAGGGCTGTAAGGCTGTTTCCCCGGAACCTTTGGGAATCGTCAGAGGCTCTCAAGACTGTTCTCCCCCGGAAAGTCTTAAGGGACGAAGCCTTTGCACAGGAGGACGTCTGTATACATCCTCTGCATTTACTACCTTTGCTGAGACTAACTGAAAAATGCCCCCTTCCCTCCAAAAAACCCAGAGAGGGGCGGGACCAGGGATCCTAACTATAATAGACAGGTGGCTTGCCCTATGATTGCAAACTATAACAGGAAGCCACCCTGCAGCAAAATCCCAAGCCTTGGATTGCAAACCAACATTTAATTCAAAGCAAATAAAATTGGAGCTCCTGGAACAGCTGTTCCAGAACATGGACTCAGATAGCCCAGTTCAAAGCAGATATTGTGGGATTTTCTGCCTTGATATTTGGAGTTATATTGCTGTGTGGAAAGACCCTAAAATACATTAAAATGCTGTTTGAGTAATCCTCATGCAAAATGGTTGGGACCAAACATATTTTTGAATTTGATTTTTCCTAAATTATGTAAGTATTATTTACATATTATATTGTTTAGGAGGAGGAGGAGAGCAATGACCAATCTTGATAATATAGTGAGGAGTAGAGACATCACACTAACAATGAAGATCCACATAGTTAAAACAATGGTATTCCCTGTAGTAACCTACGGAGGTGAGAGCTGGACCATAAGGAAGGCTGAGTGAAGGAAGAGAGACACTTTTGAACTGTGGTGTTGGAGGAAAATTCTGAGAGTGCTTTGGACTGCAAGAAGATCCAACCAGTCCATACTTCAGGAAATAAAGCCCAACTGTTCATTGGAGGGAAGGCTATTAGAAGCAAAGATGAAGTACTTTGGCCACATCATGAGAAGACAGGAAAGCTTGGAGAAGACAATGATGCTGGGGAAAATGGAAGGAAAAAGGAAGAGGGGCCGACCAAGGGCAAGATTGATGGATGGTATCTTTGAAGTGACTGGATGGACTCTGAAGGAGCAGGGGGTGGTGACAGCCGACAGGGAGCTCTGGCGTGGGCTGGTCCATGAGGTCACGAAGAGTCGGAAATGTGTTATTCTATATCCTAAACCATTTGCTGTTTATTTGTTCAAACAGCAAATGGTTTAGGATATAGAATAACACATAAAGGGATAGCCTGGCGATGGGACCCAATTCTAAACATTGAAAATAATTCTTGGTTCATATGCACATGGCCTGAAGGTAATTTTGTGCCATATTTCTAATCATTTTGTGCATGAAATAGTTTTGTTCCTTGAACCATCCAAAAGCAAATTTTGGAATATTTTGGATGAGATATCTTGGGAGCGGAACCCAAGTCTAAAAACAACATACATTAATCTTTCATATAATTACAGCCTGTAGGTCATTCTATCTTATCTATCTATCTATCTATCTATCTATCTATCTATCTATCTATCTATCTATCTAGTCCAGGGTCCTCAAACTAAGGCCCAGGGGCCGAATACAGCCCTCCAAGGTCATTTACCCAGCCATCGCTCAGGGTCAACCTAAGTCTGAAACTATTTGAAAGCACACAACAACAACAACAACAACAACAATCCTATCTCATCAACCAAAAGCAGGGCCACACTTCCCATTGAAATACTAATAAGCTTATATTTGTTAAACTTGTTCTTCATTTTAATTATTGTAATGTATTTAAGGTTGTTGTTTTTTTGCACTAAAAATAAGGTATGTGCAGTGTGCATAGGAATTCATTCATGGTTTTTTTTTCAAATTACAATCCGGCCCTCCAACAGTTTAGGGGATTGGGACCTGGTCCTCTGCTTAAAAAGTTTGTGGACCCCTGATCTAGTCAAAGTATATTCGTTGGTTTGTACCACAAAGCAGTTACTAAGGGCCCTTCCATATAGCCCTATATCTCAGAATATCAAGGCAGAAAATCCCACAATATTTGCTTTGAACTGGGTTATTTGAGTCCATACTCAGATAATGTGGGATTTCCTGCTTTGATACTCTGGGATAAGGAAGGGCCCTGAGTCCACATTGCCATATACTCAGTTCAATGTGGATATTAGACAGCTGTATGGATTATATGACAGTGTAGACTCATATAATCGAGTTGCCATCAGATAATGTAGATTTATTTATTTATCATGTCAGGAGCGAACCAAACAGTTGTATTGTATTAACACACACACAAACAGAGGTGGCCCTAGGTAATTTTCAACGGTAAGCAAACAGTATTTTGCCCCCCCCCCCCCCAACCAATCACTGATATATATTTTCGGTTCGTCGTGGGAGTTCTGTGTGCCATATTTGGTTCAATTCCATCATTGGTGGAATTCAGAATGCTCTTTGATTGTAGGTGAACTATACATCCCAGTAACTACAACTCGCATATGTCAAGGTCTATTTTCCCCCCAGAGCGCCTCAAGAGCGCCCCTGGGCAAAATTAACTATACTGCAAATGCTTACTTTGTGTAATGGGTTGAGCCGCCCCTGCACACAAAGTTTGCAAACTTGGTATTATACTAAATGTCCTTTGACCAGAAGCTGGTCACTTGGAGTGTTTCTGGTGTTGCTATAAGAAGGTCCTCCAATGTGCATGTGACAGAACTCAGACTGCATTGTAATAGGTGGTCTGGGGTTTACTCTTCTCCACTCTTACATGTTGTGGACTCCACTTTGTGGTCCCATTTCTTAAGGTTGGCTCAGTATCTCGTGGTGCCAGAGCACAGTCCTGTCCAGCACCTTCCAAGTCACCCAGTCTTCTGTTTGCCCAGGATGGAGTCTCTCATTTTGGTATCAGCCATTGATTGAGGTTCTGGGTTTTAGCCTGCCAGTTTTGGACTCTCGCTTGCTGAGGTGTTCCAGTGAGTGTCTCTGTAAATCTTAGAAAATGATTTCTTGATTTAAGTCATTGGCATGCTGGCTGATATTTAAACAGGGGATGGGCCGGAGTTGTCACTTGGCTCTTTCACTATTGGTTGCTACCCCGTGATAATGTGTAGACACCCCGTGATAATGCTGCTTGTCGACCAGAAGTGACTATATAATGTGTGTTCTGGAACAGCTGTTCCAGGAGCTCCAATTTTGTTTGTTTTGCATTGAATGTTTGTTTGCAGTCCTAAGTTTCAGGAACTCTGCAGATAGGTGGCTTCTTTTGGCTGCAATCATAGGGCAAGCCACCTGTCAATTATAGTTAGGTACCCTGGTCCCACCCCCTTTTTAGGTTTTGGAGGGAATAGGAGCCAGTTTGAGTTCAGTCCACACAGGGAAGCTTTCCATGCAGGACATAAAACCAAGAGCTCCTATAGAAAGCTTCGTCTTCTACGGCTTGGCTGGGGAGATATACAGAAAAGGCCCCACAGTTTGGCTGAGGATTTTACAGCCTTACAGCTCCTTTGCTGAAGGACTTCAGCAAGCCATCACTGAAACCTGAACTCCTTCTTTTCCCCTGGAAGTCTACAAAGCTCTGCTTGGTAAGGGTCGCTCATGCAAGCCAGACGCAGTTGGTACCGGGTGCAGGGGCTCCACGCCCACAGAGGCAAAGACAGACTGCCCAGATTAGAAGTTAAGGATTTCCTCATTAGTTACAGTTAAGAAGATAGTGCCTGTTCCCTGTGGACAAGATTGAAAGAGCCTATAGACTGTTAAGAAAGATTTAAAGTACCTGTTTGTTTTCATCAATAAAGAACTTTGTTGAACCTTTAAGCAATCTAAAGACTCTGTTTAGGGGAATCCAAGGGCCTTTAATCTGAGGCAGCCCTGACATCCCGTTGGGCACACAGAATTTATGTCCTGTCTACAGTCTTATGTACAGTCCCAGCGTGCAACAGCACAGTGTGGATTATCTGATTTGATAACCTGGATTATATGGCAGTGTAGAAGGGACCTAAGTGGCTAAGTAGACAATTTAGGGATGGTGGTGAATATCTTGATGGTTATATCAAACTTGCATTAACCTGATACAGTTTTTTCAAAGTAGATTCCATATTTGGGATTGTTAGGAAAGGAATTCAACATAAAACTGCCAAGACCATAAAGCCTATATACAAATCTACGGTGTGACCACAGTTAGAATATTGTGTGCTGTTCTAAGTAAGCACCACACCTCGAAAAACACAGTGCAAGGCTGGGAAAGGTGCAGAAAGGGGCATCCAATATAAGCAAGAAGCTGGAACAACTCCCCAGTGAGGAATTGATTTCATAGCTAGGGCTTTTATTTCACACATATATAAAAGATAGGCAGAGATGTAACAGAGATGTATAACGTTATGCATGTTGTGACAAAAGTAGATGGGAGTTTTCCTTATAATAAAAAGAAGCTGAGTGATAAAAGGATATTCTCTTTAGATAGAGTGAATTGTTAAGTATAAAGCTTGCTTCTGCAGGAAATATGATAGACTCAGTTATGACAGTTTTAAAACTATGCCTGGAGAATATGTCTATATGGTTTCTTGTAAGTCATTGTAGGAATAAGACAATGCACTAGATCAGGCATTGGCAAACTTTAGCCCTCCGGGTGTTTTGGACTTTAACTCTCACAATTCCTAACAGCCGGAAGGCTGTTAGGAATTGTGGGAGTTGAAGTCCAAAACACCCAGAGGGCTAAAGTTTGCCCATGCCTGGACTAGATAGCTATTTGAATTCATATGCATAGGAGGGATCAGCAACACACTATTTACCTCTGGCAGCAGGATGTTTTGGATCAGCCTTAGCTATTCTTATAAATTAGGGTACACTTACACTGCATTTTAACTGCCTTGTTTCAATGCTATGGGATTATGAAAGTTGTAGTTTTTCAAGGTCTCTTGTGCTCGTTCCTCATCAAACTGCAAATTCCAGGATTCCACAGCATTTAATCATGGAAGTTAAAGTGGTTTTAAAATGCATGAATTCTACACTGTGGATGCACCCATAGCCATCCTTTGTAGAGTTAAGGAGCGCCAACAAACAACTCATAGTTGCTATCTGCTTTCCTGGTCATTTGGTAACTGATTAAGGGAAGCATATTATGATCGTGACTCATTTCTTGTGTTGACATAACTCTTTATGCTGCCAAGAAGTCTGCTGAAAAGGTGCATGATACTGTGTGACACTATTATGCAATGTTAGCACAACAGGTCTGTGTGCTGACAACAGACTCAGGTGGCTCTCAGTTGCAAGCAGGTAGTGCAAGTTAATTTATTTATTGCTTTAGTTTATTAATTTATATCCCACTTTTTCCTCTCTTGCCTCATGCTCAAGGAGGTTTGTGACATGGTTCACAAACCATAACTTTAAAGTTATTTAACAAAGACATTTATCCACACAAAGGTTGCAATTAAAGATCTCCACACAGACTGACTGATCAGGCTGAAAGCACAGCTTAGAAATGTTGCTTGGTTTTTGAACTACAGCTCTGAGAATCTACAGTGTTTCTCAACCTTCCTAATGCCACGACCCTTTAATACAGTTCCCCATGTACTGATGACCCCTAACCATAAAATTATTTCGTTGCTACTTCATAACTGTAATTTTGCACTGTTATGAATTGTAATGTAAATATCTGATATGCAGGGTATGTTTTCTTTCACTGGACCCAATTTAGAACAAATACCCGATACACCCAAATGTGAATACTGGTGGGGTTGGGGGGATTGATTTTGTCATTTGGGAGTTGTAGTTGCTGGGATTTATAGTTAACCAACAATCAAATAGCATTCCGTACTCCACCAATGATGGAATTGAAACAAACTTGGCACACAGACCTCCCATGACCAACAGAAAATACTGACAGGGTTTGATGGGCATTAATCTTGAGTTTTGGAGTTGTAGTTCACCTATATCCTGTGGACTCAAACAATGATAGATCTGGATCAAACTTGCCACAAATATTCAATATGCCCAAATGTGAGTACTGGTGGAGTTTGGGGAAAATATACCTTGACATTTGGGAGTCGTAGTTGCTGGGATTTATAGTTCACCTACAATCAAAGAGCATTCTGAATCCCACCAGTGATAGAATTGGGCCAAACTTCCCACACAGAACCCCCATGACCAATGGATAATACTGTGTTTTCTGGTGGTCTTTGGCGACCCTTCTGAAACCCCCTCATGATGCCACCCCAAGGGTCCCGACCCCCAAGTTGAGAAATGCTGCCTTCAGGCCATCCAGTCCAACTCCCTTCACCAGAACAAGAAAACATAATCAATAAGCCGTCTTGACAAAGAGCCTGAAGTGTCGCCAAAGACCACCAGTAAACAGTATTTTCCGTTGGTCATGGGGGTTCTGTGTGAGAAGTTTGGCCCAATTCTATTGTTGGTGGGGTTCAGAATGATCTTTGATTGTAGGTGAACTATAAATCCCAGTATCTACAACTCCCAGATGTCAAGGTCTATTTTCCCCACACTCCATCTGTGTTCATATTTGGGCATATAGAGTATTCATGGCAAGTTTGGTTTAGATCCATCATTGTTTGAGTCCACAGTGCTCTCTGGATGTAGGTGTACTACAACTCCAAAACTCAAGGTCAGTGCCCACCAAACCCTTCTAGTGTTTTCTGCTGTTCATGGGAGTTCTGTGTGGGAGTTCAAATTCCATTGTTGACAAAATCCCAAATGACAAAATATTATTTTTTGCATGATGGTCACTCCTTAGGTTAGTAGGTCTCTTCTGGTCAAATTTGGCGGCAATTCATCCAGTGGATTTTGAGTTATAATGTTGCTCAAAACGAACAGAGCATTTTATATATATAGATAGTATGTGCTTTTTCATCTATCTGACTGACCACCTGTGTCTCTAAAAAGTGAAGATAGTAGAGCTAAGAAAGATGAAATAATGACCTGCTAATGAGTTATATGTGCAAAAGTTCACATACAAACGGCAAGTCAAAAAATGAAGGAGGCCACAACACCAGCTTCTCCATTCTGAAAATGAAGGAACATCAACACTTGTGTAATTAGTAAGAGGGAGCTCTAGACAGCATGCCTGCCCTATTGTTTCACCTTCCTCTTTCTTCCTTTGATCTAGGTACTCAATACTTTCTGCTTCTTTCCTGCATCCAGAGGTCATTTCCCTTCTTTGAAAAAGTCTGCTGGTCTTTTATAACTCTTTGTCGAAGAAGGGATGATTCATGAGGCTCCTGCCCCAGACATGAGAGCCAGCTTCACACACTCTTCTTCTAAAATACAGGCAATCTTCTTTTGTCTGTCTTCTCATTTTCTATCCCAGGTGGACTTTATGAAACAGTAAAGGTAAGGTTTCCTTTTTTAGCTTTATAAGATCATCTAGAGTATTTCTCTTCTCCTTTCTACTGTTGGGGTCTCAGCAGGATGCTGGGGATTCTGATTCTGAGGATGAGATTTTCATTGACTCTGTGTCTGTTCCTCAGGTTGAACTTCAGACAGAAATACAGGCCATAGATCACAAAGACATGTCATGGCCGACAGCTGCAGAAGAGAGAGAGGCTGTTTCCCTTGAGAATTGCCCTTTCAGGTCTTCTCAGCTTTCAGGAGATGGGGAGTTGCCCCATGACATGAGATTAGGTCTCCATTTGGGGAGAGCTAAGGAAAGGTTAATGAAAAAGGTCAGAAAAAATTGTGAGACATAGTCCTTGAAACACAAGTACAGAAAAGATGATATGTTTGTTGGGTCAGGTTTGAACTTACATTAGATGTTTCACCGGGCTCTTCAGAGCAGACAACTTCGTTTTCAACTCACGTTCATGACTAGCTCTCAAGTTTGCTTATGTTCTTGTATGGATTTTTGCCTTGCTTAAGTTCTTGTTTTCATGCTATGGATTTTTGACTATGCTATGACTTCTTGGATTTTCATGTACTTTGTTATCCTGGATTTCACGTTTCTTTCTACTTTGGATTTCATGGACATTACAATCTTGGACTATTGATCTTTCTTATTTTGGACTATTGCTATTTTATAGCACCTTTTCTACTGCCTTTGGGGAAATTTCCTTTTTTCCCTTTTGTATATGAATTCTGTAAATAAACTTCTGTAGTTAGCAACTACTGGGTTCTGATGCTGGATAGAAAGATGTTCCTGACTTAGTGTGTGACATCTACCACCAATCTGATCAGATCGCCATCCTGGCTCCCTTCCCTGGCCACAAAACCACAATTGTGATTCCAGTTTGGAGGGGAAGGGAAGGAAGTTGACTCATATGCACCAGCATCAGGTTGGATTAAGACCTTCTTTTCAGGCATATGTCTTATATCTTCCATTCTGATGCCATTGTTTCTACGACACACACTAATTTCAGTACCACCAACAGGGAAAAGGCTTTATTTGTATATTTTAAAAATGTCAGATGTAAAAATCCCAATGCTGAAACTGAAATATCTCTGTTCCTGCATCTCATTTTGAATTCAAAGTCTGGAAGCAGGATATCAACTATTGAATATATTGTACAGAGAGAGGAAATGAGAAAGGTACACCAAGGGGTCGCCTACACCAGGCATGGGCAAACTTCGGCCCTCCGGGTGTTTTGGACATCAACTCCCACAATTCCTAACAACCTCAGGCTCCTTCCTTTTCCCCCTCAGCCACTTAAGTGGCTGAGGGGGGAAATGAAAGGGCCTGAGGCTGTTAGGAATTGTGGGAGTTGAAGTCTAAAATGGAGGAATGAAGTCTGCCATGCCTGATCTATACTTATTTATTTATTTATTTATTTACAGTATTTATATTCCACCCTTTTTACGCCGCAGGGGACTCAAGGAGGATTACAATGTACATATACATGGCAAACATTCAATGCCATAGACCAGTGGTTCTCAACCTATGGGTCCCCAGATGTTTTTGGCCTACAATTCCCAGAAATCCTAACAGCTGGTAAACTGTCTGGGATTTCTGGGAGTTGTAGGCCAAAAACATCTGGGGACCCAAGGTTGAGAAGCACTGCCATAGACACACAACATATATAGACAGACACTCAGAGGCTATTTAACATTCTAGCTTCTGGCTACCAAGGGAGCTGTTGCTTCCTCATTCTGTGCATACCTCCTGGAGATTTTTATGGCCTTGTAAATCAGTTAAATTAGCCTCCCCACATAAGTGGTACCTAAATTTCCTACTTGACAGATGCAATGTCTTTCGGGCTGCAAAGGTTGACAACAAGCTACACAATTTTGGTCGGAAGCTCACTCCAACCTGGGCTGGCTTCGAATTCATGACCTTTCGGTCAGTAGTGATCTTAATGCAGCTGACCCCCAGCCAGCTGCACCACAGTTTGACAGCACTTCAACTGCCACAGCTCAGTGCTATTGAATCATGGAAATTGTGGCTTTACAAGAATGTTCAAAGAATGCTGAAGATTCAGCAAAGAACAGCTCCTAAAGTTCCATCCCATTGAGCTATGGCAGTTTAAATGGCATAAAAATGTGTTGATTCTATAGCAGGCATGGATAAACCTTCCAACTTGTGGGCTGCACAATGGGCCGGATCAGGGTGGGTGGGTCAGAAAAGAGGGAGTTCTCCCAAGCCCCCTCTCTGCCCTCTCCTCCCCTTCCTCTTCTCTTTTGGAGGCAGAAAGTTAATGAAAGTTAGGAAATGTTTGGATCCCAAAAGGGTTGGCCTTGGTCAGGATGAGATGGTGGATGAGAGAGAAAAAGTGTATCCATTAGACCTCATATTGCTTACTCCTGATATGGATTCCTAGAGCTGGAAGAGACCCCCAAGGGCCATCCAGTCCAATCCCTTGCGATGCAAGAAGGCACAATCAAAGCCTCTGCAGAAAAGCCTCCAGGTAAGGAGACTCCATCATACTCCGAGGCAGCCTATGCCACTCTCTAACAGCTCTTACTCTCAGCTCTTACTTGTGCCCTGGTCTCCAAAGCAGCAGAAAGTCAGTTTTCCCACTCCTTCTCAATTGGACTCCCTTTTAAATCTTGAAACATGGTTTTTATGTTCCCTCTCAACTTTCTCTCCTCCCAGCTAAAAAAACAGCAGGAGGAAAAGAGGAAGGAAAAAGAGAAGGGAGGGAGGGAGGAAGAGAAGGATGTTAGGAAAGGTGGAAGAGAATGGAGGAAGGGAAGTGAGAAGGAAGATAAAACAGAAGGGAAGGAAAGAAGGACAAAAGGAGAGAGAGGGAAGGAATCATAGAATCAGAGTTGGAAGAGACCTTATGGGCCATCCAGTCCAACCCCCTGCCAAGAAGCAGGAATATTGCATTCAAATCACCCCTGACAGATGGCCATCCAGCCTCTGTTTAAAAGCTTCCAAAGAAGGAGCCTCCACCACACTCCGGGGCAGAGAGTACCACTGCTGAACGGCTCTCACAGTCAGGAAGTTCTTCCTCATGTTCAGATGGAATCTCCTTTCTTGTAGTTTGAAGCCATTGTTCCGCGTCCTAGTCTCCAGGGACGCAGAAAACAAGCTTGCTCCCTCCTCCCTGTGGAGGAAGAGAAGGATGGAAAAAAGGAAATGTGAAAGGGAATGGAGGGAAAGAGCAAGGGAGGGAGGAAAGAAAAAGAGAAGGAAAGAAAGACAAAAGGGAAGGAAAGAAGGAGAAAGAGAGAGAGGGAAGGAGGGAGGAAAGGGAGAGGAAAGGGTAGAAGGGAAGGAGGGAGAAAGAGGGAGGGGAGGGGGAAGGAAAAAGGAGATAGAAGGAAGGAAGGGAAGGATCTTGAGAGAGAGGAGGGCCTGAGAAAAGAGTCCAAGGGGCCACATCTGGTTCCCAGGCCTGGGTTTGCCCATACCCGTTCTACAGTGTGGACAGTGAAACCAAGTTATTTTAGGCTTCAAGGATAGAAAAAAAAACTATTGTGAATTCTAACCACAAACCAACAGATAACCAATGCAAAAATAAATGTTAGAATATGCTCTGTTTTGTCTGAGATATAATTTAGGAACAGAAGTTTTCAGGCACTTGAAGGGAATTTTTACATCATCTCAAATGTTCAATTTAGGAATCCTATGCCTATGAGAATGAATTAGCAGACTCCTCCATATGGTGATGGAAGGTTTTTTTGTTTTGCTTTTTGGCATTCACGGTAAAATTGATGAAAAAGAAGTATTTAAAATATTCTGAAAGTCTGCTATTTTCATTTGCATTTGAAATGGCACAGCTATTGCTCTCTCACTGTAAGTTCATGAATTTTTATCAGTGGAATTACTGGTGTCCAAAGCATAGATTTCGAAATGTCCCCATTAGAAGAAATTCAAAGTATAAATGTTACTGAAATGTAAGCTAGTTCATATTCTTGTGAGACACCGCCTACCTGCATTATCTCTGGAAATGTTCAAATTATGCTTCCCTCTCCAGTTAAGAATAGATTTTTGACACTGATAACTGTTATCCATTTTTCTCATATTAGTAGCATGGAATATCTTTCATTTCCTATTTGCATGAAAACACTGGCCTCCTTCTTCTTGGCTGCCCCATCACTGCCGGCAACCGTTTATATGCCTGGCACCAGTCAGACTTTTCACTTGCCAAATCTGAGCGCTAGAGTTTCAGACTTGAAGCTAATTAGAAAGTCTGGCTTCAGCTTGTGAATACTGATGGGTTTCTCCAGCAAGTTTCAGCTGAACTTTTAGGATTGCATTAAAGCAAACTGGAACATATGTACTGAAGTTCACTGTGTATGTAAACGCCAGTTGTTTATCCAGATTGTCCATATTTTTGTATTTCTGAAATAAAAATCAAGGGATGCTAGTACCCTAGGCCATAATTTGGAGAACTGCTTTATCTTATTTGCATAAAATATATATGTATTATAAATTTTATAACAAGTGAATAAAGTAGAACTAGGATCCAAGACGTGTACAAGGAAATAATAGTTTAAAAAACCTTTATTGGCACATTCAAAAACTTAAATAGTATAGAAACAACATAGAAAAACAAAATGCAAAGCTTAGTTTAACACTACAATACATAGAATCATAGAATCATTGAGTTGGAAGAGACCTTGTGGGCTATCCAGTCCATCCACCTGCCAAGAAGCAGGAAAATCGCATTCAAAACACTCCTGACAGATGGCCATGAGGCCTCTGTTTAAAAGCCTCCAAAAAAGAAGTCTCCACCACACTCCAGGGCTGCTGTCCACTGCTGAACCGCTCTCACAGTTAGGAAGTTCAGACTAAAGTTCAGGGTCCTCACACTACGGCCCGCGGGCTACATGCGGCCCACTGAGGGCATTTATCCGGTCCACTGAGGAGGAGATCTCCCTCTCAATGGAATCAGTCTTGGCTCTGCTAACACAGAGCTCCTTTTGTTCTTTCTGTCTCCCCCTCACACACACACACACACTTTCAAGTCATTTCAGTCTCTCCCCTTTCCCCCTCTCTTTTTCTTTTTCTTTCTCTCTCCTCCTTTTTTTCTTCTCTCTTTCTCCCTCTTTTTATCTCCTTTTCTCATCATCTTCTTCTTCTTATATCCCTTTCTTCTTCTTCCTTGGAGAAGGTTGAGGCGGCGGTGGGTCTGGAGCGCTGCTGGTACTGGAAACCCCCCCCCCTTCGCCTAGCACTGCCTCCCTGCATCTCCTGCGCAAGTGGTCCTTTTGCCGCCAGATCTTGCACGTGGCCAAGCTGCAAGCGTGCAACCCCACTTTCCTGCATGACCAGGTTCCATGCGGATGTAACATGGACCAGACCCTCCTCTCCATCCTGATCTTTTTTCACAGGTGAGGCATCCCTGGTAGACCAGCACCCACACCCAAGGAGGTGGGGACCTTTTAATCAAGGCAGGATTTTCGAAGGAAGTGAGGGGCTGCTGGGCTTTTTAGCTTTGAATGTATTTTGATAGCTTTCTATCGCATGTTTAAAGCAGGCATGTTCAAACTTTGGCCCTCCAGGTGTTTTGGACTTCAACTCCTACTACCAGCTGTTAGAAATTGTGGGAGTTGAAGTCCAAAATGCCTGGAGGGCTGAAGTTTGCCCATGCCTGGTTTACCCAAAGAGCTTCCCACACACAAAAAAGTCAAAATTTCATGTATTTGTAATGAGAAATAAATGTTTCACAATATATAATTACATATTGTTTTTGTGATTAATCACTATGCTTTATGTTCAGCTTGTAACAATGAAAATATATCCTGCAGATATTTACATTACGATTCATAACAGTAGCAAAATAACAGTTGTGAAATAGCAACAAAAATAATGTTATGTTTGGGGGTCACCACAACATGAGGAACTGTATTAAGGGGTCACAGCATTAGGAAGATTGAGAATCACTGGTGTATATGAAGAGGGGGCACCTGATGATGTGCAGCTAAAATGCTGAGAAATAGAGTGCATCTGCGCTGCAGAATTAATGCAGTTTGACACCAGTGTCAATGCCATGGCATAGTGCTATGGAATCCTGGAATTTAAAATTTTATAATCTGTTTTGCCTTTTCTGCCAAAAGATCAAAGTGCAGCTTCAGGATTTTATATCATTGAGTTAAAGTGGTTCTTCATTTTAAATATTGTATTTGTTCCCATTTTGTTTTTGTTTTTTACTTCAAAATATGTGCACTGTGCATAGAAATTTGATCATAGTTTAAAAACAAACAAACTATAGTCTGGACCTCCAGTGTTCTGAGGGACAGTGAACTGCCCCCCTGTTTAAAAGTTTGAGAACCCCTGGAATAGGCTAAAGACAGCACTTTGAATTGTGCTCGGTAGCAGACTGGCAGCTAGTGGAGCTGGCCTAAGAGGGGAGTTGTGTGCTCGCTGTACCCCGCTCTGGTGAGAAATCTGGCTGCCACCCGTTGGGCCACTTGAAGCTTCTGAACAGTCTTCAAAGGTAGTCCCATGTAGAGCATGTTGCAGTAGTCTATTCTCCATGTAACAAGACCACTGTGGCCCAGTCTGGCTTCTCAAGGTACATGCACAGCTGGCGCACAAGTTTTAATTGTGCAAAAGCTCCCCTGGCCACTGCCGAGACCTGAGGTTTGAGGCTCAGTAATGAATCCAGAAGAACTCCCAATTTCACTCCCAATCTTCTTGTCTTCTCCATCTGTTCATCCATCAAACTATGTAAGAAGAATGAAACAGAAATAGTTTTAATAAAATAAGTGAAAACAGTATTTCTGTAAAAGTTCCGATGTTTGGCCTCTATCTTCCTTGATGGAGATTTGTTGAAAATGATAAACAGCATCAAATTGCATTTATAGAATTTCTGGATCTTAGCAATGTATTCAGACAATAGTCCTGTGGGCAAGAGTCAAAACTCTGGAACTCCCTTCCACTGGAGATCAGAACTGCCCCTTCTATCTTAACGTTCATGGAACAGGTGAAAACTTGGCTTTGGGGATTGGCATTCGACGAATGCGCCATGATCCTGTGATATGGATGGATGACGACGAATAATGATTTTTGATGACGACTGACCACTGTAATTATATGATGATATTTTACTATTTTAATGTTTTAGTGTGATTTAGAATATGATGTTTTAATGACTGTCTGTAATATTGATGTTGGAAACTGGCCTGAGTCCCTCGAACGGAGGTGAGAAGACCGGTATACAAAACTGCTAAATAAAAATAAAATAAATAGTGGTCTCGAAATTAAGGCTGTGTTGTGTTTTTACATTTTAAAGTGCCTTTAGAAAGCTAAGTAGTGCTTTAAAAGTGCTTTACACAGTATATCATTATTCTATTAGGATCAGAGGATGGTACAGTCGCCTTCGGGCTTGAGATACAGCGGTATATAAGCAAAGTAAATAAATAAATAAATAAATAAATACACAACCAATAACAGTTTACATCCAATTATTTTGTTCCCATTGAAGTAATAAAATGTTCAAAGGTATTCATTTACCAAGCTAGCCTTGATGAAAGGGTATCTATTATAGTTGGATTAATTAATGCATCTAGCATATCCAGTTAATCACAATGATATACAAATAATATCTTTAGCCATTAGTACAATAGGGCAAAAGGCTGAGGAGTCAGAGACTGAGCTCACCTAGCTAGCAGATGGGCAACAGGTGGCCTCACTGCATGACTCATATCCAAAATGAAATGCTTTGATTTGATTTTAAGTTCTGTCTTTCAATTTGTTTTGTTTTTCCCCCCACTGAGCCCATTTGTATCCCTTTATTTTTTAACAAAATGAACTGTTAAATTGTGGAAAACATTGCCACTTAGTATCACGAGGCCTGCCAACTTGGGCAAGCTTTAAAAGGGGAATTCATGGAGCATAGAGCCATCACTGGCTAGAAGATAGTTGCGCTTCCTCACCTGTTTACATACACATCTTTTTACATAAGTTGCTTGGAAATGTAAAACACAGGGTGCTGTTCTCACATACACCTCTGAAGTATTTCACAAAGGCAATTGGTTGGCAGCTATGTGAACCTGCAGCAGGGGGAGAAAGTCATCCTGGACTTCAACTCCCATCACTGTGGCCCTATAGCCCATTCCCAAACTGGCTGGGAGTCATGGGAGCAGTAATCCAAACCAAGTAGAGGAGACTGCGGTATGAATACTGCATTCACAGTGAACTGGATTCATTCTGTTCATTCAACCCTCCTGATGTTGTGGACTGCAACTCCCATCACCCTGAACTAACAAGCCATCATCACACTTATTTATTTATCGTATCAGAAGTGAACCAAGGGTACACTTGTAATGTATTTTTAAAAATACAATGTTTTAAAAAACCCAGCATTATACTAAATGTCCTTTGACCAGTAGCTGGCACTTGGAGTGCCTCTGGTGTTGCCATAAGGAGGTCCTCCACTGTGCATGTGGCAGGGCTCAGACTGCATTGCAATAGGTGGTCTGTGGTTTCCTTTTATTTATTTATGTATTTATTTATGTATTTATTTATTTATGACATTTTTATCCCACCTTTCTCCACCCCCACCCCCCTTTCTCCAGTTTCTCCATATGTGCATGTCGTAGACTCTACTTTGTGGCCCCATTTCTTAAGATTGGCTCTGCATTTCTTGGTACCAGAGCACAGTCTGTTCAGCACCTTCCAAGCCGCCCAGTATTCTGTGTGCCCAGGAAGGAGTCTCTCATTTGGGATTAGCCGTGGATTGAGGTTCCGGGGGGGTTTGCCTGCCACTTTTGGACTCTCGCTTGCTGGGGTGTTCCTGTAAGTATCTCTGTAGAGCATAGAAAACTATTACTTGATTTAAGGCATTGGTATGCTGGCTGATATCCGAATAGGGGATGGGGTGGAGATGTCACTGCCTTGGCCCTATCATTATTGGCTGCTACTTCCTGGCAGATATCAGCTGGTGTAATACCGGCTAAACAATAACATTTTTCCAGTGGTATAGGGTGTAGGCATCCTGTGATAATGCAGCATGTCTCATTAAGAGCCACATCCACTTTTTTTTTAGCATGGTGACATATGTTCCACACTAGGAACTATCACACTGATTATGCATAATGGGAGCTGTATGACAACAAATGCTGCAGGCAACAGGGTAGTTACTGAAGACACCCTCTTTCTCTTCTCTTCTTGAAGAATTTTCTCCTAAACCTGCTAGGATTGAAAACAACAAGTTAACATTACAAAACTTTTAATACAGCAATTCTGCAGGTTTTCAGTAATAATAATGGTGCGTTTCTCTTCCGCCCCCATTTACACCTCCTCACACACTCCCCCACACATTTTCTTTTTGAGTCTTGCACCTGTAGAGCCTGCCTCTTTCAATATTTCAAGGAGAGCACTTGCAAATTCAGGAAGATCGCTCAACACAACTTTCATGCAGCATTCATCTTCAATTTTGTGTCTCCAGAGAAAGCTTTTAAGAAAAATAAAATATTTTTCTGATTATTATTCTTTCCACTCTCTGCATATTCCTTCAAAGGCTTTGTTTTTTCTGCTGCAGTATGAGCCTATGCTGAGGTTGAGACCAGCAGCACCTGAGACCAACTGGAATCGGTAGATCCCCATAGGTAAAGGGATAGCTTACCATAAATGACTGAGGCCCCTTCTACACTGCTGTATAGTCCAGATTATATGCTTTGAACTGGATTATATAAATCCACACTGTCACATAATCCAATTCAAAGCAGATAATATGGATATTATATGGCAGTGTAGAAGGGGTCTAGAGTGTCACTGGACCAAAGTTTTCTTTATTGTGGAGTTTGAGATTATCCTGCAGGAAAAGTGAGAGGCAAATAAGAAGCCTTAGGTGCCCCCCCCCCTCAGGTGATCTTGTTGAAAACTGTTGAAAATAGAAACCTTCTTTAAGCCTCCACTAATTATTTGTTATGTATATATGGACTGTTGATTATAAGAAATATGCTCTGTGTTAACTGCATAGAGAAACTACTTCAAATCCTATTTGCAACTGGATTGATATGCAACATACCTGTATGTTGAATATGTGAAGTTTGTGAGTAAACCAACTATGTCATTTTAATGAAGACTACTTTATTTTTGTCTCTTGAGAGCATGATTTGAACCAATATGTTTTAAGGGAGAGTAGATGTTTTGGGGTAACTGAAAATAACACTTCTGAAACTCTGCTATATGTTTTTGTGCATTGGCATATCTTTGTTCCTAATAATTCAAAGAGATATCTAGGTATATCAGTCTAGCAGCTGAGAAGCCTAGTTGCCTTGAATGTATACTAGTGGATTTACCACTAAGGGGAAGGTTGACACAAGTGAGTTTTTAACTCTTCTCAGGAAGATCATACTTTACAACAGATTAGGACCTCTAACAAGGCCGTGCCTTTCCAAAGATTATGATTACAGTAGAGTCTTACTTATCCAACCTTCGCTCATCCAAGGTTCTGTATTATCCAATGCAGTCTGCCTCCCACCCTGATCCCCAGCTGTTTCAATACATTACAATGTTTTGGGGCTAAATTTGTAAATACAGTAATTGCTACATAACGTTACCATGTATTGAACTGCTTTTTCTGTCGATTTATTGTTAAACATGATGTTTTCATGCTTAATTTGTAAAATCATAGCATAATTTGATGTTTAATAGGCTTTTCCTTAATCCCTCCTTATAATCCAACATTTTTGCTTATCTAACATTCTGCTGGCCCATTTATGTTGGATAAGCGAGCCTGTACTGTATTTCAAATAGTGTGAATACCAATTAATCTCGAAAAGTATCACACTTCCAAAAGCCTGTGGAGATTCCTGGTTTTCCCAAATGGTTATGAATGCCATTTTCCGAGAGAGAGAGAGGTATATAGTTTTGGAGAGATATCAATGTTGGCAATCTAAATCTGATAAGGCAGCAAGAATGGCACATGGTAAGTCTGACTGAGTCTGGGGGCCCTTCCACACAGCCCTATATCCCAAAATCTCAAGGCAGAAAATCCCAAAATACCTGCTTTGAACTGATTTATCCGAGTCCACACTCAGATAATGTGGAATTTTCTGCCTTGGTATTCTAAGATACAGGGCTGTGTGGAAGGGCACTAAGTCTGCCCCCGAGCATGAATAGCTGGATTATTTTTTTTAATAGCTGGATTATCTTGCTAATTAACTAATCCAGATTCATCTATGAATTTTGATTTAACAGCAGAAGTAGTTTCTGATGGAGTAACTGGGCGTGTGCAGCAGCAGTGGATGCTTTTTGTTTTATTTTTTATTATTTTAATGCAGGGAAATGTGTGCAATTGAAACATCTACTTTTAAAAAACAGCACTAGAGCAGACTTTCTTCATGTATAGCAGTCAGGAATCCAAAATAGAGAGCATGAACTCCCTGGGGAAATGTTCTGCATAAATACAATGACTCTTTACACACTCTGCCCAGCCCACAAGCACATTCCAGCGGAGGCGGGGAGGTGAAGAAGAAAGCTGTGTCTTTACACCGGAAAATAATAACTTGAGGGCATGGGGTTTGGTTATAAAAAATGGCATGATGGGAAAGTTTGAAGTTTTTTGTAGAATCTATCTCAAGCATGGGTGAAATTGGGCTCTCCGGGTGTTTTGGACTTCAACTCCCACAATTCCTAACAGCCTCAGGCCCTTTCCTTTCCCCCCTCAGCTGCTTAATCCCACAATATCTGGTTTGAATTGTGTTGTCTGAGTCCGTACTCAGATAATGTGGGATTTTCTGCCTTGATATTCTTAAATATAGGGCTGTGTGGAAGGGCCCTCAATTAACTCAGTGGAATGGAAGGAGGAAGAAAGAGAAATTGGGACATCTCAAAAATGGGTTGGCAGAGGATTAATCGGGACTCTTCCTACCAAACTGAGACAGCAGGATCAACAAGCCACAAATTCCAAGGTTTTAATCAAGATTATTAAGATCGTCTGGAGAGGCCCTGCTCTCGGTCCCACCGGCCTCGCAAGCGCGTCTGGTGGGGACGAGGGACAGGGCCTTCTCGGTGGTGGCCCCTCGACTCTGGAACTCTCTCCCACTGGAGATCAGAACCGCCCCTTCTATCCTGACATTTAGGAAACAGGTGAAGACCTGGTTATGGAGACAGGCATTCGACGAGTGAGCCAATACCCTGAGATATGGATGGAGGATGATGAGCAACGATTTTAATGTGACGACTGATCATTATAGTTATTGATTGTAATTGCAGTTTTAATGTTTTACTGTAATATGTATTATGATGTTTTATTGATTGTATGTGATATTATGGTTGGAAACCGGTCTGAGTCCCTCAAGAGTTGAAATAAATAAATAAATAAATAAATAAATAAATAAATTTTATAGAATGCAATCATGGCAATTAAACTGAAATGGTAGTGCTGTACTTGTTTAGTATAAAAGTACCCTTGGAAAAGGGAAAGCCAGGACAGAGCAGATCACATGCTGTTAGATTTCACCATAAATCATTTGGTGGTATAAATGCTTTGAGTTTTGTGAGCCACGTGGGAGTCTTGCCAATAATCATGCTGACTGGGAGGATTCTGTTAAAAAACCTATTTCCATCCTCTGCTTTCAAGACATCTTTTAAACAACCAACTAATGCTTTGCATACCGAAAATGCTGGAGAACCAGAAGAGCCACAGGTAGCACTGGGCTAGGATGAACAAATAGCCTGATGTAAGTTGGACTCTCTGGGTTCTCTGCTTTCACACTTTTAGGGATTCTCAGTCTTTGCTTCTTTTCCTTTCAAGTCCTTGCATGTATTTTTCTGCAAAAATGCCTTCAGAGGTCAGCTGATCTCTCTCTCTTTTTCATTCCTCTATTCTTTCTTTAAAATCTCCTAAGAGGAGGGTAAGTTTGCTTCCACACCATGTACATTGTCTGTTTCAAACAGGAGGGATGCTGCAGCTCCATCACGAGGACCTGTGCTATCCTTTGGCAAGTGACCCTAAAGGCTGCGAAGGAGAAAGCAGTAGCAAGCTCCTAGTCACTCCTTTCTACTGGAAGACCACACAAGATGTATCAGGTTCCCTGTCCTATGTCCTGCCCTGCAAGCCCTAACCTAAGAAGCAGCAGCTACATTGTGTCATGAGACAAATTAATGCCACAATGTATAAGCACTCCTAGTTTGGGTTGCTGTTTTCCGGACGGTATGACCATGTTCCGGAAGCATTCTCTCCTGATGTTTTCCAGTACTCCTAGTCTGCTGTTTTCCAGTACTGTCTCATCACAAGTCTGAACAAAGTAGACAAAGCCCCAGTTTCTGGTTGGCTTGTTACATATCCATTGCAGTTAGGTTATCATAAATCCCACTTTTGCAGAATTCTAGGAATGAGGCAGGGCAACTCTACAATACAAAGCTAATCCGAAAGCCTACCAGGACAGTAAAAGATTCAAAACTCTTTATTGTTATTAATTACCTTCAAATCAACTTCAACTTACCCCAACTCTACATAGGTCTTACATTTCGTAAGATCTGTGAATGAGACCCTATGGATGAGACATCCTATCATTGGCAGCACTGCTCAAGTCTTGCAAACTCAGGGCTGTTGCTTCTATGATTGAATCTATCTACCTATATTGTGGTTTTCACTTTTTCTACTGTCCTCCACTTGTTTATTTATTTCTGTACTATATTTATATTCTGCTTTTCTCCACACAGGAGGGGACTCAAGGCAGCTTACAGATAGGCAATAATTCAATGCCTTAAAAACAATATACAGATAAAATATATTTAAAATAATATTAAAATCAAAATTAAGTACATTACAACATTGTACTAGCACTATAAAACCACACAATTCACAATCATAATCCAGGATCATTCTGGTAGTCATTGCACATAATTCCAGTTAATCTATCGCACTATGGTTGTTCTCTGAAGGCTTGATCCCAGAGCCATGTTTTCACTCTTTTTCTGAAGGTCAGGAGGGAGGGGGGGGCTAACATCACTGGGGAGAGAGTTCCACAGCTGAGGGGCCACCACTGAGAAGGCCCAGTCTCTCATTCCCACCAGTTGTGCCTGTGAAGGAGGTGGGACCAAGATCAGGGCCTTCCCAGATGATCTTATTCTCAGAAATGGTTCATAGGGGGAGATCCATTCGGATAGGTGAGATGGGCAGAAACCATTTAGGGCTTTATAGGCTAAAGCCAGCACTTTGAATTGTGCTCAGTAGCAGACTGGCAGCCAGTGGAGCTAATGTAACAAGGGGGTTATGTGCTCCCCATCCACTGCTTCAGTGAGCAACCTGGCTGCCACCCGACGAGTGTTGCAGTAATCTATTTGGGATGTATCATGAGCTTGAACCACCATGGCCAAGTCTGACTTTCCAAGGTATGGGTGCAACTGGCGCACAAGTTTTAATTGTGCGAATGCTTCCTTGGCCACCGCCGAAACCGGGGATTCCAGGCTCAGCAATGAGTCTAGGACAGTGGTTCTCAACCTTCCTAATGCCGTGACCCCTTAATACAGTTCCTTATGTTGTGATGACCCCCAACCATAACATTATTTTCATTGCTACTTCACAACTATAATTTTGCTCCTGTTATGAATTATCTTGTAAATATCTGATATGCAGGATGTATTTTCATTCATTTGACAGGAATACTCAATACGCCCAAATTTGGATACTGGTGGGGTTGAGGGGAGGATTGATTTTGTCATTTGGATTTATAATTCACCTACAGTATCAAAGAGCATTCTGAACTCCACCAATGATGGAATTGAACCAAACTTGGGTCACAGAGCTCCCATGACGAACGGAAAATACTAGAAGGGTTTGGTGGGCATTGACCTTGGGTTTTGGAGTTGTAGTTTACCTACATCCAGAGAGCACTGATGTATCTGGACCAAACTTGGCATGAATACTCAATATGCCTAAATGTGGACACTGGTGCGGTTTGGGGAGGATAGACTTGACATTTGGGAGTTGTAGTGGCTGGGATTTATAGTTCACTCATAATCAAGAGCATTCTGAACTCCACCAATGATAGAATTGGGCCAAACTTCCCACACGGACCCCCATGACCAACAGACAATACTGTGTTTTCTAATTGTTTTTGGCGACCCCTCTGACACCCCCTCTGAGAAACACTGGTCTAGGAGAACTCCCAAATTGCAAACCTGTGTCTTCAGAGGGAGTGTAACCCCATCCAACACAGGCCGTACTCCTATACCCTGTTCGGCCTTTTGACTGACCAGGAGGACCTCTGTCTTGTCTGGATTCAGTTTCAATTTGTTCGCCCTCATCCAAATTGTCACAGCTGCCAAGCACGGTTCTGGACCTGAACAGCCTCCTTAGTGACAGGTGGAAAGGAATGATAGAGCTAAACATCATCTGTGTGCAGATGACATCCAATTCCAAAACTTACCAAGCATTACTGTCTTTTCCAATGCATCATCTAATTTCATAAAAGTATAACAGGCTTAATTAAGTCATCTTGGCTTCAAAAGAGAGTTCAAGCCTGATTTATTCTAAAATCCATGAATTTGTTTAACAGATGTTAAAGAAAAGGAGGGCACCCCAACCTTGTGCTGCCATGCAAGTCTAATCTGCTTAAATTCTGTCATTTCCTTCAAAATGCAGCACTAAGATATATAGCTAAACAACACTTTAAAAACCAACTATACAAGTTATTCCTATCTTTCTGCCTTTCTATCTCTCCCAGTTGTGCAAATGTCAATGGTCAGTTTTATTCCTTCAGCAGCTCTCGGTTTAGGCTAAGATGGAGTGGCAAGTCCAAGGTCATGGCTTATTTTTTTGTATTTACAAGAAAAAAATATGTGTCATTGGCATTAATGAAGATAAAATGGATTTTTGAGAAATATCAATGTTAGTTTTGATTGGCTGCAGCTTAGCTTTTGAGCTGCAATTCCCCCAGCAGATTTTTAATGGGCTGCTGTGTCAGAGCTCTTAACGAAACTGCATTGTGAGCCTCCGATCAGCAGGATTTTGCACTGCTGCAGTCATTACTCCAGACTTGCACATGTGGAACCCTGTCAATGATTTATAAATGGAGCAAATAACTGCCTGTTCTTCCACCCTCGACAGCTGATATATCCTTCTTGAAGAAGGAGAATCTGCAGTGGAATAATGGGCCGCGCCTTTGCCAGAACCTATTCAAAGGGAATGCATTTAAGATATTTCTAAAAATATTATTTGCTGAGGAAAAAATGGTTAGCAGTAATATATCTAGTGATATCTTGTCTGCATTTTGGGCATGCCAGAGGCAGAGGAAGCAATTACATATGCTGGTGCGGGAGTGAGATCTTGTAGCAATCCTAGCCAGCATATTCAAGTCTGGAATCTTTGGAGTTGCAACATAATAACTAGAGAAAGCATGGGCAAATTTGGGCCCTCCAGGTGTTTTGGACTACAACTCCCACAATTCCCAACAGCCTACCAACTGCCCTGCCCTGGAGAGTAGGATGCGGAACAATGGCTTCAAACTACAAGAAAGGAGATTCCAACTGAACATTAAGAAAAACCTCCTGACTGTGAGAGCTGTTCAGCAGTGGAACTCTCTGCCCTGGAGTGTGGTGGAGGCTCCTTCTTTGGAGGCTTTTGAACAGAGGCTGGATGGACATCTGTTGGGGGTGCTTTGAATACAATTTTCCTGTTTCTTCGCAGGGGGTTGGACTGGATGGCACATGAGGTCTCTTCCAACTCTATGATTTTATGATTCTAAGTCCAAAACACATGGAGGGCCAAAGTTTGCGCATGCTTGAGCTAGGGAGTGATATTTTCAATGTACTTCAATAAAATTTTATGGTATCTTCCAGTGGAAGCTATTCATTACAGTAGAGGTCATTGCTCCTGACACAACAAAAAATAATTATTATCTGTAGTTTTCTGTTTCCATAGTAAGTGCAGGAATATGTCCTCTGTGGATATAAAGGTCATACTATAATTATATCTCAAAATTGAGAAAGAGTTGCTGTGATTTGTGTAGAAATACAATATATCAAACCACAGAAGAGAACGTCAGATCAAGTGACCTATGTGTTTTTCTTTGGTTTTGTTTCCCATTCAAGAATTAACTGTGGAAGGGCACCGGCTCTCTTCCTTGCCAACTAATATCTTTAAATTAATGTGAACTGGACAGATTTGAAAACAGAGGGTGTCACAAAATAGAGGACTGTCCTAAAAGAGAGCCAATATGTGTATCCCAACACATCTCCTTTTATGAGCCAGTTAGAAGATTAAGATCAGCTGGGGAGGTTCTGCTGTCAGTTCCGCTGCCGTCACAAGTGCGATTGGTGCAGCCGAGAGATGGGGCCTTCTAGGTGGTGGCCCCTTGGCTGTGGAACTCACTCCCCAGCAAGATCAGATCAGCCCCCTAACTCCTGGTATTTAGAAAACAACTAAAAACTTAGTTGTGTAAACAAGCATTCAGTGAGTGACAACAATAGTGTAGCCTCAGATTACAACCTCGGGATCAATGCAACGTCAAATGTTTAATGTTTATGTTTGATAGTTTTATAGTTTTAATGGTTTATTTTACAATTATATGTTATTGTTTTAGATAGATGATGTACTGTTTTGTTGTATGTAAGGCACTGAATTTTTGCCATTTATTTGATGTGCACCGCTTTGAGTACCCCTAGGAGTAAGAAGTATTTCTGGGTGCAAAGATTACTGCAGACGCAGACTGCAGCCAGGAGACGCTTACTTCTTGGGAGGAGAGCAATGACAAATCTTGATAAAATAGTGAAGAGTAGAGAGATCACACTGGCAACAAAGATCCGCATAGTTAAAGCAATGGTATTCCCCGTAGTCACCTACGGATGTGAGAGCTGGACCATAAGGAATGCTGAGTGAAGGAAGATCGATGCTTTTGAGCTGTGGTGTTGGAGGAAAGTTCTGAGAGTGCATTGGACAGCAAAAAGATCCAACCAGTTCATACTTCAAGAAATAAAGGAAGACTGCTCATTGGCGGAAGAATAGTAGAGGTCAAGATGAAGTACTTTGGCCACATCATGAGAAGAATGGAAAGCTTAGAGAAGATAATTATGCTGGGGAAAATGGAAGAAAAAAGGGAGAGGGGCCAACCAAGATGGAAGGATGGTATCCTTGAAGTGACTGGATTAACCTTGAAGGAGCTGGGGGTGGTGACGACAGACAGGGAGCTCTGGTGTGGACTGGTCCATGAAGTCACGAAGAGTCGGAAACGACTGAAAGAATGAACAACAACAAGGAGTAAGAAAAGTAGTATATACATGCAATAAATAAAAAAATAATAGTGGTTTGAGAATTGGACTGGAAATCTGAGAGACTCAAGTTTAAATTTCCACTAATTTGGTGGGTTTCTATGCAAACTAATGTAGATGTTTTTGTTTAGATTTATGTTATTATAGAATTTTATATGGTTACATGTAGTTTAATTTGTTGATGTCAGGTTTAATTTACTGGTATTAGGTCTTAATTTGATGTTAAGTTTTAATGTTACTTTTATTATGTGGGGTTTTTCTGGGATTTTATGTTAGTATTGTGTGTTTTATGTAGGCATGTTTGCCATTATTTTGGAATCAGTCCTGAATCCCCTCGGGGAGATAGGGCGGTATATAAATAAAGTATTATTATTATTATTCACCAAATAACTCATATCCTCCAACTGTCCTTATTTGGTAGCAATAGGCCCAATCAATCCTTTGTTGTCTCACTTCTTTCAGGTAATTTTGAGGTGTTCTAACTTCTCTCTCCTCCTCCCCTTTTGTCCTCAGTTTATCTCAATTGCTCAATTCCCCAAGTTTTGCAAACATCATTACGCCAATTTTCTCATTGTAATTTCTGATTTTACAATTATATTGTGAAGTTACAAAGCTATTGTTTTCCTCCTTGCACTTTTTAGTTCCTTGTGTTGGAAGTGCATGCATAGATACAGCTCGTCCTCCCACCATCAAGTTTCATATTTGATTATTCTGTTGTTCCATTGTCCTCAATTACAATCTGTCTAGCAAATAGACAACTGCATTTACTAACTTTTTACTTTGCTTTCTTCAACTCACTTCACTTTGATGTATTTTAGGAAGGAAGGAGTGGAGGAAGGGTAGAAACGAGAAGTATTCATTATTATTCACAGTGGTGCCTTACAAGTTCAGCCTTATTTTTTGTCTCTGTGAGTTACTTTAAAATGCGAAAGGAAACAAGTTATCAGACAGCAGAATGGTTGTCAGGAGCAAAGAAAAGTTTCTGGGAAAGATGGGACATTTGAAGCATTTGAAGACTGAACCATCTCGTTAAAAAAAAGCAGAGAAGTAGATCTCTTAATCTAAAAATGTGCAGATCTAGGAAATGCTTAATTTATATTTGCCATTGCCTCTTTGGAGCAAAAAAAGGACCCCAAGAAATTGTTATATGAAGATGAAAGGCATACTTCATGTACCACATCTCCTCCTACTTCATCCTACCTATTTCCTTTCGAGTGACTCCTTCGATGGATTTTCTCACCTTTACAGGGATGATGTTACATTCAGGAAACTGTTGAAGCATATAAGAAATCATTTGGTGAGTGTGATAACTGTAAAATGCAAAGCACGAAGCTGATTGGTTGGGCAACGCCCGAGGAGCTAGCTGAGCCTGGGAGTTTTGGCAACAGTTACCTTTTTAGCTTAAGCTGTGCAGGAGCTTAGAGAGAGAGAAACTGTTCTTGCTTCATGAGCTGCTGGAAAAAGATCTCCCACATGGACACCTAAAGACAATTTGAATCTCTCTAAAAGGACTTTGTGTGTGTCAATGCAACTGTTCACATGATTGTATATATGTTGCTCTGTATTATAAAGAGTAAACTCCTTGTTTTTTACTGATCATCTGAGTGGCATATTTCTTTCTCTGGCAAGATAGTGTGTGAACTGGTAAAACATGAACTATGCGTGATTTTCATTATGCCACAAAAACAATAGCCCAGCTGTTACCAGGTTGACTTACACATTTGTGGGATATTTGGCCTACCTCTTTTGCAAATGGATGAGTCGTCATTTAACATACTAGAACCATAGAATTGGGGCGTAAAAGGAAAAACTGCATTTCAAGAAAAGGAGCTAATTTGAAAATACACCTGCTGTATGCAGTTATGTACCTTGTATTTAGGGTTCCCAGATTTCTGGGAACCCTCTCTTCTCCAGATCCCAGGGTGAGGGGTACAATCAAAGGGTGAGGGCACTGCCCTGAGTTGTTGGATTTGCTTCAGTAGACTTTCCAGAAGGCTCATATCCTGTCTTCCCTTCAACTGGATCTACACTGCCCTATATCCCAGGATTTTCTGCTCTGAACTGGATTATATGAGTCTACACTGCCCCTGGTGTCAGCAAGATTGAACTTGCTGACTGAAAGGTTGGTGGTTCAAATCCAGGGATTGGGGTAAGCTCCCACTGTTAGGCCCAGCTTCTGCCAACTTAACAGTTTGAAAACATGCAAATGTGAGTAGATCAATAGGTACCACTTCTGCAGGAAGGTAACGATGCCCCATGCAGTCATGCTCGCCACATGACCTTGGAGGTGTCTAAGGTGTCAGCTTAGAAATGGAGATGAGCACAAAACCCCAGAGTCGGATACAACTAGAATTAATGTCAGGGGAAACCTTTACCTTTACTTTTAATGCATTTTTTTAAATATAAAAAGGTGAAGTAAAGTAAATGTATGAATACACCCCTTTGCAGCTTCAAAAATCAAAAGGTGGGTAATCCTTGTGAAGTATTACAGAGGGTTTTCAGCAGACAGCTGGTATAATATTTGATTTGATGGTATGTATGTGCAAGAGAAGTTGTAAGGGCCCAGCTAACTCAGCAGGTGAAATTACCTGCTGTGAAAACTATATAAATATTTCATCCCTGTTCACCCTAGGTTTTCATAAACAGGCCACACCGGACATACTAGTGCAACTCTGTTCACAGTGGTTGGTAAATTTAATGTATTTGGTGATATCAGAAGGCTAGATTCTGGCTCAAAAAGGATACAAATGCAACAAAAACTCAAACAAAGCTAGCTTATAGGAAGCAATTGGGCTGTCCCTAATATTAGGACTGGTACAATACTGCATATTTGGCCCTACTGTTTTGTATGGTATTTTTAATTAAAATTTAATCAAACTACACTAGAGTACAAAACACTCCATCAAAACTACAAAATATTCGAAAACAGTAAAAGATGATAAAAGGAAACATGGAAAAGGAAAAGGAAGGGAGAATACAAAACAATATATAATACATATATATTAGGTATGGGTAAACTTGGGCCCTCCAGGTGTTTTGGACTTCAACTCCCACAATTCCTAACAGCATCAGGCCCCTTCCTTTCCCCCCTCAGCCACTGTTGAAGTCCAAACACCTGGAGGGCCCAAGTTTGCCCATGCCTGATTTATATATATGATTACAGTTAAGCATGACCAGACACTGAATTTGTTGTAGTAGAGTCTGTTGGCACCGCTGCAACTAGTAGTAAGGGTGTTAGAGGAGGGAAAAGGAGTGCTCAGGAGTTAAACGAGGAACAGCAGAGGAAGAGGATCCAGGAGATACTTATGTTACCCACTGATGAAGATTCATAGATTCATTCAAAGGGTTTTCTGAGAGTGAAATGAGTGAGGAGGAGGAAGGAGGTATAATGGATGTAAATAGGGGAACTAAGAGGATTACTTGGGAGTAGGAATCGGATGAGGAGCGACAGAGAAAGAAGATCCGCAATATACTTACTGCTCCCACGGAAGAGGAGGATTTCATGGGTTTTTCTGGGAATGATGGGTCTGGGAATGATGGGATGAGGATGAATAACTAGATTGGACCAAGGTGCAAAAGGTTAGGGATTGTGTACTCAAACAACGTCTAGTAACACGTTTGCGGGGTTTTCTGGTGGAGGGGATTGGCAATTGGGTGATACTGTGGAATCTTGGGGAGACCTAAGTCTTGACAAGAGGTGGAAGAGTTGGAGGGATGGGCATTGGCGTTCAGCTGTAGAAGCTAAACCAGCTGAAAGTGATGATGACGGGGTAGAGGGCAGCTCATCATTGGATGATGAGTTGTAAGATAAAAGTAGGCACTGGAGTGATAGAACTTTGCAGTAGGCAAAGTGTTGGTTTTGTGCCTTGGGTCTTGTCACTGCCGCTTTCCTGTTGGGCTTGTGTCCTGGATCTGTAGGTTGCTGTTTCCCATCATGTTACAACCCGGATTGGATTCTTGTGAGTGTGGATTTCCCCTTTTCTTGACTTTGGACTGCTTTTGATGGCGATGCTGCTTTGTGGACTCTGGAACTTCGCAACTGTTGACTTGGACTTCTTCGACTTTGGACTTCTTCTGGATGACAACTCTTCTTCATGACTCTTTTGCTTGTTTATCTCCATTTACTGTGTGATTTTGGGGAATTTTGGAAGTACTCCAGTTTAATCCGGATTTTTTGCCTGGATAATCCAGATTATTGCCTTAGTTTGTTTTTCCAGCTAGAAATTGCTGCAACTTTTGAGTTTTGACCAGAGGCACTGAAGCAAGTGTCTCTGGGTCTCTTTTACTTTATATTAATAAACTATTCTTTTGGACATACTCCTGTGTCTGGCTCTTTAAGGCGTCTGAGTTCTGACAGAATTACACTAAAATTAAAACACCATTGTAGAGACTAAACTAAACTCTAATATTGACCAACTAATATACCACAGGACTCTGACCCATAAAAACCATAGTGAGTCATTAAGAAGTTTGTTTTTGATCGTGGAATTTCAAGTATGTTTGCTCCAAGGCGTAAAGCACACTGTGTTCACTATTTATGCTTCGTATTGCTGCTTTCAAATAGACTGTAAACATATGTTGACTCCATGGATTTCATAAGGTTTTCTAAGGCAAGGAATCCTCATAGGTGGTGTGCCATTTGCTTCATCTGAAATATAGCCTACAGCACCTGGAACAAATACAATATGGGGAAACGTAAAACAAAAAATTCTGTCACACAAAAGAAAAGAATCTGAGGGAACAGAACTGATACATCCTATGATAAAAAAGGACTTAGATAAAACTTGTTCTCTGAACAAGTTCCAAGACTGTGAGGAGTGTGTTCAGAAATAGTCTTTCATGAGTCTGCTCATTCCATATCCTATCACTCAACTTTCGATTTCAAGGTCTGCTTCAAGGAGTAGAGTGGAGGTACACCCCACCGTCTTGGAAAGGGATGAAAGCATGAGTTGGATAGCACTCTGCATACATAAGAGAGGAGAAGGCTATAGCTGCAAGCCGAGAAAGCAAGCAAAAGGAGTTACAGAAAATGTTCATAAATCTGAAAGGATCAGACAAATTCTGACCCATTTCTGATACATCATTCTTCAAGCAGATCTTCTTCTTGAAAAGCTGCTTTGAAAATGCTCAGAGAACTTTTAACTCAAGGAATAATTGCATCTCTAGATGTAGAAAACATAGTTCCTCCATTGCAGCTCTATAGCCAACTTCTTCCAGATGTTGACCATAGAATGATGCTGAAAGACCTACAAATGCCTAGAAATATTATCTTTCAATGAACTAGGTCCCTCAATGCAATTCTATGGTGGAAGTTGACTATAAAATCATGCTAGAGATTCCTAGAGAGAACATATTACTCTAATCCATGAAGAAAAAGTAAAACCAACAAATATCGTAGGGCTGATATACTCCTTTGACTTATATGACATGAAGGAAAGCAATAAAGAAAACTCTGTAGCCTCACACAATGGTCTAGACATCTCAAATCTGGCCCAAAGTTGCTTCTCCATCAAGTTTTTCCTAATTAGGAAGGAGTTCCTGGAATTCTAACACCCTAGACTCCAATTTCTATTGGCTGTTGGCCTAGAGCGCACCTGATACTGTGCTTATCTCTAAAGCAAGCTCAGTTCAGCCATAGAATCATAGAATCAAAGAGTTGGAAGAGACCTCATGGATCATCCAATCCAACCCCCTGCCAAGAAGCAGGAATATTGCATTCAAAGCACCCCTGACAGATGGCCATCCAGCCTCTGTTTAAAAGCCTCCAGAAGGAGCTTCCACCACATTCCAGGGCAGAGAGTTCCACTGCTGAACAGCTCTCACAGTCAGAGATTTCTTCCTCATGTTCAGGTGAAATCTCCTTTCCTGTAGTTTGAGGCCATTGTTCCGCACCCTACTCTCCAGGGAAGCAGAAAACAAGCTTGCTCCCTCCTCATTATGACTTCCCCTCACATATTTATACATGGAAATCACGTCTACACTCAGCCTTCTCTTCTGTAGGCTAAACATGCCCAACTCTTTAAGCCACTCCTCATAGGACTTGTTCCCCAGACCCTTGATCATTTTATTCACCCTCTTCTGGACACATTCCAGCATAGAGTCAACATCTCTCTTCAATTGCGGTGCCCAAAATTGGACACAGTGTGATTCTAGGTGTGGTCTGACCAAGGCAGAATAGAGGGGTAGCATGACTTCTCGGGATCTAGACACTAGACTTCTATTGATGCAGGCAACAAAGATCCACATATTTAAAGCAATGGTATTCCCCGTAGTAACCTATGGATGCAAGAGCTGGACCATAAGGAAGGCTGAGTGAAGGAAGAGAGATGCTTTTGAACTGTGGTGCTGGAGGAAAATTCTGAGAGTGCCTTGGAACACAAGAAGATCCAACCAGTCCATACTCCAGGAAATAATTATCTGCTGCTCACTGGAGGGAAGGATATTAAAGACAAAGATGAAGTACTTTGACCACATAATGAGAAGACAGGAAAACTTGGAGAAGATAATGATGCTGGGGGAAATGGAAGGAAAAATGAAGAGGAGCTCACCAAGGGCAAGATGGATGATGGATGATGTAACTGGCTTGACCTTGAAGGAGCTGGAGGTGGCCACAGCTGACAGGGGGCTCTGGCCTGGGCTGGTCCATGAGGTCACAAAGAGTAAGAAATAACTGAACGTATAAACAACAAGAAACAGCATAGTCCTGCAGCATCACAAGGTCAAATCTTTCCAACTCACAACAAAAACTCTATCTAATTATCTTGTTTGGGCTAATTCCAAATTGCACAACTGGAGACTGAAAAAAGTTCAAACTCGTATTTCTGTGTGTCCTCCAAGATCCTCCATTTGAAGCCCTGAAGATTCTACCCAAGTTCAAACTTCAGCCAAAAAACCATTACAACCTCCCTCAACACAAAATGCTACCAAACGAGTGCAATTTCCATCCCCTCATCCACTCTCACCTCCACCCTAAATACACAACTAAATGAAACGCAGAGAATTGCTAGTTATACACTATTAAAACTGCTGCAAAATGCTGCATCTCCCCTGCCCCATGCCTACAAAGATAATTGTGGCTGAGTACATGTCAAAATAAAAAACTAAGCAGTGGGTTGTTGTAGGATTTTTCGGGCTATATGGCCATATTCTAGAGGCATTTTCTCCTGACGTTTCGCCTGCATCTATGGCAAGCATTCTTAGAGGTAGTGAGGTACCTCTCAGCAGGCCCAAAGCCAGGATTTCGATTAGGGAGGGGGGGGGCTGAATTTTTTTTCAGGGGGGGTTTTGGGGGGGCTGAGTTTCGAGGGGGGCTGAGTCTGTGTGAAAGAGGGTCTACCCTAGCAAACCTTTTGTATCATTACCCCAATACCCCCATGCATATGGGATATATTGAGTATGGTGATCAGATCATGATATGAATAAACATAACAGTTTTAATAATGCACCAGTAAGGCCTTTTCGCGAACCACCATGAGAATTTCGGCTACATGCCTGCCTCTCAGAGGTACCTCTGAGGATGCTTGCCATAGATACAGGCGAAACTTCAGGAGAAAATGCCTCTAGAACATGGTCATATAGCCCGGAAAAACCTACAGCAACCCAGTGATTCCAGCCATGAAAGACTTTGACAATACAAAAACTAAGCACATTAGTACCAGTCATGAGGTAAAATTGGGACATATTCTCTCTTTAGTTGCCCACTCCTCCTTTAACTGAACGCAACACTGGGGAGACATTGATTCTCCAACTCTTTTGGGCTTCTGTGCCCATTAGTATCCTACCAAGCATAGCCAATGAGAAGGGATTATGGGAGTAAAATCTCCAAACTATCTGAATTGCTAAAGCCTTCTTATTTTTACTGACACTAAAACATGAAGATTTTTATATGAGATACTGCCTCATAGTAGGACCCATGGCGAATTATATTTATTCATTTCATAAAGTATTTATACCCCATCCATCAACCTTGCCTCCAAGCTTTCGATCCTTAACCTGACTTGATCTCATGTAAAACCAGCCAAATACCATTCTTCATCAGAAGGGAGGATGGAAACTAAAGTCATGCCTAAAATCCTATTGTAAATAGATTTTATGCAAAATAGGAACACCTAATTTAAACTTTGTGACCTATACATAAGAACCGAAACAGACAGAGCGTTGGGAAGCTGCTCTCAGCTATGTATTGATGAGGAAAATTGTAACTTGAAACAACTTGAACTTTCCCATATTTTCACAGTAGCATAAAAGCTGCTCTGGGTAGTCAGGCAGAAAAGACAAACTTGTTCTAGAGCAGTTGAAGTCCAGAACACCTGGAGGGGTGACGTTTGCCCATGCCTGTTCTAGATAAAGCTCTGCTTTTAACAATGACAGACAAATTTAATGAAACTGATATGGATTAGAATTAACAATATCAAACCTGAAAGATACTGTTGAGTTAATTTTACCATTATTTTCATTCGATTTTGTCTATGTAGCTGAACGGAGAGCTAATTCTTTGCAGTGCAATTTGGTGAACTTTGGAGGACAGTCTCATATTTTCTGTTTCTAGGTCCTGCTCACTTGGGTAGTTCCTGAAAGATTGGGGGGCAGGGCATCCAAAAAATTTGGGGCCACATGTGCCCCCACCACAGCTGCACTTCTGACATCACTGTATAAAAGGAACCTGATAAGGTTACTGCAAGAGGTTCCATTTCTTCATCAGATGTTGGTGAGGAATAGACTCCAGGCAGGATCCAAGGAGAACATCAGTTGGAGGTACAAGCAATATGACATGCTCTTCAATAAAACAAAATCAGAGTGTGATGAATATGGTAAAAGTTATTAATGAGAAAGAACATATAAATTAGGAAAGGCTATGGCAGTTTGCTTTTGCTTTTTTATTTTTTGTGAAGACTTCTCTTAATTTTCTCACTGGCCAATGCTTATCACTGATGACATCACTGACAGCCTTGACTAGAATGACGGCAAGGTCAATTTGCGCTGAGTCTCCACAATAATTGTTATTCGTTTTTAATGTTTTTAATGCTTGATATTTATTTATATCTTATTTCTGGACATCATTGTGTTTTGTGTAGTTTTTGTCTTGTGTTTTATGTTAAATGTGCTTTGATTTGTATTGTATTATATTGTGAGCCACTTTGGGTCCTGTTATGGTAAAAGGTAAAGGTTTTCCAGTCGTGTCTGACTCTGGGGTTGGTGCTCATCTCCATTTCTAACCCAAAGAGCCAGCATTGTTCGTAGACACGTCCAAGGTCACATGGCCAGCATGATGCATGGAGTGCTGTTCCTGTTCTGCCAAGGTGGTACCTATTGATATACTCACATTTGCATGTTTTCGAACTGCTGGGTTGGCAGATGCTGGGGCTAACAGCGGGAGCTCACACCTCTCCCTGGATTCGAACTTGCAACCTTTCAGTCAGCAAGTTCAGCAGCTCAATGGTTTAATCCACTGCACCACCAGGGGCTCCAAAGAAGAAGAAAAGAAGAAGAAAGGAAGAAAAATGGGATTTTAATAATAATAATAATAATTATTATTATTATTATTATTATTATTATTATTATTATTATTATTACCTGAGGATGGGCAAGTTTCTTCCCACTCCTTTCTTCCCCTTGCCATGCTGAGTCAATTTGTATGCAAGCCAAGAATAAAGGGGGGGAGGGGAAGAAAGATCAAACTGGGACATTTTTAAAGCAGTTGTAAAAGTGGGACGACAGAGGATGAAACAAGCGTGTTCCTGCCAAGGGTATGATATGGACCAAAGCAGACAGGAGTGATATTTCAATGCTGCAGTCAAGCTCGAGAGGGCCAGAAATGGGTGTAGAGTTAAAACCAGGCAACGTGTTTACATTTGAGGTGGCAAAGATGGAAAGGGATAAGGAAATTAGTCAATATTTTCACATAAGGGGAGTGAATCATTTTCAGCTCAAGGGTCACACTCAGAAAGGTTGTCAGATCAGGTGGTTGTGTATGCCAGTGATGGCTGGAGCCAATAGCAAAATGAATATGTGTTAATTCACACCTAGCTCCAACAGACAACAGTTCTTTCTCCCACCCTGGACTTTCCACAGATATATAAACCCAATTTTCCCAGTTTCCAACAGCCCCCACAACCTCTGAGGATGCCTGCCACAGATGCAGGTGAAACGTTAGGAGAGAATGCTTCTAGATCATGGCCATACAGCCCAAAAAACCTACAACAACCCAGTCTGCAGGTGTTGCTTGTTATGACAATTGTTGTTGTTCATTCGTTCAGTCGTCTCCGACTCTTCGTGACCTCATGGACCAGCCCACGCCAGAGCTCCCTGTCGGCCGTCACCACCCCCAGCTCCTTCAAGGTCAGTCCAGTCACTTCAAGGATGCCATCCATCCATCTTGCCCTTGGTCGGTCCCTCTTCCTTTTGCCTTCCACTTTCCCCAGCATAATTGTCTTCTCTAGGCTTTGCTGTCTCCTCATGATGTGGCCGATGTTTCCCCTTTTACACAATGGTTAAAGGTATGAGAGTTGTCTCCTGTTCTTAGACTGACAATCCAAAAGTGTGGTAACCAAAAAAAGCCAATGCAAATTTTAGAGGGCGTTGACAGGAATGCAGTGTCAGATCAAGGTAAGTGATAGGGTAAGTGATAGTACCACTCAATTCTGCTTTGGTCACACCTCTCCTCGAATATTGGTCCAGTTCTGGGAACTGCAGTACGAAGAATATTATCAAGCTGGAATGTTTTCAGAGGAGGAAAAACAAATGGGTTGGAAGCCAAACACAGCATATGGAGCTTGATGTTCGTTTGGAGGAGAGAGATTAATTTATTATATTGTCGAAGGCTTTCATGGCCGGAATCACTGGGTTGTAGGTTTTTTCGGGCTATATGGCCATGGTCTAGAGGCATTGTCTCCTGATGTTTTGCCTGCATCTATGGCAAGCATCCTCAGAGGTAGTGAGGTCTGTTGGAACTAGGAAAAGGGTTTATATATCTGTGGAATGACCAGGGTGGACAAAGGACTCTTGTCTGCTGGAGCTAGGTGTGAATGTTTCAACTGACCACCTTGATTAGCATTTGATGGCCTGGCAGTGGGGCAATCTTTTGTTGAGAGGTGATTAGATGTCCCTGATTGTTTTTTCTCTGTTGTTTTGCTGTTGTAATTTTAGAGTTTTTTAATACTGGTAGCCAGATTTTGTTCATTTTCATGGTTTCCTCCTTTCTGTTGAAATTGTCCACATGCTTGTGGATTTCAATGGCTTCTGTGTAGTCTGACATGGTGGTTGTGAGAGTGGTCCAGCATTTCTGTGTTCTCAAATAATATGCTGTGTCCAGGTTGGTTCATCAGGTGCTCTGCTATGGCTGACTTCTCTGGTTGAAGTAGTCTGCAGTGCCTTTCATCTTCCTTGATTCGTGTTTGGGCAATGCTGCTGCATTTGGTGGATTTGTGTAGACTTGTCCACAGCTGCATGGTATACGGTAGCTCCTGCAGAGGTGAGAGGATCCCTCTTGTCCTTTGCTGAACGTAGCATTTGTTGGATTTTCTTGGTGGGTCTGTAGATCGTTTGTATGTTGTATTTCCTCGTCAGCTTCCCTATGCAGTCAGTGGTTCCCTTGATGTATGGCAAGAACACTTTTCCTCTGGGTGGATCTTTGTCTTTACTCTCATGGCTTGTTCTCGGTCTTTATTTATTATATTATTTATTTATTACTAGCATTTCTACCGCGTCCTTCTCAACCCCCGAAGGTGCACTCAGGACAGCTTCCACTTGGCAACAATTCGATGCCGCTACATATAACAAACACAATAAAACAACAATTAAAAGAATAAATAGAACATTAATTAAAACAATAAAAACAGTAATGTCAGCCGTATCACCATTCCAGTCGAATTCCACATCCAAAGTGCTATTATGACTGCTGTCCAAAAGCCTGGTCCCAGCACCACGATTTTAATTTCTTCCTAAAAGACAGGAGGGATGAGGCCTATCTTATCTCGTTGAGAACCGTGTTCCACAGGCAGGGCCACAGCCAAGAAGGCTCTGCAAATGCATCTCGCCACCGCCAGATGCATTTGCGACACTGGCAAAGGACCTCCCCTACGCAGGACGTAGAGGGAGATGCATTTGGACAAGTGTAGATAAAGGGTGGATCTACACTGTAGAATCAATGCAGTTTGACACCACTTTAACTGCAATGGTTCAGTGTTATAGAATCATGAGTTTTGTAGCTTTACAAGATTTTTAGCTTTCTCTGCCAAAGAGTGCTGTAGTCTCACCATGCTACAACTCCCATAGTATTGAGACATGCCAGTTAAAGTGGTATCAAACAGCATTAATTTTAAAGTGTAGATACTCACACATTTGCTTCCAGTCAGAGGAGGCCCTAGGTAATTTTCAACGGTAAGCAAACAGTATTTTGGCGCCCCCACCCACCCAACCAATCACTGATATATATTTTCTGCTTGTCGTGGTAGTTCTGTGTGCCATATTTGGTTCAGTTCCATCATTGCTAGAGTTCAGAATGCTCTTTGATTGTAGGTGAACTATGCATCCCAGTAACTACAAAGTCTATTTTCCCTCAAGAGCACCTCAAGAGCGCTCCTGGGCAAAATCAACTATACTGCAAATGCTTACTTTGCGTAATGGGTTGAACCGCCCCTGCTTCAAGTTCTATGATTTTGTGGTTCTATGATCCTGCCTTCTACCTTTTGGACTACAGCTCCCAGAATCCTTCAGCCAGCATGCCAAAAGTTCTACCTGGGGAGGGAGGTCATTAACCTGAGTACAGAGAAGAGGAGAGTGAGATATGAAGCCAGCAAGGGGTATTTAATTCCTTGTTCAATTTCTTAGCTGTCTTCAGTAACAGTAGGGTTGATGACATTCACTTGATGAGATTCACACTCGAGCGAGTTGTACATTCTCATTTCTCAGAGTACAATAGTGCCATAAGTGTTGGAGCCTGTTAAAACATCTTGCATATAAACACTTTGCAATGAGGGGGAAATTGCGTGCTTTGAACCATGTATGGTTTATCTGACTAAATATACTCGAGTTGACAGAGTATTAAGGATCCGGGTGGATAATTGCTTTTGTTCACTTTAGGGAAAAAATGAAAGAAACAGCTTTTCAAAAGGTATTGAAGATAACTTCAAGTGTCAGCCTCTAAAAGCCGCACCTCTCCGCATTGCTTTAACAGAATCAGTGGCTCTTGGTATCTTTGTGCAGTCTTTTTTTTCCATTTAGAAAGTTCTTGCCGTGAGAACTGCCCAACTCCCACTTGGGTAATTTTATACTAACTCAGTACTTAAATTATTAAAACCAATACTTGGCAATATACCATTACTCACGGTTAATGCTAGACTTGTTTATTTCCATTAACCGGGGACTATTTTTAGAAATCTAAACCTTTGAAAGTTAAATGTTCTTTGCTTTCTCCTAGGGCACGTCGACTTTAACAGCATTCAGAATTTAATTGGGTATGGAGAGGTATCACCATTCAAGCCATTCTGTAAACCTGTCTTGCATATGTCCGAAGCAAGATATCAGCTGGGTTACTGTGAGTTTTCCGGGCTGTATGGCCATGTTCCAGAAGCATTCTCTCCTGATGTTTCACCCACATCTATGCCAGGCAACATCAGAGGTTGTGACATCTGTTGGAAACTAGGCAAGTGGGGTTTATATATCTGTGGAAGGTCCAGGGTGGGAGAAAGAACTCTCATCTGCTTGAGGCAAGTGTGAATGTTGCAATTGGCCACCTTGATTAGCACTAAATGACCTTGCAGCTTCAAAGCCTGGCTGGTTGCTGCCTAGGGAATCCTTTGTTGGATCTGTTTAGCACAGTGGTTCTCGACATGTGGCTCCCCAGGTGTTTTGTCCTACAACTCTCAGAAATCCCAGACAGTTTACCATCTGTTGGGATTTCTGGGAGTTGAAGTCCAAAACATCTGGAGATCTACAGGTTGAGAACCACTGGTTTAGCAGCTGTTTAGGAGGTCTGCAACCTGATTTCCTATGGCAGCTGACCAGAGAGGGCCAGCTGTGAAACAGATGCATTCTGTGCATGCTCACTGTTAGTGGTTTTTCCCTTGAACTTAAAGGTACATAAATAGAATGGTAACTATAGATGACAACTTGCTCATCAACTTACAACTTGTCAGGAAAAGTCCCAATTAATCCTCTGTTTTCCCATTTTTTCAGCTGCTTTTAAAATGATGAACCAACCTGGACACAGCATATTATTTGAGAACACAGAAATGC
>NW_026847438.1:16943347-16969046 GCF_025583915.1 Anolis sagrei ordinatus
TTGCTTTTAAAATGTTCCAGCTTGTTTCTCCTCCACCCACTTTTTCCCTATTCCTTAGCTTATTTCAGTTGCTGCAAATGGAGTTCAAACTGCAAGGAGGAGGAGGCAGGAGGTTCAGACAAAAGTAAACCTCTGCAGCTTCTCTCAGTTTGCATCTTGTTCCTCATTAACAATTTTTTACTATCTTGACCACACACTGATGTTGCTCCAGCACATGTGTACTGTTTTTCGTCCATGAAATGTAGGAAGGTGTGTCATGACAGTTCAGTTCTGTGTCAAGCACAGGTTTCAGGCTTCCTTCCCCATAGCAGCTAATTTCAGCATTTCACATTGTTTTGAAAAACAACACAAAGAATCCAAAGAGCATCTCGTTCTTCAGTTAAAAAATCAGAGAAGCAATTTATATGGGTTTTTCCAGCAATAGAATTACAATCTCCTGTTCTTCTGTCATCTTAAGAACAGGCTGAAAACTGGGACCAATTATGAAGATATACATTGTAATTTCAGCAGAAAGAAAATTTGCTGCATTTCCCCCCTTTTAATGGACATGCCTTATTCCTTCCTACATTAAAGTCAGGGCAATTTAATTTTTTAGCTTGGATGAGAAACTGGTTTTGCACTGCAATAACTGGTGAAAAAGCCAACTATATGATTACTCTTAAGGCCTTCATTGAAAATCAAAATTACAAAATGTCACATACAAATTTCTGGGATCTGTTTTGCCTGGAAAGGATTTTGTATTTCTGGTGCAGAAATTTCTGTAGTTTTTGATCTGTAGGTCCTTTTCACACTAAACTATTATAGGCAGTCCCCGTGTTACAAGCATCCTACTTACAAACAACTTATAATTAAGACTGACGATGAGGCAACAGGATGTGAGAAATCTACCTCTGGGAAGGGGAATTCACTTCTGAAAGAGTTATAATGTGGAAAAGGTGTCTCAACTGAAGCTTTCTCACCAATCCTTGTTTATACAACAAGCCACATTTTTCAAAATCCAATTATCACAGGAACAGAAAGTAATAATAATAATAATAATAATAATAATAATAATAAACAACCACACTTTATTTATATTCCACTCTGTTTCACTGATTGGACTCACAGCAGATTGCAACATACACAAATAGGCAAACATTCAATGTCTTTAATACAATGGAATAACAATGACATACAAATACACAGAATAAAGGCAAAGGCTTCCCTTTTCATCTCCAGCTACTGGAGGCAGTGCTCAACTCTGGCCATGGGGAGGTGCTCTTGTTCCATTTCCAAGCCGAGGAGCCTGTTGTTCATAGATACCTCCTGCTTGTGTTGCCAGCATGGCTGCATACTATAAAATGCTACCACAGAGGTGATAAATACAATCAAACAATATATATAGACAAAGCACAATGAGACAATTTTAAATAATTTTATAGCTCTTGTACAGAAAGCCTTTTGCAAAAACTGTGCATCAAGAAAAAACTATGTTAAAATAATTGCAGCTGTCTGTAAAGTAGATTACTTTTTATTACTTTTCCACCAAAGCGGTATCAGTTGATCTACTCACATTTGAATGTTTTCGAATTGCTAGGCTGGCAGGAGCTAGGGCTCACAGCGGGATCTCACCCTGTCCCATGGATTTGAACTGCCAACCTTCAGGTCAGCGGTTTAGCAGCACAAGGGTTGAACCCATTGTGTCACCCACAGTCCCAATGAGGTAAAATCTTCTGAAGAGGGGCACAGACAGCAAAATAAACACCACAGGGGTGGTCACCCTTCCTTATGCTATCCAAAGCTGACATATATGAATACTAGGGGTCTTGGGAACCAGGGTGTAGGATGGAAATGTAAACAGTTGTGGCTGAGTCCATCTTAGAATTTGAAGCAACTTGCAACTTCCAACTCTATGATTCCATGGCTTCCAAGGACACAATTTTCAAGTTTTTGTGGAGAAGGAGAGGGGAACTCTGGAAAGGACTTGGGTGCAACACAGTTGCCCCAAGTTGTGCAGTTTTGCTATATCTAGGTTTGTGGCAGACTTCCATAATTGTGCTGCTGCATTTGCATTCCTTGATGTTACCAGGCTCCTTCTATAGGAGCTGAGTGAAGGGAGAAAATGCAAAACAAAAAAAAAAGTGGGGGGAGGGGGGGGTGAAAATATAATTCAAAGAAGAAAATAAAGGGTTCAATTTCCATCCAGCAGTGATATCAAATATAGCTTGAAAAAGATCAAAGGCAAAGCACCCTGGACTTAAGAAAGTAATGCAAAATAACAGAAACCACCATCATCATCATAAGGAAACATGAGAATGTTGGGTAATTCTGTGATGAATAAAATCACAATAGCACAGCACAACTTCTTTCTTTACTAGTTTAAGAGAAGGGTAATGATAGATCATAACATCTAGCTACTTTATTTAGGTTATTTCTTTATCCCATCTTTCTCCCAATATGGGAATTTCTAATATAGGTGGCTTACTACATAGATACAGCTAGATTTAAGGCATTTACAGGCCATTGATCTTACATCTGAGTTATTGCAAGGATGGAAGAGGATATTTTTTTAAATGCTTAGTGAATTGTTGAGGGATGTGGTCTTATCCTACAGTGTGATCCATCTTGACAATTCAGAAATATACAAATCGTTCATTCACCATACCTTGCTTCATAACAATTCTGGACACATTTTGAGCAGTCTCATTTAGACAACACACCACAATGGTAAGTTTCATTCTTAATCATTGGTGCTATTGTCCATTATCTGAACAGGACAGCTTCAGACAAATGCGCCACGGAGATCTGTCTGGTAGTGACTGGTGCCCAAGGAGTTCTGCTTTTATTCTCCTTTTTTTGGTTCCTCGCCGCCTCGCTTTCATCCAGATGTCACAGTTAAAATTACACATGCAAAATACATGGAGGTTCTTTGTCTGTGCTGCTGAAGTGGAGAAAATCAATTCTATGGGGATATTCTGGTATCAAGATTTTGCTGGTTTCGGGATGATTGAAACTTGCTGTCATATCAGCCTGGGAATTCAGCATCAGTCTGTGACACAAGGATAACTTGGTATTAGGACAACCTATCCCCCCACGGGAAGCAATCAGGACTGTTGACAATCTTTTGAAGATATTCTGTATTAGCATGTCTAGCTATTCATTATTTCCCCCACACAATTGAGAGAGCTACAGATCAAATTCACAGTCAATATGATATTTCATGCTTCTCCGAAAAGTAACTAAATTTGTAGAGAAAGCCAAAGACCTTATGAAACTACATTTCTCATGTTTACATAGCATTGAGCCATGGCAGCTAAAGTGGTACGAAACTACATTAACTCTACAGTAGGACTCACCCTTGACTTTTGCAAAGTGTAACTATAAAGGCAAATAAATAGCAATGTCAAGGTGCCTTGGAATCATATAATTTGTAATAATGTCCAAGGTCTCTTTACTAGCCAAACATTTCATGATAAGCAAGACCTGGCAGCCGAGGTATTCCAAGAGTAACTGCTTTGACACCTCCTGCAGAGCAGCTGTACATCTTGCCTTCGCAAACCAGACATCTGGTTTGGTCTGGCACATCCCTGTGGTGTACTGTTGAGCATTCATACAACCTTCCAACATTGGGGAGGGGGGAGCTTTCTCTCTTTGAAAGTGGCAATGTCACCTCCGTTCCAAGGCCCCTGGCATGCTGTCAACCTTTAATGATCCCTGCTGAATTTGCTGTCGCAGATGGCAAGCTTCCAAGATTCCTGCAAACATGTTCAATCTAACAATGCTTGAGGTGGGTGGCTTAGCAGGTGGCATCGCAGCCGTACAAACACTTTGATGTTTGGAGGTGACGTGCCAAATGGAGTCAATATTGGCATTTTTCGTCCCTGTTGATTTGGACAGCAAGATGAAGCTTGTTGGAGGGTCATAAACAGTGTGCCAAGGAAGATGTTTGCTAGGACATCTCAAATATGTGCTCAAAAGACCTAAATGTTGAGTCCTGCATGCCCATACACTGTTACTGAACACACTTGAAGCCAACTGAATGCAAGCAGGATATGACTGGATATGACTATACTGCCATATAATGCTGTTTGGAACCACCTGGAGGGACAAAGTTTGCCCATGCAGACTATGGTTTTAATAAGACATTTATGAAAGACATACTGAATTTGTTTTCAGACCTTGACCCCAATGGTCTCCAACATATCTCATTCTATGTCATGTCCAGCAATTGATGGTGGTTGGTGGTGGTTAGTGCACAGAAGGCTTGGCAGGATCATGACCTGTAGGATGGTGATGATGAAGAAGGTATGAAGGGGCTCTTAGTTCTAAAGGCCAAAGTAATCTGTATGTAAGAACTTAACAGGTTGCAGAGGCCTGCAGAGGATGCAGCTGTCATCAGCTGCATACAAAAAATCTAGCAGAGACTGTTCTTTGGGAGAAAAGTATTTGTCATATTTGGTTGTGGAGGCTGGTGGTTTTTTTCCCCCCCAGGTTGTGGATTGTGGTATCCAGACCTGTCTAGTGAACTCTTGGAACCTTGTACCTTGAAGAACCATGTTACTACGGAATACTGTAATGAACCTTGATGTACCTTGAATCTCTGGACTGACTATTTACTACGTATTTACATCACCCTTGAAATTTGGACTCTTTGGCTTGATCTTTGGAACTACGACTATGCTTTGGTTTCTTGAATTTTGGACATTAATCAGTTAACTCTTGGCATTTGACTCATGGCATGCGACCTTGAGTACAGTGTACTCTTTCTCCTGTTTGTAGTACGCTCCCTGTTCTAAGTCTTTGCTTTGTACCTATGGTTGTGTGCTATCTTTCTGTTTTAAACTTTGATCATGAAACAGCCAAATGAGTAAGTGCTGATTTAAGTAAACCATTTTGACACAAGCTGGGTGTTTGTCTTGGTTAATCTCTGCCTGTATACCAGCAAAGCCCTGGATCCTGACATTCTATATGATATGAAAGGGGGTCTACCACAGGGTGCTTTCCTAAGACTCCCCTAAAACCTCAAAAATTTTGTCTCAATAGAGATCTTGAAAAATTAAAACTTCCAAAATCACAGCTTGGTCATTTGGTTGTTAAAGAATCCTTCTAAGAAATACTAACACATCTCTTTGTTTTAAGCATCTTGCATAGTGTGATCTAGTCCAAATCTACACAGAAGAAATTGGATTGGTAGGAAGGGGTTCTTTTATGATTTTGTGGTTGTTTGAGCACCCAGTCAAGAAGCTGACTCACATTTCATGTTGCCCTGCAGCTTTTAACAACCAAAGGTACTCTGATTCAGAGCAGAAACGGTTATCTTTGAGAACATCTTGATTTTGCAAACATGTTCTGAGAACTCAGGCTGGCCCTTTACATAATTATTTCAAAGCCAAGTGACATGTGATCCTCTTTCGTAGGACTTACAGCCTTGAACCAAGCTGAAGGGTCCATGGCTGCTTTTGCAATTTGAAAAAGAAGTGGATTTATGTTTATTTTATTTATTTGTATCTTTCCTTCCCCTCCCCAGTGACAGCTGAAAGGTTTGGAAGTCTTTCCAAAGATCACCTACATCTAGAGTTCCCAAATCTCAAGCCTAGACCTTCTCTACTGGTCTTCTGGGTGGGGTGGAAGAATCTTAGGGCAAGAGCACTGCCTTGTGAGAATATCTATTTTGCTCCTTTGTTAGACTAGACACTTATGTTTTCTATATAATTGTGACTGATGTTATCAGCATAGTCTATGACCTAGTAGCAAATGGGTTGCTCCTTGATATTACAAGTTGGCCAATCACACTACGCAATTAGCAACATCCTATGGAATGTATTGTCGAAGGCTTTCATGGCTGGAATCACTAGGTTCTTGTGGGTTTTTTCAGGCTATAGGGCCATGTTCTAGAGGCATTTCTCCTGACGTTTCGCCTGCATCTATGGCAAGCATCCTCAGAGGTAGTGAGGTCTGTTGGAATTAGGACAATGGGTTTATATATCTGTGGAATGGCTGGGGTGGGGCAGGAGCTCTTCCTATGGAATCTTGAGGTTTAGGGAGGGTTGTGTAGGACTTGTAGCCTAGAGCTTCAGAACCTTATTAAACTAACTGTCATGGTTCTATCCTATGGAATCTTGACAGTTGTAGTTTGAGGAAGCACTTGAGTTTTCTGTCTGATAATCCTAAATTGCAAATGGGATGTTGCCATGGCAATTAAAGTGGGATATAGAGCCTTAGGCGTATAGAGGAGGACCTGAGGAGATTTAATAATTGCAAGAGAACCCTAACAGATTAAATTGAGTGGAGAAGGATCTGAGGAGATCTTCCAAAAAGCCGAAGCTAGGAAAGCCTATATGCCTCTGTCTGTCCTGTCATTGTATCGTCGGCATTGAATTTTTGCCGTATATATGTTCAGTGATCTGCTCTGATTCCCCTTCGGGGCAAGAAGGGCGGAATGTAAATACTGCAAATAAATAAATAATCACACTAGAGTAGGTAATCTCAAACTATGACCCTTTAGCTGTTTCAGCCTCCAGCACCCAGACCATTGAAGAAGCTGGCTAAGGCTTCTGGAAGTTGGAGGCCAAAGCAGCTGGAGAGCTGCAGTTTAAGGATGCTTCCACAGCTAAGTACTGTCATGATATAGTATAAGTGGAATGAAACCCTGGCAGTTAAAGTTTGTGCTGTTTTAATTGACTAATGATCTGTTTTGTACTGTTGAATTGGTTGTTAACCGCTCTGAGTCACCTGAGGGCTGAGAAGAGCGGTATACAAGTGAAGTAAGTAAATAAATAATAATAATAATAAAGTAAATAACAACACTATAATTGTGTAGTATAAACATTACACAATCCTACTGGTAACACTTAATAATAATATTATAATAGCTTTATTTTTGTATCCTGCCATCATCTCCCTGAAGGGACTCAGGGAAGCTTACATGGGGACCAAGCCCAGACAAACATGGTTAAAATATATATGATAAAATACAAATACAAACATCATAAAATATAATTCATCCTACAACAACCAAAAGCTGAGCTTATTGGACTTTTCAAAACTAGGGGCCAGGGCAGTGGCTTGTGCAATACATCTGCAAGGACAGGGCTGATAGAATAATGCAAGAGCCAGATGATAACGCTGGAAGGGCCAAGTCTAATTTGTGCACTACAACTACAGGGCAGGGACAATAGTAAAGTGCAAGATCTGAAAATTAAGTTAAGGTTAGAAGGGCTAATTCACCTAGTGAACTGATTAATGAGCAGCACATTGGAACATCCATGTTTTTAGGCCTTTACAGAAAGTGGACAGGGTGGGTGCTAATCTAATCTCCCTGGGGAGAGAGTTCCAGAGCCAGGGAGCCTTCACCGAAAAGGCCCTCTCCCTCGCCCCCACCAAATAATTTCCCACATGGAACCAAGTAAACTGAGAAAGCAAAGGTGCCACTATCTCTGTGGAATGTCCAGGGTGAGAGAAAGAACTCTTGTCTGTTTGAGGTAGGTATGAATGTAGCAATTGGCCACCTTGATTAACATTGAATGGCCTTGTAACTTCAAGGCCTGTCTGCTTCTTGCCCGGGGGTGTCCTTTGTTGGGAGGTGTTAGCTGTTAGTTATGAAGGCCAGAAACGTCTATGCAGTAGTTTGGGAATGATTCATGCTATGCAGCAGGGTGGGGGTTCAGGGGCGCTTTGAAACATCCTCCAATTCCTTATTCTCTGAACATAACCAAGCCTGAGATAATATCTGATTACTCACTGTGTAAATAAACCTTCCAATGATTGTACTGCAACAGGACAGAGGCTCTGTCTTATAAATTAGTACAATATTGATTTAAATTGGTTTGTCAAAATATTGTGTATGGTACCAGAATGTTCCTCCGCACATTCCAAGAAAGGCATTGATATTACATGCAGAAATTGCATCTAAAATGCAAAGATTAGTATATCACTCAGCTGCCATCTCTATTCATTTGCAAGCATGTGAGTGAAGATACACATGCCAGTCACAGGCAATGTTAGTCTGGAAGGCACTGTGCACAGTTCATTATCCACAGATGGCATTATAGGTAGAAGGATGGAATAAACACAGTTTAGGAGATGACTGTTTGAAGAGTGACAGCTTTGCAGTTTCAGTTCTGGCATGACAGCTTCTACTGGAACACAGTGGTAATGTATTGGTTTTCAAAGTGTAGGTCGCTTCTTCTTTGCCTCCGTATTGTCTAGTGATGTAATACATGTCAGACAATATCATTACAGAATGACACTGGGGTTATGCAATGGGTAAAAGAGGAAGTTACTTCACTAGTTTACAGATAAGATCTGATATCTGATTTTGTTTTCCAGCTATCCCTTTAAACCTCCTGGAAGTCAGCAATAAAACTGTAATAGACTTTGTCTGTAAACAAGCACATTTAAGAAAAAAAATCACAAAGTCTAATTTCAAAATTCCTCAAGAAACTTTGTGGTTCTCTGCTGACCTACAAAGAAGAACTAGAAGGATGCTTTTTACCAGTAAAGGGAAGAAGGTAGTTGTCGTTGTTGCTTTAAGTCATTTCTAACATGGGTTGTAGGTTTTTTCAGGCTATATGGCCATGGTCTAGAGGCATTCTCTCCTGACAATTCGCCTGCATCTATGGCAAGCATCCTCAGAGGTAGTGAGTATGCTTGCCATAGATGCAGGCGAAACGTCAGGAGAGAATGCCTCTAGACCATGGCCATATAGCCCGAAAAAACCTACAACAACCCGGTGATTCCAGCCATGAAAGCCTTCGACAATACATTTCTAACATATAGCAAACCTATCACAGTCTTTGCAATAATTCTTGGGAGGAGACTTTGCCTTTGCCTTCCTCTGAGGCTGCAAGAGCATGACTTGCCTAAGGTCACTTAAGACATCTCCAGAGTCATAGTCCAACATACAAACCACTAAATCACATGGGTATAGAATATAATGACTGTTCTAAGAAAATGTATGAAAAATTGGTAAATGAAAGATTTATTTATTTATTATATCAGGAGCGAACCAAACAGTTGTATTTAAAACAGAAAAAAGAACCCCAAAACCCCACAAGTTTGCAAACTTGGCATTCTATTAAATGTCCTTTGACCAGAAGCTGGTCACTTGGAGTGCCTCTGGTGTTGCCATAGGAAGGTCCTTTATTGTGCATGTGGCAGGGCTCAGGTTGCATTGTAATAGGTGGGCTGCGGTTTGCTCTTCTCCACACTCGCATGTCGTGGACTCCACTTTGTAGCCCCATTTCTGAAGGTTGGCTCTGCATCATATGTTGCCAGAGTGCAGTCTGTTCAGCACCTTCCAAATCGCCCAGTTTTCTGTGTGCCCAGGAGGGAGTCTTTCATTCGGTATCAGATTGAGGTAGCCTGCCACTTTTGGACTCTCGCTTGCTGAGGTGTTCCTGTGAGTGTCTCTGTGGATCTTAGATTTAAGTCGTTGGCGTGCTGGCTGATATCCAAACAGAGGGTAGGCTAGAGATATTACTGCCTTGGTCCTTTCACTATTGGTTGCTACTTCCCGGAGAATGTCAGGTGGTGCAATACCAGCTAAACAGTGTAATTTATCCAGTGGTGTAGGGCACAGACACCCTGTGATAATGCAGCATATCTCATTAAGAGCCACACCCACTGTTTTAGGGTGGTGAGGTGTGTTCCACACTGGGCATGCATGCTCAGCAGCAGAGTAGCAAAGCACAAGGGCAGATGTCTTCACTGTGTCTGGTTGTGATCCCCAGGTTGTGCCAGTCAGCTTTCATATGATGTTGTTTCTAGCACTCACCTTTTGCTTGATATTCAGGCAGTGCTTCTTGTAAAAAGATAATTTTGCTTAATCCTATTCATTTCAAGTTACTATTTGTGATAGCTTTCTAGCTATGCAGACATCATACATTTTTTTTACGACATCATACATATTTGACCTAAATATCTAGCATTCTATAACACTTAAGACCCATATATTTTAAGATCAGGGCTTCTTAAACTTTTCCCACTTGCAACCCCTTTCCACCTGATAAATTTTTACATGACCCCAAGTATATAGTTATATAAAATATGTACAAAAATAAAACATTTACTGGTAATAAAGTAGTCAAGGCTTGCTAAACAGGCTAGTTTTCCTTTTTTTGTACTACAGCTGAAGCATTTTCTGCAGAGTCCACTTTAAACACTGCATGCTTGTTGCTAAAGGAATTGGGTAGATGGTTGGTGTTTGTAAGGGATTAATTATGGAAATTGTGATCCAAAGCATCCGGTGGAATGGAGTCCAAGAGTTTCCCTATAATAAAAAGCAAATAATGACATGACCCACACAGTACATGGTGATACGATACATCACAAACCAGGTTTCGAAAATTATACAACTCTCCACTTTCACTTTGAAGCCAAAGTCAGGTGACCTTTCAGAACTGTATTCCATTTGGAAAGCTGCCATTGGACAGAGAAACCAGCAATAGTGTACACTTGGTTGGGTCATAAAGTTTTATTATCTGCCTAATATACCTAATGAGAAGATTAGAGAATATGAATGAGGAAAGAAACATTTATGATATGCGAAGAAGTCACAGCCAGGAGCAAATGCCACAGTAAATGTCCACCACTTGGGAGAACTGAGAATATAATGACCTCATCAGATGGCCGATTTGCCCGTCATATGCTGCTTCCCCTCCCTTTTCAGGATGGAGCCCTTCACATGACAGACATGCATTTCCAGACGGGCTTCATGCCAAAAAGGGAGAGAAAGCAGCACACGCCACCACTGCAGCAACATGGGAGCTTTCCGGTGTTGCCTTCCTTGCAATGGGGGAAAGCTGGGCAGTGACATTTCCCTCATGGGATGAGGAGGATACTACAGTTAGGATGGTCCATGCCATCCTATTCCCCATTTCAATGTATGATATTTATTTATCGTATCAGTAGCGAACCAAAGGTACAGTTGTAATGTATTTTAAAAGCACGAAGTTTAAAAACATTATATAATGCCCTTTGACCAGAAGCTGGCCACTTGGATCGCCTCTGGTGTTGCTATAAGGAGGTCCTCCATTGTGCATGTGGTACGGCTCAGACTGCATTGTAATAGGTGGTCTGTGGTTTGCTCTTCTCCACACTTGTATGCTGTGGACTCCACTTTGTGGCCCCATTTCCTGAGGTTGGATCTGCATCTCGTGGTGCCAGAGTGCAGTCTCTTCAGTGCCTTCCAAGTCACCCAGTCTTCTGTGTGCCTAGGAGGGAGTCTCTCATTCAGTATCAGCCGTGGCTTAAGGTTCTGAGTTTTAGCCTGCCACTTTTGGACTCTTGCTTGCTGAGGTGTTCTGTGAGTATCTCTGTAGATCTTAGGAAAACTATTTCTTGATTTAAGACATGGGTGTGCTGGCTGATATCTACAGGGGATGGGCCAGAGATGTCACTGCCTTGGTCCTTTCATTATTAGCAGCTACTTCCCGGCAGATGCAGGTGGTGCAATATCGACTAAACAGTGCAATTTTGCCAGTGGTGTGGGGCATAGACATCCTGTGATAATGTGGCATGTTGCATGCGGCATGCATCATAGTGAAAGATGGACAGTGAAGAAAAATGATAGGGAAGTAAATCAACTCAGGTGGTGCTGCAGAAGAGTTTTGAGTATACTGTGGAAAGGCGATAATGAGGGAGACTGTATTCCAGATGGGTAGAACCAGTCATGGATACCTCAGTCCTGAGCTTGTAGGACCTGGACAGGGCTGTTGAAGGTGGGTGACTTTGAAGTCTCTCATTCATACTGTCACAACGTGTCCACAGAAATATTTACCTTCAAGAGAACTTTGTTTTGAAGGCAGATAACAACAGCAAATAATTTTGCGGATCATAGACAAAGTCACTAGAACATATCCTAACTAGCTGGTGAAACAGCCTGTCTTCTCTGGAAATCCTTCATTTCTTGCTTTGAATTTTCCCTTGAAACTGTAATTCACCACTTAGGTCTTGCTCAGTCCCATGGGCTGCTGTTTTGGGGATTTGGAAGATTATAATCCCCAGAAATGCCCAAATTATCAAGGGGCGAAACTCATCCCTCCTTCCTCCTCCTGACTACAAAAACAAGAACAATGAAAGCTGCATTTTCCTCATGCAATTGTTTGACATTGGCATTGGGTATAAGATGCATCATTCTGAAAGTAATGAAAGAGGTGAAAAGGAAGTCAAAAGGCTTGGTTTTTATCTGACCTCCAAGTTAGTCTATTGGAGTATTGTTGCAAAGTTGTTGTTGTTGTGTATATATATATGTTTTCAACCCAGTTCTATTTCATTTCCTCAACTGAATGATCAAAGCAAAAACCTATCTCTTGTTTGACATCTGCTTGGCTTTCATTTGTTTGCTTCACCCTGTATTTTATGCACCTGAGTTTATATGTTCTTCTTTTATCATTTCCAAGCATGCTCCATCTCATGACTCCAGTACAAGAAAGGAAAAAGAAAGCAGATGAGACAGGAGGAGGTGGAATTGTATTCTCATCTAATAGGCAATGTTCTTCAATTCTGGTTGAACTGAAAGATAAGGGAAATGACAAAATAAATGAGGTTTGTTATTAGGGAGCTCCAGAGCCGACTGGAGCTATTTCTACCATTTATGACCAACACAGCATTGTAGCTAAGTGGCTGCATTTTTCCATTGTCCAGGATTGCTATAGATAGCAATGGCATCAAGCATGTGTTCATAAAGATTGCAGTCAGTCCTCCACTTTTCCTGGGGTTAGGAGTGCAGGACCCCCATGAATGTGAATAAAGATCACTATTTATTTACTTGGGAGAAAACTTTTCTAGCAATCCTTAGTTTCTCCAGCACAATTCTATGGTCAACCTCTGCTGGAAGTCTGAATCAACTTATAGGCACACAACAACAATTCTAATTTGCATCAGCCAAAATCAGGCCCACACTTCCCATTGAAATATTGGTAAGTTGATGCTAGTTAAAATTAGAGTTGTGCATGGAATTTGTTCCTATAGTTTCTTCTGTTTCTTTCATGTTTTCCATTTCTTTGGGAGAACAAAATGAGAAGCCCCCTCCCTGCTCAACACGAAAGCATGCAGCTGAACTTGCTTCCTTGCCTTGGAAAGAAAGTGTGTGTGTGGCGGGGCACACAAGCAGGCAGGCCTGGAGCTCAGCTGCAGGAGTGCGTGTGTGGTGGGGGGTGAGGCAGGCCCGTAGCCAGGATTTTGATTGGGGGGGGGGGCTGAGTCTGAGTGAAAGAGGGTCTACCCTAGCAAACCTTTTGTATCGTTACCCCAATACCCCCATGCATATGGGATATATTGAGTATAGTGATCAGATCATGATATGAATAAACATAGCAGTTTAAATAATGCACCAGTAAGGCCTTTTCGTGAACCACCATGAGAATTTCAGGAGGGGCTGAAGCTGCATGCCTGGTCAGACCCGTAGTGCACCTGCAGCTGAGCGCCTCTTACTCTAGAGTAAGAGATGCTCAGCTGCAGGCACTGGCAGGTGCGCACTCTTTCTGGGTGCCTGCACGCCATGCCACACACGCACTCTCTTTCTAAGGAGAGTGCATGTGTGGCGTGACGTGCTGGCAGACCCAGAAAGCGCATGTGCCTGCCAGTGCCTACAGCCAAGTGCCTCTTACTCTAGAGTAGAAACAACAGGAGACAGGTAAGAAGAATGGAAGCACATGCCCCCCCCCACCCTCACCCCATAATGGTCCAGTTTTTGGCCCAAACCAAAAACAAATATCTACCCTCACAATTTCAGGAGGCTCCCAAAAAATGGATTGGGGCCCCCAACGAAAGCCGGGACACAAAACGGGGCAAGGTTTACCCTGAAAGCACAGCCCTAGTTGAAACTGTTCTTCATTTTAAACATTGTATTGTTCTTTCATCTATCTATCTATCTATCTGTCTATCTATCTATCTATCTATCTATCTATCATCTATCTATCTATCTGGCACTACAAATATGATATGTACATAGGAATTCATTCACGGATTTTCAGAATGTAGTCCGGCCCTCCAACAGTCTGAGGGAACATGATCCAACCCTTTGCTTAAAAGGTTTGAGGACCCCTGACCCAAAGGTTTCTAGAGAAAACGTATTTATCAAATCTGAAGACTAAAGCCTATAAATATGGAGTAGTAGTAGTTGTTGTTTATTCGTTCAGTCGCTTCCGACTCTATGGAGAGCCAACTATAATTTGAAGTTATCCAGATGGTAGAGATAGACCTCAGTTAATTAACGCGATTAACATTCTTAGCCATCAGTTCTTTAATAGGAAATTTGGTAACAGAGACAGAAATAAAATGGAAAGAATAGGGCTAGGTTCCCATACTACAGAAAAGGAAAGCAGTTTAATAGGTTTCAACATTTTTTTTCTTTGAAACTTATTTCAAATAACAAAACAATTAAGATAAGCCTCACATAAGCAAACATTTTGAACCTTCTAGAGGTCACTTGAAAGCTTCTTCCAAAACACATCTAGGGTGACCTTGTCTTTCAGTAGCCTTCACTTTCCTCACAGTTTCCATTTTCATGGCCAAATCAACAGATCTGTGCTTTTTTTTAAAAAAAAAAGCTGAAAATAGCTGGTGAAGCATACTTTTCTGTCTTCCCCTTTTCTGTCTTTTTTGTTGGTCATTCGGGCTCAGCAAGGGATTCTGCAGCTACCTGCTGTTTTCCTTGTCTGTTGCGGGCAGTCACACACCACTAAATGATAAAAGCCACAGTGGAATCCTATTCTTTCTGAGCTTAGGCCCAATTGTATTGCTTATTGCAGGAAGACTGCTGAAACCCACGTCTAAGTTCTAAGTATCTCCAGCCCTTCTTCAATTGGCACAGAAAGAAGTTTTTTTTTGTCAAGAGGTTTTATCGACTGAAGTATGACTGTATAGTACGTGTCTATCCACAGGACTGCTCTCGTTTATTCTTGTCCAACAAAATGTGTCTTTTAAAGGGATTTTCTAGGTTCTCTAGCATGACTCTATGCTATTCTGGAAGTCCTTAATTTCAACTGCGTTTGTTATTAGATATAATTTTGCATATTCACATATCCTCAGTAGATGTGGGGGTTGTACTGTACTGTATTGTGTTGCTGCAGAATTGTGTATCAATGGTTGGTGCAGATGTTGTTGGAGCATGCAACAACATCTCTCTGTGTGTGTGAACAGTAAAATAAGATGCATGGAGCTGATTGGTCAGGCTATACCTGGAAAGCAAGCTAAGCCTGGAACTTTTGGTTACTGTTACATTTTTCAGGCTTGAGCTCTGCAAGTGCTTGCAGAAAAGCAGAGAGAAGTAGAGAGAGAGACTGAGTTTGGATTGTGCTCTTGCTTCATGAGCTACCAAAGGAGTTTCACCACATGGACAAAGAAAGACCATTTTAAATCTCTCATAAAAGGACATTATGTGAGTCAAAGTAACTGATGACGATTCTACATATGTTGTTCTGAACTGAGAAGAGTAAACTACTTGTTCTTTATTGTTCATCTGGGTGGCATATTTTCTTTATCTGGCAAAGCAGATAAAGTGTGTGGGCTAATCAAATGTGAACTACATGTGGTTTATTTTACATTACACAACAGATGTCATGACTTGTTCATTGCAATTGGGGTGGGAGTGGGGACCATAGCTCAACAATATGCAGAGGTTATTGATATACATGCCTTATTTAAAATGGAATATAGGCAGTCCCTGAGTTACAAATATCCAATTTACGAATGACTCATAGTTAAGGACAGGGGTGAGACAACAGGAAGTGAGGGAAATATACCCCTCGGAAGGGAAATTCACTCTTGAAAGAGTTGTCATGAGGAAAAGGGGTTTCCACTGAAGCTTTATCACCAATTCTTAGTTTTTGCAACTAGCCAAATTTTTCAAAAGCCAGTTATCACAGGGACAGAAAGTGAGGTGAGATATTCTGAACTGAGATACAGTCAGCAAAACAAACACCACAGGAGTGCGAACCCTTTCTTATGCTATCCAAACTTTGTATTTCCAGGCTGAGGATGCTTGCCACAGATGACGGCAAAACGTCAGGAGAGAATGCTTCTAGAACATGGCCATACAGCCCAAAAAACCTACAACAACCCATTTCTTAAAATGTTGCAATGTACCTGTTTGGCTAGCTAATGCAATTTGTGCTTATGCTTGTCACTTGTGTACAATAAATATTTCAAACACAGAAAGATTCAAAACAGCAGCCACAAAAACAAAGTTTCTGTTGTATAACAACCACTTTCAAAGTAGAAACCGCATAATTAAACAGGAACAAACACTTTCAAACCAGAAACAGAACATTTTTCAAATTTTGTTACATAGTGTAATAATTGAATCACCAAAAATTAAACTTGCAAATGTGAAGGGCTGACTGTACCTTCCAGCCTAACTTATCCTGGTGTTTAGGACATGCAGTGCTAAAGAAAGCACTATGCCCCCCATCCTCCTCCTCCTCCTCCTCCACAGGTTGCACACAGTAAATTACATATTAAAATTCTGACCTTTCAAAAGATGTGTGGATCTGTGGTGGAAAATGTCTAGCAATAAAGGCTCGTGGAATCAAAAGTATGGGGAGGGAGAGAAAGAAAAGTACTCTGCATATTACAGACTCCAGTCCATATACTCCAGGCTGGAATTCAGGAATGTGCAGGCAGAGCGCCTTATTAAGAAGTTTAACATCTGCTTTGCCATCTGACTGGTATTCTAGTGCAGTTTCCCAAATCTTTCCATTCTCCAGATGCTGTTTGTCTTCTGTTCCCTGACCAATGGTGAGGTATTCTGGAAGTGGTCACTCAGTAATATCAAAGGACATGTAAGTTGGCCAAAGTGATGGTTTAGAAGAGTACCAAAAAGGATTATGAGAAAACTAAAATCTGGCTGTCCTTTACAAGAGCACCGCCTATTGGTTGGCTGTTAAATTCTGGAAGAAGCAAAGGGGACCAGCAATGAAGTGATGAACATCCACCATCAACTTCTCTGGACAAATGCTTGATCACCATCTCCCAAAACAGTTACTATACACTCAACTCAAGATGGAAACAGATTGTCACTGGGCAGCAAAAAAGATTTAAACATGGGATTAAAGCTAATCTTAAAAAATGTGGAATAAACACGGAACTGGGAAGCTCTGGCCATCGAGCATTTTAACTGGATGTCAGCTGCTACCAACAGTGTTGTGGATTTTGAAGAGAGACAAAAGGGAGAAACATTCCAAGAGGAATCTGGGAGGCCTGGCTCTAAAGTGGTATGTATGAAAAAGATCTTGGAGTCCTCGTGGACAACAAGTTAAACACGAGCCAACAATGTGATGTGGCTGCTTAAAAAAGCCAATGGGATTTTGCCCTTCATAAATAGGAGCTGTAACAGTCTGGATGAGGGCTAACAAATTGAAATTGAATCCAGACAAGACAGAGGTACTCCTGGTCAGTCGCAAGGCCGAACAGGGTATAGGGTTACAGCCTGTGCTGGACGGGGTCGCACTCCCCTTGAAGGCGCAGGTTCGCAGCTTGGGTGTGACCCTGGATTCATCTTTGAGCCTGGATCCCCAGGTTTCAGGGGTGACCAGGGGAGCATTTGCACAGCTTAGGCTCGTGCGCCAGCTGCGCCCGTATCTTGGGAAGTCTGACTTGGCCACGGTGGTACACGCTCTGGTCACATCCCGCCTTGACTACTGCAACGCTCTCTACGTGGGGCTGCCCTTGAAGACGGCCCGGAAGCTCCAGCTAGTTCAGCGCGCGGCAGCCATGTTGCTAACGGGAGCGGGACGCAGGGAGCATACAACGCCCTTGTTGTCCCAGCTTCACTGGCTGCCGATTTGCTACCGGGCCCAATTTAAGGTGCTGGTGTTATCCTACAAAGCCCTAAACGGTTCCGGCCCAAAATACCTTTCAGACCGCATCTCGGCCTATGAGCCCACGAGGGCCTTGAGATCGTCTGGGGAGGCCCTTCTCTCGATCCCGCCTGCCTCTCAGGCACGTTTGGCGGGGACGAGAGAGAGGGCCTTCTCAGTGGTGGCCCCCCGGCTGTGGAACGCCCTCCCTGTTGACATCAGACAGGCGCCCTCCCTTATGGCTTTCCGTAAGAGCCTAAAGACCTGGCTATTCGAGAAGGCATTTAATTGAGAGCTACACGAATCTGGTAATGACAACTGGAACGGATTATGGATTATGAGATTGGCTATGATTCTATGTTGTGACGGTGCGGATTTGTTAGTGTGATTTAGTTTAATGTGTAATATGGTTGTGTTGATATATTGTGTGCCTTTGTAAACTGTTTTTATATGTTGTACACCGCCGCGAGTCGCCCCAGGGCTGAGAGCGGCGGTCAACAAATGAAGTAAATAAATAAATAAATAAATAAATAAATAAATACATTGCAAAAGTCCCACTGGGCCATGGCAGGAGAAAAAGGGAACCAGGGGAAGAATCACAAAATAGGTAAAGTAATCAGGTCACTTCTAAATAAATCTGTGCTGGCTTCTGCTTGAAGTCTGCTTCCGCTTCCAAAGTGGCCGTCTCTGCTCCTTATGACGCTTCTCTTTCATTCTCTTCATCTCATTTCCTTTTGGTGGCCCAATGTGCATTACCTTCTCTGCTTTCTCCCTCTAAGTCTTAGCCCAGCATGTCCCCGACATCAAAGGGGAATCTGAATAGATGCGGAATCAAAGATCACAACCCAAAGCAATGGCTAATAGTAAGGAGAGGGGGGAAACACTTGCATTAGCGGAAAAGCACAGAGGCCCAATGCAGAATAATTATCCTTCTCCCTTTATTAGAGAGATAGATCTAAAGCGGAGTGACATAGTGCCATTAGCCGGCAGAGAAGTGGCTTTGAAGGGGACTTCATTAGAGAAGTCAATAGACAGGAAAATCCCCACATAGTGAGTGTTTGTTGTGGTTTAAAGAAACACAGTCGCAGATAGAGCAGCACTGTTTTCAAACTGCATCCATCATGGGGGCTGATCTATATCTTTCCTACTGTTACAATGAGAATTGGTTTTCTGAGATGCATTTTTCCATTGCACAGCCTCTGTAACACAGGCATTTCAAACAGATATTGTTTCACTTAGTAGTACACCTATTATTAGCAATGGCATCACTAAGAGGGTGCGGGGAGTGCAAACTCCATCAGGAGGTGTTTTGATTGTGCTTTTCCTGCACGGCAGAATGGGGTTGGACTAGATGGCCCATGTGGTCTCATCCAACTCTATCATTCCATGATTCTATGACACTATAAGAGATGTTGACACCAAAAAGTCTGTGTATAAAAAAAACTGTGCAGGGTTTCAGCTGAAATGTATTATTTTCCATTAAAATATTCCTGTTATTAGATATAACCACACACAAAAAAATTCTCATAAGCCCAGCATACCTGTATTGTATCCATAGAACTATTAGATTATAATTCAATGCTAATTTAACCTTGCTAGGAAAAAAATCGTGATAGGGTCACCACAAGTTGGAAATAATTTGAAGGCACACAACCACAACAGCAACAGCAACATCAACAACAACAACAACTGTTTGAACATTGAATGATCTTGCTGTTGTGGCTTCTTTATAAGAAATTTTATATGGCCTTCCAAGGTCTGCAGTCACAGCGAATAGAAAGTAGAAAAAGATCTGAATCAAACCTGCAGGTGATTTAACACTGGCAGTTGCATTTCACCCCGCTGTAGCTATTGGATTTCTTGGCTCCAAGTTTCCTATAAGGACAGAGTTCAGAACAGTGTCAAACTGATGCAATGCCACTGAGGTGTAAGTGTCCTGGATGCAACCTAGATAGATTTGCAAAATGGGCTTCTATCTGGAGTAAACGTGACTCCTTACCTTGGAAACTGGCATGCAGGACTAGAAAGCGCACACCTGTCTGTAGCAGAGCGCCTCCTCTAGAGTAAGAAACACGTTAGAAGTCTCCTTAAAGCACATGCCTGCCTGCAACTGAGCGCCCCTCCTCTAGAGAAGAGCTTAAATGCCTAAAAAGTCTGGGAAGCCCCCACCCTCCCAAAATGGTTTGATAGAAAACAGATATTTTCAGCACCCCCGGTGGCGCAGTGGGTTAAACCCCTATGCCGGCAGGACTGAAGACCGATAGGTCGCAAGTTCAAATCCGGGGAGAAGCGGATGAGCTCCCTCTATCAGCTCCAGCTCCTCATGCGGGGACATGAGAGAAACCTCCCACAAGGATGATAAAAACATCAAATCATCTGGGCGTCCCTTGGGCAACGTCCCTGCAGATGGCCAATTCTCTCACACCAGAAGCGACTTGAAGTTTCTCAAGTCGCTCCTGACACGACAAAAAAAAAAAAAAAGCACCCCAGAGCAAAAACATGTCTGTCCTCTTGATTTCGGGAGGCTCCCAAAAAACAGATTGGTGCCCCCACTGAAAGCCGGGACATGAAACGGGTCACGGTGTACCCCCAATGCATAACCCTAGTATCCACCAAGGTTTGGTTCCAAGACCCCCACCCCATTCATGGATACTAACATCTGTGGGTGCTGAATTCCTATTATAGACAATGGCATATTAAAACAGTGTCCCTTATATAAAATGACAAAATCAAGATCTGCCTTTTAGATTTTATTTAAAAATCCATGGACTGTTCAATCAGTAAATGCCAAATCTGTGGGCATGGAAAGCCGATTGCCTATCTCAATTTCTGCCAGTATCCTACAACCTCTCAGCAGCAGGCTGTGAGTATAGTGTTGTGTTAATGATATTCATTTCAGTTTATCAGACCTCTTAATCTTCAAATAAGATTAGTTTCCAATTTATTTTGGCAAGAAATGAATTCATCCTCAATCAAATTATATCTCATAGGGAGCTGCTTAAAAAGAATAGTGGGTCAGTGAATCTGGCCCATGGCTTTGACTGGCAGCAGGAAATTACTCACAATTAAATTTTGATATTGAGAAGAGATGGCTGAAGTAGTATAGAAAATCATTTACTTAATTGCTTCAGGAAGTCTTTTAAATATTTTATAAAGACGCCAATGAGGTTTAGGTTTCCTGAGATTCCTGCGGTAACGGAAGCCAGGAGGAGGTTGGGTTGCTGACCTTTACATTATGTTTCCTATATGCTTTTCCCTCTCTAATTATCAGCTAAACAGAAGATGAACTTGAGTAAAGTTTCAGTCCAAAGAGTTCTGGTTTGACAAGTCTGTATAAATTCAGGATTAAGTGCAAAGAAAAAGACTTTGTTATCACTAAGGAGCTGTGCCTTTTCTTTCTCTTTTATAATGGAGAAAACGTAAATGTGTATTTTTCCTGAACGTGATAATGTGAGGCTCAATTGTACATACAACTGCAGCAATTCCAAGATTGTACTGGTGCGGATTTTGGAGTTCTTGACATTTCAGGGGATCACTGCAGTCCCATATACTAATTTACAATAGACATTTTCCATAGGCATTTTCCAAAACATTTAGAAATGTGCATTTGTTTATGCATTTTCCTAATGTCAGCACTTTATCGCACATTTTCCCAATTGACTAAAGTGTCTCTGTGTGTTCCTTTTTCCAGTTGTGTGCATTTTAGTACTTTTTAAAAATATATATGATTTCATTAGATTACAACGCACCATTAGTCCTAGAAATGTGCAAATTTCTGGAGCAAGATGCCCTTTATTTCATAACCTGCCTTGTGAGATGCAAAACAGGCAATTTCACCAAGTATTTCAAACCACTAAAATTCTATTCCATCCAGACACTTGTTTCTACCAGTCCTGTCGTGTTTACCTAGATCTGGATCCAATCTGTTGTGTGTTTTTTTGCTGGATGAAGGCTGATGTCTGAATATGATGCAGCCTTTCCTCTCAGGCTCCTAGCATCAATTCTTCCCCTCTTGAACCTGATGAATGGCAAGCTATTTGGATCCCATTTATTGAAACAGAAATATGGGATTTTAAATGTCAAGACTGCCCTTCAAAACAAAAAGATTGAAAACACCACAAAAAATATGATGTTCTTTTTTGCCATTGGGTGGAGTGAGAACAAAGTACCCGGTCCTCTCAATCAGAAAGGTTAATGTGACCCTAGTAACAAAGTCAGCTTTCCAACTCATATATACCCAGCAACAAGTTCATGGCAGCTCTTTAAGTAGCATTATAATGTACACTAATTGTGCTGGCATGGCTGTGCCAGGAGATTTGATTCTTTTTCTTGCACAGTTAGTTTGTTTGAATTCATTTTGCAATTCCCAAGTTTTCCCAAGGTTGCAGTCATAGGGCCAACGACCTATCAATCATCGTTAGGGGCTTTAGATCCGCCCCTTTCCCCAGGTTTGGAGGAAAAAGGGGACTTTTAATTCAGTCTCACAGTTTGGAGCCTTACAGCAGGACGTGTGGGCTTTCTCTGTCCCACCTGCAAAAAGCTTCACTTCTTACAGCTTTTGCTAGGGAAAAAGGATAGTTCCACAGCTTTTGCTGGGGAAAAAGGGAAAACCTCTACAGCTTTGTGGGGAGTAAAGTTACAGTTCCACAGCCTTTGCTGGAGGAATAAGAAATAGTTCCTATAGCCTTCGTGGAGAAACTAAAAGGACACCAGCTTGGCAGATCTACAGCAACCATTGCCTGGTAAGGGACCCCTTGGGCTTTCGATAACGCAGCTTGGAGCCGGGAGTTGGGGCCTCAAGCCAGCAGGGTTAAGAAAGATTGCCCAAGGAGGGGTCAGAAGGTTTCCCTAAAGAGGAAAGGAACAGTTTATTGGCAGATCGAGAAAGCTACTAGCTTTTCAAGATTATAAAGCATTTAATTCATTTGTTCGAGGATTTAAGCCTTAATAAAGAACTTTGTTGAACCTATTTTGAGCCTCTACTGAATTTTGTGTTGGGAAACCTATGGGACCCATTACTTGAGGCACCCCGGCATAAAAACAGAAAGCATGTCCTGTAAACAGACATTGTCATAGGCCCAGCGTGCGACAGCACACTAACACTCTATAAACATTTGATCCAGGTTATGGATTATATGAGTCTCCATTGCTAGATAATCTGGGATAAAAAGATAATATGGGATCAGATCCCAGGATATAGGGGCAGTGTGGGGGAAGCCAAGGTTACACATCTGTAATTAAATAGGCAGTGGAGGATATTGACAATCAATAAAAATTGTCTACCACATCTAATGAGACATCAAACCACAGTCTGTGGCATCTACAGAGTCAGAGAAAAAGAGGAACTAAACTGATCCCATCTATTGAGGCTGATCTTTGGACTTTCCTGCACAGAAGTTCAAGAACAATTCATTTTCCTGCTGAGTTTTCTTTGTGCATCATGGACTTCTTCAGCTTTAGTATATTTTTAAGCCTTTGTTTTTCCTCCACCTCTGTTTTTTTTCTTTGGTCTTTTCCTCAGCTTTGTACTTTACTTTGATTCTGTTTTCTGTCTTGCCCCCATTTTGTCCCCACTCCTACCTTGGTCTTGAGGTCATATTTATCTACTGATACAATGTGTTCTTTAGATCTTATTTCTGACCAGTTCCTTGGTTGTATTTCTTCATTTGGCCTGTGCTGCTGAGTGCTTTCCAGTTGTGTATACCCATGGCTTGAAGTTTAGCATTTCTAGCATCACTGGAGGGCTTTAATGTCTGTGCTCTATATGGAAGACTCTCTCTCAAGCTTCCTTCATCCTCGTTCCTCTAACTCAAAGATGAGAACCCCTTATATTCTGAAGACTTTATCCCCTTATCTATCACTTGCATGCCAAAACCACATACCACCGCTTCCCACAAATCCATCCACGCATATAAACTCAGTTCAGTATTTATTTATGGTATGCCTATGGCCACTGGCTCCCTATAAGTAGCAGATTCATCCAAAATAAGTGGCTCATCTTTATCAACATATCTCTCTCTTCAGAAAAAAAATCAACAGTACTCTTGTCCTCAGGGCAGTTTCATTTGGTTCTTTCCTACTGGAATCTGATTCCAAACTTGTTTGCGCATTCATCCATGAGAGTTATCCATAATATTTATTTACAAAGGTGTATTTCAGAGAATTGTTCAGAATATCTTGACACGAGTGAAGGATTGCTCAGTCAAAATGGCCCTGTGCTTTCCTTTTTGATGGCTATGAAGAAGACTCTTCTTATCCTTGAAGCACTTCAAGAGTCCCTACAAACAGAAGTAAAATGTTGCTCAAAATACTAGGAGTGATAACTACATTACCTATTGCTTCCTGGAATTATTTTCCTCCAGGAAGCCAAGCAGAAGAGTAGATACAATGCCTTTGCTTTTATCTGGCTTCATTATAATAATAGCATGCAGCCAATCAGATGGGGCTGCATCAACCTCTAGCAATGCAAATGAGGGCAGGGAGCATTGTTCTGATTTTAGTTTGGCTATGTAACAATTCTGCTTAGCCATAGCTCACGGTGATAGCAATGTATCCTGTTCTCACTCCAAAATATCCTGTTGTGTAAAAGAAGGGAGGATAGTGGTAAGCAATGTTGGGGCGAAATGTTGCTGCAACCACCCCACTAGAATCGAGAACAGGTAGAGAAGAAAGCTGGAGGAGTAAGTAAGGCAGCTGTGAAACCTCTTAAAATTGCTTCAGTTTTGAAAAGTTTGGTGTCTACCCTTGCCTCAACCTTTTCCTGACATTTGTTGAGCCCTCACTAGTAAGTAAATAATAATCTTCCTGCAAAGAATGATAACACCTTTGGCAAAAATGTAATAACTGTAGGAGTCAAGAACTTGCAACAAACCTTTCTTGAGCTTTTGTTTTTTCCCCCCTGTAGCTTCCAAAGTGGTAAAACCAATTCTGGTCACACATCCACTTTCCAACCCATTAGCTTGCCATCATCAGATTGCTTTCAGGCTGCTTCAGACATGATGAATCAGAGAACTCGACTGACATGCAGCCAGGCCAGGATAAGACCTCTCCTCCAAGCAAATCATAGACCAAAATGGTGGGAAAGGATTCCTGGGGAAAGGCTCTTGCAAAAACACACAAGCAAACAAACCCTGGGGTTCTGAAAACAAAGGAGTATGCTTCTGTCATCCAGTTTTTCAGGCATGACTCATTTTGAAACTATTTTGGATAAGAAAGAAAAATGAAAGTCTTAAAAGTATTATGCTGCCAACTTCCCTTACATATGCACATACCAAATGTAGCTACAGCAGGCATGGGCAAACTTGGGCCCTCCAGGTGTTTTGGACTCCAACTCCCACAATTCCTAACAGCCACTCAGACGCTTTGCCCATGCCTGAGCTACAGGGATGGCAAAATGAGGGCATTGACTCCCAATAAGAATTGTTTCTCCTCCCCAAGAAATTGTCCTTCCATTCTAGATTAACAAATAACATTTGCCTTTAAAAATAAAATAGTTTTGAGATGTTACTTTTCAGGAAGTATCATAATGAAAGGAAATGAAGTTATTTAAGTAACTTGGTGTCGGAGGAAAGTTCTGAGAGTGCCTTGGACCACCAGAAGATCCAACCAGTCCATGCTTCAGGAAATAAAGCCTGACTGCTCACTGGAGGGAAGGATATTAGAGGCAAAGATGAAGTACTTTGGCCACATCATGAGAAGAAAGGAAAACTTAGAGAAGACAATGATGCTGGGGAAAATAGAAGGAAAAAGGAAGAGGGGCCAACCAAAGGCAAGATGGATGGATGGCATCCTTGAAGTGACTGGATTGACCTTGAAGGAGCTGGGGGTGGTGACGACTATAATAACTCAGAGGCTTATCAAGGCAGAGTGGACAAACAAATCCCACCGCTGCCACCAATTATAATAACTTAGAGGCTTAT
>NW_026847438.1:16973235-17084358 GCF_025583915.1 Anolis sagrei ordinatus
GGTACAATTTATTCTCCACAACTTTCAACAAAACTGGATTTTCACTTGTGGGTGTGTGGTTTTCTGGGACCAATTCATCCCATAAGGGTTTTAAGCTTTCATCCTGTGGTTGAGCTGCTTCAAACTGCCTCATATGGCTTTGGTTCAAACTGAAGGGAATTTCTTGGCTGACATTTTCAGTTTGTGAGGTAGATGGTTGCTCATCTGTAACAGTGTATTCACCCTCCCCATCTCGTTCAGCTTGGCTTCTGGTAATAACACCAACATGTCTGCAGCGCTCAGCCAAATCATTGCCCAACAATACTGGCACTTCTAGATCATTAAACAATCCCATTCTCCATTTTCCAGTGAAGTTCTTATATTCTATTGGGATTTCAGCCACTGACACTTCGGACACAAGGCCATAAATTCCTCTCAATTTGTACTTTTGGCCTGGAAGTATCTGGTCTGCCTTGACAAACTCTGGCCTAATGAGCGATACTTCCGACCCAGTGTCTCTGAATCCCATTAGTTCTTGACCCTTTACTTTGATCACCCTCAAATAATCTCCATTTGACTCTTTCTCAGTACTCCATACACGCATTATCTTCACAGGCTCTTCCTGTGCATGTGTGGAGACTGACTTTCTTCGTGTGGAGATATTTGCCTAACCACCTTAACTGGCTTTGGTGGTGTAATTGGCCTTTTCTGGGTGTTTAATTTAGGGCAAGCCATTTTCTTATGACCCTCTTGATGGCAGAAGTAACAGACAATTTTTCCTGTGGCAATCTCTGAAATGGCGTCCCTCCTGACAGGATTTTGGTTTCCCACGTCAGTTTTCTCTTTTGGAACCCATTCCCTCGGTCTCTTGGTGGCTCCTGAGCCATGACTCACATTCCAGTCATGCTCCATCTCATCCAACCAAGCCGCGAGATCTGACACTTGTTTAATCTTCTTGTCCTTAACAAACCACGTCATTTGTATGGGAATCAGTCTATAAAACTGCTCCATACAAACTAAATGTTTTAACTCCTCAAAAGTGGTCGTTTTACTTCCTTCCAGCCATCTCTCTAAGGCTTTTTCCATTCGGCTTCCCAATTGTGAAAAGGTTTCTCCTGGCTTCCTTTTGATCTCCCTGAACATCTTTCTACTTTGTTCAGGAGTCAAGCCAAACCTCAGCTTCACCCTTTCCTTAAATATGAGGTAATTCCCGCTCTCTGTCTCTCGCAGATCAGCATAAACCTCATTAAGTTCCCCACAAAGCAGGGGCCTCAGGTACACCATCATTTTATCTTCAGGTACCTCAAAATCATGAGCAGCCCGTTCAAACGTAGCCAGAAATGACTCGACGCAGTCCCCTTTTACATAACGGGGAAAGTTCTTTAACACCCTTTGCATGTTAGAGTCTTGCTGTTGGCTTAAGTTAGGAGTTCTCTCATGTTCTCTAAATTGTAGTTCTGCCATTCTCTCTTCATGTCTTAAACGCTCCCTTTCCCTTTCTACCTCAACTTGCATTCTTTCTCTTTCCATCTGAATCTTTTCTCTTTCTCTCCAATTCAATCATTCTTTCCCTCTCCCTTTCTTGAAACTCAAGTTCTTTCAACCTCATTTCTAGCCTAAGCTTTTCAATGGCCAAAGAGGTAGCTATCTGTTCTTGTCTACCCTCTGGTACTTGGGTCTCAGTCTCCTCAACTACAGAAGCAGTAGTTTCCCCTTCTCTCTCTGGGTCTTCAGGAGTGCCCTTCTTTGTCTTTGGTGGTGCCATGGTGCCTAATGTGTTGTAAAATGGCGCTAGAGGTGTTCTGTCTCTGAGGTAATTCTTGGTGTCACGTTTTGACAAACTTTTACCTCAGGATTCACACAAAAATGCCCTGGATTGAGATGTTACATGAATCCACACCGCTGCAAGCCAATTATAATAACTCAGAGGCTTATCAAGGCAGAGTGGACAAACAAATCCCACCATTGTCCCCAAATTATAAAGATATAATTTCTTGTTGGCCAAACAATATCACTGGACAGGGGGCAAACAGATCCCAACACTGTCCCTCTTTCAATAAGGAATTCACACCACCTTGGCTCTTATAGCGTTTGGGGAATGTCTATTTATTTAAAAACCTTTGCTGCCACCATAAACTGAAGAATCACGAACCCTCTAGCTATTTAGAATGTTAAAAGGCTGTTTAAATTATTAAAAGGCTTTTTTACTCCACCAAATACTGTGTATTATCAAGGGCTTTCTTTGAGGGGAAACAGGAGAGGTTGATTCAACAAGGAAAATGACTCCAACCAAAAATGGCACTTGACTCAGGCTTCAATTTTAAAAATAACAAGAAAGAGTTTATTGATTACAAGTTACAGAATAAAAAGTGAATGCAGGTTCAGAGGCTTGGCTGTTACAATAAAAGTGTTCTTGGTTCTTTGAAGCGTAATGGTTACTTGAGAGAATGGTTCTTTCCTTTGTTACAATTTCTAACACAAAACCCAGCTATTTTTCTGTTCTAAAATAGCTGTAACTCAGTCTGCCACAGCCTACTCTGCTGTGCAAACTACAGGCAAGCTGCCTATTCTTAACAGAGACTCCTAAACTCCCACTACTACTCTAAACTCTCTCAGAACTAAAACTGCTCTCTACTCTACTCAGAACTCAGCTGAAACTACCAACTCAACTGTCAAAACTATCTGTTCTCTTTCCCTCCATCTGACTAACTCCGCCCCTCTTTCCTAAACCAATCCTGGCTGTTGCTGGGCTGGCACAGGCCTCGGCCACTCCCCCTTCTGAACTGGAGCTTTTCCCTAAACTAAGATGGCTCCAGCAGCTCTCTGCCAGGCCTTCTAAGCAAAACTACCTAGCCTGTCTCTTCCTGGGCCCTGCCACTCCGGCTGGCAAGGTAAGGGATCTTCACAACGACCGACAGGGAGCTCTGGCATGGGCTGGTCCATGAGGTCACAAAGAGTCGGAAACGACTGAATGAATGAACAAAAATACAGTAGCAGCTGGTGGTTTGTATATTAGCAGAGTTAGGAATTGGTTCTGGGTTTTGCACTGATGTTTCAATGAGCTATGCAATGGGCTCAGTCCTGTGTTCACCATATGTTCAGGACCCCAAATAGCTCCATGAAACTTTGCAGAAAACCAGATTCGGGAACCAGTGGCCATAGGCACAACAAGAAATGTTTTATAATAAGTTCTTGAGGGTGATTTAGGAGGTTATTGACCATTCCCTGAGTCCTCTTCGGGGGGAGAAGAGCAGGGTATAAATATAGGAAATAAATAAAAATTCTCTCACCAACAAATCGTACTGCTGAACAGCAGTACGTGTGAAAAAGATCTTGGAGTCCTCGTGGACAAGTTAAACATGAGCCAACAATGTCATGCGGCAGCTTAAAAAAGGCAATGGATTTTAGCCTGAATAAATAGGAGTCTAGTGTCTCGATCAAGGGAAGTCATGCTACCCCTCTATTCTGTCTTGGTCAGAGCACACCTGGAATCACAGTGCCCAATTCTGAGCACTGCAATTTAAGGGGGATGTTGACAAGCTGGAATGTGTCCAGAAGAGGACAATTAAAATGATCAAAGGTCTGGAGAACAAGCCCTATGAGGAGCGGTTTAAAAAGCTGGGCATGTTTAGCCTGGAGATGAGAAGGCTGAGAGGAACGTGATGAAGGTCATGTATAAATATGTGAGGGGGAGTCATAGGAAGGAGGGAGCAAGCTTGTTTTCTGCTGCCCTGGATACTAGGACGCAGAACGATGGCTTCAAACTACAAGAAAGGAGATTCTACCTGAACATTAGGAAGGACTTCCTAACTGTGGGAGCTGTTCAGCAGTGGAACTCTCTGCTCCAGAGTGTGGTCAGGCTCCTTCTTTGGAGGCTTTTAAACAGAGGCTGGATGGCCAACTGTCAGGGGTGCTTTGCGATTTTCCTACTGCTTGGAAGGGGGTTGGACTGGATGGCCCACGAGGTCTCTTCCAACTCTATGATTCTATGATAACATTATTTTAAAAATATTAGTGAATGTCATATAGAAGTAATGCAATGATGTTGGAAGTGGATTGTTTTTCAAAATTAAGGTGCTGAGCTCTGAAGTTAAACAGCCATTCTTTCGTATACGTCCCTGAACCCTCCCAAATCTTCCAGATTATTAAACCCATATACCTTTAAGCAAGACACAAAACTCTCACATCACTATTTTTCTCTCTCCTTGCCTTTTGAACCATATTCACCTGATAAAGAAACTTGTGCTCTTTGAAAGCTAGGAAAATGAGTTTTGCCCTTCTGGTTGACCTCAGAAAGCTATCATCAATGTGTGCTTTGGATTCTATTTTACAGTCAATACTGCATTTTGGACCAATAAACTCAGTTATTTATTCCAAACTAGAAAAGTTGGAACTATGCAGGATATAACTGAAGGGGCGTTAGGGTCAGCTGAAGAGCTTTTGCTCAGTTGAATGATCTTCTGTGATATTATGGTTGTTATTATTATTACTACTAGTATTATTATGTTTATTTAGTCCCCTGTGGTGCAGCGGGTTAAACAGCCGAGCTGCTGAACTTGCTGACCAAAAGATTGGTGGTTCAAATCCAGGGAGCAGGGTGAGCTTCCACTGTTAGCCCCAGCTTCTACCACCCTAGCAGTTAGAAAACATGCAAATGTGAGTAGATCAATAGGTACTGTTTTGTCGGGAAGCTAACGGCGCTCTATGCAGTCATACCAGCCACATGACCTTGGAGGTGTCTATGGACAATACATCCTCTTCGGCTTCGAAATGAAGATGAGCACCACCTTTCAGAGTCAGACACAACTAGACGTAATGTCAAGGGGAAACCTTTACCTTTACTGTAACCCACTTTTTCTCTTCACAAGGAGACTCGAAGTCTTGCTCCACCATAGCAAACTTCCCCTCTGAAATCCAATCTACAGGAGATCTAGTTTCTCTCCAAAGTGTGTGCCTGTGTTTGGAATATGGTAGAGAGTGATCAAGTAGAACACAATGTGCAACAATCCAGATATTTGAGTGGAACCTCCTTCCATGCACATACTGTACTTCAGAGTAATCATAGATACAAAGGCAGCCCTAGGTAATTTTCAAGAGTAAGCAAACAGTATTTTGGCGCCCCCCCCCCCCCGAACCAATCACCGATATATATTTTGTGTTCATCATGGGAGTTCTGTGTGCCATATTTGGTTCAATTACATCATTGGTGGAGTTCAGAATGTTCTTTGACTGTAGGTGAAATATACATCCCAGTAACTACAACTCGCATATGTCAAGGTCTATTTTCCCCCAAGAGCACCTCAAGTGCGCCCCTGGGCAAAATCAACTCTACTGCAAAGGCTTACTTTGTGTAATGGGTTAGCCACCCCTGCATAGATATCCTTTAGAATACATCTGCAGTTGGTGGTTTGCTATAGTGGATCAAGGCTTTCCCCAAAATATCATAGAACAGTGGTTCTCAACCTGGGGTTCCCAGATGTTTTTGGCCTACAACTCCCAGAAATCCCAACTGGTTTACCAGCTGTTAGGATTTCTGGGAGTTGAAGGCCAAAAACATCTGGGGACCCCAGGTTGAGAACCACTGTCATAGAAGATCATACAACTAAATATTCTGAAACTATTTCTAGCACCCATACTACCCTTTTCAGATGTATGGCTGTCGTGCCAAATGTACCTACCTACAAATAGCAACCTTCCTTAACCGATGTTTGGATGATGCCAATGGAGAGCTCACATGGCAGGACTCAAATATAATAGAACCTTCCTTCTCCTGAGCCCAAGAATTTGGTATGTCATGGCATATGGCATCTGATGCTGGAGGTAACTAACATACAACCCTAATAGCAAAGAGTCCTTGACAGATCCATGATCTAAGGCAGTGGTTCTCAACCTGTAGGTCCCCAGGTGTTTTGGTCTACAACTCCCAGAAATCCCAGCCAGTTTACCAGCTGTTAGAATTCCTGGGAGTTGAAGGCCAAAACATTTGGGCACCCAAAGGTTAAGAACCACTTTTCTAAGACATTGCCTTATTCTCTTTAAAACTGTCCCTTTCAGAGCAATCACTACATATTGTACTAGCAAATCTCATAGTAGTTCCTCCCTGTCGTCCTGAATATCCCACCATTTAGTTTCGACAGATGACTCCAGATTCTAGTACAGTAGAGTCTTGTTTATCCAACCTTCACTCATCCAACTTTCTGTATTATCCAACACAGCTTGCCTCCCACCTGGATCCACAGCTGTTTCAATACATTGCCATGTTTAGGTGCTAAATTTGTAAATACAGTAATTACTACATAACATCACCATGTATTGAACTGCTTTTTCTTTCCATTTGTTGTAAAACATGATGTTTTGGAGCTTAATTTGAAAAACAATAATGTAATTTGATGTTTAATAGGCTTTTCCTTAATCCCTCCTTATTATCCAACATTTTTGCTTATCCAACTTTCTGCCAACCTGTTTATGTCGGATAAGTGAGACTCTACTGTATTGGAAAACAAGGAAGAAAATAAAATATTCCTTATCTTCTTTTCCTCCTACCATGCATACTCTTATCTGTTTGACACTTACAGCTTTGGGGTATTGTATCTATTTATCATATCAGGAGCAAACCAAGGGTACAGTTGTGATGTATAAAAAAAACCCCAAAGTTTTAAAACTTGGCAATTATATTAAATGCCCTTTGACCAGTAGCTGGCCACTTGGAGTGCCTCTGGTGTTGCTATAAGAAGGTCCCCCATTGTGCATGTGGTAGGGATCAGATTGTATTGTAATAGGTGGTCTGTGGTTTGCTCTTCTCCACACTTGCATATTGTAGAGTCCACTTTGTAGCCCCATTTCTGAAGTTCCAGGGTTTTAGCCTGCCACTTTTGGACTCTCGCTTGCTGAGGTGTTCTTGTGAGTGTCTCTGTAGATCTTAGAAAACTATTTCTTGATTTAAGTCGTTAGAATGCTGGCTGATATCCGAACAGGGGATGGGCTGGAGATGTCATTGATTTGGTCCTTTTACTATTGGTTGCTACTTTCCAGCAGATGTCAGGTGGTGCAATACCAGCTAAACAGTGTAATTTCTCCAGTGGTGTAGGGCGCAGACACCCTGTGATAATGCAGCATATCTCATTAAGAACCACATCCATTGTATTAGTGTGGTGAGATGTGTTCCGCACTGGACATGCATACTCAGCAGCAGAGTAATAAAGCACAAGGGCAAATGTCTTCACTGTGTCTGATTGTGATCCCCAGGTTGTGCCAGTCAGCTTTCATATGATAGTGTTTCTAGTGTCCTCTTTTTGCTTGATATTCAAATAGGTTTGGGGATTTTGCATTTAAATGATGTTATAGGGTTTCATCTTGGTGATATCAGTTCAGTTTTCCAGTCTGTAAATAATGTTTGGTAGATTCAGTATTGCTCTTGGCTTTGACTTATCATTGTTTGCTCTCCCTCCCATCCTTCTGTCATTGCAGGACTGGACATTACTGGGCTAGGTGGACAGATGGTCTGACCTCATACAAAGGAGCTTCAGAGTTTCCTAACAGATGAGTAGAGAAGGGAATTATAAAATGAACAGTTTTTTTGCTTTTTTCTGACAATCCTTTCTTGGCCAAATCCGCTCTTCTGTGCAGAGGTCAAACTACTGAAAATTGTTCCTGCTTCTTGATTTTTTTCTTGGAAATGTGATCAAAACAGAAAAAAAGAACACCAGGGAAGCCAGGGGTTTTCCACTGAGAAAGAAGATGAATTATATCCATCTTTCTTAGCCTTAAAGGGAAGCAGGGGAAGTCATTAGCTGCCTTCAGCCAAAGTTTGCTTTGTGAATTGAAACCATATTATGCAGTGAAAACCATCTCCCAGCTTGGATTGCCTGAGAGACAAATCACAGGAGGAGGCCATTAAGTTGTGCTTTCTCTGGGCAAACAAAATGGACAAATGGTGCCCACGGAAATGAGGAAGGAGGAGAAAGACAGCAGAGGCACAGTGCATCTAACAAGTGTAATTCAGTATACTCTGGGAGTCCTTTTATCTCATTTACACTGGCATAGTTTTATTATTATAGTGCGGTCAGGGCTCAGGGGTGAAGCAGTTCTTGGGTTAGCAGCAAGGGTAGAGCTAGTACGTAGTTTCTACGCTGACAGGGTGGTGATCCCAGTCTATGTCTGAACCTGAAGTTTAAGGGAACTCTCCAAGGTTCTGAAGTTCTTTGACTGATATTCAACACATTGGAGAGTTCTTTTGAAATTCAGACTAAAACTTTGGCTGGATTCCCTTTATTTTATTTATTTATCATGTCAGAAGTGAATTGAGAATACAGTTATGTATAAGAAACCAAAAACAAAGTTTAAAACTTGGCATTATGCTAGATTTCTTTCACCAGAAGCTGACCACTTCAAGTGCCTCTGCTGTCACTGTAAGAAGCTCCTCCATTGTGTATGTGGCAGGTCTCAGACTGCATAGTAGTAAGTGGTCTGTGGTTTGCTCTTCTCCACACTCATATATTATGGACTCCACTTTGTGGCCCCATTTCCTAAAATTGGCTCTGCATCTCGTGGTGCCAGAGCGCAGTCTGTTCAGCGCCTTCGAAATTGCCCAGTCTTCTGTGTGCCCAGGAGGGGGTTTCTCATCCAACATCAGCTACTGATTGAGGTTCCAGGTTTTAACCTGCCACTTTTGAACTCTCACTTACTGAAGTATTCCTGTGAGTATCTCAGTTGATCTTAGAAAACTATTTCTTGTTTTAAGGAATTGGTGTGCTGGATGATATCCGAACAGGGGATGGGCTGGAAATGTCACTGCCTTGGTCCTTTCATTATTGGCTGCTGCTTCCCATTATCTCATCTGGTATCAGCCACTGATTGAGGTTCTGGGTTTTAACCTGCCACTTTTGGGCTCTTGCTTGCTGAGGTGTTCTTGCTAGTATCTCTGTATATTGTATTGGTTTTTATGGGTGCATCTGCCTCAGTTTGGGATATTCATTGGCTTATGTGGCTATAGGAACCATACAAAAAGTGCATAAAATTAAAATTTTAACAGTAAGCCATTGTTCCTTTGGTTTCTTATGGGACAGAAAGGAAACTAAAGGAACAACAAAGCAGGTAAAGCTATGGACTATGAGATCTTGGCTGTCATGTGCTTAAAGCATGTTGGCTCCAGTTAAGTTGGCAACAACTTTCCAGGGTTTGAGGCCAACTTATTCCTTGAAATCCTTTTGTAACTAGAGATACAAGAGATTGAATCTGAAGCTCAGCTTTATTAGTTTTCCATTGCCATTTCATTTTCCACTGGAGCTAGGGTTTCAGCTCCGGAAAATTCCTATTTATGGGCAGCCCTACCATTCACAGCATTGACAAAGCATTTATCACTCCATCTCTTGAATGTTGCACATAGAATATTTGGGAAATAGATTCAAATGTTAAAATATTTTTTTCAAGACTTTTCTCATTCTTTCTCATTTCATATCATTCCACCCCCAGGTTTTTGTGTGCCGTGTGCTGTCCCCGCCCCCCGACATCTGGAATCAAAGTTAAAAAAGGCTGGTGATGGTTTAAATTGCAGTGTACCATTTTGTCAGAAGATGTGTTTTCCTCATTCGTTTTATGACAGCAGGGACTACAAGCCTTGCCTGTGATTCAGACATCATTTATCAGAGATGTGTTACTGTTTGTTGGTGTTGTTTCTGATGGAAGTGGGCAGGCAAGGAACACATGGAGCACGGTGAATTTTGAAGAGCGAGAAAGAGAAGCAGCAAAACAGTGGCTTGCATACTTAGAATGAACTTGTTGTCTTTTTGTGTGTTCCACCGGTGCCACTTTCCCACTTGGGAATAAATTATATGTTGTGAAAGGCTTTATTGGTGTTCAGGGAAACTCTCTCCACAAAGGAACTTATCTCTGAAAAGCAAACCGTACAGTATTGCAAAGAAGGAACACAACGTGCTTGCTTCAGTTGCTGAACTTAGTATTTTCTGATGCTGTGTGTAATGTTGTCACTTGAGCGTCGGACTACAACTCTGTGACCAAGGTTTGAATTCCTACTCAGTCATGGAAGCCCACTGGGTGACTTTGTGAAGACTCTCAGCCTCACAGAAACAAATCTTGCCAAGAAAAACCTATGATGGGTTTGCCTTTAGTCACCGTGTCAGAACCTCAGTTCTCATCAGCCCTAGCCAGCATAGCCAATGGTGAGATATGATAGGATTTGTAGTCCAGCTATGATAAGTTTGTCTTTAGTCACCATGTCAGAACCTCAGTCTCATCAGCCCTAGCCAGCATAGTCAATGGTTAGAGATGATAGGATTTGTAGTCCACCCATGATAAGTTTGCCTTTAGTCACCGTGTCAGAACCTCAGTCTCATCAGCCCTAGCCAGCATAGCCAATGGTGAGAGATGATGGGATTTGTAGTCCACCCATGATCGGTTTGCCTTTAGTCACCATGTCAGAACCTCAGTTGTCATCAGCCCTAGCCAGTATAGCCAATGGTGAGAGATGATGGTATTTGTAGTCCACCCATAATAGGTTTGCCTTTAGTCACCATGTCAGAACCCTAGTTCTCATCAGCCCTAGCCATCATAGCCAATAGTGAGGGATGATGGGATTTGTAGTACACTGATAATAGGTTTGCTTTTAGTCACCATGTCAGAACCTCAGTTCTCACCAGCCCTAGCCAGCATAGCCAATAGTGAGAGATGATGGTATTTGTAGTCCACCCATCATAGGTTTGCCTTTAGTCACCATGTCAGAACCTCAGTCTCATCAGCCCTAGCCAGCATAGTCAATGGTGAGAGATGATAGGATTTGTAGTCCACCCATGATAAGTTTGCCATTAGTCACCGTGTCAGAACCTCAGTCTCATCAGCCCTAGCCAGCATAGCCAATAGTGAGGGATGATGGGATTTATAGTCTAAGAACTTATAGAGGGTCACACATTTCCTAGACATGGGTTAGAGCAGGCATCCCCAAACCAAGAACCCAGGGACCGAATGTGGCCTTCCAAGGTCATTTACCCAGCCCCTATCCTAAACTTTAGACTGAAGTCTGAAATGACTTGATTTAACTTGACTATCTCATTAGCCAAAGGTAGGCCCACACTTCCCACTGAAATACTGGCAAGTTTATGTTTATTAAAATTGTTCTTCATTTTAAACATTGTATTGTTCTTTCCAATTTTTTTGCACTACAAATAAGATATGTGCAGTGTGCATAGGAATTCGTTCATTTAGTTCAGCTTTCCAATAGCCTGAGGGACTTTGAACCAGCCCTTTGCTTAAAAGGCTTGAGGACTCCTAGGTTAGAGAATCCTGTAAGTCTCCAGATTCTTTTGGAACAATAGTAAAGGTAAGAGTTTCCCCTGACATTAAGTCTGGGGCGTGGTGCTCATCTCCGTTTCTAAGCCAAAGAGCCGGCATTGTCCTTAGACACCTCCAAGGTCATGTGACTGGCATGACTGTATGGAACACCGTTACCTTCCTGCTGGAGCGATGCCTATTGATCTACTTACATTTGCATGTTTTCGAACTGCTAGGTTGGCAGAAGCTGGGGGCTACCAGCGGAAGCTCTCCCTGCTACCCAGATTCAAACCTCTGACCTTTCAGACAGCAAGTTCAGCAGTTCAGTGAATTAACCCACTGTGCTACCGGGGGCTCCACATAGTGGTACTGAAATCAGTGTGCCTCTTGCAATCAATGGCATCTTAGATTTGAAGAAATATAGTAAGCTGGGGCTAACAATGGGAGCTCACCCTGCTCCCCAGATTCGAACCACTGAATTTTGGTCAGCAACTTCAGCAGCTCATCAGTTTACCCCACTGCACCACCGGAGGTATTATACTATATAATATTGAAGTATTTGGGACGGTATTGCAGTCATGTGTAGTTATTTACATTATTGGAAGTTGACTTTCCTAGTATTTTTCCTATTGGGCCGTATAAAGCAGAACTTTTATGTAATTATTGCACCCCCATCTTTTGGAACAACTTTCAAAACAGAGACCCAGTTCATGGTTGTATGTATAATTCAAATTCTTGTGTTTATGGTTCTGTATTAAGTTCATGGGGGGTTATACTTTCAAAGAAAGATATATACATTTCTGATGAAGGAAATCTTTTGATGTTGAAACACCCTTGGGCTACTGATATTTGCAAATGCCATGTTATTATTATTTGATTCAATCTGTGCAAATAGTGTTTTTTCGGAGAATAGATACAATCACCCCAAAAGTTTATATAGTCTAAAGGACACATAGGGAAGCAACATAAAAGGAGAAGAAATGGAGGCATGGTTAGGCACTAGCAGAGAACAAACATATGACTGATGTGTTGTCGAAGGCTTTCATGGCTGGAATCATTGGGTTGCTGTGAGTTTTCCCCGCTGTATGGCTATGTTCTAGAAGCATTCTTTCCTGACATTTCACCTGCATCTATGAGGAGCCCCTGGTGGCGCAGTGGGTTAAACCCCTGCACCAGCAGGACTGAAAACCGACATGTCGCAAGTTCGAATCCGGGGAGAGGCGGATGAGCTCCCTCTATGAGCTCCAGCTCCTCATATGGGGACATCAGAGAAGCCTCCCACAAGGATGATAAAAACATCAAATCATCCAGGTGTCCCCTGGGCAACATCCTAGCAGATGGCGAATTCTCTCGCACCAGAAGTGACTTGCAGTTTCTCAAGTTGCTCCTGACACGACCAAAAAAACAAACAAACCTGCATCTATGGCAGGCATCTTCAGAGATTGTGAGGATGGCATTTTCCAACAGACCTCACAACCTCTGAGGATGCTTGCCATAGATGTGGGTGAAACATCAGAAGAGAATGCTTCTAGAACATGGCCATACACTTAAGCGGCTGAGGGGGAAAAGGAAGGGACCTGAGGCTGTTAGGAATTGTGGGAGTTGAAGTCCAAAACACTTAGAGGCCTGAAGTTTACCCATGCCTGCCTTATACGCATAGCCCGAAGGTTATTTTATGCACAATAGTTTTAATAATTTGGAGCATGTGCCATAAGAAAGCAAATATCACTTTCTGAGTGGACAATTTTGGAGTGTTTCAGAATTCCACATAAGGCAGGCTCAACCTGTATATTGTTCCTATAATTGCCGAGAAAGGGTGTTGCTTCCTCTCCTTGTCACTAGTCAAATACAAAAAAAAAAGAAAAGAAAGAAAAGAAAACAGCTACTTATGAAGAGAAATGAGATTCAGAGAGAACTGGCAACTGGGGATCATTATTCTTGAAATAGGCAGCTCAGCCAGTATCAAAAATTCAGGACACATTCAGGCTTCCCATGAGTTTCCGGGCAATTTCTGGATTTGGGGAGAAGCTGGAGAGTAGCGACTTGGTAAAGGTGGCATACCCACTCATTGCTAACTAGTGATTTTATATTGTTGTGCCGCTTATTTACATTGGTTTTGTATTTTATGTTATTTTATTTTCTGCTTTTTTGTTGTGTTTTTGTGTTATATTGTGTTTACTGTATTGATGGGCGTGGCCTCATGTAAGCCACCCTGAGTCCCCTTGGGGAGATGGTGGCGGGCTATAAATAAAGTTATTATTATTATTATTATTATTATTATTATTATTATTATTAGCTTCTTCGATATAGAGAGTGTCCACACTGTATAATTTATTGATGATATCAGAAGCGAACCGAGGATACTGTTGCAATGTATTTAAAAAACATAAAGTTAAAAAAATGGCATTATACTAAATGTCCTTTGACCAGTAGCTGGCCACTTGGAGTGCCTCTGGTGTTGCTATAAGAAGGTCCTCCATTGTGCATGTGGCAGGGCTCAGACTGCATTGTAATAGGTGGTCTGTGGTTTGCTCTTCTCCACACTCGCATGTCATGGACTCCACTTTGTGGCCCCATTTGTTAAGGTTGGCTCTGCATCTTGTGGTGCCAGAGCACAGTCTGTTCAGTGCCTTCCAAGTTGCCCAGTCTTCTGTGTGCCCAGGGGGGAGTCTCTCATCCGGTATTAGCCATGGCTTGAGGTTCCCGGTTTTTGCCCACCACTTTTGGACTATTGCTTACCTCATTTATTTATTTATTTATTTATTTATTTAGACCATTTCTACCTTGCCCTTCTCACCCCCGAGGAGGGACTCAGGGCGGCTAACACAGGCAACAATTCAATGCCAACAGTATCAAAACAAAAGTATAAAACAGCAATATAAAACCCATTACATAACAATTAAACAGAGATATTAATTAAAATTACATAATCACCACAGCAAGTATCTTTGTAGATCTTAGAAAGCTATTTCTTGATTTAAGGCATTGGTATGCTGGCTGATATCCAAACAGAGGATGGGACAGAAGTGTCCCTGCCTTGGTCCTTTCACTATTGGCTGCTACTTCCCGGCGGATGTCAGGTGGTGCATTACCGGCTAAACACTATAATTTCTCCAGTGGTGTAGGGCATAGACATCCTGTGATAATGCGGCATGTCTCATTAAGAGCCACATCCACTGTTTTAATGTGGTGAGATGTGTTCCACACTGGGCATGCATACTCAGCTCCAGAGTAGCAATGCACAAGTGCAGATGTCCTTACTGTATGTGGTTGTGATTCCCAGGTTGTGCCAGTCAGTTTTCATATGATATTGTTTCTAGCATCCACTTTTTGTGTGATATTCAAGCAGTGCTTCTTGTAGGTCGATCCAGGGTAACTCCCAGTTATTTGATTGTGCTGCAATGCTCCAATGGGATTCCGTCCCAGGTAGTCCTCAGAGCTTGAGATGCTTGTCCCATCTTAAGGTGAAAAGCTGTAAGCTGTAAATTGTAGAATTAATGTAGTTTGATGCCACTTTAAGTACCATAGCTCAATGTTGTAGAGTCCTGGCAGTTGTAATATGGTTAGGTACCAACACTCTACCAGAGAAGGTTAAAGGCCTTGTAAAACTACAACTCCCATGATTGCATAACATTGAGCCATGACAGTTAAAATGGTGCCTATTTCCTTGATTTCATTTAAGTTAAATGTTATGTTTATACCATCTAGTTTTCAACCTTCCATTTTTATGTGTAAGGTTGGCTTTCTATATCCACAGAGTCTTCATATATGGATTCCAACAACCACAGCTTGAAAATATTCATTAAAAACAGATCCAGAGTCTCTTTTGTGTGCTCAGATGAGTTCATCTCCATCTTATATAAGGCATACCATTGTACTAGGACATTGTATATCATGGGAATTTAGTACCCATGGATTTTGTTATCCATGGGAGGTCCTGGAAGTAAACCCCATCAGGGACTGAGGGCTCACTGTACCTTGTTTGTTTTTCTGGTTACTCCATGTTTGGTCGAATACTTCTTCAACTATATGATTTAAGTACCTGTTGTATTTACCTGCATGCTCCATCCAGCTTCCTCCATTGAGGCAAGTTAGCCTTTTAGCTCAATGCAAACAGATCTTTAAAAGCAGGCCAAATATTGTGATCAATGCAAGGCTGTACTTTATTGGCAGCACATACGTGGGTATGTCTCCCCGGCTATATAACCTGTACAATTACAACTGGCTCTGACACAGGTGCACTGAAGCAAAGAAAATCCGAAATCATACGGCTCATTAAATAAAACCCACTTCATCCCTGGTAAAGTCCTTTGATAACAGCTTTATTCATCAGCAGTAACAAGCTTGGGGAATGGTTTGTTCTTACTGTTCATTTCCATCAATTTATAGTTCCACCTCTGTCATTTTAATTAGCCTAACTGCCTAAATCCCTAAAATGATTAAAGTTAGACAGTGACACCCACTGTTCAAGTGGTAATATAACTCCAAAAGGCCTGGACTTTTCCACTGTTGTTACAGAGCTCGCTATTATTTCCTCACACATTTATGTAGATTTTTAGACAAATGGCTCACTTTATCCTGTAGATACCAACAGCTATCAGAGATGCATTTATTTCTTCTGCATTTTCTTACTCTTCCAGCACTTCTTCTGCACCATTGAAGAAATTTGCAGGTACTAAAAAGCTCAAAATAAAGGGGCTCCAAAGATTTTCACATCTCATTTTTGAAAGCAGACGATTGAGGGGACAGAAGTATTAGGGTATGTAAAAATTAGTTGGTGTGTGTGTTAAGTGAAAATTCAAAGCACAAAGCTGATTGGTTGAGCTATGGCCAGGAGACTAGCTGAGCCTGGGAGTTTTGGCAACTGTTACATATTTAGGAACTAGCACAGAGAGAGACAGTTTGAGTTCTTGCCTCATGAGCTGCTGGAAGAAGATCTCCTACATGGACACCTAAATACCATTTGAGTCAATGCAACTGTTCACATGACTGTATATATGTTTCTCAGCATTACAAAGAGCAAACTTCTTGTTCTTTACTGATAATCTGCACAGCATATTTTCTTTCTCTGGCAAGACAGTGTGTGGGCTGGTTAAAGTGTAAACTTCGCGTGACTGTCATTCCACCAGATGAAGTATTACAATTTTTTCCCTTCCTTCTTAGTGTTAATCTTTCCACACTAACTTTTCAGGTAAGCTTTTAAAGAAGGTTGTTAAGATCAAACCAATATGAAGCATTTTAGCTATGTAAATAGATTTTAATTAGATATAACTGCTTATTCTTAATAGTTTCAGTGTTTAATTATGTTTTAATATTTGCAATGTTTTAGGTTTCTAATTATATATTGTATTGCTTCTCATGTCAGCCGCTTTGGGTCTCTTGTTAAGAGCGATAAAGCCAGATAGAAATTATGATCTTAAGAAGAAGAAGAAGAAGAAGAAGAATATCTAAAGCACGAAATGGAAGATAGAATCATAGAATCATAGAATCAAAGAGTTGGAAGAGACCTCATGGGCCATCCAGTCCAACCCCCTGCCAAGAAGCAGGAATATCGCATTCAAATCACTCCCGACAAATGGCCATCCAGCCTCTGCTTAAAAGCTTCCAAAGAAGAAGCCTCCACCACACTCCGGGGCAGAGAGTTCCACTGCTGAACGGCTCTCACAGTCAGGAAGTTCTTCCTAATGTTCAGATGGAATCGTCCAACATAAGGACCCCCATAAAGTCAACTTATCAGAGTAAAAAAAGAGGATGGAAATAGCTTATTTCTGGTTGTTGTGGGTTTTTTCGGGCTATATGGCCATGTTCTAGAGGCATTTCTCCTGACGTTTCGCCTGCATCTATGGCAAGCATCCTCAGAGGTAGTGAGGTCTGTTGGAAGTAGGAAAATGGGTTTATATATCTGTGGAATGACCAGGGTGGGACAAAGGACTTTTGTCTGCTTGAGCTAGGTGTGAATGTTTCAACTGACCACCTTGATTAGCATTTAATGGCTTGGAAGTGCCTGGGGGGAATCTTTTGTTGAGAGTGATTTGATGTGCCTGATTGTTTACTCTCTGTTGTTTTGCTGTTGTAATTTTTGAGTTTTTTAATACTGGTAGCCAGATTTTGTTCATTTTCATGGTTTCTTCCTTTCTGTTGAAATTGTCCACATGCTTGTGGATTTCAATGGCTTCTCTGTGTAGTCTGACATGGTGGTTGTGAGAGTGATCCAGCTATATGGTGGGCTATATGGCCTCTATACCATGGCCATATAGCCCGGAAAACCTACAACAACCCAGTGATTCCAGCCATGAAAGCCTTCGACAATACGATAATAACTTTCTTTCTCTCTTGCCCAGTTTTTAAAAGTTTAATTACCTGTCCTACAAAAGATGGGAAGGAGAACTAGCAGCTATGCAAATAAATGTGACCTGGAACATGTCCAGAGGAGGGCAACTAAAATGGTAAAAGGTCTGAAAACCAGGAGGATTGACTTAGGCCCCTTCTACACTGTCCCTGTATACCAGGATCTGATCCCAGATTGTCTTCTCATTATAGAATCATAAATCATAGAGTTGGAAAATAACTTGTGGGCCATCCAGTTCTTTCTTATTAGAAAGAACTTAAGAGCAGTTTGCTGCCTCAGAGCTTGATGAAATCCTTCTTTGGAGGTTTTTAAAAAGAGGTGAGGTTGGATGGCCATCTGACGGGAGTGCTTTGATGATATATTCTTGTGTAGCAGTGGGTTGGAACTGGATGGTCCTTCTGGTCTGTTCTAATTCTATGTTTCAATCCCATCAAAATCAATGGGAAATAATACACTCAAAGGTAGGTAAAGGCAAAGGTTTCCCAGTCTAGTAATGTCCAGCTCTGGGTGGTGGTGCTCATCTCCATTTCCAAGCCGAAGAGCTGGCATTGTCCATAGATGCCTCCAAGGTCATGTGGCCAGCTTGACTTCATGATTTGCCATTACCTTCCCACCAGAGCGGTACATATTGATCTTCTCACATTTGGATGTTTTCAAACTGCTAGGCTGGCAGAAGCTGGGCCTAACAGCAGGAGCTCACCCTGCTCCCTGGATTCGAGCCACAACCTTTCAGTCAACAAGTTCAGCAGCCTAGTGGTTTCACCTTCTGTGCAATGGTAGATAATATGGAAAGAGACATACAAAACCAAAAACCTTCCAAGAAGCAAACAATACCACTGAGAATGCACAGAGATGGTCTCAAAATGATGTGGGAAGGAAATCATAGCACTTTTATTTGTTTGTTTGTTTTTCTGTTTTTCACCCAGCACTGGGTGCAAGCTGGTGCAGGCATAACACATAATCAGCAACAAAAGACAATGCCCTCAATAATCTTTACAACAGACCTGGCAATGGATCATGGGAAAAGGTTTTCTTTTCCTAGCTTTTTATAAATTGCAGCAATCAGATGAGTCTGATACCAGGCAACCTCTGGTCTTACAATAAGCTCTCATGTGATTGCAAACAAACAAAAAAAAACCCAACACTTTTACTTTATCCCTCCCTCAAACAAATATCAAAAGTATTTGTGGCTGCCTTTTCCAAAGATTATTTGATCTGTTCACCAGATGCTGAAGAATGGTACACAATAGCATTTCCTGGTTTGCAAAAAGCAATAAGAGACAGACAAAATTTATGCTATGCAGAGTTGACTCTCAGGGAGTTCTTATTAACAAGCTTTTGTTCCACCCCAATTTCAGGTGAAAGAATTTATTTCAGTTAACTTAGCAATTTTTTCCTCTATAACAGCTTTTCTCAAAGTGGGGGTCGGGACCCCGGCGGGGGGGGGGGGGTTTACAAGAGGGTGTCAGTGGGGTTGCCAAAGACCATCAGAAAACACAGTATTTTGTGTTGGTCATGGGGGTTCTGTGTGGGAAATTTGGCTCAATTCTATTGTTGGTAGGGTTCAGAACGCTCATTCATTGTAGGTGAACTATAAATCCCAGAAACTACAACTTTCAAATGTTAAGGTCTGTTTTTCCCAAACTCCACCAGTGTTCACATTTGGGCATATTGAGTATTATTTATTTTATTTATTATTTATTTCAAAGTTTTATATACCGAGCTTCTCACCTCATAAGAGGGACTCAGCCCGGTTTCCAACCATAAAAACACATACAATCGGTAAAATATCAAAATACACATTACAATAAAACATTTAAAAAGCACATATATTTAAAACTACAGTGGTCAGTTGTCATACTAAAATCGAATATACACCGTCTTCCATCCAGATCATTGTCTCATTCTTCGAAAGCCTGTCTCCATAACCACAACTACACCTGTTTCCTGAATGTCAGGATTGTTGGGGCGGTTCTAACCTCTGGCGGGAGAGAGTTCCAGAGTCGTGGGGCCACTACCGAGAAGGCCCTGTCCCTCGTCCCCACCAGCCGGCTTGTGAGGCTGGCAGGACCGAGAGCAGGGCCCCTCCAAACGATCTTAGTAATCTTGATGGTTCGTAGGGGAGAATACGTTCAGAGAGGTAAACAGGGCCGGAGTCGTTTAGGGCTTTATAGGTTAACACCAGCACTTTGAATTGTGCTCGGAAGCTAATTGGCAGCCAGTGGAGCTGGTGTAACAGCGGAGTGGTGTGCTCCCTGTACCCAGCACCCATTAGTAATCTGGCTGCCACACGTTGTACTTGCTGCAGCTTCCGGGCAGTCTTCAGAGGCAACCCCACGTAGAGAGCGACTGTATTCGTGCCAAGTTTGGTCAAGATCCATCAAGGTAAATGCCCATCAAATCCTTCCAGTATTTTCTGTTGGTCATGGGAGTTCTGTGTGCCAAGTTTGGTTCAGTTCCATCATTGGTGGAGTTCAGAATGCTCTTTGACTGTAGGTGAACTATAAATCCCAGCAACTACAACTCCCAAACGACAAAATCAATCCCACTCCAACCCCACCAATATTCAAATTTTGACGCATCAGGTATTTGTGCCAAATTTGGTCCAGTGAATGAAAATACATCCTGCATATCAGATATTTACATTACAGTTCATAACAGTCGCAAAATGACAATTATGAATTAATAACAAAAATAATTTTATGGTTGGGGTCACCACAACATAAACTATATTAAGAGATTGTGGCATTAGGAAGGTTGAGAAACACTGCTCTATATAATTAACTTATTGTCTACATTCTTAAACTACATGATGCATTCATTTCTGTCTTTATGTAGGGTTCACACCCAGAAATATAAGATTCTTTGGCTTCTCATTCAGTCTACAAAAGAGAAAACTCTCCATCCCTCAAATAAGGGCCATTCTTTCTAATAAGGGATGTCTGGCAACCCTGCTATACAATGAGCTATAGTGGAGCTTCATCCAAAATGCTGAGCTGAGCAGAAGTCTAGTCTAAGGCAACTTCCAGAATCCACCAACTGCCACAAATGATTTTGGGAGTTTTTGTTTTTCCTCACTTGCAAGTCATCAGAAATGTCTTTCCATCGACAAGAACTCCAGCTAGTTTCTCTAGGAATTTTTTTAAAGGGCTTCTGAAACCGCGAGGGAGAAGGAGAAACCAGAAGAAAATGTTGTTCCTTGGTGAATACTGATGCTCGTTTGTTTACTGACTTGGGAAATGAACAGGCAACTTTTTGTGGTGGCAAGAAAAAAACAAGAGTTTATGCATGCAGCAGTAGAGGTTATTGGTTTTGGTGCCGGAGGGGCCATGAATCTCCTCTGGGTTTGATTCTTGAGCTATTCAAGGTACTGAATCCATTGTGGATAGGCTTTAGCACTTTGGACAGCTGTTCTAAAGTTCATTGAAAACCAAGAGTAGATTCAGAGCACCTCATAACGCTAGTTCCCCCAGCCACCACTGACATGATAAAAATGTGAATCTCTCTATATTTGATATGAGCTGCCTTGTGAGAGGATCTACTGCTGCCAGTGAAAAGCACTCCATTTGGGGTGGCTTCAGGTCAAGGTGTGTTGTACAACAGATTGCGGGTGATTCACACATGAAAGCAATCCCAGTTATGCCATGAATGAATGATGAAGAAACATATTATGAACCACCTCATCATTCTCTCATTTACTTGGAATATTTATTTTCTGCCCTTCAGTCAAAAAGGCCTCCAGTGTGGCTTACAAAGCATTAATTTCACATTTCCCTACCCTTAAATTTACAATGTAAATAACTCCGTGCACAAAGGAAAGGGAACTGCTGCGTGTGTGGGTGTGCATTAAGTTCAGCACACTCTGACTAGTCTTCTCTCCCTCAAAGGCCAGGACAATAACAGTTGGAATGAAGGGAGGGCTTTTCATTAGCCACTAGCCATCCCCTGCCATGTGTTGCTGTGGCCCAGTCTGTATATATGTGTTTTGTGTGTGTATATATATGTGTTTATATATGTGTGTGTATATATTTGTGCATATGTGTATATATGTGTTTACATATGTGTGTGTGTGTGTGTGCATACGTGTGTATATATTTATGTGTTTATGTGTGTATATGTATATTGTGAATATCTGTGTGTTCTGTATGCATATTTGTGTGTACATATGTATGTATGTGTATATGTATAATTGTGTGCATGTGTATATGTATATGTGTGCATGTATGTGTGCGTGTGTATATTTGTGTGTGTTAATGTGTATATGTATATATGGTGTATTTTGGGGGGTTTTAAGTCTGTTCTGCTGGGTGTGTGCATGTGTTTAAGGGTGATGAACACTCATTGGGTTGTTAGGTGTATTGTGTCCAAATAAGGTGTCAATTCGTCCAGTGGTTTCTGAGTTATGTTAATCCCACAAACGAATATTACATTTATATAGAGAGAGATTGGGACCAAGGCAGAGATGGAGCTGTGTCTGGTTGCTCTTCTCTTCCCCAGATGCCAAGGCATTGGTAACTGAAATGGAGGAAGACCTCTTCCAGTTGATGGGCCAAGTCATGGTGGAACTGTGCTTGGCTGCCCCTCTCACATTGTCCCATCATATCTGGGTTTATTCCCCTTAGTTGCATTATCCATTGGCCAGTAATTTCCAGTGATTCTTAAGAAATACGGAGAAGGCAGAACACAAAGCTCTGTTCCAGTATCATAGTAATGAGAAAATGTCAATGAAAATGCTATTCTCAGATTAAATATGAATAAAATAGCATGGGAGAGACCTTTCTGATGTGCGAACTTGCCTTATCTGTCAGATCATCTAGTTCAGTTCTCTCTGCTCTGACTGGCAGCAGTTCTCCAAAGTGTTTAGTGGAGCCAAGACTCAAAGTCAAAGTCCTGGTGTTAGTTTGATTAACAGAGGCGATGCCATCATCTGGCACAGGCATGGGCAAACATTGGCCCTCCAGGTGTTTTGGACTTCAACTCCCACAATTCCTAACAATCTCCTTTTCCCCCTCAGCAGCTTAAGCAGAAAAGGAGACGAAAAGGAAGGCTTATCATTAGAGGCAGAAGACTCCTGCAATCAAGTCTAGAATGGATACAGCATTAACTGAAATGCTTGGGACCGGAAGTGCTCTAGATTTCAGATTTATTTTTAGATTTTGGAATATCTGTATACACAATGAGATATCTTTGAGATGAGATCCATGTTTAAACACAAATTAATTTATGTTCCATATACACAGTTTATACGCATATTCAATATTTTTAGTAATTTTGTTCACAACACAAAGTTTGTGTACATTGAACCATTAGAAAGCAAAGTTGCCATTATTTCAGACACTCATGTGTACCATTTTGGATTCTGGAGTATTTTTGGGTTTTGGGACTCTAGATAAGGGATGCTCAACCTGTACTTCATTAGATGCATGGACCAAATGTTGTATTGTTGCTAAATATATACACAGTCAGATATAAATTGCAATTAGATCAACATAAATGTTTTCCCCTGACATTAAGTCCAGTCATGTCGAACTCTGGGGGTTGGGGCTCATCTCCATTTCTAAGCCAAAGAGTCGGCATTGTCCATAGTCATGTGGCTGACATGACTGCATGGAGTGCCTTTACCTTCCCGCCTGAGCGGTACCTATTGATCTACTCACATTTGCATGTTTTCGAACTACCAAGTTGGCAGAAGCTGGGGCTAACAGTGGGAGCTCAAATCGCTCCCCAGATTTGAACCTGTGACCTTTCGGTAAGCAAGTTCAGCAGCTCAGTGGTTTAACCCATTGCACTACTGGGGTGTCATTGCAATTGCAATTATGTTTGCAATATTTGATTACAGTTAGCCCAATGTAATAATAATAATAATAATTTATACCCCACTGTATTTCTCCTGAAGGAGACCCAAAGTGGCTTAACATAAAGCATTAGCATACAATTTCAAATATACAAACATTAAAACAGAATTCAATACAAACAGTATTTTAAAATGCAAGATTGAATACTGCATCATTGGGATTGGAACAGAGATATTATTGGTGACCTGTTGCCTGAGATTTTCATCACAAGAGAAGCTCTAGATAGTATGCATAATCCTCCATGTTCAGAAAAAGTGAACCTGAGACAAATAATACAGGCAAATAATGTATTCCAACACTCAGCTTTGGCTGCTTTCCCTGGCACAGGGTATCCACAGCTGTAGTAGTCCAGATAATTTTATTCTCCACAATGCAATAAGAAGTCTGAAAACAACAGTGTTCGTATTCAAATTAAAAAGCTTAGTGTCCAAACAGGCTGTGGCATCCACTGAAAGCCTATGTTTCTAATGTTTCCTTGATGTCTTTGTGAGGAACGTTAGTACATTATGCTTCCACAGACCTAATTGGACTGAACTGCCTTGAACCTCCTTCAATAAGTTAAAATAAGCGAATCACAGACCTCTGCTTTGGTTGCATGGCCTTGTTCTCAAAGTATGAAGCAGTTAGGTAATTACAAATAGTTGCTAAACCAGCTATGACTTGCCATTAGCAGAAAGGTTAACTTGGTTAGCTCTGTGGCGTTTAACTATCAATACAATGTGGGTGGCTGGACCAGGTAAGTATTCCTAGTCTACTGATTGGTGATGCTGTGAGTTAGAAAACTAAGTTCCTTTGCTACATTAATTCCAGTTAATTTATTCATCCATGTATTCATTTTTAGCTTTCTGGGGGCTCTACTCTTCTTTGTCTGGTGACATGATGTGGGTGAACTCACAAAGGGATGAGCTACCATCAGTCCAGTGGCATGAAAAGAGGATGAGACAGATCTTCTCCTTCACCTACAGCTTTTCACCTGCCATCTTAATGATAGGAATCATGACATGAGTCATCTTGCAACAAGGATGCTTCATATCCAGGACCATGGATGCTCTGTGTTCTACAAACACACTCATACTTTAAAAGTTTTTAATCCTCTTCATCCTCCACTGAGCTAGTTTCCCTTTGGTATTCTCAGGTGTTGTATCCCAGCAGCACCCCAAAACAGAGCTGTCTGCTATAGGCTAACCTATGGTAGAAATTTATTTATTATTTATTTACTCTATTTGTATACCGCATATATCAGCCTGAGGCGGCGACTCAATGCGACATGCAACATGAAACTGCATGCATTCCCCAGGCCTTGTTTCTGACCCTTCATCTCTCCAGACTCCATTTTCTTTAGCCTAAGGAGAGATGTAATGAATCAACTGTCCTTCAGAAGATGCAGAGTAGCAGTCTCCCTTCACTGTTGAATGTCACCAACCATCTTCCCCACAATCAGCAATTGACTTCCAGACTCTCTTCTTCCAGTGTGTTTGGCCCTGAAAAGTCCTGGGAGAAAATGCAATGCCTCCAAAGCCAGGAAAGGTTGGCTAATTCTGCTGTAGAGGTTAAACCTTACCAAAGCTAGACATGAGTCAATATTGTGAAGAGATAGCCAAAAAAGCCAATTCCACTCTAGGCTGCATCAACAAGAGTATAGTGTCCAGATTTGGGAAAGTAAGAGTGCCACTCTGTTCCATTTTGGTCAGGCCTCACCTGGAATATTGTTTCAAGTTTTAAATACCGTAATTCAAAAAGGAAAGCAACCAAAATGATCAAAGATTTGGAAATCAAGCACTTTGAGGAACAATTACGTATATTTAGCTTGAAGAAAAGAAGGTGATGCGGTTGACATTCTTTAAGATCTGAACCAAGTTGCCTTTGGGCCAATAAGGGTGGGATAAAAGTGTAGTAAATAAATAAATAATAAATGTAGAAAACAGACAAAGCTTCTTTTCTCCTGGTTCAGAAATGAGAACATCGAACCAATAGTTCAAATTACAGGAAAAAGCAGCTCCACGTAAACATTAGAAATTACCTCTTAACTGTAAACAGTAGAATGTGTTGGGCGAGTGGGCTTATTAACAAAAGACCCTCCCCATGAATGTCTATGTGATGTGGTGGCAAAAAAAGCCAATGGGATTTTGGCCTGCAACAATAGGAGTATAGTGTCCAGATCCAGGGAAGTCATGTTACTCCTCTATTCTGCCTTGGTTAGACCATACCTGGAATACTGTGTCCAATTCTGGGCACCACAATTGAAGAGAGATGTCGACAAGCTGGAATGTGTCCAGAGGAGGGTGACTAAAATGATCAAGGGTCTGGAGAACAAACCCTATGAAGTGTGGCTTAAAGAGCTGGGCATGTTTAGCCTGAAGAAGAGAAGACAGAGGAGACATGATGAGGACCATGTATAAATATGTGAGAGGAAATCATAGAAAGGAGGGAGCAAGCTTGTTTTCTGCTGCCCTGGAGACTAGGACATGGAACAATGGCTTCAAACTACAAGAAAGGAAGTTCCATTTGAACATTAGGAAGAACTTCCTGACCATGAGAGCTGTTCACCAGTGGAACTCTCTGCCCCAGAGTGTGGTAGAGGCTTCTTTTTGGAAGCTTTTAAACAGAGGCTGGATGGCCATCTGTTGGGGGTGCTTTGAATGCAATTTTCCTGCTTCTTAGCAGGGGTTGGACTGGATGGCCCATGAGGTCTCTTCCAACTCTATGATTCTATAGCACAAATAAACAAATATGCAGTAGCTTTACACACAACAGCCTTCACACTGGTGCTTTCTCACATGAGGCTTCTATCATACACTAAGGCCTACCTCACACTATGGGGCATAATAATAATAATAATAATAATAATAATAATAATAATAATAATAATAATAATAATAATGGTTTATTTATACCCCACTCCATCTCCCCCAGGGGGACTCGGTGCGGCTTACATGAGGCCATGCCCATCAATACAATACAAGCTATAACACAAACATAATAAAACAAGCAAAATACATAAAATGCAAAATTGAAATAATATACAACACAACAATATAAAATCAAACATTAAAAACACAGGAAATTTCACTCGGCAGGGCCAGATGCATGGATAAAATTATAGAAAATATTAAAAACTCTGGGAGCTAGGGCAGAGTAACTTATAAGGAGGAGGCTCCAGGAATGAGGAAAGATTTCATTGCACAACCCTTAAAGTAAAGTGAGCCTAAGGACATTTTGTGCAAAGTGTGGTCAGGGAGAATCTTTCATTCAATCACTGAAGGCACATTGGAATAACCAGGTTTTCAAATTCCTCCTGAAGATTGCCAGTGTGGGGGCTTGTCTAATGTCTCTAGGAAGTGAGTTCCAGAGCTGGGGGGCCACTGCAGAGAAGGCCCTCTCTCTCGCCCCCGCAAGTCACACTTGCGATGCAGGGGGGAGAGAAAGAAGGGCCTCTCTGGAAGATCAAAGAGATCATGTGGGTTTGTAGGTGGAAATACGATTCCGCAGGTATGAGGGTCCCAAACCGTTCAGAGCTTTGTAGGTCAAAACCTGCACCTTTAATTGGGCCCGGTAGATAAACGGCAGTCAGTGGAGCTCCTTAAACCGGAGGGTTGACCGTTCTCTGTAATTCGCTCCAGTTAATAGTCTGGCTGCCACCCATTAGACCAGTTGGAGTTTCCGGACCATCTTCAAGGGCAGCCCCACATAGAGAGCATTGCGATAGTCCAATCTAGAAGTAACTAAAGTGTGGACCACCATGGCCAAATCTGACTTCACAAGGTACAGTTGCAGCTGGCCTATTCTCTCACAGTGAGGTTTTTTCTTCCACTGAGGTTTATCTCAGACTCCTCAGGACAACACTAGCTTTGGCCCACTAACTCTAACAGTCTTTGGTCGAGTCACACTCCTTTGGATTACACTAGCTTTGGTCCACTGACTGTAACAGGCTTCATTCTACGAACTCTTTCAGTGCTTGATTCACACTTTTGTAATAAAAAAAATTCTGACAGAAATACTAAATTTTCAATATTTCTCAGATTGGGTGGTACAAGCTCCTTCTCTGCAGGTCTTTTAAGCTACTTCTTTGTGGTTCTACATTCCATCGGCCTATTTCAAAGATGGTTTGCTCAATTTCTCCCACCTGGACAGATGAATTGTGCAGCCTAGAAAAGTACCGGAAGTCTGCACAAATTCTTCTACTCTTGCTAATCATAGGAAAGAGAAGAACCTTTACAAGAATCTCTGACAAATGTCTACCCAGCCTTTCTTTGATGAGAATTTTAAAGTTCATTTTTGTGGGTGGTTGCTGGGGAGTGATAGAAAACTTTAAAAATCCATCTGTGTCATTCCTAATCATGTTTTTTGGGGTGGAGGAGTGAATCAAAAACGTTGACAAAAATCCATCACTGTCACTATGTTCTATTCCTTACAGGGGGAAACAAACAAGGCTGAAAATCTATTACTGTCACTTCTGACGATAACCAAGATCTCCAGCATCCGACACCATCAGTACTTCAATATCTGAAACGGATACAATTGGCACTTTCAATCTCTCAGCCTCATTTCTGTTGTAACTCCTTCAACACCATCAATCTTCTCCAGAAAGTTTCCTGCCCAGAACCAAACACATTTTAGGAGGTATAAGACACTGCAGGAAATGGAGAGGAAACATAAGCCAATTCTGGTGGAAGGCATTGGGTCCAACAGAAGGACACCACTGGATCTTGGATGAAATGTTTATGTAGCTAAATCTCCAATTTCACTAGCCAACAACACATTTTGATGCTTCACATCTTAGACCTGTTTCTGGGTATATTTGACCTGCTGATTCCAAAATATGCACCAATTTCTCCCATCAGCTCTATTTTCTGAGAGACATAACATAGGCCACATGCCAGTCATCATTTACTTTCCAAAAGAAAATCATAATAACCATAAGAAACTAGAGGTGATGTGGCCTATCAAATACAATTTTATGATTCAGCAAGCCAAATAATGCCCACAATAGGCCTAAAAACAAAGGCACTAAGAAAGCGCAAAAGCTGGGTTGCAGCTAAACGTAAAAAAACCCAAGTTTATGGCAACAAGTATGATTGACAACTGGGAAATAGAGGGAGAAAACGTGGAGGCCGTGACAGACTTTGTATTTCTAGGTGCAAAGATTACTGCAGATTCAGCCTGTGGCCAGGAAATCAGAAGACACTTACTTCTTGGGAGGAGAGCAATGTCCAATCTCGATAAAATAGTAAAGAGTAGAGACATCACACTGGCAACAAAGATCCGCCTAGTCAAAGCCATGGTATTCCCTGTAGTAACCTACGGATGTGAGAGCTGGACCTAGGGAAGGCTGAGCGAAGGAAGATCGATGCTTTTGAGCTGTGGTGTTGGAGGAAAGTTCTGAGAGTGCCTTGGACTGCGAGAAGATCCAACCAGTCCACCCTCCAGGAAATAAAGCCCGACTGCTCACTGGAGGGAAGGATACTAGAGACAAAGTTGAAGTACTTTGGCCACATCATGAGGAGACAGCAAAGCCTAGAGAAGACAATTATGCTGGGGAAAGTGGAAGGCAAAAGGAAGAGGGCCGACCAAGGGCAAGATGGATGGATGGCATCCTTGAAGTGACTGGACTGACCTTGAAGGAGCTGGGGGTGGTGACGGCTGACAGGGAGCTCTGGCGTGGGCTGGTCCATGAGGTCACGAAGAGTCGGAGACGACTGAACGAATGAACAACAACAACAAGAAAAAAATGTTTTTTATATTGTCAAAGGCTTTCACGGCTGGAATCACTGGGTTGTTGTAAGTTTTTTTGGGCTGTATGGCCATGCTCCAGAAGCATTCTCTCCTGATGTTTCACCTGCATCTATGGCAGGCATCTTCAGAGGTTGTGAGGTCTGTTGGAAACTAGAAAAATGGGGTTGATATGTCTGTGGAAACTCCAGGGTGGGAGAAAGAACTCTTATTGTCTGAGATAGGTGTGAGTGTTTCAATTGGCCACCTTGATTAGCATTTACTGGCCTAACAGTTTCAAGGTCTGGCTTCTTACTGCTTGGTGGAATCCTTTGTTAGGATGTGATTAGCAGGCCCTGATTGCTTCTTATCTGAAATTCCCCTGTTTTTGAGTGTGGTTCTTTATTTACTGTTCTAATTTTAGAGTTTTTTTTAATACTGGTAGCCAGATTTTGCTCATTTTCATGGTTTCTTCCTTTTTGTTGAAATTGCCCACATGCTTGTGGATTTCAGTGGCTTCTCTGTATAGTCTGACATGGTGGTTGTTAGAGTGATCCAGCATTTCTGTGTTCTCAAATAATATGCTGTGTCCAGGCTGGTTCATCGGGTGCTCTGCTATGTCTGACTTCTCTGGTTGAAGTAGTCTTCAACGAGTGTGAATTGAAACATTCACACTTGCCTCAAACGGCAAGAGTTCTTTCTCCCACCCTGGACATTATTCCACAGATATAGAAACCTCACTTGCCTAGTTTCCAACGGACCTCACAACCTCTGAAGATGCCTCCCATAGATGCTGACGAAACGTCAGGAGAGAATGTTTCTGGAACATGGCCATACAGCCTGGAAAACTCACAACAACCCAAATATGTTTTTGTTGGGCTATGTTTACAGTCTGAGAGGAGGCAGTAGACAATACTTATGTTCTGTAAACACTTTAAAAGGAACAGACAAGCCTTGCATACTGTATCTGGGATGGAAGCATTTGGGTGCCAAGGGGATGGAGGTTTGCCACACAGACATCAAGCACAACTTTCAAAGATCATGCTAAAAATCATCGTTGGAAGAGAACTAGCAAAAATGTGGGAAACAGTTTGTTGAGTCTGGATGTAGGATCAGAGAGTGAGATGGTCATAGAAGTAGGTACACAAGACAAGGCACAGCAATGGAGATCCCAGTTTGACTCCCAGTGGATTTGTCCAAGCCTTATCCCTTTAAAAACCCACAGTAACTGATAAGACGGCATTATTCACAGATATTTGTTTGTTGATTTCAGAATTTCATTACTATGCTTTGGCTGTCTGACATTGACTAATGGCTTTGTGTGGCTGATTGTGGTCTTGGCGTTCAGCCAATGTAAAGGGAAGAGGAAATCAGAGCCATTGCAACCATAAGCTGTACATGCTCGTTGCTTTGGTATATCTTTCATGGTCGTCACTTAGACCTTTGGTTTCAGCAATTACCTGTGTTTATTTTATCACTTCCCCATTGCTGACCTGTTGAGGTGTGACAGCCCCAGTTATCACCACTTGAATTATTCTCTAGCACCTTAAATATCGTGTCGTGGCTCAATACCATTGCTTTCTGCTACCTATACTCTGTTAAAGTTCAGGGATGGAAGACTCACAGAGTTTCGTGCATGCCTCTTGGGTTTTTAAACAGTAAAGAAGAACCACAAGGTGCATAAACCCAACACAGCAAGAAACACACAGAACACAGAATCATAGAATCATAGAGTTGGAAAAGACCTCATGGGCCATCCAGTCCAACCCCCTTCCAAGAAGCAGGAATATTGCATTCAAAGCACCCCTGAGAGATGGCCATCCAGCCTCTGCTCGAAAGCCTCCAAAGAAGGAACCTCCACCACACTCCGGGGCAGAGAGTTCCACTGCTGAACGGCTCTCACAGTCAGGAAGTTCTTCCTCATGTTCAGATGGAATCTCCTTTCTTGTAGTTTGAAGCCATTGTTCCCTTGCGTCCTAGTCTCCAGGGAAGCAGCAAACAAGCTTGCTCCCTCCTCCCTGTGGCTTCCTCTCACATATTTATACATGGCTATCATATCTCCTCTCATATTTTCTCTTATGCACACAGTTTTCTCCAATGAAGTATTGTTTGGTATTTTGGATCTTATTTATCTCAATCAGACTTATATCTGAAAGATAAGGGTTTGGATTCTAGTTCTGTTAGAATCCAGAAGTACAGTATCCTGTGCACACATTTTTCTCCATCTGTAAAATGAAAATGAAAGCAGGGACAATAGCAAAGGACATCAGAAGAGTCAGGCTAAAACAGACTACTCAGTTCAGCATTCTGTTCCCACAGTGGCCAGAGAGATGCTCATGGGAAACTCACAAACAGAATATGAACACAAGAGCACTTCCCTGCTGTTATTCGCAAGTACGTTTCCTTTAATATGAAAAGTCATATGTAGCTATTGATAGGCAGCCATTTGTTGTTGAGATTGTGGTTGTGGTTGTTGTGTGACTGTCATGTTCAGCTCAGTCCCCTCATAGGATTTACTTTGCAAGATTTATTCAAAGGTGTTTTGCCACTGCTTTTTTTTTCTAAGGCAAGAGAATGGGGGAAAGGGGGGAGGATTCAAACCGTAGAACCATAGAATCATAGAGTTGGAAGAGACCTCATGGGCCATCCAATCCAACCCCCGGCCAAGAAACAGGAAAATTGGATTCAAAGCCCCCCTTACAGATGGCCATCCAGCCTCTGTTTAAAAGCTTCCAAAGAAGGAGCCTCTACCACACTCCGGGGCAGAGAGTTCCACTGCTGAACAGTTCTCACAGTCAGGAAGTTCTTCCTAATGTTCAGGTGGAATCTCCTTTCTTGTAGTTTGAAGCCATTATTCCATGTCCTAGTCCCAGGACAGCAGAAAACAATTCGCTCCCTCCTCCCTTTGACTTCCTCTCACATACTTATACATGGCTATCATGTCTCCTCTCAGCCTTCTCTTCTTCAGGCTAAACATGCCCAGCTCTTTAAGCCACTCCTCATAGGGCTTGTTCTCCATTTTAGTCGCCCTCCTCTGGATACATTCCAACATCTTAGATCAAGAAACAGCTTCCTAAAATCTACAGAGGTACTCATAGTAACACCTCAGCAAACGAGAGTCCAAAAGTGGCAGGCTAAAACCTGGAACCTCAATCTATGGCTGATACCGCTTAAGCAGCTGAGGGGGGAAAGGAAAGGGCCTGAGGCCAGGAATTATGGGAGTTGAAGTCCAAAGCACCCAGAAGGCGGAAGTTTGTCCATGCCTATTATAGAGTGTTGCCTCAAACTAGGGCTGAGTAAGAAGAAGAGAAAGGGAGAAGGAAGCCTTTTGTGCAGGAGAAAGCTGCCTGCCCATCTCCTGAGGTCTCAGTCTCAGTTGGTCCTGATGGGAGTCTCTTCCAGCTGATATTATTAGAATCATAAAATCATAAAAACATAGAATCATGGGCCATCCGGTCCAACCCCCTGCCAAGAAGCAGGAAAATCACATTCAAAGCACTCCTGACAGATGGCCATCCAGCCTCGAAGCCTATTGTGCAGGTAGAAGCTGCCTGCCCCATCTCCTGCAGTCTCAGTCTCAGTTGGTCCTGATGGGAGTCTCTTCCAGCTGATATTATTAGAATCATAGAATCATCAAATCATAGAATCATGGGCCATCCAGTCCAACCCCCTGCCAAGAAGCAGGAAAATCACATTCAAAGCACCCCTGACAGATGGCCATCCAGCCTCTGTTTAAAAGCTTCCAAAGAAGGAGCCTCTATCACACTCCGGGGCAGAGAGTTCCACTGCTGAACAGCTCTCACAGCCAGGAAGTTCTTCCTAATGTTCAGAAATGTCCTTTCTACAAGAAAGGACATTTCTTGTAGTTTGAAGCCATTATTCCATGTCCTAGTCCCCAGGACAGCAGAAAACAAGCTTGCTTCCTCCTCCCTGTGGCTTCCTCTCACATATTTATACATGGCTATCATATCTCCTCTCAGCCTTCTCTTCTTCAGGCTAAACATGCCCAGCTCTTTAAGCCGCTCCTCATAGGGTTTGTTCTCCAGACCGTTGATCATTTTAGTTACCCTCCTCTGGATACAAGTCCAAAGCACCTGGTAGGCTGAAGTTTGTCCATACCTATTATAGAGTGTTGCCTCAAACTAGGGCTGAGTAAGAAGATGAGAAAGGGAGAAGGAAGCCTTTTGTGCAGGTGGAAGCTGCCTGCCCATCTCCTGTGGTCTCAGTCTCAGTTGGTCCTGGTGGGAGTCTCTTCCAGCTGAGATGATTTTGTGAAGCTCTGGGCGTAGAAGCTTAGCTCCACCTTTTGGAAAGAAACGCTCCTGGCTCTTTTGCTGGGAGGTTTTGCCAGTTCCTTTGGAGGAAGGAGCAGCCAGGGAGAAGAGAGGAGTTACTCCGTTCCTTTCCCGACCCTCCTCTTTCCTTCCCTCCCAAACTCGGGGAAAGAAAAAGAGAAGGAAGAAGAAGAACGGAGAGAGAGAGAAAGACAAGCAGCTTTGCCTGGAACGAGAAGGAAAAGAGTGAGTGAACAAGACTGGAAAAGAAGAAGACAGAACCGCTCATCGCCGACGGCTGTGCGTAAAAGGGAATGCAGTGAGGAAAATCCGTTTCAGGGCTTGCTGTGTGGACTTTGGGGGCTGGCAGTGCAAGCGTATCTTCGCCCTTGCCATGCAGAGAGAGGGATCTCTGAGCCTTGCTGTCGGGGAGCGTCCGGGCAGGTCTTTCCAGGCAGGGACCCCCAACCAGGCGCCGGAGCCTCTGTGGTGCTGAAATGGACAGCTCCTCCTGGCCGCTGAACGGCTCCTCCGAGACCCCCGAGAAGCCCCCCGGGGGAGGCGAGCAGCTCCTGGGACGCTTCTCCACCCTGTGGGCCATCGTCCTGGCCGTCCTCATGGCCCTGCTCATCGTGGCCACCGTGGTCGGCAACGCCTTGGTGATGCTGGCCTTCGTGGTGGACTCCAGCCTGAGGACGCAGAACAACTACTTCCTCCTCAACTTGGCCATCTCGGATTTCCTAGTAGGTAAAGTACCCCGCCTCGCCTTCCTTATTGACCTGCCTCATCTAAAGACATTAAGGCAGGCATGGGCCAACTTCGGCTCCTCCAGGTGTTTTGGACTTCAATTCCTAACAGCCTACCGGCTGTTAGGAATTGTGGGAGTTGAAGTCCAAAACACCTGGAGGGAAGGCCGAAGTTGGCCCATGCCTCCATTAAGTAGACCAAGTATGGGCAAACCCAGATGTGGCCCCTTGGGGTCTTTTCTCAGGCTCTCCTCTCTCTCACCATCCTATCCTTCCTTCCTTCTTTCCTTTCCTTCCTTCCTTCCTTCTTTACCTCCCTCTTTCTCCTCCCTCCTCCTTCCTTCCCTTCCCTCTATCCCTTCCCTCCCTCCCTCTTTCTTCTTCCTTCCCTCTCTCTCTTTCTCCTTCCTTCCCTTTCTTTTTCTTCTTTCTCTCTTCCTCCCTCCTCTCTCTCCTTCCTTCCTTCCTTCCTTCCTTCCTTCTTTCCTCTCCTTTCCTCTCCTCCTTCTTTCCCTTCCCTCTTCATCCCTTCCTTCCCTTCCCTCTTTCCTTCTTCCTTCCTTCTCTCTCTTTCTCCTTCCTTCCCTTTTGTCTTTCCTTCCTTCTCTCTTTCCTCCCTCCATTCCCTTCCACCCTTCCTTCCTTCCTTCTCTTCCTCCCTTCTTCCTCTCTCTTTCTCCTCCCTCCTTCCTTCCTCCACTCTTCCCTTCCTTGCTTCCTCCCTCTTTCCTTCTTCCTCCCCCTCTCTCTTTCTCCTTTCTTTCCTTTTTCTTTCCTTCCTCTTTTCTTCCCTTCCATTCCCTTCCTTCCTTCTCTCTTTCCGTCCTCTTTACCTCCCTCTTTCTCCCTCCTTCCTTCCATCCCTTCCATCCTTTCACTCTTCCTTCCCTTCTCTTTCTCCCTCCTTCCCCTCCCTCTTCTCCTTCCTTCTTTTCTCTTCTTCCTTCTCTCTTTCCTCCCTCCATTCCCTTCCTCCTTCTTTCTTCTTTCCTTCCTTCTTTACCTCCCTCTTTCTCTCCCTCCTCCTTCTTCCCTTCTCTCTTCTTCTCTTCCTCTTTCCTCTTTCCCTTCTTCCATCTATCTCTTTCCCCCTTCCTTCCCTTTTGTCTTTCCTTTCTTCTCTCTTTCCTCTCTCCCTTCCTCCTTTCCTCCTGGGGGATGTTTACCTCCCTCCCTCTTCCTTCTTTACCTCCCTCTTCCTCCCTCCCTCCCTCCCTTCCCTTCTACTCTACATTCCTTACTTCCCCCCTTTCCTTCTTCCTTCCCACTCTCTCTTCCTCCTTTCTTCCCTTTTGTCTTTCCTTTCTTCTCTCTTTCCTCTCTCCCTTCCTCCTTTCCTCCTGGGGGATGTTTAGCTGGGAGAAGAGAAAGAGAGGGAACATGAGAACCATGTTTCAAGATTTCAAAGAGTGTCCCATTGAGGAGGGGGAAAACTGACTTTCTGCTGCTCTAGAGACCAGGGCACAAGGGAGAAATGATTTCAACTGGCAGGAAAAGAGGTTTGACTGAAAAGATTAGGAAGAATTTCCAGAGAGTAAGAGCTGTTGGAGGGTGGCGTAGGCTGCCTGGGAATATGATGGAGTCTCCTTTTCTGGAAGCTTTTCCGCTGAGGCTGTCTATTGGGAGTGCTTTGATTATGCATCCTTGCATGCCAGGGGATTGGACTGAATGGCCCTTGGGGGTCTCTTCCAGTTTTAGGATTCTACAATTATACACCAGGAGTAGGCAATATGGGGTCTAATGGATACACTTTTTCTTTCCCTCCCACCATCTCATCCTGACCAAGGCTAACTCTTTTGGGATCTAAACGTTTCCCATCTTTTCTTCACTTTCTGCCTCTGAAATAGAAGAAGAGGAAAAGGCAGGGAAGGGGCTTGGGGAGAACTACTTTCTTCCCAGCCCACCCACCCTGCTCCAGCCTGCCATGTCATGTGTCCCCAAGCTAGAAAGTTTGCCCATGCCTGAAGGAGAAGAATAGTGAGATTAGATTGCTAAGGAGAAGACATTTCTCCCCAAATCACTTCCCAAGAGGAAGTAGGAGCAGATAAAGAGTCCAGTCCTTCCTCTTCTCACTCTTCAAGGCACAATTCCCATGGGTCCCAGCCTATTGATTGCAAAGGTTTGCTCTAGTTCAAACCATTTTAGAACAATGATTCCCAACCTGTGGTCCATGGATCACCAGTGGTCTGCAAGAATGAAAATATTGCCCGCAGCCTCACCATTACTACACCGTTGCCACGAAACCACGCAGCAACTAGAGCAACTGGTCTTGCAAAATCCTCTTATAATGCTGAGGCAATGGAGATGTCAGGAGGGGAGAAGCTGACTATCCATGAAAGATTACTACTATCACATCAGTGTTAGATTACTAAATATGGTTTTCTGTGAGCAAGCAGATGCATGCCATGTGTTCTGTATCAGAAACTAGAGCCGATGTGGTCTATCCAACTCAATTCTCAGAATCAGCTCCTCAAATAAACAAATTGAATCTAAAGGTGACCAAAAACTGAATCATAACCCATTTGGTACTAATGTTGGAGAGGAGCCCCCAGTGGCATAGTGGGTTAAACCCCTGTGCCGGCAGGACTGAAGACCATCAGGTTGCAGGTTCAAATCCGGGGAGAGACGGATGAGCTCTCTCTATCAGCTCCAGATCCTCATGCGGGGACATGAGAAAAGCCTCCCACAAGAATCATAAAACATCAAATCATCCAGGCGTCCTTGCAGACGGCCAATTCTCTCACACCAGAAGCGACTTGAAGTTTCTCAGGTCGCTCCTGACACGACAAAAAAAAATGTTGGAGAGTAGTTCCTGGTCAAGTGGCTTCTGATTTTAAAAAAACCCACTGATTTAGAAACTGGCAATAAATTCAAATTGCAGGAAAAGAGATTCCACCTCAATATTAGAAAAAACTTCATGATGGTATGAGTTGTTCCACAGTGGAATACTTTGCTTCAGAGTGTGGTGGAGTCTCCTTCTCTGGAGGCTTTTAAACAAGCTGGATGGCCATCTTTCAGGAGTGCTTTGATTGTGTGTTCCTTGCATGGCAGAATGGTGTTGGACTGGATGGTCCTTGTGGTTTCTTCCACCTCTGTGATTCTAGAATAGACTCATCTAATCAAACAGGTTCAGAGAAGTGTTTCTTGCCATTCAACAGTTACTTCTGCACTTCCCTTGTGTTGGCATGGCCAACAGGCTTTGGGCTGTTTACAATTGCTTCTAGACCTTGGAAAGATTGAGAATGATCATGTTGCATTTTGTAGCTAGATTTTTTTCCCTAGGGTTGTATCACTTCAAGCAGGAGCGAGACAAATACAAAAGCAGGTGGGTGGGAGGGTAGAATTTGGAACTACGTGTGATTGTCAAGTTTACATAACACACTTTCCTTCCTCAATGAAGTCTTCGTATAGACACATGTCATCCTCTATCTTTAGATTATTTATGTAACTGATTGGGTTTGATCTAAAGGGAACCCAAACAGATTGGTTAAGAGGTAATCCTGTTTGGTACCAAAGGAGTTAGGTTCCAAATCAGGCTGGATCTTCCCATATTCAAGAACTTTGCATCCACTGTGTTGAGTTACAGGTTATGCTTCCTAGTCCAGCAAATGCACTCCCGTATGTGTACAAACACATGGAAATGACTTAAATAATAGATCATCAATACTTGCAGTGACAAAACCATCCTCCAAAAAGGGAATGGGATGTGAAAAGGACAAGGAAGCAGTTGGGACTTCTCTTAATTTTTTCGACCCTGCAGTCACCATGGCTGCAGACTTTCACCGGTATTCCATCCATTTCACTGTCCTTCTTGAGATTTCTTTATGTGCACAGCCCTAGCTCTAAAATTCTTCTTCAAATGTTCTGTATATGCCCTGGAGTTGGAAAGCATAAAGCAGTGGTTCTCAACCTTCCTAATGCTGCAACCCCTTAATACGGTTCCTCATTTTGTGGTGACCCCCAACCACAAAATTATTTTCGTTGCTGATTCTTAACTGTAATTTTGCTACTGTTATGAATCGTAATGTAAATATCTGATCTGCAGCATGTATTTTTCTTCACTGGACCAAATTTGGCTCGTATATCTGATAAACCCAAATTTGAATACCGGTGGGGTTGGGGAGTGGGGGATTGATTTTGTCATTTGGGAGTTGTAGTTGCTGGGATTTATCGTTAACCTAAAATCAAAGAGCATTCTGAACTCCACCAAAGATGGAATTGAACCAAACTTGGCACACAGAATTCCCATGACCAACCTAAAATACTGGAAGGGCTTGGTGAGCATTGACCTTGACCTTTGGAGTTGTAGTTCATCTACATCCAGAGAGCACTGTGGACTGTAACATTGATGGATCTGGACCAAACTTGGCATGGATACTCAATATGTTCAAATGTGAACACTGATGGAGTTGAGGAAAATTAGACCTTGACATTTGGGAGTTGTAGTTGCTGGGATTTATAGTTCACCAAAGAGCATTCTGAATCCCACTGATAGAATTGGGCCAAACTTCCCACACAGAACCCCCATGAGCAACGGAAAAGAGTGTTTTATGATGGTCTTTGGTGACCTCTCTGACACCCCCTTGCGACTCCCCCCCCAGTGGTCCTGACCTCCAGGTTGAGAAATGCTGCATCAGGTAGATAGATAGATAGATAGATAGATAGATAGATAGATAGATAGATAGATAGATAGATAGATAGATAGATAGATAGATAGATAGATAGATAAACAGATAGAGCAGCTAGCATGGTATCAAGACAGAAAGCAAGCATATTGATCGCTAACTGGCCATATACAGCTAAGGATTATGTAGAAGAAATTCTGCCAACATCTATCTCAGCAACCCCAATATTGTGACTCATTCCTGGGGTGACTTCCAACACTTCCAGTTTTAAATGAATAGTGTGTACTGTTTTCTTTATTCTTTTGCAAAGGAGGAGGAATCTCTTCCTGTGACTGATAGAAGATTTTGCCCATCCTGCTACATGCTTTGATCAAGGGCTCTTCCACACAGCTGAATATAATCCCACATTTTCTAGAACATGGCCATATAGCCTGAAAAACCTACAACAACCCATATTTTCTGCTTTTAACTGGAATATATGTCAGTGTGGATTCAGATAACCCGGTTCAAAGCAGATATTACGGGATTTTCTGCCTTGATGTTCTGAATTATATGGCTGTGTGAAAGGGCCCCAAGTCTGAATTTCACCTTATGATGGCTAAGAGCACCAGAAAGTCTTCCTTTGCCGTGAAGCATGGATTAATGGGTGTGTCAAAGGACCTGTAGGAATAGAGATTAAGTAAAGCAAATGTCAGTGCAGATTTCCCTCATGGTATCAGATTAGGTAGAGTTGTGACAAAGTAAAAGATATGCCTATCAAAGAGTATGGCATAGACTTGCTTCTTGCCAGTTTATTTACAATGGTATGGAAATCCACCAGGTTTGCAAGCATCAAAGGAACTCAAAGCTTATCTGTTTTGAACAGTAAGCTTGTTGTCTCCAAAACCACACTCTTAATGCATGAGTAGAAAGAAATTTTGTCAAATCTCATTGTACGTAGTGCTAGCACCATTTTAAAAATATGTGTGTGGATCTGAATCCACAAGATACCTTCCTACTTAAGAAATGGTTCAAAAATTATATTTGTCTTTGGATTTTTTAGCCAGAGACGGACCTTGCTGGATTACATTATTCACTTTCCTTTAGGATTGCTATATATGCATAGCACTTTTCTCTTGTACATGCATCACAGCATGGCTTTTCCACCTTATGGCTAAGATCAAGGGAAGTATCTGTATCACAGGAAACAATCAGGTAGATTGCAAAGTTTAGAATGAATATTGGTGGTTGGCTCCTTGGCTGCTTGGAAAGGAATAGAGACTGACAGTTTAATGACACTGTGTAGTGGGTGTCCATCCACACTGTAGAATTGGTGCAGTTTGACAAAGCTTTAACTGCGATGGCTCAGTGCTATGCAGTCATGGGAGTTGTAGTTTTATAGGATTTTACCTTTCTCTGTTAAATAGTACTGGTGTCTCACCAAACACCAGCTCCCATGATTCTGTAGCATTGAGCCATGACAGTTAACATGGTACCAAACTGCGTTAATTCTACAGTATAGATTCACTCTAAGACAAGAACCACAGTACTTCCAATCGGCCTTCTGATGAAAGTCGACTATGGGAAGATTCCTATCAGAGCAGACAGTCCACCACATATCCAAGTCCCAAATCATATAGGGCAGTGGTTCCCAACCTGTGGTTCGTGGACCACCGGTGATCCACAAGACCTAAAATATGGTCCGTAGCCTTACTGTTACTACACCATTGCAACATTGCACTCAACAATGCACTCAACAAGAGTGACTGGTCTCGCCAAGGCTTGTTAAATATGGTTTTCCAGTAGATGGTGTCTACTGGATGGCATATGTTCTGTATCAGAAACTAGAGCTGATGTGTCTATCCAATGCAGTTTTCTGAATCAGCACATCAAATAACCAAACCAAATTTAAAGTTGACCAAAAACCGATTCATATCATGTTGGAGAGTAGTCCCTGGGCAAAGTGGTCCCCGGTCAAAAAAAAGGTTGGGAACTACTGATATAGGGCTTCATAAGCAAAAACCAGCACTAAATTGTACCCAGAAGCACAGTGAAAACTGAATAAGGCAATTTTAGTTCTAGATAGATATATTCTACCACTTCCGGTCAATGAGTCTCATATTCTGAACTGATTAGAGTATCAAAATGGAGTACAGTATATGGCTGTACTCAAGTCAAAGTTAGGGCAATTACCAGAGGAGTTGTTGTTGTTGTTGTTGTTGTTGTTGTTGTTGTTGTTGTTGTTGTTGTTTGAAACACAACAAGATGAGTGTACAGCAGACAAGATCACTCTGCTGGCTGTTATATTGGATTACACGTCGGACACTTCCCAAGTGTCTAGGACTGTGATGTTTCAGCGAATAATTTGTGCAGATCGCAGTAAGGTGGCCTTATGCTGCTGGCAGATGGTAATTTTGTCAGTGCCAATTGTGTTTAAGTGCAGGCCAAGGTCTTTAGGCACTGCACCCAGTGTGCCGATCACCACTGGGACCACCTTTACTGGCTTGTGCCAGAGTCTTTGCAGTTCGATCTTTAAATCCTCATTTTGTGTCAGCTTTTCCAGTTGTTTCTCTTCAATCCTGCTGTCACCTGGGATTGCTATTATTATTATTATTATTATTATTATTATTATTATTATTTCTTACCTGCCTTTCCTCACTGTTTGAGGCAGGTTACAACAGATATTATTCATGGCAAGCTTGTCCCTATTACAGTATAATAAACATGCAAACCTTTTCTTCATGTCTTTGGAATGTCTGCATTATGCCTATAGCTCCATTTAATTGCAAATAGGGAATAACACAGTGAGCTGATTAAATATAGAAGTGGTCTGAAGAACCATTAAGACTCAACTTGTTATCTTTTATTCTGTTGTGATTTAAGAAGCCTAATTGTGAGATAATGTTTGGTCTTATGAAACAGAGATAGGCAGCAGTATTTTTTATTGTGTGCCTTCGTCCTTTCGGACTTATAGCAGCCCTAAAGTGAAGCTATTGTGGGGTATTCTTGGCAAAATTTGTTCATGTGTCTAATGCGTTTCTCTTTCTGGCCAAATCAGTTGTTAATTCACGCTGTTCATTCAACAATGGGATCTTTGCTCATCAGTAGTAGCAACTAGTGACTTCCATAAGTTCATCCAACACTGTTGAATTAAGGCAGTTTGGTGTCACTTGAACTGCCACGTTTTAATGTAATGTAATTATGGGAGTTGTAGCTTGGTGAGGCATTGACACCATTTATCAAAGAAGGCTATACAACTCCCACTATTCCATAACATCGAGCCACTGCAGTTAAAGTGGTGACAAACTGTTTTTTTTGTTGTTGTTGTGTCAGAAGCAACTTGAGAAACTACAAGTCGCTTCTGGTGTGAGAGAATTGGCCGTCTGCAATGACGTTGCCCAGGGGACGCCCAGATGTTTTGATGTTTTTACCATCTTTGTGGGAGGCTTCTCTCATGTCCCCACATGGGGAGCTGGAGCTGATAGAGGGAGCTCATCCATGCTCTCCCCGGATTTGAACCTGCGACCTGTCGGTCTTCAGTCCTGCCGGCACAGGGGTTTAACTCACTGCGCCACCGGGGGCTCCTGCATTAATTCTACAATATAGATGCACCCATAGTCAGTGTGATGGTAAATCAGCTTTGTTGTTTAATCTGAATTATAAAGACATTATCCAAGTGCTAAACCTGGTTTGAGGTTGGGGTCAGTCCCTTGGATAACTCATTTAAAGTTCAGAGTAAAACCCAGTGCAGATTTCACAATCAATATACTTGGAAGCAACAGTTCACTGATTGATAAAAGTGTGCCTGAAAAAAATGTCCATTCACACCCTGTTAATTTAGGAAAGCTAAGGATTATGTTTAAGAATATTGCTCGTCATCCATGTAAGTAGTGTTCTAAGCTGTAGAAGGTTAATAATTGCATATCTTTGCAGACACAATTGTCAGTTTTCGGAGCTTTTCGCTGCTCTGTTTATCATGAATGTAGGCAGATGCACTGAGGCTTAATCCTGCTGAAGCAAAGTTGCCCTTGGCTAATAGGAAAGCCCATTCAATGCTAGCTGTGTGGCTTATGTTGGATAGGTTTTAAACTTCATTTGAAGGGCGAAGTGTATAATTTGCAGGCATACATTTATCTGGCATTACTTCTGGATATTCAGGGAGCTGCTGCACTCAGGAGTGCCGTTGTGATTTCAGGAATGAACCCACTATGCTCTTTTTAGAAGAAGGCAGACTTGGGCATGCCTATCAAGATTCGATTACTGCAATGTACTCTACATGAGATTTGACCACAAAAAGTATTCATAAATTTCAACAGAATGAAAAAGCAGCATCAAAAATATTGGTCTGTGTCAGATTTGTGTGACGTATAACATAGTGGCACAGGGGCAGGGAAGTGTAGGTTGAATGTGCACGATGAATACCACTTTTGCATCCATCCCAGGCTGCCTCAATGCACCCTCCCATGGGGACAATTTCTGGCTTATGCCCTAAATGGACCGAAATGGAACAAAATTGCTTGCAAGTACAATCATTTTGCTTTCCTCCCAGTTCCTAGCCAAACACCTGGTTTAACAGGTAGTGATGTGATATCATCTTGGCTTGTATCATTGGCATTCTGGTGTGGGAAAGCGGAGGGCTTTTTAAAATAATAATAATAATAATAATAATAATAATAATTTTATTTATAGACCTCTCCCCCCCCCCCCCCCCCCCCCCCCGAGGGGACTCAGGGCAGTTTACATACAAAAAGACATTCAGTGTCTTAATTGAATACAAAACACATCAAAATAATACAAAATGATACAAAATAACATTGATAACTTAGACAAAAAGGTTGCCCACCTGCTTTTTCTCTTACCAACATAAGTTTTCCTCCGTGTGCATATGATGTCACAGATTCAAAGTGCATCTACACTGTAGAATTAATGCAGTTTAGCACCACTTTAGCTGCTACATCAAATTCTATTTATTTATTGTATCAGAAGCGAACCAAGGGTATAGTTGTAATGTATTTAAAAAACACAAAGTTTAAAAAACTTGGCATTATACTACATATTCTTTGACCAGTAGCTGGCCACTAAGGAGGTTCTCCATTGTGCATGTGACAGGGCTCAGACTGCATTGTAATAGGTGGTCTGTGGTTTGTTCTCCTCCGCACTCGCTTGTCGTGGACTCCACTTTGTGGCCCAGTTTCTTAAGGTTGGCTCTGCATCTCGTGGTGCCAGAGCACCATCTGTTCAGTGCCTTCCAAGTCATCCAGTCTTCTGTGTGCACAGGAGGGAGTTTCTCATTTGGTATCAGCCATGGCTTGAGGTTCCGGGTTTTAGCCTGCCACTTTTGGACTGTCACTTGCTGAGATGTTCCTGCAAGTATCTCTATAGTTCTTAAAAACTATTTCTTGATTTAAGGCGTAAGGCGTTGGCATGCAGACTGATATCTGAACAGGAGATGGGCTGGAGATGTCACTGCCTTGGTCCTTTCATTATTGGCTGCTACTTCCCTGCGGATGTCAGGTGGTGCAGTACCAGCTAAACGGCATAATTTATCCAGTGGTGCGGGGCATCGACATCTTGTGATAATGCGGTATGCCTCATTAAGAGCCACATCCACTGTTTTAGTGTGGTGAGTTGTTTTTCCACACTGGGCATACATACTTAGCAGCAGAGTCACAATGCGCTAGGGCACTGTATCTGGTTGTGATCCCCAGGTTGTGACATTCAGCTTTCGTATGATATTGTTTCTAGCACCCATTTTTTGCTTGATATTCAAGAACAGCTTCTTGTAGGTCAGAGCACAATCCAGGGTAACTCCCACATATTGGGTGTACTGCAGTGCTCCAGTGGGATTCCTTCCCAGGTAATCCTCAGAGCTCTGAAAACAAGGCACCGAGCAACCCTGTTATTTGGAGCAGGGAAGAATAGCTCCATTGCAGAGCACAAACTCTGCCCTAAGGCATGTTTGGATGTGGTCCTTGAAGGTCCAGCTCTACCACTGATTTCTTGATTTCTAAATCAAGTTAAAATACCTGATTTAGAAAGCAGATGTTGATGAAAGGACAGCAGATTGTTAGTTATCCACTAAGGATGGTATACTGCATTGCAGTTATAGATCTGTAAATAATACACATCCATGATGGTTACATATTCAACTATGCTCTATATTCATTATTATGACACTAATGATACAATCACAAATACCCCCAGAAGCCACTTTAGCCTCAAGGAAACTGTTCTGAGCAATAGAGGACTGCAGCACAGACAATTGTTCAAGATACATATACATGGATTCAAGTAAAGCAATACCTCTATCAGAGGTTAGTTGCTTTCTCGGTCTTATTGCCCCCCTGTGGCACTTGTCCTCTAAGAGATATCTAACAATCTAATGGTTGGTCATGTGGGACAGGATTGGATATAAAAGTTGGCTACTTTGCCCTGTTAATAGCGGCACTGCAATAATATGTGTTTTATTGTTTCTATTTCATTTCCTTCACAGGGGCATAGTCTTTGGGAGTCGGAAATTCCAGACAGTCGGCCTCTTAGCAGCTGTGAGGGAAATATATTTAATCTCGACTTTGTTAAAAGTCTGCAATATTTACTTTAAAACTTTTTAGGTATTCGCATATAGGCAATTGGGGTACTAAAGATCATAGAATCATAGAGTTGGAAGAGACCTCATGGGCCATCTAGTCCAACCCTCTGCCAAGAAGCAGGAAAATTGCATTCAAAGCACCCCCGACAGATGACCATCCAGCCTCTGTTCATGCAGCTAGACCCCTCCCACCCTTCAGCACAATGCACTGCAGTTRATAATATTGGCTCAGGGGCATAAACAGGCTGGCCATGTCATCTTAAAGCACTCTTGAAGGACCATTAACAGACCTCCAGTACTCAGAGAGGCTTCCTTGAGRTTAAGGTTGGTTCCTGAGGAAGTGAAGTGTCCCAGATAAGTTCTGAATTCCTGATAAAACAGTGGCTCTCAACCTGTGGGTCCCAGGTGTTTTGGCCTACAACTCCCAGAAATCTCAGCTGTTAGGATTTCTGGGAGTTGAAGGCCAAAACATCTGGGAACCTACAYGTTGAGAACCACTGCGCTAAAAAGAGGGATAAAMTTTCTAGATGAGGCATGGGCAAATGTCAACCCTCCAGGTATTTRGGACTTCAGCTGTTAGGCATTGTGGGAGTTGAAGTCCAAAACATCTGGAGGGCCAAAATTTATCCATGTCTGTTCTAGATACTGTACAGCAGCAGTGGAGCACAGGGAAAGACAAGACTGAGATAGGTAAACCAGAGATCGGACTTGGAATTTTCCAGCTTTGGTGCTGGAGACAATAATATATTTTTATTCCCTTATATCTTTCAATGTGGTAGCATTGCCACTTCTCTAACCCTCCCTACCTTGTCACTCATCTCTTTGCCTTGCTCTCTGTGCTGTGCCCCAGTCAATTATGGGCAATTTGGGAACAGCAGGTGGCTGACAGAGTAGGGAGGAGAGAGACCATCTCGGCTGCCTTATAGCTCACCGCTTCTGGGAATGTAAAGTTCTCCAGCTGAGAAGCTCTCAGTCCTGTCAGAGTCTGTGTAAGTCAGCTTCATTTATGACATTTTCTTTGCTTTTTTGAGCTTTCCCCATCAATTCAAAAAAAATTCTATACTATTTGTCAAACAGGCTTGAAATGCTTAGCTGCATCCTGCACTTCTACTGTGTGTATAGGTTTGCTTTTGTGCCTTATAAACACCTGTCAACTTATGGCAACTCCATGAATTTCAAAGGGTTTTTTAAGGCAAGGCATGCTCAGAGGTAGTTTGCCTTCTCTGAAATCTATAGCTTACAGAACCTGGGGTTCGTTGGTGGTCTCCCATCCAAATACTTCATGCTTTTCCTTTAAAGAATTAGAAATCATGTCACAATTATTTATTGTTGTGCTTTAGCATGGCACCTGAATACTGGCTATAGACTAGGGGAGTAAACTAACTCTTTCCGATGTCATCATTCTCAGAAGATGAAGCAAAGGAGCCTCCACAAAAAACTTATTAGCCAGCTTCCTTTTAAGAGGATTGGGTCAACTTTGAGGCAGAAATAAGAGGAGGGCCTCTCTCTCATCCCTGAGAATGGCAAACGGTTACATGTCTGACTCAGAACATTCCCCACAGATGGAACATAAGATTATAATAAAGGCATCAGAAGAAGCACGGTTGTGGAATGCTCTTCCTCAATACTACCTGAGTTCAGGGTGTTGGCTGAATGGGTTGCTATATAAGAAGGTTACTTTCTCCAGTCAAATACAGCTGCAGTTCTCTGGTTGACAGCTCAGCTCTTTAGATGTGATTAACAGATTTGTGACTCCTGGATTGTTTATCGACTCTGCTAGCACAGCTTCCTAAAACTCTGTCTCTGATTTATAGCTTTCTTGTGGCCCGGTGCTGTTTTGACGCTGAACACCTCCTACTCCAATGACTTCTGACTATGGCACTCTGGAGAGGGACACTATGGCCCCTTCTGACTATGGCACACTGAGAGAGGGACACTATGGCCCCTTCCACACTACCCCTATATACCAGTGTCTAATCCCAAATTATCTGCTTATCCCAGATTATCTGACAGTGGAGACTCATATGCAGCATCTTAAAAGGCCAATGGAATTTTGGCCTGCATAAATAGGAGTATAGTGTCTAGATCCAGGGAAGTCATGCTATCCCTCTATTCTGCCTTGATCAGACCACACCTGGAATCACACTGTCCAGTTCTGGGCACTGCAATTGAAGGGAGATGTTGACAAGCTGGAATGTGTCCAGAAGAGGGTGACTAAAATGATCAAGGGTCTGGAGAACAAGTCCTATGAGGAGCAGATTAAAGAGCCAGGCATGTTTATCCTTCAGAAGAGAAGGCTGAGAGGAGACATGATAGTCGTGTGTAAATATGTGAAGGGAAGTTGTAGGGAGGAGGGAGCAAGCTTGTTTTCTGCTGCCCTGGAGACTAGGATGTGGAATAACTCATGTACAAGACTCCACTTGTACATGAGAAAGAACTTCCTAACTGTGAGAGCTGTTCAGCAGTGGAACTCTCTGCCCCAGACTGTGGTGGAGTCTCCTTCTTTGGAGACTTTTAAGCAGAGGCTAGATGGCCGTCTGTTGCGGGTGCTTTGAATGCAATTTTCCTGTTTCTTGGAAGGGGGTTGGACGGGATGTCCCACAAGGTTTCTTCCAACTCAATGATTCTATGATTCTATATAATCCAGTTTAAAGAAGATAATCTGGGATCAGATCCTGGGATATAGGGACCGTGTGGAAGGGACCTATGTTTCTTGCAGATGTGATTCACATGAAAGTGAAAATGTAGAAGGAAAGGGGCTGGGAGTTGTATCCCTTAGTATACTTTTGATGGCAACTACCTTTTCCTTATCCCACTATCCAAACATGACTGTGGATCCTCATATTGTCCCTATGAAGGAAGTCAGTCTGAAAGAGATTAACTGGATCAAAGTTCCCTGAAGAAGTTTATGGTTCAGTGGGGACCATAGATCTCCCAAGTCTTCATCTAATCATTATACCTCACTAACACTTCAACATGTGTAGCTTCTCTTCCACACTACACATTTATAGCACTGTTTTAATTGCCATGGTTCAATCCTATAGAATCCCAGAATTTGACGTTTAGGAAGGGACATTTGAAATTGACATCCAGACCCTCACTAGACTACATACCCAGGGTCCTTCCACACAGCCCTATATCCCAGAATATAAAGACAGAAAATCCCACATCATCTGAGTGTGGATTCAGATAACCCGGTTCAAAGCAGATATTGTGGGATTTTCTGCCTTGATATTCTGGGATATATGGTTGTGTAGAAGGGCCCTCAGGTTTCATTGGTGGCAACCATGGCAGTTAAAGTGGAATCATAGTGCTATAACTGTAGTGTGAGTTTTCCCAATTCACACAAGTATGCTTCTATGTGGAAGAAGTGTGCCATCTACTTTTCCTCCAGAGTTTGGGCTAAAGACATATTTTGGAATACAGTTTCCAGAACCACTTAGAGACCTTCCACACAGTCATATAACCCAGAATATCAAGGCAGAAAATCCCACAATATCTGCTTTGAACTGGGTTATCTGAGTCCACATCGACACATATTTTGTTCAAAGCAGAAAATGTGAGATTTTATTCAGCTATGTGGAAGGGGACTTAGACAGCTTGGTCAAAGAGTAAAGTTTTCCCAAGCTTCAGACAATCTTTGCAAGAAGACCTGCCAAACCTGTGATTTGTCATGTCAATCCAAATCCATTTGTTGTCTAAGAATCAGGCTTCAGCTCATTCTTCTTTAACAGCCACATCATCCAGCATATCTCCAAATAACACTGATAGGTTCCTGGAGCATCTTCAGATCTGATTCATTTGACCTTGGAGATGAACTCACTAAAATGTCACCAAGTCTGGAAAATTTCAAAAATGTATTAGGTACAGTGCATTCTATGAGGAGCTCCCTTTGAAGATGGTTGAGAAGGTCTCATTGAGATAGAATATGGGAGCTCATCCTCTATCAGGACAGAGAAATAGGTGCACATTTCATTCAATTATTTCTTTGAGAACCTCCCCAGTTATAACAATTTTAGTTATTTTTTAATAGCTTGGTTCCAGCAGTTTGTTAAGAGACACATCCACCGGCTTTGTCCTCTGCGTTCTTCACTCAGCTTCACACTTCATCAGTCCACTGCTTCCCAAATGCGTTACCCAATCAGTTGATTAAATTTAGATATCATTTCCATCATGGCCTGAGGGCTTTCTGAAAGCATATGGCGAGCCGAACATAGAGACGTTACATTTGCAGGCAGGCAACCAAGATGCAACTGGAATGGAGCTCGTAAATATCTCTCAAGATTCATTTAACAATGAGTTTTGTATTTTTCGGATCTTTATGGAAACACTGTTTCTTGCATAACATGAAAGCCTTTGAGCATTTGCTGATACTTTATCCATTTCTGATATACTTCTCTCGTTAAGAGGGAAAAACAATTTCTCTTCTTCCGAGCTCTCCAGGGGTGCATTTGGAAGATCTGTCATTTCTTGAGAAGGTAATTAACAGCAATCTCAGCTATGCCTTCCCCAAATGTGCTATTATGGCAGCTCTGTACCTGTGCCTCTAAGACTGTAATGGTTGGAGACGCTAATCGGGCAGCATATTGATTGGTGTGATTATATTAATTCTAGAAGCTGCATTCGCCACCTGCTAGATGCACAGGGAGGAATGAAGTTAGAAATCTGCTCTACCTGCATGCAATCCTACTGACATAGTACATCATTGTAACTATAGATAGTAGCCCCCCAAATATGATGAAGTGGAAAGGAGCCTCAAGGGCCATCCAATCGATCCTTTACCAATGCAGGGATCTGCCGGGGGGGGGGGGGGACCCCTTTCAACCTCTTCTAGCTTCAGTTTCCATTATTTCTTGTTGTTGTTCATTCGTTCAGTTGTTTCTGTCTCTTCATGAGCTCATGGACCAGCCCACGCCAGAGCTCCCTGTCAGCCGTCACCTCCCCCAGCTCCTTCTAAGTCAAGCCAGTCACTTCAAGGATGCCATCCATCCATCTAGCCCTTGGTCGGCCCCTCTTCCTTTTTCCTTCCATTTTCCCCAGCATAATTGTCCATTATTTCTATCCATGTTCATTACATTACCCGCTAAATCATATGCTACCTCACAATCATTAACTCATATCTTTTACCTTTTCTTTATTACATATGTAGCATGTTGAAAAGGGGAATAAAATTGTAAATGGGACTCCCAAATTGGGGAAGACTCTTTTGCACAGCAGTTCTCAAATGCTGATCTTCTAATTCCAAAAGCCCTAAACAGCTTGGCCAAAAATTCCAGGAACTGACATTCAAAATATCTGGAAGAGCAGGCTTTGAGAACCACTGCTTCAGGAGATAGGGAAGCCTCATTCACAAAAATATCCTAGATAATCAAAATAAGTATTTTGGATATGCCAGATACCCTAAGTTCTATGACTGGACTTCTGTTAATTCTACTTCTCATTCAAAAAATGCTGCTTCCCTGTATTTGAAGTCACTAAAAGTCCTTTGTTCCTCATATAACAGTAAGCCCAACTAATAATAATAATCATCATCATCATCATCATCATCATCATCATCATCTTTATTTATAAAATCATAGAATCATTGAGTTAGAACAGACCTTGTGGGCCATCCAGTCCAACCTCCTGCCAAGAACCAGGAAAATCTCATTCAAAGCACACCCAACAGATAGCCATCCAACCTCTGCTTAAAAGCCTCCAAAGAAGGAGCCTCCACCACAGAGCAGAGAGTTCCACTGTTGAACAGCTCTCATAGTCAGGAAGTTCTTCCTCATGTTCAAGTGGAATCTCCTTTCCTGTAGTTTGAAGCCATTGCTCCATTGTGTCCTAGTTTCCAGGCAGCAGAAAACAAGCTTGCTCCCTCCTCCCTATGAATTCCCCTCACATATATATACATGGCCATCATGTCTCCTCTCAGCCTTCTCTTCTGAAGGCTAAACATACCCAGCTCTTTAAGCCACTCCTCATAGGGCTTGTTCTCCAGACTTTAAGCCACTCCTCATAGGGCTTGATCATTTTGGTCACCCTCCTCTGGACATATTCCAGCTTGTCAACATCTCCCTTAAATTGTGGTGCCCAGAATTGGACACAGTGTGATTCCAGATATGGTCTGACCAAAGGAGAATAGAGAGATAGCATGACTTCCCTAGACACTATAATCCTATTTAGGCAGGCCAACATCCCGTTGGCTTTTTTTGCTGCTGCTGCATGACATTGTTGGCTCATGTTTAACTTGTTGTCCACAAGGACTCCAAGATCTTTTTCACACGTATTGCTGTCGAGCCATGCGTCCCCCATTCTGTATCTTCGCATTTCATTTTTTCTGCCTAAGTGGAGTAACTTGCATTTGTCACTGTTGAACTTCATTTTATATTCCACCCTACCTCCCTGGAGGGACTCGGCGTGGATTCCAAAGATAAAAGGCAGACATTCAGTGCCTGAACATAAAACAATCACTCATGATAATTAAAATTGACAACCCAACATATAAAAACAAATTATGACTTAACAACTAAAATTAAGTGAAAAATGCAACCTGTTATGTCAGACATGAATCAGAACATCAAACAGAAGCATCAATTTACCAGTTCCTTGGGGAAAATAGATTGATCATTGCTCAAGATGTCTATTTTGCTGGTGGTGAACAAGGCATGGGTATGGATGACAGCTATTAATCAGGGGAATAACGGTAGTAGAAAATTGCATTCAAAGCACCCCCAACAGATGGCCATCCAGCCTCTGTTTAAAAGTTACCAAAGAATGAGCCTCTACCACACTCTGGGGCAGAGAGTTCCACTGCTGAACAGCTCTCACAGTCAGGAAGTTCTTCCTAATGTTCAGATGGAATAGTACAACAATCTATTCTTCCTCCTCCCCCCCCCCCTCCTCCTCATCATCATAAGCCAACGAGCAAAGGTACGTCTTCAGCCGTCTTCAACTAACTGGCATTAGTGTGGAAGGTTACAAAACAAGTCCTTGAGAATAGTGCTGATGGTGGCACAAAGGACCATAGAACCTTAAAGTCTTTGATCCTGGAAGCTAAACAAGGCCATGCCTAGTTAACACTTGGATAGGAGACCACCAACAAATACCAGGAGTTGTAGGCCATTTTTGAGAAAAAGGGAATTGGCAAAGCCATCTCTGAGTATTCCTTTGAAATTAGTGGAGTCACAAGAAATCAACAGGTGAGTTAAGAGCACAGTTATACACACAAGAGAGTTGGTATGGTGTGGTGATTTGAGTGTTGGACTAGGACTTTGAGGGCCATGGTTCAAATCTGTGCTCCATCATGGAAATTGATTGGGTGATGGGCAAGTCACACTTTTGGCCAAAAGCAGTGGCAAAGGCCATGTGACTAGAACTGGCCTAGAAAATCCTGTGATAGAGTAACCAATACCCAAATGTCAGGAAAGGGCATCTTACATCTCTTTCTGAATGTTGTAATGGTTCAAGTATTGGAACTGCGATAGCACAGTGGATTAAACTACTAGCTGCAAGAAATCTGCTGACCTGAGGGTCAGTAGTTCAAAGCCGCAAGTCAGGGTGAACTCCCGCTATTAGCCCTAGCTTCTGCCAGCCTAACAGTTCAAAAGCATGCAATGCGAGTATATCAATAGGTACCACCTCGTTGAGAAGGTAAAAGGGTGTCCTATGCAGACATGCAGACAACACAATTGGAGATGTCTATGGACAACAGGCTCCTCCGCATGGAAAATGAATACTAGAGCACCTCCCCTCCTCACTTTCAGACGCCGGAGATGAAAAAGATGAAGGCCTTTACTTTTATCTGTGTATTGTATGTTGTTGTTGTTCACTGTGTAAAGGGCATTGAATGTTTGCCTCATATGTGTATACTGTAATCCACTTTGAGTCCCTCCTGGGAGATAAAGCGGAATATAAATAAAGTGTATATTACTAGGACACTCGATCCAAATCCACATTTGGACATGGAAATCTAGGCAAATCATGCTCATTCCTCTTCAGAAGAAGGAAAGAGCAAACTCCTCTGAACAACTTCTGCCAAGAAAGTTGCCATAAATCAGAAGTGACTAGATGACTTGGGTTTTAATTTGCTTAATAAATTAAGTGGAGGGCTTAACCCAACTGGCTTGTCTATGAGGGAGGCTTGAGGCCTACCCTTGTTCTGTGGTCCATTTAGGGAACCACCAAAAAAGGTGCTTCGGGAGTGAACTGCATTGGAGTTTGTAATCCTGGGTTTACTGCAGGACCTGTCAGCACTGGACAAGGGTACAATAATACTAAATCTATGTCATTTTATCAGAAGTTAGAAAGAGATAGTTTATCTCCTACTGTCATTTGGAAATGAAATCCATTATCATTCAAATGCATCCATGACAGATTTTGTGTTAAAAGAGAGGGAGGCAAATGAAGCCATGTCTGGCTCCATTGCAGAAGGGAACAAAATAAACCATTTCTCAGGATTTTGCTTGCTTGTGTACCATTAAGATAAGAACATGACTGACTGATCATATTGATTCTTCCATAATTATGAATCTGAATGTTCCTCATTTACTTAACTGCAGCCTTGCTGCTCTGGTGATTTTTTTATTCATTTACAATCAAGACATTCAAATTAGTGTTTCTTTTGAGGTTTTTACAATTATTTATTTTGAGGCTATGTAATAGAATCACAAAGTTGGAAGAGACCACAAGGGTCATCCAATTCACCCTTTTCTAAGCAGGAATACACAAAATGAAAGCATCCCCAGAAGATGGCCACTCAACCTCTGCTTAAAAACTTCTACAGAAGGAGACTCTGTGACTCTCTGGGGCTGCGTTTTCCACTGCTGATCAGCTGCTATCACCAGGAAATTCTTCCCAATGTTTAGGTGGATTCTCTCTTTCTTTATGTTGAAACTATGGTTCTGTGCCTAATCTCTAGAGTAGATGAAACCGTGCTAGCTCCAAAATATATACGACATCTTTTCACATATTAAAGCATGGCTATCATGTCACTTCTTAATAAAGAGCCGTGGTGGAACAATAGGTTAAACCCTTGTGTTGGCTAAACTGCTGTCTTGAAGTTTGGTGGTTCGAATCCATGAGACAGGGTGAGCTCCCATCTGCCAGCCCCAGCTTCCTATGTAGAGACATGAGAGAAGCCTCCCACAGGATGGTAACATATCTGAGCGTACTCTGGACAATGTCTTTGTAGATGGTTGATTCTCTCACATCAGAAGTGTCTTGCAGTATGTTCTCTATTCACTTTGGGCACGATTTTAAAAAAACCTTAATCCAGTGGTTCTCAACCTGGGGTCCCCAGATGTTTTTGGCCTTCAGCTGGTAAACCGGCTGGGATTTCTGGGAGTTGTAGGCCAAAAGCATCTGGGGACCACGGGTTGAAAATCACTGCCTTAATCTTTTCTTCACTAGGCTCAACATTCCCAACTTCCTAAGCCACTCCCCAAAGGACTTGGATTCAAGACTTTTTACCATTCTGATTGGCCTACTCTGGACATGTTCCAGCTTGTCAATAGACTTCTTGAATTGTGATGTATTGAACTGGTATTTCAGGTGTGGTCTTATCAAAATAGAATAGAGTGGTGGGATTACTTCACTCAATGTAGTCATTATATCCAAATTGATGCAGCCTAAAATCATCTATTGCTCAAACTTGTGGCAAAATTTATCACTTGTCAGAAGTCCACCTTCATGAAACCACAGCAGACAAAATGTGCATGTTGTGATCTACTTTACGCCTCAGACTTGAGAAAGAAAATGAGGTGCTATTACTACTACTATGACTAATAATAATAATAATAATAATAATAATAATAATAATAATATCAAACATTGCCTTATATCTATTGACTGCTTTTGCTACAACTCTCCTTCCTATAGATAGTGCCATGCTTCTGCTCAACATCCCCTGACTGATGCATTTCATACCCTCCAGCATTTTACAGGTGAAAATCAGGACATACTTGGCCAGTTCCAAAAAGGAGTGTGGTAGAGATGGCAAAGGTCATTCATGCGAAAGAACTGAGAGGCTGCAGCAATTTATGTTTGTGTGAGCCTACTGTGAAGGGCATGATTATTATGCCCCTTTCCAAATCTTCCTTCTACTGTATCAACTGAATGCATTGCAAACTACTTTTCCGAGCTAAGCTTGCCTCAGTTGAAGCCAACTGAGAATGAAAGGGAAAAGGAGGAGGAGGAGGAGGAGAGAGAAATGGACATTTCAAAAGCAATGTTAAAAATAGGATGGCAGGGAATCAATTAGGAATACCCTTGCCCTTACTTACTTAGCTTGAGGATGATCATCTTCCAGATGTGGTGTCTTGGCAGTGGGTCCATAGGTGTCTGTGGAGCCCTATTCTTGATCCGCATGTTCTCCTGCAGTGAGGACATTGGTTTCCAGACAGAAGGCGGTCTCGGTGAGGGTTGGCTTGATGTGCCTTCCTCTTGGCACATTTCTCCCTTTCACCCTCCATTCATGCCTCTTCGAATTCTGCAGCACTGCTGGTCAAAGCTGACCTCCAGTTAGAGTGCTCAAGGGTCAGGGCTTCCCAGTTCTCGGTGTCTATACCACAGTTTATGAGGTTGGCTTTAAGACCATCTTTAAATCTCTTTTCCTCTCCACCAATGTTCCAATTTCTATTCCTGAGTTCAGAATAGAGTAACTGCTTTGAGCGATAGTGATTGGGCATTCAGACAACGTGGCCAGTCCAGCTGAGTTGATGGTGGAGGAGCATCACTTCAGTGCTGGTGGTCTTTGCTTCTTCCAGCATGCTGACATTTGTTTGCCTGTCTTCCCAAGAGATTTGTAGGATTTTTCAGAGGCAGCACTGATGGAATCGTTCCAGGAGTTGCATATGACGTCTATAGACTGTCCACGTTTCACAGGCATTAGCAGGGTTGAGAGGCTTTATAAACAAGCACCTTGGTATCCCTACGGATCCTCAAACACTCTCTGCTTCATTTGGAAACCCTTGTCCTATTGACACAAACGGAGGTTATGATATTTCCCTTTGGCCATTGTAATCTCCCAATAATTCAACTAGGACTTTGAAAGACAACAGGTAGGAGCCAGCTTTGACAAATATGCTGAATTGTGCGGCCTTTTTATGCTCCAGGGAAGAAACACTTGAGGACACAAATCAAGCTCTCTCATTGCAGGTGCCTTTTGTATCCCATTGTACGTACCCTACGTAATAACGGGGAGATGGACCTTCGGGAGAAGTTTTTGCAAGCTCTGGCTGGTGATTGATTATCTGCTGTGCACCACTTCGGTCTTCAACATTGTGCTGATCAGCTACGACAGATTCCTCTCTGTGACAAGAGCAGTAAGTATGAACCAATGACCATGCAACAGGAAAACATTGTCTGTTGGGTATGTCTTTATTTGATGCTGTCCCGTTTTATTTCTTTTATCACATTTCACAAAGGTGAGCAACTGTGGCAGGTCTGGGAACTTTCATGTCCTGGGACCACTTTAACTGTTTAATATTACAGAATCATGGGAGTCACAGTTTCTCAAGATTTTTATCATTCTCTGTCAAAGAGTGTTGGTGCCTCACCAAACTACAATCCCCATGGCTTTATAGCACTGAGCCATGGCAGTAAAAGTGATATCAAACTGCATTATTTCTATGGTGTAGATCAGGCATGGGCAAGCTTTGTCCGGCTGTTAGGAATTGTGGGAGTTGGAGTCCAAAACACCTGGAGGGTCAAAGTTTGTCCATGCCTGCTGTAGATTGGCCCTATGTTAGTCTTAAAGGTGATGCCACACTGACATTTTCCTGCCCTCTTCCGTCCTCCTTTTCATGGAGCAGGCGACTAGCAGGGCAACTTCTTTGAATTTTGTATCAGACGTGGTTTCTGTTGTAGGTCAATTGGTTTTTGCAGGGGTCCCAGAGGAGGAGATATCACTCCTCTTCACACACACACACACACACTCACACACATATAGAGCCCATGGTGGTGCAACTGATTAAACCACTGAGCTGCTGAACTTGCTAAACGAAAGGTCCACAGTTTGAATCTGGGGAGCATGGTGAGCTCCCGCTGTTAGGCCCAGCTTCTGCTAACCCAGCAGAAAACATGCAATTGTGAGCAGATCAATAGGTACCACTCTAGTGGGAAGGTAAAGGTGCTCCATGGAGTCATCCTGGCCACGATCTTGGAGGCATCTACGGACAACGCTGGCTCTTCAGCTTAGAAATGGAGATGAGCACCACTCCCCAGAATCGGACATGACTAGACTTAATGTCAAGGGGAAACCTTTACTCTCTCATATATGTCTGAATGTACATTAAAACATATAATCTCAAGGTAAATTTAACCAATAATCTGTGAAGGTAAAATGTAAATAAAATGCAAACAAAATGCAGGCTTTAAAGAAGGAGGACAAGGTGTGTTGAGGTGAAATTTAAAGCTAACAAGGAAAGAGAACATTCTTTAGATATCTACAAAGATAATTCCAAGAACATGTGGGTAGGATGAATGAAAGTGGGTTCAAGACGAATAAATCCTTAGTTGATTCAGATTCCTAAAACAAAAGTACTATGATTCTGCAGTAAGTCATGTAGACACATTTTTGGCCATTTGTAAATTCTTGCCAAAATTTTGACACATAATTTGGTCATAAACATAAAGGACAAAAAATGTGAAGAAAGGGGTGAGGAAAAGTAGAGCTGTCTAACCGCAATTTTTTAGCCTTGAAGAAACTTTCTACTTGTTTGCAAAAGAAAATGCTGCAGTAATGGCAATGGGAAAGTTTACTCTTACAATTCCAGTAGGCTTAGTGTTGATTATAGTAAAAGAAGAAGAAATCTCACCAGATTATTTACAGGAGTTATATTTTGTTCTTTTGCTACAGAATTACACTTTCAATGGAACATAACACATTAATAATGCAACAGATGTCAACATTAAAATGAGCAAAAACCAAGAAGGAAAATGGGAAAGGACATGGGTAAATATTCTCTTTTAAACAGAAATAATCAGAGCCCATGGAACAGAGAAAGATAATGAAGGATTTAAAATAGCGGCTGTGATATTTAAGATGGATTACTGTACACATGTTACAAATTCAATTATCTCCCCAGGAGATAAGCAGAAATATCTCAAGCCATATATTAAAAACTAGAGCTGTTCAGAAGTGAAAGATCTATTTATCTGATCAACTGCCAATTTTTCATGAGATCTTCCACCCTGTTTATTATATATGTCTCCTTCTGTCTCATTGTATTTGACTCATAAGAAATACCGCAAGCCTGAAAAATATTGTGTATTATCCAATGATTAATACACTGGATAATATCCAGTGTTCTCGTAGGAAATAGTGGCCAGATCTTATAGCAGGATCACATAACATAAACTTCAACATATAAAGTTATACTTCCCTGGTGTTAATTACATTGTTGTACATCTGAACCAAGGTCCCAAACATGTAACTAAATGGAATAACCAGAGATTCATTGCATCTCCATGCAGATTGGTATTGCATGCACAACTTTGTTTCTGCAACCTTTAATCTTTAATATTGTACATTGGACAAAATGTCCAGCTAATCCTGTAGGGAATTTGGGCAAATCTGTGATACCAACAATATCAATGAGATTCTAGCCAAAAAGAGACAACATTGTTCCTCTAGGACAGTGGCTCTCAACCTTCCTAATGCCATAACCCTCATGTTGCTCATGTTGTGGTGACTTTCAACAATAAACTTATTCTCATTGCTACTTCATAACTTCATTCTTAAGACTGTTCACATTTGTGTGACAAAGTTGTTCTGCAGACTGCAGGCTGTCCCTGAGTTGAAAACAACTAGTTAAAATGGGGCTGAGACAACAGGGGAGGAATCTATCCTTTGGAAGGGAATGCACTCCTGAAAGGGTTAGCAAAGGGAAAAGTGTCTCCACTGAAGCTTTATCTCCAATTCTTGTTTCCATTTTTTTCAAAATTCAATTCTCACAGGGATAGAAAGTGAGGTGACATCTTCTGAACAGATAGGTGTAGAAGAACTTCTCCTCTTCTTCCTCCAGCGGCACAGTAACGTGGCAGAGGCAAAGCAAAGGGGCTGGCAAAGGGGCAAGCTGGCAAAGTGGCCAATGAAGAGACATGCTGCAAAGCAGCCGACAAAGGGGCAAGTTGGCAAAATGCCAAGCAGCCCCAGGAGCCAAGGAGAAAGAGGGAAACGACTAGTGAAGGTACCATGGCCACCTTCACATCTTCCTCCTTGGCTTTCCAGAGCTGCTGCCTCACCAGCTGAGGAGGAGGAGGGAAAGGTGGCATCCTTCACCCAGTCTCCCCAGGCCTCCCTCTCAATGGAGCCAACCTTGGCTCTGTCAGCCAGGAGGTGAAGTGGCATGGGAACAGGTACTGGCAGGCCACTTGGCTGGCAGAGGGGGCCTGGCAGCCAGTCTGGGGAGGCAGAGGAGGTGGGGCCAATCACCCCCCTAGGGGTCACAACCCCCAGGCTGAGAATGGCTGCTTTAGTGATTGAATAACAGCTAGTGAAACAGTATGTGAAATTGCTTGTGGAACAAAGCATGGAAGCTGTCATGACATGGCAGGAAAGTTCCTTCAAGGTGTGAGCATTTGATCATCTTGGCCTTGTTGGGCCACAGTTTACAGAATAACAGCATGGTTGATGAATCACCTTGTGCAATGAGTAGTGAAATGTCTTCTGCAACAGCTCAAGGGGTGACTTGCTTATGACACTTGATCTAGCACCTAACTAAGATATTACGTTGTTTGGAACAAGAACAATTTGCAAAATTCATTAAACCTGTGCAAGTTGGACAGCAAGTCAGGGGTGATTTGAATGCAATATTCCTGCTTCTTGGCAGGGGGTTGGACTGGATGGCCCATGAGGTCTCTTCGAACTCTTTGATTCTATGATTCTATGAAGACTGCTTTCTCTTCCTAGCTTGCTCTAGGAAGCTTACATAGGAGCAACAGAGAGAGATTCAGGAGGACAACTGTTTCTTTTTCTCTTGGCTAGAAATAGGCACTGGCTTAGTATCCCATACCATTGTTCAGCTTTGTACAATATTAGGAAGTTATCTTACGCTGTAAGGTAGGATTGAAATATCAGACCTACCATATTCTCCCAGCTGGGATATGAAGCTAGGATGATCCCTGAAATTGAGCAGGAAGGTAAGCAGACAACAAACAACAAGGGAACCACCAAGGGAACTACCAAGCACAGCACTGCTTTCAAGTTCCTCACTAACTCATAGCATGAGTCAACATAAAGTTATTTTAAGCTTTCATGGGACGTCAAGGAAAAAAGTAAAGCATGTGTGCGCTGTATTTAATACATATGTGGAAAATCCTATCTAAGGTCTAGATCAGTGGTTCTCAACCTGTGAGTCCCCAGATGTTTTAGCCTTCAACTCCCAGAAATCCTAACAGCTGGTAAACTGGCTGGGATTTCTGGGAGTTGTAGGCCAAAACACCTGGGGACCCACAGATTGAGAACCACTAGTCTAGATGATCAGCACACAATGTAGCCAGAGAGTGTTGTTGTTTAGGAGGATATTCTAAAGGTCTAGCACTTTATGTAGATGTAACATTTAGTTGTTGATCCTGGACTCTTATTATTGTGGTTACAGCATTTCTAGCACTGCATAAATGGCAGAGCTCAACAAAACTATACAGACCATGGATAGGACGTGAGCGATTGTCAAGATAGAATTGTTTAAGTTCACTAGAATAGATCAGCATAAAGCTGAATCTTTAATTCTTATTTTATACCAATACCATATGGGCAGGGAAAGCATTAGTCCATCTGAACTGTAGGGGTGAAGCCTTACGCTCTGCCTTGTAGGGTTTCATCTCAAGTATGTCTTCAAATCTGAAACTTCTGTTTGTTTTAATCCCACAAGTAAGAGGTAAGTAATGGGGAAAAAAATTAACCTTTATTTCTCCTACTGTGTTTTTAAGGCAAATCCCTCCTCCAGAGTTGTGTTTGTGTTAAAAAGCAAGCCCTATTAGTTCTCATATAGGAACCTAAATCTCTTGAAGGAGTGAGATTCTATTTGATCTTTGAAGCTAAGAAGGTTCGGGCTTGGTCAGTACTTGGATGAGGAACTACTAAGGAATGCTAGGTGCTATAGTATATACGTATTTAATGGGAAAGCAATGTCAACTCCCACCACCACCACACACACCTTTCAGTATTCCTTGCCTAAGAAAACCAAATGAAATGCATTATTTTGTGTCAAGAGTGACTTGAGAAACTGCAAGTCGCTTCTGATGTGAGAGAATTGGCGATCTGCAAGGACATTGCCCAAAGGACAGCTGGATGTTTTACTGTCCTGTGGCAGGCTTCTCTCATGTCCCCACATGGGAAGCTGGAGCGGACAGATGGGAGCTCACCCCACTTCCCAGATTTGAACCACCAACCTTTCAGTCTGCAGTCCTGCAGTACAAAGGCTTAACCCATTGCGCCACTGCTTAAACGGCTGAGGGGGGAAAGGAAAGGGCCTGAGGCTGTTAGGAATTGTGGGAATTGAAGTCCAAAACACCTGGAGGGCCCACGTTTGCCCATGCTTGGTTTAGCAACAAACCAAGATATTATGATGTTTGGAAATAAAAACAATGCTTCACCAAAGTATGCGAATACTCAAGGAATGACACGACAGCATTAATATACCTCTGACAGCTTTCTTACTTCTCTAAATTGCTTCTATTTCTATGAACAAATCAAGGCAACTTCAGTTAATTGAATGTATTCATGACTGTGTGTCTTCTTCATTTGAGGAATGAACCAAGGAAAGTGCTGCTCTCTGTTGTTTGTTAATTGGATCTCACCACAAGCATCCATGTGCCTCTGGAAGGTTAACTTTTAGAAGTGTTATACTCAGTAAATGTGAATAAATTTCTCAAAACAATCTGCTTTCTTTCTGAGCCCTTCCATTATCACAAGATGATGGTGTGGGTGTGTAATGCTAAAGATAGTACTTCTCCTGCACAGAGTTTGTGCCTTTCCTCCTTTTCCGCTCATGCTGTTATTCCTTGATGGCCACTAACTGTTTTACTGTAGTTGTTAACTGCCTTCAATTTAGATGTATGGCAACCCTATGAATGGAAGGCTTTGTGGGGGAGTTGGTTTCATTTGCATTGTTTTTCTCAGAAGTCATTTTCTGGGGCAGCATAACCTCTAGAATCATATAAAAAGTATGTCCAGTGGTTCAGAAAGTTATCTTTCTAAAGCTCTGTTCTGCCTTAGGCAACAACATACTTTAGACTGGTCTTGCTTTTCTTGGTGAGTTTGGCTGTAGGCTACAGTTGGGTTTGTGTTGCATCTTTGAGTGTGACTGCAAAGATGAAAAGCAACATGTCTCTACATAGGAGCCACTGGGAAACAACAGTGAAAGAAGGGAGGCTACCTTCACATCCTGGAAGCATATGGTTATCCATTCCAGGAATCAATACCTTGGACTACAGCCAACCTTCCACATTCACTGGGTTAGGGGCACAGCACTCCTGTAAAAGCAAAACACTACGAATAAAAATATTCTTTCTGGGAATCTCTAGGTCCTCCAACGTGACTGTACAATCACCTTCCACCATAAAGTAATTACAGAATTAACTAGAGGACCTAGGGCTGGATGGGGCTCCCGGGATCTTTTCTTGCATTCTCCTCTCTCACACCATCCTATCCTTCCTTCCTTCCTTCTCTCTTTCTGTCCTCCTTCCCTTCATTCCACCCTTCCGTCCTTTCTTTCCCTCCCTCCCTCTTTCCCTCTTTCAGTCTTTCTCCTTCCTCCTTTTCTCCCTTCCTTCCTTCCTTCCCTTTTGCCTTTCCTTCCTTCTCTCTTTCCTCCCTCCCTTCCTTCCCTTTCTCCCTCCACTCCTCCTTCTTTTCCACCTTTTGTCCTTTCTTCCTTCTCTCTTCCCTTCTTTCCTTCCTTCTCTTTTTCCTTCCTCCTTCCCTTCCACCCTTTCATCCTTCCTTCCCTTTTGTCTTTCCTTTTCTTTTTCCTTCCTTCTTACCTCCTTCTTTCTCCTTCCTTCCTCTTCCTTCCTTCTCTCTTTCTCCCCTCCTTCCCTCCTCCCTCTCCCTTCCTTTCTCCCTCCCCCCTTCCCTTCCCCTTTTTGTCATTTCTTCCTTCTCTCTCTCCCTCCTTCCTTCTTTGTTTTTCCTTCCTCCTTCCCTTCCACCTCATTCTTGCTTCCCTTTCCTTCCCTTTTCTTTCCTTCCTCTTTCCTCCCTCTTTCTCCTTTCATCCTTCCTTCCTTCCTTTCCTCTTTCTCCCCTCCTTCACTCTCTCCATCTTTCTCCTTCCAACCTTCGCTTCCTCCCTTTCATCCTTCCTTCCTTCTCTTTTTCCTTCTTCCCTTTCTTTCTTCCATAACCAGGAGTGCTAGCATGCAACCCCCAAGTTAAAATGTTTGCCCAGGCCTGGCCTAGAGATACCTAAAGAGGTGTTCCAAGTCCACCAAAATGGCTCTATGGTTGACTTCTGGCAGAATTTGATCACAGTGTTGGACTGGAGGATCTTGATATTCTTAAAGGAACACTTTGATCAAATCCATAATTAAATATGCAAAAGTCAAATCTGCAAATATGGAGGGCTGGCTGTTCTTAATTGGCAAGAGTAATGAAAGGTGTTGTAGCTTGACAAGATGGAACATGTCCAGAGAAGAGTAACTCAAAATGGTTAAAGGTCTAGATTGGCTTAGGGAGCTGGATATGTTAGTTTGTTGACAAGAAGGCTGTGGGGGGGGGGGGAGCATTGTAGACATGTTTAAATATTTGAAAGAATGTCATATCGAGGACAGTGTAAACTTTCTCCTGCTTCTCCAGAGGCTAAGACATAAAACAACAGATTCATAGAAATCATAAACTCATGGAGTTGGAAGGGACAACCTGGGCCATGTGGTCCAACCCCCTGTCATGCAAGAAAAGGGTAATCAACCAGCCCTGACAGATGGCCATCCAGTCGCTGTTTAAAAATCGACAAGAAAGGAGCTTCCACCACACTCCAAGGTGGTCAGCAAGTTCTTCCTAAAGCTCAGGTGAATTCTCCTTTCCTGTAATTTGAACCCGTGGCTCCATTGAGTCTTAGTCTCCAGGGCAGGAGAAAACAAGCCTGCTCCCTCTTCCTTATGACATGCTTTTAAATATTTAAACATGGAGATCATGTTTCCTCTCAACCTTTTCTGTAGGCTAAAGAGACCCAACTCTTGAAGACGGTCCTTATAGGGATTCATGGTCTCCAGATCTTTGGTCAATTTAGTCACCTTCCTCTGGACATCTTCCAGCTTGTTAATTCCCCTCTTGAATTGTGGTGCCCAGAATTGAAGACAGTATTTTAGTTGAGGTCTGTCCAAAGCAGAATAGAGAGGCACCATTACTTCTATTGATGTAGACATTATAGGCCTTTTGATGCAGCCCAAAATCCCATTGACTTTTTTAGCTTCTGCATCACATTGTTGCCTCATGTTTGACTTGTAGTCTCTTTCACATGTATCCAAGTGTCCCCCATCTTGTATCTATGCATTTCAAATTCCCGGTAAAGAAGTTTCATGTAAATCTTAGGAAGAACTTCCTGAAAGTTATTGCGTTCAACAGCAGAACTCACTGCCTCATAGAATCATAGAATCAAAGAGTTGGAATAGACTTCATGGGCTATCCAGTCCAACCCCCTGCCAAGAAGCAGGAATATTGCATTCAAATCACCCTGACAGATGGCCATCCAGCCTCTGTTTAAAAGCTTCCAAAGAAGGAGCCTCCACCACACTCGGGGCAGAGAGTTCCACTGCTGAATGGCTCTCACAGTCAGGAAGTTCTTCCTCATGTTCAGATGGAATCTCCTCTCTTGTAGTTTGAAGCCATTGTTCCGCGTCCTAGTCTCCAGGGAAGCAGAAAACAAGCTTGCTCCCTCCTCCCTGTGGCTTCCTCTCACATATTTATACATGGCTATCATATCCCCTCTCAGCCTTCTCTTCTTCTGGCTAAACATGCCCAGCTCCTTAAGCCGCTCCTCATAGGGCTTGTTCTCCAGACCTTTTATCATTTTAGTCGCCTCTCCTCTGGACACATTCCAGCTTGTCAATATCTCTCTTGAATTGTGCTGCCCAGAAGTGGACACAATATTCCAGGTGTGGTCTAACCAAAGCAGAATAGAGCATGGGGAGCATGACTTCCCTAGATCTAGACACTATGCTCCTATTGATGCAGGCCAAAATCCCATTGGCTTTTTTTGCCGCCACATCACATTGTTGGCTCATGTTTAACTTGTTGTCCACGAGGACTCCAAGATCTTTTTCACACGTACTGCTGTCGAGCCAGGCATTGTCCCCCATTCTGTATCTTTGCATTTCATTTTTCCTGCCAAAGTGGAGTATCTTGCATTTGTCACTGCCTCAGACTGTGTTGGAGTCTCCTTCTCTTGAGGTTTTGAAACAGAGGCTGGATGGTCGTCTGCCATGATTGCTTTGATGGTGTTTTCTTGCATGGCAGGGGGTTGGACTGGATTGGTCTTTTTTCAACTCTCTGGTTCTGAGCACAGTTTCAGCACCTTGGACAGCTCATTTAAAGTCCAGATTCCATTCACTAACTTCCGTGGCACCTACTGGGGAACAGAGAGGAACCGGAGTGCCTCACTAGATTTCATGTTAGCCTCATTCTCCTTCTCGATTCCTTGTGTTAATGAGCACAAAGAACACTCCTTCTCCCTACCTGCTCTGCTGTTTGCGTTCCCAGAACATGGGGAGAAGAGAACTTTGATTTAGATTAAATTACTTTCACTTGCAGTAATTTTCCAATGACTTATGGTTTGGTGATTGTTTCCCTGAGTTTTTCTCTCTCGCTCTTCCCACACTTCTGATTAATTGTTGTTATTGCTGGACAGAGATTATTTTTACTCCTTTTCTCTCTCTCTTTTTTTATATTGCTGTTGCTTTCACACCAAACTAGCCTTTTCCTGGTCTTGATTTATGGCTGAAAGACAGCTCTGAATAAATCTATAGTTTCTGTGGTTCTCTTCAATTTCCCTTCCATTACTCCTTTCCTTTTCATTGTATTTCCTGATGGGGCAGCTCACTTCTCTATTTTTAACCTCTTTCTTCGAAGATCTATATGGATTAATTTTCTGTTTGTACTCCATTCTTTTCTAAACCATGCCTTGGAATTTGGGGTCAAAATTCTCATGCATCTGTGTTTTCTTCTGCAGATGAAGTTGGGAAGTTTTGTCCAATGTATAATAGTTATATTTAGTTAAGGCTCTAGAAATTAAATTACATTTCCAGTATTATTACAGGTGCATGGCTGTTTAACATGTTGCTGTACATTATTAGGTAATGCCTCCTATCTGTCTGCTCCAACTGAAATTGGTATAAGTCTACTTTTTTTGTGTGATTGATTATAATTTTGCTTGTACATTTGGCTAAACACTCAGTTCTGCATTTGCATTCAATTATACAATGGCCGGCATACAGGTGCTTAGTCATACAACACACGTGGAACCTAAAAGTCACCATTTTGCAACAGATCTTGTCTCCCTATTGCAATAATAATAATAATAATAATAATAATAATAATAATAATAATAAACCTTTATTTATACCCCGCTACATCTCCCACAGGACTCGGTGTGGCTTACAAAAGGCCGAGCCCAAATACATCATAAAAACATAACAACATCAATACAACAATAAATAACTCATAACAAAGTGGAAAAAACCCAAAACAATACAGTAATGACATGACGCATTTAAAAATCTGTGGCAGGGCCAAGTGCAAGGGTTAAAATTAAAAATTCTGGGCATGTCCAAGGGAAATAGGATGGATATTTTAGGATAGGTAGGCGTGCAGACAGTTCTAAGTCTCTCATAAAGTGCATTTGGGACATATTGCTTAGGGTTCCTTATTCTGGGAAGGCACACTGGAACATCCACGTTTTCAAGCTCCTTCTAAAGACTGCCAATGTTGTGGCTTGCCTGATGTCCTTGGGGAGGGAATTCCAGAGTCGCGGGGCCACCACTGAAAAGGCCCTGTCCCTCGTCCCCACCAATCGCGCTTGCGATGCAGGTGGGATCGTGAGCAGAGCCTCTCCAGATGAATGAAGAGATCATGTGGGTTTGTATACAGAAATGCAGTCACGCAGGTAGATGGGAATTGGAATTGCACAGACAACATATTGCTCTGTGTCTTGCCTATATAAGTTGTGATTGCACATGGTGCATTGCGGTTGTGCATCATGTATTCTGCACCCAGTGATTGACCCATCTTGTGCAATATTGGTATGCTGCATCAGGGTTGCCTAGTGCTCATACAGTGCATCCCTGTGTGATTTGATATTTATACTACATTGAAGGAATCCTGGATGGCACCAGCTTTTGGTCTCCGCCTCCCAATAGTACCTTGGATAGCTTCTTTAAATTTAGATTATTATTATTACTACTACTGTTACTACTACTACTACTATTTCACCACCCCACTGAAATGAGAGCCACCAATTAGTTGCATCTGTAAGTAGGAAATTTAGGTACCGCTTATGCGGGGAGACTAATTTAACTAATTTACGATGCCATAAAAATCTCCAGCAAGCCTGCAAAGAATGAGGAAGTACTTCATCAGTGTCACAAATAGACGGTGAAGCAACAGCTCCCCTGGTGGCCAGAATACCCTCATGAAAAAGTGGAATGTTAAATTGCCTCTGTGTGTCTGTCTATATATGTTGTGTGTCTATGGCATTGAATGTTTGCCATGTATATGTACATTGTAATCTGCTCTGAGTCCCCTGCGGGGTGAGAAGGTCGGAATATGCATACTGTAAATAAATATAGGGACCACCAAACACAGTGCCCAAACACGAATCAAGGAACATGAAAGGCACTGCAGACTACTTCAACCAGAGAAGTCAGCCATAGCAGAGCACCTGATGAACCAGCCTGGACACAGCATATTATTTGAGAACACAGAAATGCTGGACCACTCCCACAACCACCATGTCCGACTACACAGAGAAGCCATTGAAATCCACAAGCATGTGGACAATTTCAACAGAAAGGAAGAGACCATGAAAATGAACAAAATCTGGCTACCAGTATTAAAAAACTCTAAAATTACAACAGCAAAACAGCAGAGAGGAAACAACCAGGCACATCTTAACACCTCTCAACAAAAGATTTTCCCAGGCTCAGCCAGGCCTACAAATGCTAATGAAGGTGGTCAGTTGAAACATTCACACCTAGCTCCAGCAGAGAAGAGCTCTTTGCCCCACCCCAGCCATTCCACAGATATATAAACCCATTGTCCTAATTCCAACAGACCTCAATACCTCTGAGGATGCTTGCCATAGATGCAGGCGAAACGTCAGGAGAAATGCCTCTAGAACATGGCCCGAAAAAACCCACAAGAACCTTGTAAATAAATAAATAATAAATAAGCTACTATGACATCTAAGATCATGGGAGGACATTTCCATTCTTCAGAGTAAGTAGCTATACAGTTGTCTCCTTCATGAAAAAACTCTCCGCAATTTAAATCAGTATTGCTAATGGACAGGAATGATAGGTTGTTCCAGTACAACAATATCTGGAGGCTGCACTGCTGTACTTCTGGGAATATAGTAATTACAGTAATTAATCACAGAGCTGATGGGTGTTAAGGAGCACATATAAGGTGTGTGTGTGTTTTATAAAGACATAACTGCTCCTAAGTTTGCATGTGGTAAGTCGGGCACTCAAGGGTCAATTCTCCTTATGGTTTACAAAAGGGAGTCTCAGTCTGAATAGTCCCAGATCTGGTCACAGTCTGCAGTCCCTTCCACAACCTCAAACAACATAGAGTTAAGGAGAAAACTACATAGCAAGATATACATATAATATAGTAAACAGTCACAATTATATGCATAACAAATAACTAGTATAGGAGACTTGCAGAAGGTTGCTATTTCCAACAGGAAGAGGGGCTTCAATAGCAATCCTTGTAAGAAAACCGTGAAATTTCAAACATGACCCTGTTTGCCATCCGTTGAAATGTTGGAAAGTTTATAATACTTTGAATATCTTGTGCAGGGAACTCAGTTGGAATTTATGGGATCTATATCTACATAAGTGAAGTTAACATTTTCAGGAAGCAGAACTGAGCCGTTTCACAGCATCTGTATTCAGCGAGGAGCTGCTATGGCATTATTATGTAAGGGAATCGACAAACTAACTGATGCACATCAGGACACTGAAAAAGGCATGCCAATGCACATCAGTTGAGCCCAGTGTGCAATCCAACAATCTTGCTGGTGCCTTGATGTACATTTTTGCAATTCAACAGGAGGGTTCCATAACACCTCTGCATTTTGACACAGGACTCTATGTTAAGAGAAAAAGCCCTTATTATAATTTATCAGTCTCCACAGCTGCGCATACATACATTTTCCCACAAGAATCCTACAAAAACTAATTGACTGATTAACAGTGCCACAAAAAGCCAAATATTAATAAAGAGTACAAGCTGGTTCAGGGAAGCTAAAAGCCTTTTTATATCAATGATATAATTAAGAGTGCTTTTATCAAAATGTGTCACATCAGTAATTGCTTTGGCGTACGGAATGTAAATCCTTTTGAAGCAGATTCCATGCTGAAAAAAATTCTAGGATTTCTCCATTTCTGCTTGTCTTCACTCATGCTGTCCCCAAACAACCCAGTCTCACGTATGATCAAAGATAATTACATGTGCTCCTGTATCAGGAGATATATGCCTCATATAACTATGTATCCCACCTCCTAAAACCCTCCTAAAACCCACCATGTAATGCAACTATTTCATGGCTGGAATCACTGGACTGCTATGAGTTTTTTGGGCTGTATGGCCATGTTCCAGTAGCATTCTCTCCTGATGTTTCACCTGCATCTATGACTGGCATCTTCAGAGGTTCTGTTGGCAGTGAAGCAAGTGGAGTGTATATATATATCTGTGGAATGTCCAAGGTGGGAGGGAGAGCCCTTGTCTGTTTAAGGCAGGCATGGGCAAACTTCGGCTGTCCGGGTGATTTGGACTTCAGCTACCGGCTGTTAGGAATTGTGGGAGTTGAAGTCCAAAACATCCAGATGGCCCAATTTTTCCCATGCCTGCTTTAAAGCAAGTGGGAATGTTGCAATTAGCATGCTTGAATAGCACTGAGTAGCCATGAAGCTAGGAGAAGTTCTTTATCCCACACTAGATATTCCACAGATATAATCATCTTCATCATCATTCTAATCATCATCTTTATTTGTAATCTGCCCTATCTTCCCAAGGGTACTCATCTATATACACTCCACTTGCTTCATTGTCAACTGAACCTCTGAAGATGCCAGCTACAGATGCAGCTGAAAGGTCAGAAGAGAGTGCTACTGGGACATGGCCATATAGCCCAAAAATCTCATAGCAATCCAACCATTTCTACATTGTTGGGGTGTGTGTGGGAGGAGAGAAGTAGGTAAGAATAGGGATGCGTTTTACTGTACTAGTTATGCAGCCATAGACATGTGCAGGAACCTTAGGGAGTCTTTGTGAGCTCTCTGCAGATAGCATACTCGCAATGCATCTAGCGACAGCAAAATACCTAAAGTCTCTGCTTTCTGAAAACACGGAAATAGCTATATGCTGCTTACAAGGTGAGTTGGGGGATTTTTCTTCATTGTATGGTCAGAACATTGGCCCCTTGGTGGCGCAGTGGGTTAAACTGGTGAGCTGCTGAACTTGCTGACCGAAAGGTTGGCTGTTCGAATTCAAGGAGTGGGGTGAACTCTCACTGTTAGCTCCAGCATCTACCAACCTAACAGTGGGTTAAACCGCTGAGGATCTGAACTTGCTGACTGAAAGGTTGGCGGTTCAAATCCAGGGAGCGGGGTGAGCTCCCACTGTTAGCCCCAGCTTCTACCAACCTAACAGTTCAAAAACATGCAAATGTGAGTAGATCAATGGGCATCGCTTCTGCAGGAAGGTAATGGCACTCCATGCAGTCATGCTGGCCACATGATCTTGGAGGTGTCTACGGACAACCCCGGCTCTTTGGCTTAGGCATGGGTATGAGCACCACCCCCCAGAGCTGAACATGACTAGACTGAATGTCGAGGGGAACCTTTACCTTTAGCTGTGGTCAGAACCTCATTCCAACTTATGTAACAATAATAAAACTGAAATGCCCTGCCATACATCTGACTTATGCTATCAAATGGCATGCCTACAGGGATGTGGGGAGTGCACACCATACCAGGTTATATCAGCCCAAAAAACACTGCTGCAATGATGCAAAAGTTGCAAGGTTGAGCCAAGAAAGAAAAAAGATGAGGGAAAGAAGATGAAAGAAAAAATTGTCCTTCATTGGGCCACCAATGTTTCTAGATTCTATATTTCTTGTGTTCTCCCAGTACATGGTTTTGGTATTCACTAATGGTTTCCCCTTGTCCTCCTCTTTCAGGTCTCATACAGAGCACAGCAAGGAGATACCAGTCAAGCAGTGTTCAAGATGGTGATGGTTTGGATCTTGGCCTTCCTGCTGTATGGACCTGCAATTATTAGCTGGGAATACATATCTGGTGGAAGCATCATACCTGATGGGGAATGTTATGCCGAATTTTTCTACAACTGGTATTTTCTTATCACAGCTTCCACCATTGAGTTTTTCACCCCTTTCATCAGCGTGACATTTTTCAACTTGAGCATTTACTTGAACATCCAGAAACGCACCAAAGTCCGCTTGGATGTACTCAATGAGACCCAAAACCAGAACTTCATGGAAGAGATTGAAATGAGCCAAGACGCCCAAATTTCCATGAAATGTTGCAAATGGGAACCGAAAGACACAACGCAAACTCTGGATGTTCCAAAATGGAATGACCAAGAAGAAATCAGCAGAGGGAGTACATTTGTGAAATCTTCACTGGAGTCCAATACAGAGAACTCGAGGTCTCCCATTGACAAAGTGAAACCTTCAAGCAAAAAGAATTGTAAAGACATGGTGTCCACTCACTCATTAGAGAAACGGATGACGGTGGCTTCACAGAACATGTCACAGCGTTTTAGGCTCAAAAGGGACAAAAAAGTAGCCAAATCACTGGCTGTGATTGTGGGCATTTTTGGTCTCTGTTGGGCACCATACACCCTTCTCATGATTATCCGAGCTGCCTGTCATGGCCACTGCATCCCTGAGTATTGGTATGAGACCTCTTTTTGGCTCCTGTGGGTCAACTCAGCCATCAACCCCATCCTTTACCCACTCTGTCACTACAGCTTCAGGAGAGCTTTCGTTAAACTATTGTGTCCCAAGAAATTAAAGATCCAGCCTCACAACTCTTTCCAGAAATGCTGGAAGTGACCTTTTTCGATCCATTATAAGGTTAGAAAGGGCATGTTATTATCTTGCGTTGTTCTACAGTGCTTTACTTTTCTTGAGAGGCGTGATAATAGAGCTGTCAGGAAATGTGGATGTAACAGTCTTAACACTGTTCAGCGAGATACAGCTACAAGATAGCTCAGTCTTACTGTGAGTTGAGCTAGGGTACACCTAATGCTTAAATCTATGCTCTCCAAGTCCATGCATATTGTGAGGTGATATTCATGCTACTTAGCTAAACTGGCCTTTCTGAGAAGCAAAGCATTGGATCCAAAACTGGATGTCCTCAAACACCAATTTCATTGAAGTCAACACACTGGACTTATGTTAAGTAAAGGTAAAGGTTTCCCCCTGACTTTAAGTCTAGTCATGTCCGACTCTGGGAGTTGGTGCTCATCTCCATCTCTAAGCTGAAGAGCCAGCGTTTTCCGTAGACACCTTCAAGGCCATGTGACCGGCATGACTGCATGGAGTGCCGTTACCTTCCCGTTGGAGTGGTATTTACTTAGGCGATCCCTCGTTAGACGAGTAGGATAGTCTTCCAGGGTCAGTATTCTTGTGGGTCCGTAGGTGACTGTGGAGCCCTATTCTAGATCTGAACCCATTGCTCTACTCACATTTGTATGTTTTCGAACTGCTAGGTTGGCAGAAGCTGGGGCTAACAACGGGAGCTCATTCTGCTCCCCAGATTCGAACCGCTGACCTTTTGGTCAGCAAGTTCAGCAGCTCCAGTTTAACCCGCTGCACCACCGGGGGCTCCATAAGACTTATGTTAATCAGTACTGATTTAAGATGGATTTGTTTTGGCGTGGGGCCATGAAGAAATGATTAATTTTGGATCAAGCCCAAAAGATGAGAAGAAAAAATTCAAGGCTGGCCCAAACCATTTTTTCTGCCTGAAAGACAAAAGACAAGATCCTAATCCCTCCTTTAGTAATGAATATCACTCCTCATACCTAGAGACAGAAGCCTGCATATGGCACATGTAATTCTGTCCTCCAGCTCAACCTTGCCATCTGCTCTGCACTGCTTTTACCACTGCATGTCTCAGGTGGAAACACAATTGCGCATCACTTAAGCAGATCACCCTATGCATATCATGTGATGCCTTCTGGTTGGGATGCTCTGGGCTAATTAGGCTCCTTTCATTGGTGTCTATTTCAACAGAGATTTGTTTGTTTATTTATTTGCCATATTTATACAGTGCCCTTCTCACCCAGAAGGGCATTCAGAGCAGCTCACATATAAAGCACAATTTGATGCTGCTCAAGCATACATCCAACAAAATAAACATATACATTAAAACCAACTGCTAAAAACATCTCAAGCATTGAAAACAATTATTAAAATCATGTAGTCCAATATCACAGTCCAAGGCCATTCCAATTGTCATTGCACCATTTCGCATTTACTTATGGCACTGAGAGATTACTATCCGAAAGCTTGGTCACACATCCCCATTTTTAGTTTTTTCCTGAAGGTCAGGGGGGAGAGGACCGATCTGATTTCACTCAGGAGGGAGTTCCACAGCTGAGGAACCACAACTGAGATGGCCCTGTCTCTTGTCCCCACCAATTGCATCTGTCAACCACATTGATTCATAGTCACTTCTTGCACTGCTCCAATTACTTGTCAAAAGCTTGGTCTCAAAGCCATGTCTTAATTTTTTTCCTGAGGGTCAGGAGAGAAGGGGATGATCTGATCTCACTGGGGAAGGAGATCCATCATTGAGGGACCACAACTGAGAAGGTCCTGTCTCTTGTCCCTGCCAAACGGACCTGTGAAGGAGGTGGAACCGAGAGCAGGGCCTCCTCAGAAGATGGTTCATAGAGGGAGATACAATGGGATAGGTAAGCTGATAGATAAGAGATATCCATGATGTGGTGGGAGAAGATGATTAAACTAGACAGATAGCCCAGGTCAACAACAACCAAGGACTACTGTTGCCCTGGAGCTGGCTCAAAAGGTAGAAATTGTCAGGAGACACTGGAGGAGGTGGTGCTGTGGGGCAGTTGCTTCATTCTATCTATGGTTAGAAGCAGCCCTTTTATTACCTGTGGATTAGGTCAAGTCTCTTCTTGCCTGCTTCCTGGAGGCTGATAATATGAGGTCTAACAATGAGCAATGATCCCTATATACCTTTCACAATCACTATACTGGCCAAGGGGATTCTGCAAAGAGTCCTGGGGCAATTTTCCAAAATTCTAGATCACCAAAAATGTGAAATACTGTCATAACTTGCCTCTTCCTTCCCTATCTCATTTTTCATAGTGGCTGATGGTTCCCAGGTCATTGGGGCAGAGAATCCATTCTGATCTTTATCCAGACTTAAAAGGAGTTACCATACAGTGAAGCTATTTTGTGCCTCTAAAGTTCAAACTGAAACCTAGAACACAATTGCCACTATTTTCCCATCAGAGACACTATCCATCCCTCCTATGTCACTTGGGCTAGATCTGCACTGTAAAATTAACAGAGTTTTACAGCGCTTTAATGCTATGGAATCATGCTAATAGTCGTTCGATGAGGAGGAGGAGGAGGAGGAGGAGGAGGAGGAGGAGAAGGATTGGTAGAGAAAACTAAAATTCTTGTAAAACCATAACTCCCATGATTAAATAGCACTGGCTCTTGTCAGTTAAACTGGCCAGCTCTGGTTGCTTGACTAACATCACAACCAATACTATAATGACATAAAATACATCATCATCATCAAACTACTACTAGCATGTATAAATTTTGTTAGCATTGATGTATTGTTGTTGTATTCAGGCATTGAATGTTTGCCTTTTATATTTGGAATCCGCCCTGAGTCCCTTTGGGGAGATAGAGCAGAATATAAGTAAAGTTTTTATTATTTATTGTAATTGCCCATATGATGTTGTACATATAAAAACATAAAATATAAGACCCTGGCTAAGATGCTTTTCTTGGATTGCACAACATAAATTTTATCCTTTTATTAGCTGTGGATTAGCCCATGGTGGCACAATGGGTTAAATTCTTGTGCCGGCAGGACTACTGACCAACAGGTCAGCGGTTTGAATTCAGGGAGAATGTGTTAAGCTCCCTCTGTCAGCTCCAGCTCCCCATGAAAGGACATGAGAGAAGCCTCCCACAAGGATGGTAAAACATCAAATATCCAGGCGTCCCCTGGGCACCGTTCTTGCAGAAGGCCAATTATCTCACACCAGAAGTGACTTGCAGTTTTTCAAGTCACTCCTGACACACACGCAAAAAGCTGTGGATTAGGTCAAGTATTTTCTTGCCTAGGAAATTACACATTGATTATATTACACTGCCCTTGTTTTGAATGGCCACAGTGTACAATTGAATGTATAGCTGAATATACAATCAAACACACAATCAAATCAAAGCACAACTGCACCATAGTGCAACTCCATTTCTATCTTGAAATGAATTGCGATGTTTGTGCAGTGTAGAATAATGCTCACCAGCTTCCTTGAAGAACTGAAACATGTATAAGACATCTACAGTTCACTGAACAATGTATTAGATGACATACAATAGTAGCACAATACAAATAGTATATAACAGATGTACAATAAAAGCACATAGAAACACAGTAGGCATCCTGCTAGCAACCTGTTTTCTATGAAGTTTTCAGGTGCCAGCATGACTCTTTGCTGCCATTTCATTCAATACAGTGCTTGTCATAAAAAACCTGAATATCAGCCTATGTACAAACAAGATTCAAACATCCAGCTGTTGCTCAGTGGAGGAACCGGGAAGAGAGAAACAGATCAGGAAGGGGCAACCACCCATCTGTATCTATCTCTTAGGGCAGTGTTTCTCAATTTTCCTAATACCACAACCCCTTAATACAATTTCTCATGTTATGGTGACCCCCCCAACCACAAAATTACTTTTGTTGCTACTTTATAACTGTAATTTTACAATTGTTATGAGTCGTAGTGTAAATATCTGATATGCAGGGTGTATTTTCATTCACTGGACCAAATTCAGCACAAATACCCAATATACCCAAATTTGAATACTGGTGGGTTTGGAGGGGGGGGGGTTGATTTTGTCATTTGGGAGTTGTAGTTGCTGGGATTTATAGTTCACCTACAATCAAAGAGCATTCTAAACTCCACCAACGATGGAATTGGACCACACTTGGCATACAGAACTCCCATGACCAACAGAAAATACTGGACGGGTTTGGTGGGCATTGACCTTGAGTTTTGGAGTTGTAGTTCCCCCTACATCCAGAGAGCACAGTGGACTCAAACAATGATGGATCTGGATCAAACTTGGCATGAATACTCAATATGCCCAAATGTGAACACTGGTGGACTTTGGGGAAAATAGACTTGACATTTGAGAATTGTAATTGCTGGGATTTATAGAGCATTCTGAACCCCACAAATGATAGAATTGGGCCAAACTTCCCACACAGAACCTCCATGACCAACAGAAAATACTGTGTTTTCTGATGGTCTCTGGTGATCCCTTTGACACCCCTTTGCGATCCCCCAGGGATCCCAACCTCCAGGTTGAGAAATTCTGTCTTGGGAGGGGGGGGGGGGGGGGGGGGGGTCATTACTTTTTTAAACTGTAGAATTCTGTTAATGTTGCTTCATTGAATCACATTACTATCAGGATCTCTATCAAGATATCTGTGGGTGTGTTTTACTGTTTGGCCCATGTTTTTCTTCTATAGCGAGTGTAGGACCGTTAGAAAGCTGGAGGGAGCAGCTTTGATTACAATAGTTTTGAAGTTTTAAAATTCTATTCTGAAGCTTAGAGATTTATTTTCGTCAAGCACATGAAGATTGAAGGATGAAAGAACGAGAAGTGCTATTACTTCTTGAGGTGAGCCTTGAGCTCTCGTCCCTTATCTTCCTTATTATAGATGGATGGCAAAGGAACAAATATTTCAGATTCATCATTCAGATCCTGGGTGGTGGGTGGGTGGGAACAATAACTCTTGTCTGTCAACATTAATAAGTGTTTCTGCAACCTCCAGATGTATTTTTTGCTCTGGCTAAGTTTCTTTGATCAGATGCCAATGCATGCCTGGTTTTGAAAATAGCTACCTTTTAAAATAGACATTTTCACAAAGGAATCACTTCCATTTTTTAAATAAAACATGTTATTCTTGCATGTGAAAGGTTAGTGCTAACACTTTAAAAGGAATAGGCATCAAAGAAAGAAGGCTGGTGTTACTTCCAGTTTGCTCAAGGTAGCTTGTAAATTACTTTCAAGCGTTTTCTCCAAAACTTCACATTGTCAGTAGCCTCTAAGAGATGCCAAAACTCCCAGATTCACTCAATTTAAATTTTTTGGCTGATAAGCATTTTTAAAAAACATCCAAAGCAACTAAAGTATTACTAGTCTAGGTTGCTTAATAATAATAATAACAATAACAACAACAACAACAACAACAACAACTTTAGTTTTGTACCCTGCCTCCATCTCCCTGAAGGGACTCGGGCAGCTTATATGAAGACGAGTCTGATCAACATAGTTAACATATAGCACATTAAAACATAGAAACAACAGCATAAAACAGAATAAAACAACAACATTATAACAAAATATACGAGCAAGCATCAAACCAGCAACCAATGAGCCTGAGATAATAATCAATTTCTGGGCACGGGTGTGCAGACTGGTGCAAAAACAATTGTGAGAATTAGGACTGATGGATAAAGTGCTTGGGTCATATGGCAATAGTAGAGATAGAGGGCAATGTAAGCTAGAGCATTATAACTTTGGATACAAAACAATAGTACCGGCTGATAGGAATTGTAGGAGTTGAAGTCCAAAACACTCAGAGGGCCAAAGTTTGCCCATGCCTGGTGTAGTCCCATTAATTCATTGGATTTACTGTAGCCAGGATTAATAGAATTCAGGTCATAGAATCATAGAGTTGGAGGAAACCACATGGGCCATCCAGTGCAACTCCCTGCTATGCAGGGAAGCACAATCAAAGCACCCCTGACAGATGGCCAGGGGTGGCTCAACCCATTACACAAAGTAAGCAATTGCAGTATAGTTGATTTTGCCCAGGGGCGCTCTTGAGGCACTCTTGGGGAAAAATAGACCTTGACATATGCGAATTGTAGTTACTGGGATGTATAATTCACCTACAATCAAAGAGCATTCTGAACTCCACCAATGATGGAATTGAACCAAATATGGCACACAGAACTCCCATGACGAACAGAAAATATATATCAGTGATTGGTTGGGGGGGGGGGGGCAAAATATTTTTTGCTTACCATTGAAAATTACCTAGGGCCGCCTCTGCAGATGGCCATCCAGCTTCTGTTTAAAAACCTCCAAAGAAGGAGCCTCCACCACACTCTGGGGCAGAGAGTTCCACTTCTGAACAGCTCTTTAGGTCAGGAAGTTCTTCCTAAATTTCAAGTGGAATCTCCCTGTAATTTGAACCCATTTCTCCAAGTCCTAGTTTCCAGGGCAGCAGTAAACAAGCCTGTTCCCTCTTCCTTATGTTATCCTTTCAGGTATTTATACATGGTGATCTTATCTCCTCTCAATGTTCTCATCTGCAGGCTAAATATCCCCAAATCTTTAAGCCACTCCTCATATGGCATGGTCTAGTTATGTTAATCAGGCAAGTTTGTCCTATTGATGTGCTTTCCTTTGATGCTTGACTTGTCGCTGCACATAAGGAGGCCTGTGCAGGATCAGACCAAAGCTCATAAAGGCTGAATTGTGGTCTCTAAATCTTCCTTCATGTTTAGAGAGTCATGGTGTACTGAATATGTGGTGCGCCATGGCTGCAAATCAGTACGTATTGATCCAAATGAAATAGTTCTCTGCATCCTCCCTTTGAATGTTTATTCATCTATCGAATGCCAAAAACTTGAGAAGCTGGTCATCATGGAAAAGGAAGGCACTATTTTACCCATGCTGATTAACTGAGGAGATGAAAGGATCAGCTGCATATAGGCACCACGCCAATACAGTGTTCCTTCACGACTTTGCAGTTTGCTTTTAGTAGACTCACTGTTTCGTGAGTTTTTGAAAATATTAATAAAAATATTAAATAATAAATATTTACATCCAGTGGAGGCCAGGGAGGCCAGGGAATCCGGAAGTGTGGCGGTCTGAGGCACGGTGAGGAAGGCCTGCCTCCCTTGCCTGCTGCTGCCTGTGTGGCTCCAGAGGCTCTGCGGAGGCCAGGGAGGCAGGCAGGCGCCCTTGGGATGGACTGGGAGGGAGGTAAGGAAGTGCGTGTAAGAAAATAAGATATAAAATATATAAAATAATGTATAAATATTAAAATTAATGTGGCATACCTACTTCGTGGATTTTCACTTATTGTGGGTGGTCCTGGAATGGAACCCCTGCAATAACTGAGGGAACACTGTTGTGCTGTTGCACGCTGGGCCTGTGCATCAGACTGTAGACAGGACATAAATTCTGTGTGCCCAACGGGACGCTGGGGCTGCCTCAGATTAAAGGCCCTTGGACCTCCCCAAAACAAAGTTCTGTAGAGGCTTAAAGTATGTCCAACAAAGTTCTTTATTAATGAAAACAAACAGGTACTTTCAAGCTTTCTTAACAGTCTATTGGCTCTTGCAATCTTGTTCACTGGGAAAAGGCACTATCTTCATAACTGTAATTAACTAATGGGGGAATCCTTAACTTCTAATCTGGGCAGTCTGTCTTTGCCTCTGTTGGCGTGGAGCCCCTACACCCGGTACCAACTGCTTCTGGCTTCCACGAGAGACGCTTACCAGGCAGAGCTTTGTAGACTTCCAGGGGAAAAMGAGTTCAGGTTGCTGTGATGGCTGGCTGAAGTGCTGTGGGACCGGATTCCCTCAGCAAAGGAGCTGTAATGCTGTATGATCCTRGGCCTAGCCGTAGGCTGTAGGCTGTATATCTCCCCGGCCAAGCCGTAGAAGACGAAGCTTTCTACAGGAGCTCTTCGTTTTATGTCCTGTGCGAAAGGCTTCTCTGTGAGAACTGACTCAAAAAGGCTCCTATTCCCTCCAAAACTCAAAAAGGGACGGGACCAGGGAACCTAACGATAATTGACAGGTGACTTGCCCTATGATTGCAGCCAAAAGAAGCCACCTATCTGCTGGGTCCCTGAAACTTAGGACTATAACAAACATWAAATGCAAAGCAAACAAAATTGGAGCTCCTGGTACAGTTGTACCAGCACAACTGTATTAGGTAGATGGAGGGAGCAAATGTGTTTTGGGATATGGGTTTAATCAATATAGGCCAGAATCCTATATCCGTTGAATCTCTTTTTGTCAGAAATTCAACTGTGGATGAATTGCATGAATGACAAGCTAGGTGAAGGTCAAGCCAGCAGAGATTACTTCCAGACCATCCATGCTGCAAAATTATAGCAATTACCACTTTAATTACAATTTAAGTACCATCCTATGGAATCCTGAAATGTGTTGTCTGTTGCGGCACCCAAGCACTCTAATATTGTAAACATTGTATAAAACTACAAATCACAGAATTCCATAGCATTGAGCCATGGCAATTAATGTCGTGTTAAAGAACTATAATTCTGCAGTGCAGATTCAGCCTTAATGCACTTAACGATGTGGCTAGCACAGGATTCTGGCTTTAGTAAGTGTCCTCCAATTGCTCCCTGCCATAAATAGAAATCCCATGTAGAAGAGTCTTTATATTTGAAGCATGAAGTAATCAGAGTGACTAAAAACCTGATGGAAGAGTATAAAGGGCTTTGCTCTTTTCCAGGTATGCTGTATACTTTCTTTAATTTGGTATATTCAGATATTTTGGACCACAACTTCCATTATATCTGTATAATTAATCAATCTGCTTTCTCTGCTTCATTAAACTACAAGTCTCAGGTTTTCATAGCACTGTGAGGCTCCGGAGGCTCAGAAGCGAATTGGAGTTGATTCTGGTATGAGAGAATTGGCTGTCTGCAAGGACGTTGCCCATAGGATTTTTTTTTTGTCGTGTCAGGAGCGACTTGAGAAACTGCAAGTCGCTTCTGGTGTGAGAGAATTGGCCGTCTGCAAGGACGTTGCCCAGGGGATGCCCGGAATATTTGATGTTTTTATCATCCTTGTGGGAGGCTTCTCTCATGTCCCTGTATGAGGAGCTGGAGCTGATAGAGGGAGCTCATCCGCCTCTCCCTGGATTCGAACCCATAGGATTCCTGGATGTGTTACCATCCTGTGGAAAAATTCTCTCATGTCCCCGCATGAGAAGCTGGAACTGACAGATGGAAGCTCACCCTATCTGGCGGATTCAAACTGACAAACTTCAGGTCTTCATGTCAGCAGTTCAGGATTTAACACTGAGTCAAGGCAATTAATGTGGTGTCAAACTGTATTAATTCTGCACGCATAGTCTACAAGATATGATGGGAAATCCTGCACTTTCATTATAATTTCTCTACTATAGACTGATAAAGCAAAGTACAAATCGTGCTTAATTTTAAACTCTAAATTAACAGCGTGCAGAAAGGAATTAAGAGTTCCTTCCACTGATCATTGCAAAAGTGATGAGAGCGTTCTTATCCTAAGCATTTTTTAAAATCTAGAGCATCTGCTTGGTTATCATAAACATAATTGTATTTCTTGAGCTGTACTAGAAATAAAGGCACCATTATAATCCAGTTATCCATATGAACTTTATTGGTTAGATAAATAAGCTTCCAGCAGTACAGTATCTAATGTCCTGTCTTGTGCGCACAAGCATTTCGCCCTGGCAATGGGCCCAGTAACAATTTATTCACAGATTAACAGTGATAAACTTTTCTGAAACAATGTAATATGTCAAACAAGCCACTGTTTTTGCAATTTTGTCCAGTCCCACTTGTAAGCTTTCTTGTGATGCCACTGATCTGTAAGAAATGAAATAAAAATATTTTCTTATATTAATGTGTTTTATATGCTTCTGAATAAAAACAATGGTATTCTTAACCCTACTGCGCCAGGATATACAATCTTACATTGTATTAATGTGCAGTTCTTTCTGATCTAAATGAGAACGCCAATTGAGGTTTAAAGGTAAAGGTTTCCCTTTGACATTAAGTCCAGTCAAGTCCAGCTCTATGAGGTGGTGTTCATCTCTATTTCTAAGCCGAAGAGCTGGCGTTGTCCGTAGACGCTTGCTAGGTCATGTGGCTGGCATGACTACATGGAGTGCCGTTACCTTCCCGCCAAAGTGGTACCTATTGATCTACTCACATCTTAGAATCATAGAATCAAAGAGTTGGAAGAGACCTCATGGGCCATCCAGTCCAACCCCCTGCCAAGAAGCAGGAATATTGCATTTAAATCACCCCTGACAGATGGCCATCCAGCCTCTGTTTAAAAGCTTCCAAAGAAGGAGCCTCCACCACACTCTGGGCAGAGAGTTCCACTGCTGAACGGCTCTCACAGTCAGGAAGTTCTTCCTATGTTCAGATGGAATCTCCTCTCTTGTAGTATGAAGCCATTGTTCCGCGTCCTAGTCTCCAGGAAGCAGAAAACAAGCTTGCTCCCTCCTCCCTGTGGCTTCCTCTCACATATTTATACATGGCTATCATATCTCCTCTCAGCCTTCTCTTCTTCAGGCTAACATGCCCAGCTCCTTAAGCCGCTCCTCATAGGGCTTGTTCTCCAGACCCTTGATCATTTAGTCGCCCTCCTCTGGACACATTCCAGCTTGTCAATATCTCTCTTGAATTGTGGTGCCCAGAATTGGACACAGTATTCCAGGTGTGGTCTAACCAAAGCAGAATAGAGGGGTAGCATTACTGTATGCTTTTGAACTGCTAGATTGACAGAAGCTCATCAACAGGAGCTCATCCCGTCCCACAGATTTGAACCTCCAACCTTCCAGTCAGCAAGTTTTGCAGCTGAGCGGTTTAACCCATTGTGCCACAACAGCCCCAACTGAAGTTTAGCAGTACACAAGTATCATGAGTCAATGATGTCCACAGAACTTTTCTCCCTGTATCACATTTTAAATAAATTGATTTTTCTTCCCAACCAAAAGATGTCGATCCAATACAAAAATAACATATCAGAAATATATGTTATCATTGAAATAAAAACAGTATTTCTTATGATAGTGAATAAGCTCAACAAAGGAATAAGAACAGTATTTGCCATTGGATTGTTGTATGTTTTTTGGTCTGTATGGACATGTTCTAGAACAGTGGTTCTCAACCTGGGGTCCCCAGATGTTTTTGGCCTTCAACTTCCAGAAATCCTAACAGCTGGTAAACTGGCTGGGATTTCTGGGAGTTGTAGGCCAAAACACCTGGGGATCCACAGGTTGAGAACCACTGTTCTAGAAGCATTCTCTCCTGATGTTTCGCCTGCATCTGTGGCAAGCATCCTCATAACCTCATAGTCCAACAGACCTCACAACCTCTGAGGATGCCTGCCATAGATGCAGTTGAAACATCAGGAGAGAATGCTTCTAGAACATGGCCATACAGCCCGAAAAACCTACAACAACCCAGTGATTCTGGCCATGAAAGCCTTTGACAATGCAGTATTTGGCATTTATTCATGATCTGATTTCCTTAATGTCTTCCAAAAGCATCTGCTGTCTTCAGGTGGACAGAGATCAAAGCTGGATTAAAGTTTGATTGAAAAGTGGTAGAAGCATCATAAATTGGGAATAAGTACTTTACGAAAACTGATCTGGTTTTCTGAGAAGCCAACTAGCCATCTCCGAACTTGATTAACAGTCAGAGCTTGGGGGAGAAAATGGACTGCTCTTCCCAGAATCCCCCACTCAACAGAAACAAATATATGTCCTCATTACAAACATGCGGATCCAGAATAGGTCTCTACAGTCACTTACGGACTTACCGTCTAGACTCCACCGTTGGGAGACAATCTGACTTAGTCAGAAGTGATTGCTATAGTATAGTAATAGGATGAGAGATATGGGAACTGTAGTCTCAATGTGGTTCAAACTAATCATGTTAATTGAATGCTCTGGTCCAAAAAGGCAAGTTCCCCAACTTCTGCTTTGATCATGAGGGGCAACATTGTTTCTTATGTGAACTTCAATAGTGCTAGTCAGTCATTGATATAAAAGATTAAGGACATGGCTCCAACTCCTCCTTCCCATCTCCAAAGAAGGAATGGAAGAGCTAAGATCAAAAGGCTGCCATCCTTACAATACAGCTAATATATGCAGCCTTCCCCACTAGAGATACAGGTCTTTGGATCTTAAGCCTCCGGGACCAAACCTATAATTAGCACTGATGAAGAATTCTCCCGCATTGCCTTCAACCCCGTGGGCACTGTGCATAAAAAGTAGGAATAGCAACATTCATATAGCAATTGTGCTGCTGATTGCAGGACTTGAGAAATGGTAGTCCTGCAAAGTAACTTTTCCAAGGTCTGTTAACAGCGTTTTTGTAAATTGCAATCAAACTGTTCCTGGATAGAAGAGTATTCATCTTTATCAATTTACTCATGCTATATATACTCTTTTTCCTTTCCTTTCCTTTCCTTTCCTTTCCTTTCCTTTCCTTTCCTTTCCTTTCCTTTCCTTTCCTTTCCTTTCCTTCCCTTCCCTTCCCCTCCTTTCCCTTCCTCCCTTTCCCCTTTCCCTTCCCCTTCCCCTTCCTCCCTCCCCTTCCCCTTCCCATTCTCCCTTCCCTTCCCTTCCCTTCCCTCCCTTCCCCTTTCCCCTTCCCTTCCTTCCTTCCTTCCTTCCTTCCTTTTCCTTCTCCTCCTTCCTTCCTTCCTTCCTCTTTCTCTCTGCCATCCTCTTAATTCTTTCCCCACTTATGAAAATACTAATACAAGTTGAGTATCTATCTTATGCAAAATGCTTGGGACCAGAAGTGTACTGGATTTCAAATTTTCAGATTCTGGGATACCTGTATTCCGACTTATACATGAGTACTGAATATACTCATTTGGGCTGTGTAATCGATTAAAAAAGTTTCAGAAGTCATTAGGGGCACTGGCATTTCATTTCTAAAGTGTTTCTAAAATATAGTTAATGAAAAATAACGACATAGCGACAGTAACAAAATTTTGTACTTTTTCGTTGCCATTGCACAATTGGGGAAACTTCAGGGCTCCGGGTTGTTGTAGGTTTTTTCGGGCTATATGGCCATGTTCTAAAGGCATTTTCTCCTGACGTTTAGCCTGCATCTATTGGCAAGCTCCTTTCGCCCTCATTTTTATAGCTATTGGGGTGAAATTTGCTACAATGGAGGGTCAGAGGGTTCCACATCCCCAACCAAGAAAATTCAGGCCATAAAATTAGATTCTGGCAACAGACCAATTCAAAACTACAGTGGCCAAGAATCTTTCCCTCACCCTAAAATGTTTTTGTAATATTGAGATTACTTGTTGTTTATTTGTTCAGTCACTTCTGACACTTCATGGCCTCATGGACCAGCCCAGGCCAGAGCTCCCTTTCAACTGTTGCCACCCCCAACTCCTTCAAGGTCAAGTCAGCCACTTCAAGGATATCATCCATCCATCTTGCCCTTGGTTGGCCCTTCTTCCTTTTTCCTTCTGTTTTCTCCAGTGTCATTATCTTCTCCAGTAGTGTCTTCTCATGATGTGGCCAAAGGACTTCATCTTTGCCTCTAATATCCTTCCCTCCAGTGAGCAGTCGGGGATTATTTCCTGCAGTATGGATTGGCTGGACCTTCTTGTGGTCCAAGACACTCAGAGTTTTCCTCCAGCACCACAATTCAAAAGCGTCTATCTTCCTTCGCTCAGCCTTTCCTATGGTCCAGCTCTCACATCCCTAGGTTACTATGGGGAATACCATTGCTTTAACTATGCGGATCCTTGTTGCCAGTGTGATGTCTCTACTCTTCACTATTTTATTGAGATTGGTCATTGCTCTCCTCCCAAGAAGTAAGCGTCTTCTGATTTCCTGGTTGCAGTCTGCTTCTGCAGTAATCTCCATGCCTATAAATACAAAGTCTGTCACTGCCTCCACATTTTCTTCCTCTATTTGCCAGTTATCAGTCAGTCTGGTTGCCATAATCTTGGGGTTTTTATGTTTAACTGCAACCCAGCTTTAGCACTTTTTCTTTTGCCTTGGTAAGATTACTGTGATTTACAAAAATTGTTGGCAGAAAACTACCAGAGGCATCAGGTGTCATTTGTAAGCTTTCTCATCATTAAAACAAGAATTTTAAAAAACAGTCCAGATGTTTTCTCATGTGTCGTCCTTTGCTTCTGTTTTAATTTAATTGACTCTGTTGGCTGTTTTTCCTGTGAACCAGAAATTAGAATGAAACTTGACATTATCTATTTCAAAAGAAACAGGTAATACTGAATTATCTGACTGCCACGGGGGGGGGGGGGAATTCAATAGAAAGTAAGGTAATCCAACGGAGAACTCGGTGTATCATATTAGCACCTTTTATGTCTCTCTCCTGCCTTCTTGGAGGACATTTTCCAACTGACCTAAGACTTATCTGGAGCAACTTCAGTAAAGTGAAATGTGATTTATTTCTTAAATATCTCCACAGGTAAGAGGATGGTGCACTCTACCCACTTCTTGCTGACTGACCTCAGCAAATGTGACCATAATGTTGAGCCACTCACAGGTAGCTCTTTGGTGAATGAGAAGTAACAGCCTTAGCATAGATGATAAGGGGACAGTTGGAAGGTGGCCATAACATGGTGCTGCAAAGCATCTGGAAGTCCCGTAGACTCAGGCAGAAAACAAAAACTAAGGAAAAGAATCTACAAATCTGGAACTGTAGGATGTGGCTTCACCCAGATTGAAATTTCCATCCATCTCCAAGTCAATATACCCAGTGGGGATTACTGCAGTCTGGCATCTACAAGACCAAACATTGCCTTTCCACCCTACTCAGTGACTAAACTGAGTAGTCACAGTGAGCACCTATAAAGAGCCAGATGGAATACTAGTGGATGCTCATCTCACAAGGCTCTAGTTGCAGTAGCTGCAATAGTGGTTGAAGAGTGCAGATCAACAGCTACCATTTTTCATAGACTATAACAGTGTACAGGCCTGTCTACATGGACAAATAAAACATGTATTTGTCTCATAGCTGTCATTATACTGGCATATGGTATTTATATTTTATTTATTGTGTCAGGCAACCGAACAGTTGTATTACATTTTTGACAGAACAAACAAACAAACATACAAAAGACACAGAGTTTGCAAGCTTGGTAGTTGATTAAATGTCCTTTGACCAGTATCTGGCCACTTGGAGTGTCTCTGGTGTTGCCACAAGAAGGTCCTCCATTGTGCATGTAGCAGGGGTCAGGTTGCATTGCAGCAGGTGGTCTGTAGTTTGCTCTTCTCCACACTCACATGTCGTGGATTCCACTTTGTAGCCCCATTTCTGAAGGTTGGCTCTGCATCTCGTGGTGCCAGAGCGCAGTCTGTTCAGCACCTTCCAAGTTGCCCAGTTTTCTGTGTGCCCAGGGGGGAGTTTCTCATTGGGTATCAGCCACTGATTGAGGTTCTGGGTTTTAGCCTGCCACTTTTGGACTCTCACTTGCTGAGGTGTTCCAGTGAGTGTCTCTGTAGATCTTAGAAAACTGGCATATGGTGAAAACTATTTTAGCAGTGAAATCAGAATTATAGCTGGGTTATTTTGGTTGTGCAGACAAGTCCACAGAATGATTAAAGTGATTATTATTATTATTATTATTATTATTATTCATAGTAGTAGTAGTAGTATCCTGCTTGTTATCTCCCAAAGGAGACTCAAAGTAGCTAACACTGCTTTGATAAAAATAATGTAGTATGTAAACTGAAACCCAAAGAAAGAAAACATTAAAATAGAATTAAACACAGGACTTATCAAAAATGTGTAGTTACAATTAGTAAGACAATTTAAAAACCTGTCAAACTATATAGAATCATAGAGTTGGAAGAGACCTTGTGGGCCATTCCTGCCAAGAAGCAGGAATTTCACATTCAAAGCACAGCACCCCCCATCTTGACATAAAAACTTCCTTCTTTAAAAAGGCTGCCTGAAAATAAAGCATTTTGAAGTCTCTGGGTTTGAGACTATGGATGGCAAATACTGGTTGCTCTTATTAACTTCCCACATGGCTTTAGTCTATTAGCAAGGGCCTCGTTTCTCTCTCTCCTTGAAGTAGTTACCTATTCCCAAGTACCAGTTTGCTTTCAGTCCCAGCCTTAAAAATCTCTACACATCACAACTGACAGTGTTTGCGTAGAAGTGGATGTGTGTGTGTATTTGAAGTCTTGTCCACTCCATTTACTTGGTGGCATTTTCCATTGACAGCAAAATAGAAGCAGACATCGCTGACATGATTTAGCAAAGCATAATGCAATTGTGGGCTTTGCAGGCATTTCAGGCAGAGCGCTTGACAGATGTAACATTCAGCCACAAACAATTTCCACAATCAGAGGGTGCATTGGTGAAGAAAGCTTGCTGAGAAAAAGAGCCAAAGCAATGTTTTCCACATGACATTTCACTCTAATTCCCCATATTGTCAACACAGTAAACATACACAGTACTCTACATATCATTATTGTTGTGTGCCTTCAAATAATTTGCAAGTTATTTTAACCCTAAGAGGTTAAAATCACAGTTTTCTTGGCAGGATTTGTTCAGAGGGGAGATTGTGCTGTAATTGGGTACAATCAGAGGTCCAAAGGTTCCTTTCTCCTGCTTTAAAACTTTTTAAAATGTTTCCTTCCACTTGAGGTTTCTGGGCACCTCTCCAAAATACAGATAGTGTCATCTGGCTCTTACAGAGCTTGGGAAAGTTACTTTATTCCACTGCAAGTGCCAGAATTCCTCAGTTGAGTGTTTCAGGAAATTGTTGACCAAGAAAGGTAATTTTTTCAAGAGCTGATCCTGTATCCAAGGAACTTTCCTTACACTCTGAAACAGTTTTCAGTTTGCAGCATCTCCAGCCCACTCTTCGCTTGTAATTTTTGAAAATACTGGCAATTCTGTTCTGTAAAATTGAAATAACAGAGTGCCACAGCAATGTATCACTCATTCTCCATCTTTATTTTTGGCTATGATATACAGATCTACTCATTATGGTTTGTGCCCAGAGTATTTGCAGTACCACATCTCCGTATAACCAGTGGTTATCAAACTGTGGGCCGTGGCCCAGCAGTGGGCCACAAAAACAAAAATCCGGTCTGCAAACAACCTTCCTCTTCATTTCATTTCATTTCATTTCCACAGAGTTAACCAGCCCTGCCACTTTTGGTACTAATGTTGGAGAGTGATCCCTGATCAAAGTGGTTCCTAGTCAAGTGGTCCCTGTTCAAGTGGGCCCTGGTCAAAGAGGGCCATGGTCAAGTGGGCCTTAGTCAATGTGGGCCCTGGTCAAGTGGGTCCTGGTCAAAAAAAAGTTGGGAACCACTGTCATATACAAACTGGCTAGAGCGTTGAGATCTGTGGAGGAAGCCCTGCTTTTGGTCCCACCCCTGTCTCAAGCGCGGCTGGTGAGAATGAGAGAGGGGGCCTTCTCTGTGATCACTCCCTGCCTCTGGAACTCCCTCTCAAAAGAACTAAAAACTGCCCCCTCTCTCCTCACCTTCAAAAACTTACTAAAAACCCACCTATGCACTCTGGCTTAAGGAGAGAAGGGAGACAAACATATCTCAGCTTACATCCTCATCTAGATATGCTAAATCTTATCTAGACAGTGGAATTGATTAACCTGTTGGTTGTCGGAAACCATCCCATTGTTCTGTAAGGTTTTAGCTGTTAGTTTTAGATGTTTTACCTTGTGATAAATTATTGCTGTTTGGGTTAAGTCTTATCTTTAGTTAATTTTGTTTGTCATTCAGCTTAAAATTAGGCTCTTTATATTGTTTGATGAGTTTTGTTTTATTGTAATTTGTTTATATGTCTTCTTCTCATTGGCACTGAATGTTTACCTTATACATTGGAACCACCCTGAGTCCCTTTGGGGAGATAGGGTGGTCTACAAATGAAGTGTTGTTGTTATCTGAGCCCCCGGTGGTGCAGGAGGCTAAACCACTGAGCTGCTGAAGCTGCTGACTGAAAGGTCAGTAGTTTGAATCTGGGGAGCGGGTGAGCTCCTGCTGTTGCCCCCGCTTCTGCCAACCTAACAATTCAAAGACATGCAAATGTGAGTAGATCAACAGGTACTGCTTCAGTGGGAAGGTAACAGTGTTCCATGTAGTCATGCTGGCCACATGACCTTGGAAGCATCTATGGACAATGCCGGCTCTTTGATTTAGAAATGGAGATGAGCACCAGAGTTGGATACCACTAGACTTAATGGGTTGTTTTAGGTTTTTCAGGCTGTATGGCCATGTTCTAGAAGCATTCTCTCCCGACGCTTCACCTGCATCTATGAAAAGCATCCTCAGAGGTTGTGAGACCTCACAACCTCTGAGGATTCTTGCCATAGATGCAGGCGAAACATCAGGAGAGAATGCTTCTAGAAAATGGCCATACAACCCAAAAAACCTACAACAACCCAGTGATTCCGGCCATGAAAGCCTTCGACAATACGAGTAGACTTAATGTCAAGGGGAAAACCTTTACCTCTATTATTATTATTATTATTATTATTATTATTATTATTATTATTCTATTGGGGGTTTGTGACAAGAGGATATGAAGAAAACTATGCATTTGTAGCATGCTTTGCAAGATCAATTTATTAGGACTTAAAAATTCATGGTTTTTAAAGCTTCAAGAGAACAGATGGAATTTTTAAAAGATATGTTAGGCAGTTCCATGCAGAGCAAAAGAATAACTCAACTCTCCCACCCAGTGAGAAGACAAAACTGTGAATTTTGATCAATTGATAATTATTCATTCGTTTCCAATGCAACACTCCTGCTGTTTAAGCTATCATTGGCTCCGTTGCTTTCATACGTTCTGCTCAACATAGCACAACACATTTTTTTCTCCCAGGATTGAAACTCGACAATTATCATGAGTCCTCCTGCTTTCTTCTGCCCCCAAATCTGCAAACAGATTTTGCTTCAGGTGGAAAGTCACCGTATATTTCCAGCATAATGTGTTGCCCTTTTACCTGTGCTGCCAGGTAAAAGGTTGATCCACACTGAAATGTCCTGGTAACCATGGTAGATGTCAATCACTCAAGGACTCTTGCACCGATTATTTTAATAAAAGACCAGAGCTACACAAAGATAGGAAAGTTCTCTATACTAGTGCTTGGGGCCGTGTGCCAAGAGGAGAGTTTTACACAGACATCACACATATACCCTCCAATGAAACCTGCAAAATAACATAGATGAGTCTTCCGCAGACAGTGTTGGCTGATACATGAATACCCTAAAGATTTATGGAGATGGTCTGTGCATTTAAATTATGTTCGTGTCTGAGTTTGCGACTGGTAGAAAACCCTATGGGCTAAAAAAAAAATCGGAACATCTTGAGATACCAAGTTTGAAATGCTACAAAGAAAAGCATCACGGCCAAACTTGTCAGACTGATGTGGTCCCTAGGCATTGAACTCTCAACCATTGCTCATATAGATAAGAACCAATCTACAAATTACAGATGGAGCTAAGAAATTGAAATGCAAAAATTCAGAACAGCCCACATTGCAAATCGGAAAGGGCGTCATGCTTTGCAATGAGTCTTGGAATGATTTGTAATGGGTTAGGTCTCTATCACCAGCAAGACAGTTTGTAGACTTCATTGGCCAAATGTCCAGTGGTATGAAAGAGTTAATTTGTGTTAGTGCCCTTGTTTGATAGTGTTTGCATTACTTTGTTATGCTTAAGCATATGAGAAGCATGGCCTGTCGAACATCAAGAAAACCAAAGTGCTCTTCCAGCAGTCACCAACCAACCCATCTGGAATGCCAGAAATACAGCTTAATGGTGTAACATTAGAAAATGTTGACCACTTCCGTTATCTTGGCAGCCACCTCTCCACAAAAGTAAGCATTGACACTGAAATACAACACCACCTGAGCTCTGCGAGTGCAGCATTTTCCGACTGAAGCACAGAGTGTTAGAGGACCAGGACATCCATAGGGATACCAAGGTGCTTGTATTGTGCTCCCAACCCTGTTATACGCCTGCAAAATGTGGACTGTCTACAGATGTCATACGCAACTCCTGGAATGATTCCATCGGCATTGCTTCTGAAAAATCCTGCAAATTTTTTGGGAAGATAGATGGACAAATGTCAGCATGCTGGAAGAAGCAAAGGCCACCAGCACTGAAGCGATGGTCCTCTGCCATCAACTCTGCTGGACCAGCCACATTGTTTAAATGCCTGATCACTGTCTCCCAAAGCAGTTGCTCTACTCCGAACTCAAGAACGGAAAATGGAATGTTGGTGGACAGGAAAAGAGATTTAAAGATGGGCTCAAAGCCAACCTTAAAAACTCTGGCATAGACACTGAGAAATGGGAAGCCCTGGCCCTTGAGTGTCCCAGCTGGAGGTCAGTTATGACCAGCAGTGCTGTAGAATTTGAAGAGGAATGAATGGAGGGTGAAAGAGAGGAATGTGCCAAGAGGAATGTGCATCAAGCCAACCCTGACTGGGACCACCTTCCACCTGGAAACCGATGCCCTCACTGTGGGAGAACATGCAGGTCAAGAATAGGGCTCCCCAGTCACCTACGTACCCACTGCCAGGACACCGCTCTTAGAGAACAATCTTACTCGGACAACAAGGGATCACCTAAGTGAAAAGTGATTATTTTGTTAGTTCCAGGCTGGGAAAAGATAGGCAGTCCGTGAACAAATGGAGAAAGTGATCTTTCCTATCCTGTTTATATAGTTCTCGTTGCTAATGGAGAGATAGATCATGGTTGCACATTTTTCTTTGTTTTCTCCTGCCCTCTTGGGAGCCCATCTTCCATCCCTGGAATGACACTCATTTCTGGCAGAAGATCGTTCTGAGCTAACCTTTCTCCCTGATACATTATTCACAAAGCCTTCTAGGTGTTAATTGGATTGTAACTCCCATCAGCCCTAGTCCGTGTAGCCAATGGTGAGAAATGTTGGCTGTGGCATTCTTGGATTTAGGGACCCCAAAATATTTTCCCCAAAGTCTTTGCTTATCTAACTACCATAGTTTTGTCTGGAAAGCTCACAGTGTTTTATTTTGGACTCTTGACAATATATCTTTCTTCAGTTAATTCTCTTACAAACACTTGCTTTTGCCAATTATAAAATAGCACTGAGAATGGTCCACCGGTCCAGTTGCTAAGACACCAATTAAGGTTCTGTTTCCTTTTTTTTCCTCCATGCCTTCCTGGGATAAATATTTTGTTTCCATGCCTCCCAGGTTTCATCCTTTTCCTTTTATTTCTGAACTTTATCTCACTTGTCCATCCACACTGGATTTGCTCCTTCAGTGCATTGGAACCAAACTCTTCATTCTGATGTTGAAGTTTCCTCTTCTTTCTTGATTTTTTTCTGTACACAATCTTATGACTTTAGTATATAGACATATATATGTTATAAAACATTTCTGCCAGTAGTAAGGTATTACAGATCAATTCTTGTCTTACAAAACACTTCTACAGGCTTAGTTTTGAAAACCAGTGATTTCCATCTCCACTAAACTGGCTTTAAGATGGAATTGAAAGGAACTGGGGAGCTACCCAAAGCTGTAGTGGAATGAAATGGAATAGTCCCATATGCTTAAACTGTAACATGAGTGCCATTCCATGTAGGTCTTCTCTGACCTAGGCTTGTTCTACACTGTATAATTAATGCAGTTTAACTTCACTGTAACTGAACACTTCATTGCTATGGAATCATTGGATTTATACTTTGCAGAGGTACTGGCACCTGTTTAGCATTGTGCTGGCACGGTAGTGCCAGGAGATTTGAATTCCTTTTCTTGCACTGCTAGTTTGCATGAATCTATTTAAGCCATGCATTTTGCAATAAGGTAGCTTCCATCAGGTTGCAATCATAGGGCCAACAACTTGGCAATCATCGTTAGAATCTTTAGACCCACCCCTTTTTCCCAGGGTTTTGGAGGAAAAAGGGGATTTTGTTCAGTCTCACTGTTTTGGAGCCTAACAGAAGGACGTGTGGGTCTCTCTCTCCCACCTGCACAAAGGCTTCATTTCTCACAGTTTTGCTGGGGGGAAAAGGAAAGGTTCCACAGCTTTTGCTGGGGAATACAGCACAGCCTTTGCTGGAGAAATAGGACAGTTCCACAGCTTTGCTGGGGGAAAAAGAAACAGTTCCTACAGCCTTCGTGGAGAAACTAAAGGACACCTTTCAGCTTGGCAGATCTACAGGAACCTTGCCTGGTAAGGAACCACTTGGGCTATCCATAAAGCAGCTTGGAGCCGGGAGTAGGGACTTCACGCCAGCAAGGTAAAGAGAGATTGCCCAGGGAGGGGTCAAAGGATTTCCCTAAGGAAGAAAGGAACAGTTTACCACCAGTTGCCTGCCCAGTGTTGGCAGATTGAGGAAGCTACCGGTTTTCCAAGGTTATAAAGTGTTTAATTCATTTGTTTGAAGATTTAAGCCCAAATAAAGAACTTTGTTGAACTTATCTTGAGCCTCAATAGAACTTTGTGTTGGGAAATCTAAAGGGCCCTTCAGCTGAGGCACCCCGGCATCCCGTTGGGCATACAGAGAGCACGTCCTGTAAACAGACATTATTTCAGGCCCAGCGTGCAACAGCACAAGCATGAACTAAAGAATTTGTGCTAACCAACATATTTCTTTACCTCTGCAAAATAAGGAAGAGCAATAATAGAATCATAGAGTTGGAAGAGATCTCGTGGGCCATCCAGGAAAATTGCATTCAAGGCACCCCTGACAGATGGTTATCTAGCCTCTGTTTAAAAGCCTCCAAAGACAGAGCCTCCACCACACTCTGGGGCAGAAAGCTGAATAGCTCTCACAGTTAGAAAGTTCTTCCTAATGTTCAGGAGGAATTACCTTTCCTGTAGTTTGAAGCCATTGTTCTGCATCCTAGTCTCCAGGGCAGCAGAAAACAAGCTTGCTCCCTCCTCCCTGTAGCTTCCTCTCACATATTCGGCCACTGGAAATAGCACATATCCTTTGCCGTGCATGCCCATCCAGGTGACGGTTCTGCAACAAGGAGATAGTAATGACAAAACAAACAGTGTTGAGATTGTTGTAGGCCCTTGCCTGCTGCATCAGCATGTTCAAAAGCTATCAAGATATCCTTTTGTTTTCAACAGCACGTCCTCCCTAATCATTGATAATGAGACATCTTTGCACAGGGAGGGAGGGATTTGCCCCCTGCCCCAGCTCCCGCCTCTCCTCTTGATTCCTAGTTTGTTCTCTCTCCTAACCCACTATTACATAAATTGTTCCATTGTTCTTGGTACATGATGGAGACTTCATTAACTCCAAGTAGGAGGCTAAAGAAGAGGGAGCGACAGCAGTCTGTGCTTTTGTTTTAACACACCTGCCTGAGCTAATTAATAAGGGTTTACAGCACAGAATGGCCTCGGAAATCAGAGAGATGTGATTAGCTTCTGATTTGCCAGGATGGACCAGAAAACGTGTCCTCTTGGTGTACAAATGTGATTTCTCCTTGGAATCCAAACATCTGATAGACGTACTGTCAATTTAACTATCTCCTTTGTCATTTCGGATTCTGGCCAATTTGGGGTTGTTACTGGATTCAAAATGGTAAATGACTTACATCTTGCACAATCCTGGAGAATGGCCTCGTTCATGTGTTACACTCCAAAAAATCATCAGAAAAACGAGCTTCTCCAAATCACATTCATAAGAGATTTGGAGAGCCGCAGTGGGTTAAACCCTTATGCCACTGAACTGCTGACCTGAAGGTCGGCCGTTCGATCCATGATACAGGGTGAACTCTCGTTTGTCAGCTCCAGTTCCTGTCCACCTAGAAGTTCAGAAACATATAATATGTATAGATAAGTAGGTACCACTTCGGTGGGAAAGAGACACTCCAAGCAATCTTGCTGATTACACAATCAGAAGATGACAATGCAGACTCCTTGGCTTCCTCCTTGAAAATGGAGGAAAGCACCTCCCTAGAGCCAGAGATGAAGCACCGCCTTCAGAAACTGGAAATGAAAAGGAGAAGCCTCTGCCTTTGTTTGTGTTTGTGTGGCTCATTTTTACTTGATTGTAAAGGCATTTAATGTTTGTGTATGTAAATGCTGTAATCCACTCTGAGTCCCTTAGGGGAAAAGGGAGAAATATAAATAAAGTACATTATTATTATTATTATTATTATTATTATTATTAGCAGTAGTAGTAGTGGTGGTGGTTGTAGTAGTAGTAGTAGTAGTAATATTATTATAAGACTTGTGAACATGGAGGATGTTAGGAAAGAAAATGTGGGTAGAAGTAATGATCCACATCTTGGGTGGGCAGAAAATGCAAAATATGGATTTGGTTTATCTTTTGGAATTAACTCTGACTTAAGATGTAGAAATCAGAAGCTAGAACTGTTTTGGTACCCAGAAATGTTTATCATCACTTCTAAATGTCAACTGATCAGAAAAAAGGAACTTGTAACTCTCCATATGCTTTTGGATTTTCCTATCATCCACAGCCAGGAGAGCCAAAGATGACGACAGATGGGAGTTATTGAAATGGCAGGGAGAAGGTTTCAGGAAAAGAGACAAAGAGAGTTCCAGAGGTCTCAAAAGCATGGATTTTATTTCCAGCTGGGACCCTGGAGTGGACTATGTCCAAAAGCATCCAGAGCTCCGATATAGGCATTGACTATGGCTTTTATACCCTCCAATCGTAGTCAAACAATGAACATGTGTCTACATACATTGACCTCATTCACTAAGTCACCTTAGCATCATACGAATATAAAATTCTACCTTCCAACATACAAAAAGCATGTCTCTGTGTCTTTCTAAAGAGCAAGCATACAGCTTACATTCATCAATCAAGGGGCCTAACTTTGACCTCTCAGGAGAGAGAGGTATTGGCTTCGTTTGTACCAGTGTCTCTCTCTGGAATGTATAGATAACATGCCCCCCTCTTCAGCCCCCCTCTTGCTGTGGCTGGACAGCAGCTTGCTTGTCCTGTTAGCATTCTTTCTATACAGAGAGAATTTTATTTTTCTATACATTTCAATGCTTGTAAAGTACATACAATTTATACATAAATAAACATCTATTTTTCCAATATCTCCTCATCATTATAATCCACCATGTTGACAGCTACACTGCCATTTGTACTTCAAGAAGAGATCAGTAAAACTGATGGAAGCCAACTTGTTTTAATATCTTCAAAGTGAGGAGATTTTAGTGTTTGCTTACAACTGGGAAAAACGGGGAGAAAGAACATGGGTTTCTAAGCAGGCTGTGCTTGCCTTGTTGTTGCTAATTGCTATCAAGGAAGCTTTGACTTATTTTATTTATATCTTGCCTTTCTCCCAGCATGGGAACGAAGGTGGCTCACAGAAAATTAAAAACAAAGTACATTAAAAACCTATTTGATACAAGTTGAAAACTATTAAATAAACAGTTCTATTAAAAAAAAGCTAAGCTACAGAAGTAAAAAACACATTAAAACCTAGCTAAAAGATAAAAGCATACTAAACCTCATCAGGTATGATACAGTAATTGATGGCAATCTATGAATAAGCATGACCCCTTGTTATTTACAGCCCTGCTAAGATTTTTGAAACTCAGGGATGTCACTTCCTTGACTGAGTCGATCCACTTGCAATACAGTCTACTTTTCTCTTTAATTCCACCACTTGCTACCTTGCCAAGCATTATTCTCTCTTCTAATGAGCCATGTCATCTAATGATACATTCAAGGTATGCTAAACTTGGTTTAATCACCTTGCTTTTTTGGAAGATTTCAGATTTTATTTACTCTTAACATATTTATATTTTTGTAGTCTGTGTCATCTATTGAAATCTTTCCCTGCACCATATCTCAAATGTTGGTTCTCTTCCCGTTAGCTGTCTTCACTGTATAACTTTCACAACCTTACATCAAAATCATAAGTGCTTGTCTTGAAAAACTTCAGCATAATGCCCAAGATTCCCAGTTTATGTACCAAACTGAATACAAATACCATAGCAGTGAGAATTATGTGTTGTTGTTTACTCATTCAGTTACTTCCAACTCTTTGTGACGTCGTGGACCAGCCCACACCAGAGCTCCCTGTTGGCCGTCACTACCCCCAGTTTCTTCTAAGTCAAGCCAGTCACTTCAAGGATACCATCCATTCATCTTGCCCTTGGTCGGCTCCTCTTCCCTTTTCCTTCCATTTTTCCCCAGCATCATTGTCTTCTCCAAATATCCTGTCTTCTCATGATGTGGCCAAAGTATTTCCTCTTTGCCTTTAATATCCTTCCCACCAATGAGCAGTCGGGCTTTATTTCCTGAAGTATGGACTGGTTGGATCTTCTTGCAGTCCAAAGGACTCTCAGAATTTCTCTCCAGCACCACAGTTCAAAAGTGTCACTCTTCCTTCAGCCTTCCTTATGGTCCAGTTCTCACATCCATAGGCTCATACAGGGAATACAACTGCTTTAACTATGCGGATCTTCGTTGCCAGTGTGATGTCCCTACTCTTCACTATTTTATCGAGATTGGTCGTTGCTTTCCTCCCAAGAAGTAAATGTTTTCAGATTTCCTGGCTGCAGTCTGCATCTGCAGTTATCTTTGCAACTTGAAACTCAAAGTCTGTCACTGCCTCCATGTTTTCTCCCTCTATTTCCCAGTTGTCAGTCATTCTTGTTGCCAGAATCTTGTTTATTTTATGTTTAACTGCAACCCAGCTTTTGCACTTTCTTCTTTCACCTTGGTTAGAAGGCTCCTCAGCTCCTCCTCGCTTTCGGCCATCAAAGTGGTATCATCTGCATATCTAAGGTTTTTAATATTTCTTCCAGCAATTTTAACCCCAGCCTTGCATTCGTCAAGCCCCGCACATCGCATGATGTGTTCTGCATACAAGTTGAATAGGTTGGGTGAGAGTATACAGCCCTGCCGTACGCCTTTCCCAATCTTGAACCAGTCTGTTGTTCCATGGTCAGTTCTGACTGTTGCTACTTGGTCCTTATACAGATTTCTCAGGAGACAGACAAGGTGATTTGGTATCCCCATACCACCAAGAATTTACCACAATTATGTAAACCTCCAGATATGACTGAATCAAAACTCCTAGCACTCCTTCACGTTGACAACATTGCTAGGGCTTCTGGGGATTATAATCCAAACAAATATCCAAAGATTATATGATTTCCATGCCTGTACTGCTATGATGTACTGACAAGCTCCAGTTTAGAAACGCAAGCTTGCAGGAGGATCAGACAGCTTTTTTTTCTAAGGACCAGAACCCAGACAGTTCTTGGGGTGATGTGACAGTCTGTCCACAGTGAGTTCCAGGATAAAAGACAACTGGGGGGAAAAAACACACCGGGTGCCTGAGCTTCAAGGGCAACCATACGCTTCAAAACAAAGGACAAAAAAGGGTTCACTAAGGGCTGTGATCTAGTCTCAAAAAGGGATGCAATGACTGGCTCAGTAGCTTAGTTTAATAATGAAGAGGAACTTCAAGCAGGTTCCTTCGCATTTGACTTCAATAAAGCTAGCTGGCTGAAAGCTATAATACCATCAATCTGGCAGACACAGAGAGCTACCAAGAACAAAAGAAGGGTAAACTCAGCTGATAACTTGAATTTGATGGCATATTTTCAGGAGAAGACATTTGGATTGGGCCATGTTTCTTCAAAGGGTTCTGGTTTGGCCAATTTCCAGGTTCCTACATGGGTTGCCTGGCAGGAAGGCCTTTGCTATTTTGAGGAATTCCCTATGGAGACCGCTCCTTTGGACTGAATTGAGAGAGATTACATGTTGATAGTTTTTAAAAGGAGGAAGAGAGGGAAGAAAAGAAAAGTGGCACTAAATGGCTTTTATTTTAGCATGAGTTTTCATGGCAATTGGCCAGATGCTGTACCAAGTATTTGAAAACATATATGACCAAATGATATATCCTTTCCTGCAATCAACCAGGGCTCACTCTCCACCTCATTCCTTACAGCTTTGAAATGTCAAAATGGATGTATTTACTAAGGTGCCAGGGTACTGATAGACAAAAAAATTCAATGTACAGCCTTGGAAAAGTTACTTTTTTGAACTACAACTCCCCTATGGCATGTGACATTATGATTGAGTTTCTCTCTAACAGGCCCCCTTCTCACCTATCCTAGGATAAAACCAATGGAGATATCTTCTCCAACATCCACCCTAGATGGCCAGGGCAATTTAAATACTGGATCTGTGATGGCAGGCATTGACTGGCATTCTGCTAGTAGCATAAACAGGTGCTGTCCATCTTACAGCATGGTTATTTAATAATGGTCAGTAAGACCTTTCTCGTCTGCATTGACCAAAGCCCATTGGGCCTACCTAACATAGCCCCCTTTGACCATTCTGTGCCTAATGAGAAAAGAAGAGCAATCAAAGAATCACTGGCTTTGCCCCAGTAGTTAGGTGCAAAATGATAGAATCATAGAGTTGTAAGAGACCTTGTGGGCCATTCAGTCCAACCTTCTGCCAAGAAGAAGGAAAATTTCATTCAAATCACCCCTGACAGATGGCCATCCAGCCTCTGTTTAAAAGCCTTCAAAGAAGGAGCCTGCACCACACTCTGGGGAAGAGAGTTCCACTGCTGAATGGCTCTCACAGGCAGGAAGTTCTTCCTCATGTTCAGGTGGAATCTCCTTATGTGTACTTTGAATCCATTGTCTCACTTCCTAGTCTCCAAGGCAGCAGAAAACAAGCTTGTTCCCTCCTCCCTATGACTTCTCCTGACTTATACATTTGCCATCATGTCTCCTCTCAGCCTTCTCTTCTGCAGACTAAACATGACCATCTCTTTAGGCCACTCCTTATAGGGCTTGTTCTCCAGACCCTTGATCATTTCAGTGATGGCACCTTCTACTGGGACCTCAGCAGAGGACATAACCATCTTGCCTCAGGCACCAAACATACACTGCTATTTGATTTTCCATCCCTCCCACTAAGTGGAGAATGACTGGCTAGGGATTGCAGTGACACTGAAGTAAGCCCAGGAGTCAATTAATGACTATCTGCAGTATGGTTTCTCATGCAGAACTGCTACACTCTGCCAAATCATATAGAGATTTTGCCATGACATGACAACAATTTCTCCAAATTTTATTTTATTATTAATGGATATTACTTATCATAAACTCAAGTAGATAGACCCACTGAGCTGATGGGTCTACTTGAGGGTTCGCATCATTCAGCAGCTGGCTCAAAATTTCTACTCCAATAGGGAATAGCAATTAGGCCTAATCCATTCTGTCCAAGGATAGTGAGGTCTGAGGTGACCCCCCCTCCCCCGGGAAATTCATAGTTTTGCCAAGGACACCAGGTTGGAATGATCCCACAATCCCTTATCTCTCCTCCATGTGCGAACGTAAAGCTCTTTCCATGGCGCCATGGCAAAGTCCCTGTAACCCAAACTTTATGAACTTTTATGGACTTTGGGAGGCTGACGTGACTTTCCCTTAGACCAGTGGTTCTCAACCTGGGGTCCCCAGATGTTTGGGGCCTATAACTCCCAGAAATTCCAGCCAGTTTACCAGCTGTTAGGATTTGTAGGAGTTGTAGGCTAAAAACATCTGAGGACTCCAGGTTGAAAACCACTGCCTTAGACCCTACATGATTCCCCCTCTCTTCCTATGAATTCCTTGTATGTTCCCTTGCCCTATTCCCCATCCCCTATGTGTATGTATGTTTATATGAAAATATGAAGGAAAAGCCACTGTTTCATTAGACCAACAACTCTCATGGCTCAGGAAGTCCTTCCACAATCCCTGGGCTAGTAATCCCTTAACAAAAGGTTTCACCAAGCCCACTGGCATGACAATAAATAAATAGCTCTTATCAAAACCAGGCCTCAGAGGGCAAGGCCGACCACCTGAAGTGATAGGATCAATGGACATTTTGTGTCACCCAACACAAAGGGTGTCTTCCTGTCTGCGAGGAATTAGGCTTTCGCCATAGCCTTTTTTCATTATGCCAACCCTACTGGTCGAAACCAGTCTCGAACTTCATCAATGGACTCCATATCTCAGGACTGTAAAAACAAAGGACGTAGCCCCTAGGGCAGTGGTTCTCAACCTATGGGTCCCCAGATGTTTTGGCCTTCAACTCCCAAAAATCCTAACAGCTGGTAAACTGGCTGGGATTTCTGGGAGTTGTAGGCCAAAACACCTGGGGACCCACAGATTGAGAACCACTGCCCTAGGGGCTAGACCAAGACATTAATCCAAAGAATCAAACAATAACCTTGGCTAGGCTTGAGAGCCTAAAGGTCATCACCCAGCCATTTAGCAAACACTGGTCATCTTAATCCAGTCAACTAGACACTTCTTCATTGCTTCCCTGTTGCCTGCCTCCCTTCCACCTCATTGGCTGAGAGGCCAAAGCAGGGCTCAGGCCACCATTGGCTCTCCTGCTGGTTTGCTGACATCACAACCTATCATAACAAAGCCAGCTCGGAAGGGTGAGGGAGAGGGGTGGGCATAGAAACTTTTGAATCTGAAGGCTATAAATATTGTATCTTTTTGCCCAGTGGGAATGTCGATTTTGTTGGCAGATTGCTTCAATCACCKTCCTTTCCAACTGGAATGAAATAAAAAACCTCAATGGCTTTCTCTTCAACTTGGTGAGATTTATTCTGTAATATTGGCTTCTCTTTCTCACCAGGCAACCCACAATGGCTTGGGCCTATCCACAGCCATTCTAAATTGCTCGACAACAATAGTATGTTATTTGTATTCTCAAACAATGCATTTCTRATTTTGTGTTTAAAAACAAGGTCACAGAAAATAAACTGGTCACAAACACAGTACGCATAAAAACAATTTCCTACTCCAGTTGAATGGTCAGTGTTTATGGAGAAACTTAAGAAATACAATTGTACCCGCCAGAGAACAGCTGGCTTTATTTATACGCAAAGTTGCATTTGGCTTTGGAACACAAGTTTGGACTAATCATTTTGGAAGGGCTGTGGTGGTATGCCTGAACATAACATGGCAGCTTGGCATGAGTTTTAAATACCATAATAGCCATATTTGAAGGGCCCTGCAGGCTTTTACTCAGAGAATCATTAAGAGCTAAGCTTGCTTTTAGACCGAGATATTAACATCTATTTACTAAAATGCAAACAATAGCAAGGGTTGCATGCTGAATTTTCCAGGCTTTAAATTGAAAATGAGCCCCAGAGCATTGGAGAATTAATGGTGGATTAAACAAATGTAATCATCACTGTCAATTGACTCACAATTTACATGAACTCAACTGAATGTTGAAGTGCTATTTTCCCCTCCTAGAAGCAGTATTATACCATAGACTATATAAATTGGGAGAAAGCAGTGTCATGAAAGACTTTGCCATGAAATTTAAATCAACCACCTAGAAACATTTCTTTCGACCTTTACTGTAGAGGTTTTGTGCAATGCTAGTGCTAGACAACACCTTGTCATTAACCCAATGCTTCATATTTATGCAGTGTTTTCTACGAAACATCTTAGGAGTATTACGCAGTGTTGCCCAATAGGAATATATTTCCTCTTCAGAAAGAGGATAAAGATAAGAAGTGGGAAAAGAACAGATCATGAAATGGAAGAGAAAACCAACACCTGCCCAAAAAGGATGAAAATTATAAATGGGTTGTTGTAGGTTTTTTGGGCTATATGATCATGTTCCAGAAGCATTCTCTCCTGAGGTTTTGCCTGCATCTGTGGCAGGCATCCTCAGATATTGTGACCTCACTACCTCTGAGGATGCCTGCCAGAAATGCCGCGAAACGTCAAGAGAGAATGCTTCTAGAACATGGCCATATAGCCCAAAAAACCTACAACAACCCATGAAAGCCTTCGACAAAATTATAAATGATATCAGTTCTGTTAGAGCCTTCTGGTGGCACAGCGGGTTAAACTGCTGAGTTGCTGAACTTGGTGACTGAAAGGTTGGCGATTCGAATCCAGGGAGTGAGCTCCCGCTGTTAGCCCCAGCTTCTGCTAATTTAGTAGTTTGAAAACATGCAAATGTGAGTACATCAATAGGCACTGCTTCAGCGGGAAGGTATTTATTTATTTATTTATTTATTTATTTACTTTATTTATATACCGCTTTTCTCAGCCCTCAGGCGACTCAAAGCAGTGAACAACATCGATACAAAACATCACGAGACAAGTATAGGGCAATTAAAAACAATTGTAACATAAATCATTAAACATCAGTATAACAATCATTAGCGCCTCAACAGTAAAATCAGAATCCAGTCTCATCATCCATTATTCCGTATTCCTATGTTCAATTACACTGTTTAATCAAATGCTTGTTCGAACAGCCAGGTCTTCACTTTCCTCCGAAACTCCAGCAGGGAGGGGGCCCAGCAGGGATATCTGCAGGTAGGGCATTCCATAGCTGAGGGGCCACCACTGAGAAGGCCCTGTCTCTCGTCCCCACCAAGCGCGCCTGTGATGCAGGCGGGACAGAGAGCAGGGCCTCCCAGATGATCTTAGTGTCCTAGTCGGTTCATAGGAGGAGATGGGTTCGGAGAGGTAAGTAGGGCTTTATAGGCTAACGCCAGCACTTTGAATTGTGTCCAGTAGCAAACTGGCAGCCAGTGGAGCTGGCACAACAGAGGAGTAGTATGCTCCCTGAGTGGCGCTCCTGTTAGCAACCTGGCTGCCAAACGCTGGGCCATTTGAAGCTTCCGAGCAGTCTTCAAAGGCAACCCCACATAGAGAGCATTACAGTAGTCTATACGGGATGTAACCAGAGCATGGACTACCATGCCCAAGTCAGACTTCCCAAGGTATGGGCATAGCTGGTGCACAAGTTTTAACTGTGCGAATGCTCCCCTGGTAATTGTGCTCCATACAGGTGTCTATGGATAATGCTGACCCTTTAGCTTAGAAATGGAGATGAGCACCACCTCTCAGAGTCGGACACGACTAGACTTTATGTTAGGGAAAACCTTCACCTTTACTTTATTATTGGTTCTGTATTTTCAATGAACTAGTGAAAGGAATTCATGGCCAGTTCTAAAACAGAAGAAAAACCACATTTGCAGGGAGTACGTCCTCTCAGGAAGTGCCATAAAATCAGGGAAGATACTGTGCCTACATTGCACGTATTACCAAACCATGGTTTATGCTAGGCATGGTCTCTTGGTTTGACGATTAATTATCCCACAGACAGCTAAACAAGCCACATATTGCTTCCTTAGCTCCTCTAAGGATGGACACAGTGGGGAAAAGCCAGGGGACTCAGACACAACAACAAGCCGCCATTTAGGCGAGCCAGAGTCAATGCATCAAATACAACTCATGGCTTCTAAGTGCAGTTCATGTCTAGCTAAGACACCATGATTTGTTTGTAGGTTTGTTTGTCAGTTCAGATACAACAATCCAGAATTCAACAGGCTACAATCTGTCTACTGTGGCATGAAAAGGCAGGCTATATATACTTTTATATAGATCAAGGTCTTGCTTTATAGTACATTTCCCATTAAATAATAATAATAATAATAATAATAATAATAATAATAATAATTCACTGGAACTTGTGCCACAAATACCATCTGCCTGCGACAAAGAACTGGTGGGATCACAAGCCGGAAAAAGTTACAGAAAGTGAACACATCAAACTCCTCTGGGACTTCCGGATTCAGACAGACAGAGTTTTGGAGCACAACACTCCTGACCTCACGATCATGTTAAAAAACAAAGTATGGATTGTCGATGTTGCAATCCCAGGTGACAGCAGGATTGAAGAGAAACAACTGGAAAAGCTGACACGATATGAGGATTTAAAGATGAACTGCAAAGACTCTGGCACAAGCCAGTCAAGGTGGTCCCAGTGGTGATCGACACACTGGGTGCAGTGCCTAAAGACCTTGGTTTGCACTTAAACACAATCGGCGCTGACAAAATTACCATCTTCCAGCGGCAAAAGGCCACCTTACTGGGATCTGCACACATTATTCGCCAATACATCACACAGTCCTAGACACTTGGGAAGTGTCCGACGTGTGATCCAATACAACAGCCAGCAGAGTGATCTTGTCTGCTGTGGACTCATCTTGTTGTGTTTCAAATAATAATAATAATAATAATAATAATAATAATAATAATAATAATAATAATTTATTTGTATTCTACCCTATCTCCCCGAGAGGACTCAGGGCAAATTCCAGCATGTACAGACACAAAGGCAAACATTTAATGCCTAGAAACAACAAAACACAAATAAAGGTAAAGGCTTCCCCTTCCAGCTCTGAGGGGTGGTGCTCACCTCCAACTCTGGGGGTTGGTGCTCTTCTCCATTTCTAAGATGAAGAGCCAGCATTGTCCATAGACACCTCCTAAGTCATGTGGCTGGCATGACTGCATGGGGTGCCATTTACCTTCCCACTGAGGTAGTACCTATTGATCTACTCACATTTGCATGTTTTTGAACAGCTAGGTTGGCAAAAGCTGTGGCTAGCAGTGGGAGCTCACCCCATCTCATGGATTCGAACTGCAAGTCAACAGTCAACAAGCAGCTCAGCGGTTTAACCTGTTGTGCCACCGTGACAGCCGCTATTAAAATCAGATAGCCGATGAACTGTGTACTGGAATGCCTCTTCCAGTCTGAATAGATGGCACTGGGCAAGAGGCACAAGTAATTTGTCCCAGTTTAAGAAATCTTCTCTAGTTCCAGCTGGAAGGAACCATCACCACTATAATCCGCTATGATCCCACTCAATTGCATTTCCTAGCCGGTGATTTTGCAACTGTCACAGCTGTGCCGAGAGCCAACGAAAATTGTTTCATTATTGGAAAAATGCATATGTTGCCCTTCAACTGTGACAGTTAACAAGGTAGTTGTAGCAAGAGCTAAAGCCATCAAGCAGAAGTTAAAACCGCCCACAAATATCAAAACAACAAAACAAAATTGCAATAAAATGGCATGAATATCATCACAGAAACGTCTCTTGTCAGTACAGTAGGCAGGAGATATATAAATGCAGTGGTAAAGCAATCAAATCTTCTAACAAAAAGCTTTGTAGAATAATCTAGTCTTTACCTGGTACCCAAAGGTTAAAGGACTTCATGTTTCCAGTCAAAGCTCTCTGAGAAAACTGAAAGGTTTTCATGGCTGTAATTGCTGTATTGTTGTGAGTTTTCCAGGCTGCATGGCCATGTTCCAGAAGCATTCTCTCCTGACGTTTCGCCCACATCTATGGCAGGCATCCTCACGGGCTGAGGGGTCTGTTGGAAACAAGGCAAGTGGGGTTTGTATATCAGTAGAATGTCCAGGGTGGGAGAAAGACCTCTTGTCTGCTTGGGACAAGTGTGAAAGTTGCAATTGGCAAGCTTGATTAGCACTGAATGGTCTTGCAGCTTCAAAGCCTGGCTGCTTCTGCCTGGGGGAATCCTTTGTTTCCAACAGGCCTCACAACCTCTGAGGATGACTGCCATAGATGTGGGCAAAACATCAGGAGAGAATGCTTCTGGAACATCACCATACAGCCCAGAAAATTCACAGCAACCCAATTCTATGCTGTTGTTGCCAAGAGGTCACTTTCATTCCCTATTGGAAATTCTAAGGACCTCACTAAATTGCATATCTTGGGGTTCCATTGAATGGTGTCATGAAAGTTAAAGTGCTACCGAAGTGTTGTTATTGTTTAGTGTTGATGTACTTTAAAACCATAGAAACATGACCCTTTCCTTTGGACTTAGGCTTGCCATTCTCCTAAATAGAGATGGATTTTGCATTGCACAGGCATTATATGACAGATGTCGCACAGTCATTGGAAACAAAAATATGAATGTCTCTTTTAAATATCCCCAAGCTCAGTATTAAGCAGTACCTCAAAAAAGTAGCCTCAACTAAGCCTCGCCACTTCTTTTTATGGCAACCTCCCTTTCCATTGTCCCCAATAAGCACAGCAAACTCAAATGTCTGGGTTTCCTTCCTTCTGTATGCACCAGAACATTTGCTGTTTAATCAACTGCAGACAAAAATAATTATCTGTGTGGTGATGATGGGGGTTACAGCGAAAGGATAAAAAAATCAAGAGGATGAAGCTTCCTGCCCAAAAAAACATTTTTAAGCAGTGCAAATGATAAAACAGAATGATTAATATATTGTCGAAGGCTTTCATGGCTGGAACCACTAGGTTCTTGTGGGTTTTTTCGGGCTATAGAGCCATGTTCTAGAGGCATTTCTCCTGACGTTTCGCCTGCATCTATGGCAAGCATCCTCAGAGGTTGTGAGGTCTGTTGGAATTAGGACAATGGGTTTATATATCTGTGGAATGGCTGGGGTGGGGCAAGGAGCTCTTCCCTGCTGCAGTTAGGTGTGAATGTTTCAGCTGATCACCTTCATTAGCATTTGAAGGCCTGGCTGAGCCTGGGAACAGACCTCACTACCTCACTACCTCTGAGGATGCTTGCCATAGATGCAGGCAAAACGTCAGGAGAAATGCCTCTAGAACATGGCTCTATAGCCCGAAAAAACCCACAAGAACCTAGAATGATTAATGCATGCACTGTGAATTCTAAAAAGTACTTCTTATGAGTGTTCGAAACTAACATTAATGGAAAGATATCCAGGATGTCTGCTCACTGTTGAAATACATGTCCAAAAGCAATTTCACATGGGGTTGTGAAAGGTTCTGGGATCCAAAGATAAACACATTTGTCAGGAATTGTTACTATTTCTTGTAGCAAATCATCTATATAAATAAAAATGTAATGTTCGTTTGTGGGATTAACAGAACTCAAAAACCGCTGGGCAAATTGACCCCAAATTTGGACACAAGACACCAACTAAAGCAATCTATGTCCTTCACTCCAAAAAACTCTCCAAAAATAAAACCTTAAACCCCCCCCCCCCAAACCAAGAATACATAACAGCGCATGCGTGAATGTTCCCCACATGAAGGAAAAACAATGCACCAACTATCCTTTGCAAGCTGGCAATCCCTGCTGGCACCGAGTGAGGCTTAGCCATGGGTTCAGGCTGTGGCTCAGGCACACACAGTAGAACGAATGCAGTTTGGCCCCACTTTTAACTCAATGCGATGGGGTCCTGGGAGCTGTACTTTCATGCAGCCTTGCTGAAGCCATCTCTGCCGAGGAGGACTTGTGCCCCGCCAAACTACAGATCCAGGATCCCACATGTCAGGTATACCGCTGGGTCTTAGAATGAAGCACACACTCACAAGGGCAAATCCTGGAAATGTAGTTTATTCAGTCCATGCAGTATAACAGCAAAGAGAGAACTGAGATTTTCCCCCAGCCAATCCCCCCTTCTGGCCTCGCTCCCCCCTTCTCCTTCCTGTCTTATCTCAGTTTAGGCTACAGCTTCATTCCCACATCTTCAAAGGGAACCTTGGCCAGATGGCCCTAACCATAAACTAATCTATCATGACTACTCCCTCTACTGTCAGGAAGAAGACTTCGCTTGGAATCTCTTGGAACCATGAAGGCACATCCTGACATATCTCCCCCCCTCGGAAGGCGGCCCCCATCTGAAAAAGAAAGAGAGACACAAAATGAGACATGAGATCAAGGTTTGGGTTTCAGGGGGAAAGCAGAGTGGAACTTCTTTACAAGGCGCGGGGCCTTGACGTGTTCCTGTAACACCCACTCCGGATGGATGGCCTTAGAGGACCACTGGACCAAGTAATACAGTTTTCCCCGTGTCCGTTTAGAGTCCAAAATGTCTTTGATCTCAAAGTGAGTGTGGGCCCCCACCATGATGGGGACCGGCTGGGAATCTGCTTCAGACCACTTAGGAGAGGCAGGTGCGGGCTTGAGCAAGCTTACATGGAACACCGGGTGGACCCTTCTCCAAGTGTGGGGCAGCTCCAGCCGTACCGTGACTGGGTTGACAACGGCTTGGACGGGGAAGGGCCCTATGAACAAAGCCGACAACTTGCGTGAGGGTTGCGTGGACCTCAAATATTTGGTGGACAGGTAGACCAGGTCGCCCACTTTGAACTGGGGCTGAGGCGACCTCTTTTTGTCAGCAAACTTTTTATAGTCCATTTTGGCTTTGTCCAGAGTCTGTTTGACTATCGGCCAAGCCGCTGCGATGGACTCCCCCCATTTGTCGGGGGGGGGGGGTTCTCTCCAGGCTCAAGGGGTCCCAGGCCAGGAAATGGGGGAAAGTCCCTACCCCCCACAACTTTAAAAGGCGAAACTCCCGTGGATGCATGTTCGCTGTTGTTGTAACTATATTCAGCGAAGTCCAGTAGGGAAGCCCAATTGTCCTGCTGGTAGGTGGAGAAGCACCTCAGGAACTGTTGTAAGGTCTTTTGGACCCTCTCGGTAGCCCCGTCGGTCTCTGGGTGGAAAGCTGTACTTAGCGCCCGTTCGGTCCCCAACATGGACAAAAAGGACTTCCAAAATTTGGAGGTGAATTGTGTGCCCCTGTCACTTATAATCCTGTTTGGGCAGCCATGCAGCCGGAACACGTGGTGAAGAAACAGTTTGGCCAACTCAGGGGCTG